>CM037879.1:142667710-143267710 GCA_021292165.1 Shinisaurus crocodilurus | reverse complement strand
CCCCCCCCCCTCCATTTTTTAAGCAGTACACTATTTGCCAAAGACTTATCAAGCACATACACATGGTTGCTGCAGCTTGATGATCAAAGCCTGTTTTTCTCTTGACCAAAAAGTAACATGATTTTGACATCCCCCAAAAAAGCTAGACAAATTTGTTTAGAGAAGCTAGACTGAAAGCAAACCTTCAAAGCATTAATGAACAGAGTGATATTACTATATTCTACTTAGGAGGGGACAACACTCTGCACATCATCACACACCACATGTTTCCTCTTTTAGAATTAATTCAGCCATGTGACAAACTTAACCTGCTACATCTAGCATTATGGACACTGCTCCATTTAACTACGTTGGAGGAAGTAAACATGCCACCAATCAAGAAATCCTAGCAAGACATTATTTTTCCCCTTTCCTTTTGACAGTTTTGGATTAGGCAAATGCAAAATGAGTAGCTATTCTCTCTAATGTGAATTTTATTACTCTTGGTTGTGTTCAGTAAGAGTAGGAAGGTTTACCTAAAGGTAGGGATGTCAACAAAATCCTCAGTGGATTCAAATGACTTTGGATTTCCATGAATCCAACCTGGCTGTGGATTCTGCAGCAGACCAACTTTTTCTTTTTCTGAGTTGTGTGGGTTCTGCGGACTTGTGGACCATTTTTATACTTTCAGGGGGGATTTGCACAAATGCGCATTTGCAAATGGGAGCAAAACAAAATTCCCATACAAAAATCTGATTCCATCAATGAGTGGACTATGGAATGAGAGATGCCTGAGAATCCACGAAACACACATGGAACAGATTTAGCAAAATCTGCATGTCCCTACCTAAAGGTCATAAACTGGAAGGATGAAAGTAGGAAAAATGAGTGAAATCTGCCATTTTGATTTTTCCCCCAAATATTTTTTCTGAACATTTCCAGGTAATTCTTTGGCGTTTCCTGAAAGTCATCTGAAATCTCAGCAAGCCCTGACCATTCCAGATGCTTCCCTGCAAACCCTCAACTGCCTCGCAGCATTCCTTGCAGCTGGTTACTCTCCTTCCCTTGCAATCCCCTCTTCCTTTTCTTTGAATTACCTTCTAGCAGCAGAAACAGGAAGGGGATGAAAAGGAGGGGGCTGCTTAAGCCTTCATTATGCCCAAAAGCAGGGATGGGCAACTTGCAACCCTCCAGACCTTTTGGCCTACAACTCCCATTGTCCCTCATCATTGGTGTGCTGGCTAGGGCTCATGGGAGTTGTAGGCCAAAACATCTGAAGGGCCACAAGCTGCACACCCCTGCCCTAAAGCCTTACCAACAGGATATCCCCACTGCCCACTGCCCACCCGTGCAATATGGACTAACCTTTGGCCTGTTCAGTTGTCTACCCTGCATGCATAGCAAATGAATGGGGGGAAGTAGGACCACACCTGCTAGCCCTGCCCTGACTGCCTTGCCTCCTGGCCCCAATTCCTGATGTCTATCTGCATGTTTGGTGCAAGGTTGGAAAGGGGGACCTCCACATAGGGGCAAATTTTTGGAATAGGGTGAACTCCTCTTGTTGGCCACTAGTTGGTGGCAGACACCTTGTTTCCCTTATAATGCTCCTGTCAATCATGGAGCATGATTCACAGGGACATTCTATGGGGAAAATTTATGGAAATTGTAGTATTGCCTGTTTAAATCAACAAGGTAAACCACTAGTTATAGTGGGAGGAAAGGGTTAATGGAACAATCCCCAGGGTGCATATTTTCTAACCCCTCCTCCCTATTTCCGGCCTCTCTGGCCCGCTCTCTCTACCTGATGGACACAAGGTCTGAGCTGGCTTCCAGCCAGTGAACTCCAATGAAGCAGACTTTTACACCAAAGACCTGCATATATACATCCTGCATATATGAATAAATGGACTGTAAGTAAAACTAATAAATGTCTTTATTAGTTTTCAAACCTTGTTTGGACAATCCATTTCCTTTTAAGAGCCTTTTAGCAGGGTTTAGTAACCCACGTGGTGATAACCAGTTTCAATAACCAGGCTGTACATGAGGGGGGAAATTCTGCTTCATCCTAACCAGTATGGGACCAACTCCTTTCCATATCCTCCAACAGGTTATGGGCCCAGCATGCTTCTGCTGCATGACTCTGCTTCGTCCTAACCAGTAGAAGACTGACTCCTTTCCATATTCTCCATCAAAAATGGCATCCCCTTCTGGCAGTCACAGTTTTTGTACTAGTACATCACTCTGAATGATGCTACGTAATGAAATAATGTTACTCATGGGGCCCATTATGAAGGAAACAAAATGGCAACCACCAAGAGGCATGTAAAGTGGCTGGGATTTTGCTGTCACATTGGTAAGCAGAAGAGGTAAGTGAATTTCATCCCACGCTTTGCCTACCCCAGCCCTAAGCGCCTTAAAATTTGGCCTAAAATGTGCACTTGCGGCCAGGCTCAATTTTAACCTTCCTTCTGTTTGTGACATCATTCAGATTCTAATGACAAATCTATTACGTGGGATGGATTTAGATGACTGGGAAATATGGCACCTATACCATGTGAGCATCTCTACCCTCTGTGTGATTAAGATCAGCATCCCCACTAGAACTGACCCAAAATGATTTACTTCGTTTTATCTTAGTTTTTGGGTGTCTTAAAATGCACCTAGCTTTTCCAGTGATTGTGGTACTTGCCATGAAGACATTTGTGTTGTTTCAGTGCTTTCCTTCCTGGTGCCATTTTCCTCCTCCTTCTTTGTCCTAACATTCCTTCTACTTGTTTGCCCAGAATGCCACTTAATCCTCTTGCTTGTAGAGATCTGTGACTCCATGATGCAATTTTAAATAGGATAATATCATTCACAGATGCTTGCAAACAAAACCACGTGGGTTCCTCAACAATTGGATTCAATGGCTGTGAAAGACATTGTCTATGTGGACATTGTGGACATTGTCTGTGGACAATGAAGACAAAGAAGAATGAAAATGGCACAGGGAGAAAGCCGCATCCCAGAATGGGAACCAAACAGCACTGAACAGCCTGAAAGCTGTATCTGGGTGTCATTTGTTCAGCTGATTGAATGTGTTAATTTTGAACTGAATATCAAATTAAAGAATTGATGCCACAGCCCTAATATCCACTCTCCTGCACCTGTTCAAAAATCCAAAGAAGTGCAGGAACGATGCTTGTTTTAAGCACATGGTTGGAGACTACAGACCACCTTCTCTACACATGGTATAGGTGACACCTCAAGCAATTTTGCAGCTCCCATGTGACTGTCAGACATCATGTATTACAATCATGTTTCAGTGCAGATTAGAACCAGCAACATTCAGGTTCCCTTCCAGCCCTGCCACTTTTATGATTCTCGGGGGGGGGGGGGCATTGCTGTATTTGCAAATCCTAAATTTCCACAATTAAAATAAATGTTCTGACAGGTATTAACAAAGACACCAGCTGCCTATCTCTCACTGCATGTATTTGTGAGACTGGGATTTTGTCCCATATGGCCTGGCTCTGACTAACATATTCTATTTTTTATATCAGGGCTGGTACTGCAGAATTCAGATTTACTGTTAGCTGAAATGTAAAATGCATTATGTTTTATGCCCTAATTGGGGATTTGTTCAGATTTACTCCAGAATTCTTAATCAAGTAAACTGGGGGGAAATAAGGGTATTCTGAGTTCAGGTAATTAATTCTGGATACAGTTACTCAAAATACGTAAGATCATGTGATAAAAACTAATTACCTGAAAGTGAATCTGCATTATCAGATTTGAAATACAGATGGAGAAGCATGAGGGATTGACAAGAGGAAGAAAAAATATTATTCCCATTATCCCCTAAAAGGTGTTCCAATTTCAGCTCAAGTAATACTTCAGGAATCCCTTAGTTTAACATTTCGATAATTGGTATACATGATTAACTCACCAGTCTGTTCTTGAAAATATATTCAGGCTGTATTCTGCTTATCAGTTTCACAGTAGCTATATGACTCTGCATGTCAGTCATTGAAGACTGCTGGCATGGTTTTTATGGTTTTCTTTTGAAAGATAGTCACCAGTAAAGGGACTGCCAATATTATTATTTTCTTGTGAATCCTAGAGAAGGGATTGCCAATATCCAACGGTAAATGCCAGTAATCTCCAGTGTCCAACATTCCCAATAATGCCACCACCAAAGACAGTAGAATCGTCCTTATTCTGAAGATTACAAGAATTTCATGGTCCATCTGTTGAAAGGGAACTAACAGCAAACTATTTCGGTATGTCATTTCCCCCCTATTATTATAAATACATGCAAAGCAAACAAAGTACTCAACACAGAGAAGACTCTTGCACATGTTAACATCCAAATATATCTAGCTTTTATAGTGTCAACAAAAAGAGACCATTATCCCCCCCCCCAAAAAAGGCTGAGGGGCCCTTTGGAATATTCATAAATGCTGCTTGGCTGGCGGATAGGAGCTCTGGAGGCAAGATAGCGCCCACACACTAGCATTAGCTATGGATTATTCCCCCACCATCTCCATAGGGTTGCTCTCTCTCTCTCCCCCTGTCTGTGTCTATAAAAAATGTTCTGCAGTCATGTATCCTGTAAGACAGGATGGGGGACCGCTCTCAGCCCGAGGGCCAAATTCAATTTCGGAGAAGCTCTTGGGGGCCTCATTCCAGTGGCGGGCAGAACTGAAGGCAGAGCGGGTATGATCAAAGGCAAAAGGAGCGAGGCCAACCCCCGCCCAATTATTTTAGCTTAAAGCACTTACTGCCAGTAATTAAGCCTTAGGAGATACATTTCAACCTTCTAGAATGGGGGGAACTGGAAAAATCATGGGAAACCACCAGTCAGTGGCTAGGGGAAAGGGGATGGAGCCAGAGGAGGGGGAAGAGCCTTCTGGGGACCCCAAAGACCCTAAGAAGGTGGGATTTGTCCCCTGGGACGGAGGTTCCCTGCCCCTGTACCATAAGAGGCTAAGAAGATAAGAGAATTACAGGGGACTTCATTTATGTTTTCCGGGGAATGCCTAGTTTCTCCTTGTTCAACTTCAGTTTCAGTTTTTAAATGTTAATACTGTTAATGTGCTTGCCTTTGTATTTTGTTCTCAATGGCTTTGCCCATTTAAATAGCTGTTTATTTCAAAATGCTGCAAGCATTGCAGCAAATTGCATTATACCTCTGAAATGAGCTACCGGGTTCTACGTGTTGTTTAATTAACAAAAGATGGCAGGGGATGACTCTAGCTAGTAATTTCCAATTCTAATCAAGAAGGAGATTTTACAGAAAGATCATCCTGACTTTAATTCTGAATTACACATTGTGCTTGGTTTTCATTTCTGTTTGCACAGGAAAGAAGCTGCATTATTTTCCCCACCTCCCATTCTCCATAACAGGGTCATGTGTCTTGGCAGAATAACAAAATTGAGTTGTTCAGCAGAAAGGTCAGGGGGTCTGTGGAAATCTTTTTCATAATTAATGCAGGTCAGGGATGTGATAGATGAGAGAGGAGAGCTTTAACTAGCAAGCTTATTATTAATGAGCTCATTACATGTAACATAGAATATACTATTGGCAGCATCTGAAAAATAACTGAATCCTGGAAATATTGGATGGCCATATTTATTTATTTCTCAAATTTATATACCGCTTTCCACAGAGGTATCAAAGTAGTGAACATAAAATACAGTGGCATCAAAACACCAATAAATATAACAATAAAACAACACAAAATTAATCAGCAGTAAAACTACATACTCTATTGTGTGTGACAAAGCATAGCTGGCTGGGTCACGCTTCAGGGAAATTCTGCATGAAGAGATGAGTTTTAAAAAGATGTCTGAACGTCAGAACTGTGGGGACCTGTCTAATGTCAACTGGCAAAGTGTTCCAGAGGGTGGGTGCTGCAACACTAAATGCACTATTGCAAGTGCTCCTGAGGCAAAATACTTACTTATGAATTTTCATGTAAACTCAGAGTTCAAGATGACAAGATTTAAGGCTGGAGAATTCAAGATTAGAAAAGTGAGAAACTGAGAGAAACAAAAATTGACAGATTCATCCATCACTAGTTATGCACCTAAGATTTATTTATATATATATTTATTATATTTAATGTATACCCCACCTTTTTTTCCTGCGAGGAACCCAAGGCGGTTTACATAATCCCCCTCCTCCTCTCCATTTTATCCTCAAAACAACCACTGAGAGTCAGTGACTGACCCAAAGTCACCCAGTGAGCATCATGGCCGAGTGGGGACTAGAACCCAGGTCTAGTCCAACACTCTAACCACTACGCCACACTGGCTCTCAGCCACTAGCCAATCTCATTGCTTTGCCCACATCGTTGCTAAAGTCACACACACAAACTTTCTGGAAGCATGCGGTCCCACCATGGAATGGGTGTTTATGTGAGTGCGGAAGGGCCTAACTGTACATAAAACAAATAACTGTACATAAAACATAAAACCTAACTGTACATAAAACAAATAAATAAAAGATGGCCACACATCCATGCCCCTAT
Source organism: Shinisaurus crocodilurus (assembly GCA_021292165.1). Lineage (NCBI taxonomy): Eukaryota > Metazoa > Chordata > Lepidosauria > Squamata > Shinisauridae > Shinisaurus > Shinisaurus crocodilurus. The sequence goes on along the minus strand of CM037879.1, from coordinate 143,261,216 downwards.
TTTCTTACTGAAAATCCATGTTTAGTGATCGCAAACAATCAGAATAGGCATTTCTCCCTTCTGGAGAAACAGTTATTTGAGGATACACAGTGACAGACCCCTCCAACTAATATTGGTAAAATTGAAATTGCTCTCCAAAGTACAAACTAATTGTAGTGGGATCAAAACCATGGTTGTTAAGCATCAGCAGGACTCCAACATAATGTTTTTAACCATGAACTTCTTCAGACAATATTTTGAAAAATATTTCCTGGCTAGAAATATATGTGGAAGTCTAACTGGAGGCATCTATGCCTGGGTATCATGTTCTTAACAAGGTCATGTCAAGCTTTCTTTGTGACTGAACATGCTAGGTGCATCCATCTGACTACAGGGTCTAGTGGAACTGCTTAATGGACATGATCTCCACCACTTTTGTGCACTCAAGAATTTCGGAATAAACCAAGTAGGCCATGTCTCATTGGATTTACAGGTGGCTTGGGCTGAGAAACTGTTAAAGGGCCAGTAAAGTTTGCTCATTAGAGAAAAGTTATATCTGAGTAGTTTTACTGCTGTTATCTTCCCTTTGCCTCTTTGGTGACAGCTAACTTTATACTAGCATGATGACCTGATAACCTAGATTGATTTCTTGTTATGGATCTAGGCTTGAATGATTTTGAGGTCAACAGTTTGTTACTATTTTTGTGCTACTAACAGCCAGAATCTTAAAGAGAGGGGGTGGGGTTGTTATTTCAGAGCAAATCTGGAAGAAAAATCAGCCTTACTCAACTGCATGATGGCTAAGACCCAGAGCACAGAATTATATTGGAGGAAAAGAACAATTATAGATAAGTGAAAGAAATCAATATGGACTTTTTGTGTGGTTTACTCGAAATGTCAATGTCCAGAAAGGGGAGAATGGAATGTGCAATTTCTAGTGCAGCTTACAGATTTCTCTTCTGTTCTCCCCCCACATCCAACCCACCACCATCTTGCATCTTTTCTGAGGCAGAAAAATGTTGTTCCAATACCCATTTTAAAGATTAAAACTAATTGTAAAAAGGATTTAAACCTGGTCCCACTAGACACATGTTAGAAGAGAAACTACCTCAGATGAAAAACATTGATTTTATCAAATACAGCCAACTGTTTAATCACCCTGAACCATTTCTTAAAGAGGAAACCTCTGTGTTTTATCCTTTCCTATGTAACAAGAGAAAGAAAGACTTGTGACACTGGATAGAGTACAGAAATAATATTTGGGAGGTCTGGGCTGAGTTCCCATATTCCACAATGATTTATAAGGAGAATTGTCCTCATGTGGAGAACTGGATTATAGTCCAATCATTTTTATCGGTGGGTAGCTGCAGTAGTTTGTGCTATTGAAGACTCTTGATATCCTATCAGAGGCGAGGAGTGCAGAGCACTCTGATTCGTCCACTCCATCAAACAAGTTCTCAGTTGAACCTCTTACTCTGAGGGTGGAACTACAAAGAACATGAGAGCGCTGCTGAAAATGGCAACAGTCCTTTCAACTCCCCTCTAAACTTCCCCGATGCTTTCATTTCCTTAGGATGCTTTGCCATGCCCCTTCCACATCAATGGCTGCTAGGAATGGGGAATTGCATGTCATAATGAGGTAGGAACGGGGGTAAGTTGAACTAGATGTTAAGATGGAGGTGGGAGAAATGTGGCCAGAGGCTGCTGAGGATTTTTTTATTATTATTTTATGGCAGACCCATGTCCTTTCCCCTGACCACCCATTATTTGGTGGTGATCTGGCTTTTGCACAGCTTTTCCCATTCTGAAAGGTTGAAAGGCAGTATGATCTTTAAGCTAAAATACACTGTTAGTTTGGGTATTTTAGCCCACTCCTTTTGCCTTTCACCCACCACTGGAATATGGCCCCCAAGAGCTTCTCCAAAACTGAAGTCAGCTGAAAGAGGTTCGACTCCCTTGTTGTAATGTGCTTATCCACCCACATTTGAGGCTGATGTAGAGGTCTGTGCCTCCAGTGGCCCACGAAAACTACTTCACTTTCTGATACCAGCAGTGTGTGGATCAACAGCTAGCATGCCTAATAGCTGTTGATCCATCCAAACCTTGCCTTTAGCCCCTTCTAGCACCAGGGTGCAATAGCCCTGAATCAACTGGGGTTGTGCTAGCATTTGTTTCGTAATGAATAATTGAAACAAATGTGTACTCGCTTGTTTAATTATTAAACAAAACAAGCCTTCACTTTAATCCATTGCTAGTGAAGAAATGAATGCCAGATTAACAAATGAGTTCCAAATGTCATATATTCATTCATTGCTATTTGTTACTCACTCGTTTCATTTTCCACTAACAGGCAACAGAAGTCAGATGGAGGTTAAAGGTGTGGGAAGAGAAGATGGAGCGTGAGAGAGCTTTTGCTTTTTTCAGTTAGGTCTATTTTTAGTTCAAGTCCTGGACACCAATGGATGCTCACAAAAGGCAAAACAGAAAACAGCCAACCAAACAAAATAAAATAAATAAAACCACAAGGGGATTGTTAAGGCTCTTGGAACTGATGGACAAGTGCACTGAGTCTCTGAAGCCTTGGGAGAAAGAAGTTGTGCAGCCCCAGAGTTTGTCAAACCAAGCTCTGAGGAAGTTTGTTTCCTAATTCAGCCAAAGACAGAAGCAAAGGCTATTAGACATTTTTGCTAGATATGCCCCTATCCTATTTTCATTGACCTCTTCAACTTGTCGTGAAACATTTAAGGCCAAAAAAAAAAAAAAATTGGAGTAAAAAGAAAAAAAGTGGGGGGGGGGAAGGCTTCTTGAGAGACCTTTGGCATACAATGCAAATTAAAATACACAACGATGCTCTGAGCATTCTTACCGCCATGGAAGGGTACACATTCCCCAAATAAATACACTTTAGATAGTAGTTCAGCTGTGGGCTGTGTGCTTTTTGAATTGCATCTAAAATGCAGACCTTTCCCCGCTATGTCTCTGAAACTTGGCAAGTCTAAGTCTGCAACCTATGGTCCCCATGGGTTCTGCCCTTGCAAGTCTTCTCATTGTAGGATGCAGGAACCTCCACTGTCCTTGCCACTCTGCTCTCCATGCAAAAAGAGAGTATTCCAGGGGCACACTGGGGTGCTTTTGGATCCACTAGATCCAAAGCCCTCACATTCCCCTGATAGGCCCACAAAATGGGGGGAAACATATGCCAGCCCTGGAGCTGACATACTTATTTACCATCCCATTTGGACTAAAAGAATAAAATGAACATGGCGGTTGGAGTCTACTACTGACCACCCAATCAAGGAGAAGACAAGGATTAAACTTTTGAAAAGCAACTTGCCAATGTTTCAAGGAGACATGGTGTAGTAGTGATGGGGGACTTCAATTTCCCCAATATCTGTTGGGAGACAAATTCTGCCAAACATGGCCCCTCCAAGAAATTCCTGACTTGGATTTTAGGAAAGCCAATTTTAAGGAACTCAGAACAATGATAACTAAGGTCCCATGGCAAGTGACTCTAATGAGAAAAGGAGTCCAAGATGGGTGGGAGTTTTTAAAAAAGGAAATTCTAAAGGCATAATTACAAACAATTCCCACAAGGAAAAAAGGCAGAGGGCAACAGAAGACGCCAACGTGGCTTCACAAAAGCTCAGAGATGACCTGAAAACAAAAAAAAGACACATATAGGAAGTGGAAGGAAGGACAGGCTACAAGGGAAGAGTATAGGCAGGTAGCACAGAACTACAGGAATAGTGTCAGGAAGGCTAAAGCTGAGAATGAGCTGAGGCTAGTGAGAGATGCTAAAAGCAACAAAAAAAGCTTTCTTCAGATACATGCATAGTAAAAGACAGAGGAAAGAAACGGTGGTTCAGCTATGCAATGAGGACAGCAAAATGATAATAGATGACAAAGAAAAGACAGAAGTGTTCAATTCCTACTTTGGCTCGGTCTTCTCCCGAAAGGGGGTCTGTGACCCCCCCTGGCAAACCTGAAGTACAAGCCGAAGGGGCAGGTTTGTAGCTTGAGATTGAAACAACACCTGATTCCTTTGAACGAGTTCAAATCCCCAGGGCTTCTGCATCCTAGAGCAGTGATGGCGAACCTATGGCACGCGTGCCACAGCTGGCACGTGGGGACCGCTCTGCTGGCACGTGAGCCATAGGTCACCAGGGGCACAGAGCTCGAGAGCAGGGGGGCGAGCGGCCGCTCCTGCCTGCTGCGTGTCGCCCGGCATCCCGCAGGCCGCCTCCTCTGCCGGGGAAGGGCCAAGAAGGTCCTCCCGGGGTGGGGCGGGGTCGCCGGGAGGCGTGAGTCAGCATCACGCCACGCGCACGTGCTCCCTCCCAACGAGGCACTGGTGCTGTTTGTTTGCAGACAGCAAAGGAGGAGGAAGAAGAGAAGGGAGGAGCCACAGCCCAGCCGGAGCGGACCCGAGGCAGACAGGCAGGCCGGGAGTTCTTTCTGCAGGAGGGGGAGGAGGAGGGGAAGCAGGAGAAGGGAGGCATTTCACCGCCGTAGGCTTCCCTTCTTCTCTCTTGGCGACCCCCGCATTCTCCCTGGCTTCATCATGATCCCCCCCACTCTTTCCCCCTCACTCTTTCCCCCTCTCTTTCCACCAAATGCTTGAGGTCTTCTTTCCCCTCCAGTTTCCTTCCCTCCCCCCCATGTTTTGTATCTCAATATTGCTTCCCTTCTCTTCCCGTGCTTCCCCCGCTCCCTCATTTCTCCCCATTTGCATTTGCATCAGTCGCTTCTCCCCCTCCCCCCGCACTGCCTTCTTCCTATCAGCCTCCCCTTCTCGATATTGCTTTGCTTCCCTTCCCTTGTCGTGCTCCTCACCCCTCCCTCATTTCTCCCCGTTTGCATCGTCTTCATAATTACTTTCCCCCCCATAGCGCTTCCTCCTCTTCCCTCCCTTGCCCCACCACCCTTAGTTCTCTGTAACTCCATGGAGGGCTCTAAGGCTTTTATTTCACTGCAGCAGGCTTCCCTTCTCGATATTGCTTCCTTTCTCTTCTCTTCTCCTTCCCCCTCCCTCATTTCTCCCCGTTTCATCATCTTAATAATTACTTCTGGCTCCCCGCTCCGCACCCCAGTAGTTTCTTCTTCCTCTCAGGACTGGCCAATGTGATCATATTATGCCAGTACTTTCCCATCTACACTGGCATAATATGAATATGATCACATTGGCCAGTCCTGTTAACAATCTTAGAGCCTGCAAGGAACCCAAGGCAGCTTACATAATTCTCCTCTCCATTTTATCCTCACAACATCCAGCCTAACCTACCTCACAGGGTTGTTGTGAGGATAAAGTGGAGAGGAGGAGGATTATGTAAGCCGCCTTGGGTTCCTTGCAGGTGCTTCATCTGTCTTTTTAAATAAATTTTGTGTTTTTGTAGACTCCAAAACTTGAACAACAACAACAAAAACATGAGTTCAGCTCTTTTCAGCTTTGAATTATATCAAATCTGATACCAGAAACAGATTAACAGATGAGCTGAGTGCTGCATGTGTTGCTCTCAAACTGAGTATGAGCCAAAGTTTGACAAATTATCAGCATGCATGCAACAGCAAAAATCACATTAATCATATTACAAGTTGAGAATCCCTTATCCAAAAATACATATGCCTAATTATTTAAATTACCTTAAGGCTATAATGTAGTACTAGAAAAAAAATTGAGTTGATTTTTTTTCAATAAAAAACTGTTTGTATCATTGAAAGCCCTGTTATTGTGTTTTTCTTTTAAGACAAAAGATGTTAATTAGTTCGGACTACTGTATGAGTTGTTTTTGCTAAACTAAAACCCCGGTATTCAGGTTTAATTGCAGTGTTGGCACTTTGAAACAAAAAAGTTGGTTTTGTGTTGCAGTTTGGGCACTCGGGCTCAAAAAGGTTTGCCATCACTGTCCTAGAGTAATAAAGGAACTGGCAGAAGAACTCTCAGAACCACTGTCTATTATCATTGAGAAATCATGGAGGACGGATGAAGTGCCAGATGACTGGAGCAGGGCTAATGTTGTTCCTATCTTCAAAAAGGCAAGAAGGAGGAACCTGGAAACTACAGACCAGTCAGTCTGAAATCAATCCCTGGGAAAATTCTGGAGCAGATTATAAAGAAGTCAATCTGAAAGCACCTTGAAAACAATGCAGTGATTACTAGAAGGCAACCTGAATTTGTCAAGAACAAATCCTGCCCAAGCAATCTGATCTCAGTTTTTGATCGGGTAACCTCCCTTGTAGACTGTGGGAATGCTGTGGACATAATATATCTTGATTTCAGCAAAGCTTTTGACAAAGTGCCTCATGATATCCTGATTAGCAAACTAGCTAAAAGTGGGCTAGATGGAACAACTATCAGGTGAATCCATAGTTGGCTACAGAATCAGACTCAAAGAGTGCATATCAATGGTACCTTCTCAAACTGGGGAGAGGGAATGAGCGGGGTACCGCAGGGCTTGGTCCTGGGCCCAGTGCTCTTCAACAGTTTTATTAATGACTTGGATGAGGAGGTGCAGGGAATGCTTATCAAATTTGCAGGTGACACAAAATTGGGTGGAACAGCTAATACTCTGGAAGACAGAAACAAAATTCAAAGTGATCTCGATAGGTTGGGGTGCTGGACTGAAAACAACAGAATGAAATTTAATAGGGATAAATGCCAAGTGCTGCACCTAGGAAAAAGAAACCAAATGCACAGTTACAGGATGGGGCATACTTGGCTCAACAATACTACAAGTGAGAAGGATCTTGGAATTGTTGTAGATCACAAGCTGAATATGAGCCAGCAATGTGATGTGGCTGCAAAAAAGGCAAATGCTATTTTGGGCTGCATTAATAGAAGTATAGCTTCCAAATCACATGAAGTACTAGTTCTCCTCTACTCAGCACTGGTTAGGCCTCATCTTGAGTACTGCATCCAGTTCTGGGCACCACACTTTAAGAAGGGTGTAGACAAACTGGATGAAAAAGTGATCATCATCATCAGAGCACTTGGATCCAACCATCTGAAATCAATGGGAAATGGGGGGGGGGGCAAAATAGCAAAATGCATGAGATAAGAAAGATAACACTATGAAAGAGGGTGTTTGTTTTTTGTTTTAAAAAAGAAGAAAACGGAGTATTTTCCTCACACAATTCAATAACTGTTTGACACTTGACTTGACACACAGGTTAAGGGCACCATCCTATGCATGTTTAGAGAGAAAAAAGCCCTACAACTTGGAGATGTAAGCAGTAGAGGATCATTGTACAGGGCAAAGGGGGCACAGACCCACCTAACCTGCCCTGCCTATCCTGCTTTTCATTGCTTGTCTCCCAGGATGCAATGTAAAGTGGCTGGCAGTAGCAGCGCAACACTGTTTGTTCTTCTTCACTTCCTGTTTTGGCTAGAGGGAACACTGGGCATGTGTGATAAGTTGCACATGCTCAGAACATTCCCCCAGGAATAGTGGTGTTCACGTACCTGTGGGGGGGCTTGCCTCTTCGCCACCTCGATTCTCCATGGCGGCCCCCCCTCATTCTTCCGAGCAGCACGGAGCGTTCTCCACACCGCTCGAGCTGCTGCCGACGGGCGCGCCGGTCCTGTCGCATCACTTCCGGCGCGGCGGAAGTGACGCGACGGGACCCTGATTCGGCGCACTGGACCACCGTGCTATGTTTTTGGCGGGGGGTTAACCAGGGCAACAGGGCTGTTTAACAGGGCATCCTAATACCCAAAATTATGTGCTATAATATAATGCTAACAACAATAGCTCTCAACATTGGGCTGTTAAGGTTACATTCTCAGGGGCAAAACATCCATTCATTTAAAGTGGCTACCTATATCTTTCTTTCATTTTTACACTAGAGTAGTTGCAGGGGACCCAATCAGAACCCTGGTATGGTGGTAGGGGGGCTTTAACCACCTTGCCCACTATACGCCTGATATGGCCTCCACACCTACCATTTCTATTGCAAAATAGTGATCCATTTGCTTTATGGATCACTCTTTTGCTTGCAATAGAAATTACAAGTGCAGGAGGGAGAGTTAAAGACCTCCCCCCTATGCAAGGTTCCCAATCTGGATTGGGGGCCCTGCACCTACTCTAGCGCCTTTAAAGTAATGTCTGGCCCTTACTCTAGCATATTACCATTTACTTCATTTTCTCACATACACTTTGGATGAGTATAAATCATTTTAATGGGCTACATCATTCAAAGAGAAGTAGAGCTGCTACTTTTCTCATAATTCCATGCCTATAATACCCGGATCAGCAGCTATCAAACATGGGGGGAGGGAGGTGAACGTCGTATCCCTGTAAGATGACTCTGAAGTTTTGAGATGTAAACAGAAACAATTTGACCTTTGACAGATTGCTTGCCTATGTAATGTTTGTCAAGTAACTGAAAATGTCAAGCCTAATCAGCAGTCAAAGGGGCAAAAATAGCTAAGTTTATATAGTTAAACTGAACTTAATCCGGTAGTAAACAGGTGCTGCTTCAAACAGAAACAACAGAGGTGAGGGACTGTATTACAGATTTGGGTTGGCAAGACTGATTGAGACCCAGAGGTCCACTCTGATGCATCCAAAGTAACATTGAATACCAATAGTGTGTTCCAGCAGTGGAGGATGGTGGCTCCAATCCACTACAGGTTTCAGCCTGAACTTTTAAGGAGCTATCCATGGTGCTGAACCCAAGGTCAAACTAGGTTCAGCACCATGGATAGCACCTTTAAAGTTCAGGCTGGGACCTGGAGCAGATACACCACCCCACTGACATTGGAGCCATCAGCCGCTGCTGTGTTCCAAAGTATTTTCAAAGCTCTGATAACAGTTATTTCCCCACTCTTTTTAAAATTTTGCTGTTCTTCTTTTTCTCCAAAGGGGTCAGGGAAATGTTCAAAGGATTATCTCCTTTGTTTCCCCCTCAATACAACTTTTTGACAGGTATGCCTAGTCCTTCTCACCAAGGTCATTGTTCGGACTGCCATGGGAGAGCACATGATGGAATGGTCCTCAATAATAATAATAATAATTCCCTCCTCCTATAAAACTAGGCACCAGGGAGGTCCTAGCTTGGATTCCCCTCCCAACATGCTAGCTTTCTGTATGCAGGGATTTGTTTGTTTATTGCATAGACTCACCAACATGCCCCCGGATACCTTTCTTGACACCCACTGAAATGCCCTACCCCTCTCACTTTTTAATTTTAATTAACACATTTTCTCACTGGCAGCTGGGATTGCTGTGAAATAGGTTTCTGCTGGTGCTGAACATTGTAGGTTCAAAAGGGTTGTTTAGTGTGTTAGGGCTCAGACCCCACCTCTGTCTTGTACTCAGCCTTTGGGGCAGGTTATTTGACCTTCACATTGCCACGCCTCCCATGGCAGCCATTTTGTGGTGGTGCCCAGGACAATACCAGTATATCAAATTGCCAAATGTGCCCATGTCCCAAAAAGGTTGCCTACCCTTGGCATTCAGGAACCTTCAATTATGGCTGCCTCCCCCTGCAGTAGTATAACCCAGATATAAAGGTTATATATTTGTCGGACACCAGCCCTGCCTGAGCGCTGGGGGCAGGGGGTATCTGATAGTCCCAGCTATCACTCCCATGAGAATTGGGCTAGTCTGGGAGGAATGCAGTGTCTTATATATCCAGCCTCCTCCCTTCCTCCAAGAATGGTATGACATTGCTACCTAAGATGTGAGGGTGCTCTATGAGTGCTCAATAAATGCATACTAGTTTGGTTGTACATTTCAGAGACTATTATAATCAGTGGTAAAAGTTGAAGTGCAGGCACTCATCACGACAGTCCCCATAGTCATGCTTCCAAGGAGAGTCCAAACATTCAGGCAGCTGCATTGATCCATGTCAATAAATCAGTTAGCAGCATTCATCTCCACCAGGAGCAGGTCTTTGGTAAAGCTAATAGGCCTTAACTGTGCTGCGTAGTGGTTGGAGTGTTGAACCGGGACTTGGGAGATCCAGGTTCTAGTCCCCATTCGGCCATGTAGCTTACTCAGTGACCAAGCCACCCCCAAATACTTCACATTACAACAGGAAAAAAAATAGGTTGCTGCTGGGAAAATTCACTCCCCACCCCCAGCTAGTTAGGATTGCAGCTAAACTCAGAGGGAACAGGGAAGTCTTGTGGGGAGCGGGGTGCAGATGACATGCACATCCCAGCTAATAAAAGGAAGTGCCGGCATTGCATCCCTGTGAGCCCTGGCTCCATTGTACCACTGATTATAATCTGTTCATACATGAGCACCATCATGAGCTCGTCTGTATGGCAAATGAATTTTGCTTGTTGCCCAAACAATACATTCCACTGGGTGACTTTGGGCCAGTCACTGACTCTCAGCCTAACCTACTTCACAGGGTTGTTGTGAGGATAAAATGCAGAGGAGGAGGACTATGTAAGCCGCCTTGGGTTCCTTGCAGGAAAAAAGACGGGGTATAAATATAATAAAATAAATAAATAAATAAATAAATTTTCTAGTTGGTTTACACCATAAGAAAGAGAAATAAAGTTCTGAAATACTAAAGCCATCACTTTTTGCTATACACATTTAAACAGAAATCTCTTAAATGAGATCCATTTCTTTTGTATGGCCCCTCCCAGCTGTGAAATTAGAGTGTCATTAGCACATACTGATTTATATGAAAGGGGAGGGGGGATAATGATTTCTCATGTCTACTTTCTTCCAGATGGTAAATCCTTCTCCATATCTTATTAGCTAATTAGGAGTGACCTTCCTTCACCCACTTCAGATTCCTACCATGGTGTACATTTTTATTTTGGCCAGAGTTCAAAGATGATTAACAGACTCGTTTTGAAAACCTCTTGCATTTTTCTTCAACAGGCAGACAGGAATCTATTGACAGGCTTGCGGCAACGAGAATTAAGCATATAAAAAGACATCCTGCTACAATTTGAAAACCTGTGGGACAAATTGTATGGACAGAAGGCTTTCAATTTAACGTGGATTTTTATAGCATATATTTGGGGTGCTCTCTTGAGTAAGCCAGTAAATTACAAATGGGAGAAGCTTACGAAAGCCCCACCCACCCATTGATCAAACAATTGCGAAAGGTAGAGACAAACAGTTCTACACAATAGGGGGGTGAGGCTGTAATATTTGCCTTTCTGGCCAGCTCAGCCACCTGCCACCACTGCTTGGTGTTTATAATGCATGTACTATTGTGGGGGGACCATGGTTGCATGTAGAAGGTCGCTATCATGGCCCATCAGAAGATTCCTCCAAGGAGGAAGGGTCAGAGGATGCTTCCCAGGCCCGGCTAGGTCCTGCGCTGCAGGAAGGTCCTGAGTCCTTGGGGGAGGCCACTGAGGGCTCAGCCCCTCAGGAAGTGGGGGTGTCCCGACTCAGAGGGGGAGGCTGAGCACCACCCAAGTCCCTAGGGAGCGTCAGCACCAGAGGAGGCAGGCCCAACGACGTGCAAGGCTGCAGCAGAGGGGCTCCTCATGAGTAGAGGGCCCTCTGCAATAGAAGTAAATTACTTCAGCTGGGACTCCGGTGGGGCTCTGGTGGCAGCTCCAGGATAAAAAGCCCAGTAAAAGCTTACAGGACCGGACCTGCTGTAAACAATGTCTGTATTTCCCTCTAGCCTGCTATCCTGCCTGTGGGCTCTGCCTCCTGCCTTGAGCAAGTGATGTTGGCTTTAGTTTGATTAGTCTCTGTGCAAAGCCCCTCTTGTCTGTAATGGGCTTCCTGTTCGTTACTCTGGATCTGCTTGTTCTTCTGTTCTACCTTCAACCACTAATTTGTCGGACACCAGCCCTGCCTGAGCGCTGGGGGCAGGGGGTATCTGATAGTCCCAGGTTCTCTCTCTGGCATCTCCAGCTGAAGGGATGATGTAGTAGGGGAAGAGACTGCCTGAAATCCAGGAGACCCATTGCAGGTCAGAGAAGACAATACTAAGCTAGATGGATAGATCAGTAGTCTGACCTTGCATTGGGCATCTGCATATATTCCTATGTCTCTTGTGTTCAAAGCATTTTACATGTATGATCTTGGTAATCCTTGCGACAGCTCCACAAGATAGTTTGAATGCTATGTTGCAGTTTGAATGCTGAGGCGGAAAGAATAATGCCTTGGGTTGAATCCAGAGTTACACTAGACCAACTGTGCTGATGGAAGTGGATTTCCCCACCCACTTCTTCCCATGGCAGCCCCTCACTCCAGCCCCCTGAAAATGCTAGATACTCAGGAGACTTTGCTGAATGGTGTGAGCTGGAGGGATCCCCAAAGACTGAGTGGAGAGACTTTCTGTGAGCAAAGCCCTTCCTCTGGCAAAAGGCAGTTACTGGATCCAATCTATTGTCTAAAAAACTATGTAGTATTTCGCAGTTGAGGTATGACTTGAACCGAAGATCCACAGCTAACCATTATATCATGTTCCACAGCAACACCAAAAATAGGTTGAACTCTTATATTGGTATATGATGCAGTAAGGAAACCAGGTCCTGAATACTTTGAAAATTCACCTTCTTGGATGCTGAGGGTTCCAGCAATAATTTGCCTTCAACAAGTTATCTTTAGCAATCTGATAGGAACATTTACCATGTAGTGTCACCAGCATGTGGTAGTATCAACACCGAGGAGTGTGTACGTATATAGTGTAGTCAAATGATCAAATAAGTTAAGGACCTCAGTTAGCAAAAGCAGCTCTGCACTTCCCCTCAGGCCAGAGGCTGTTCAGTCTTAAAGCCTATTAACCAAGGCAAATAGAGCATACTATCCTATTCCACGGCAGTGTGCAGATGAATATAAACGATTTCCTACTGAATTTTATACATGTTAAAACTAAACTAATGCTGTTGCTTAAGCTCTATAATGGGGCTGTACTCAGTGATCCACAGGCATAGCTTATATGCATACAAAGGAGTCACACTACATACGTAACTACTTCTCTTCTGCAGAAGCAAAGAAAGCTGCAGAAACACTTGACCAGTGCTTTGACTGGCTGTGCACAATGGCAGGACAATGCAAGTACAGTATGGCATTTTGAAACATGAACTTGTCAAAGACAGAATTGAGTCTGTTTCTGCATGACATTCATCACATGAAAAGTAGCTAAATTCTGAAACTCCCTGAACACAAGCAAAGAAGTATGGAGAGGATCAGAGAGGTAAACACACAGCTGACTAATGTTGGGCCAAAGTGGTCCCAGTTGCAGGCCATGAAAGTGTCTGTGGCGGGGGGAGCATTTCAGCTATTTTGGAGGTGGGGGATGAATTTTGAGGGTATCATTCCAGAGCATTCTGGGGAAGACAAAATGATGACCGAAAGCAGGAGGAACCTGGGGGGCCACAATGAATTTTGCCCCCACTCACCCTCAAAATTTTGCCTCCACTCATGAAATATAAAAGAAGGGAGCTGGTTCCACCACTTGTTTCACTTCAAACTATCCCCGCCCCACCAAATGAATGACCATGTGCACAACTGACATGGACTGGAAAGAGACTGATTTCTGTCCCTAATATCATCTGTGGAAAACCCATCCTTTCCCCAGCTGCATGGCTATGAAACGAGAACGCTCCTTCTGCTTGACTCAGGCAGGTTTGGCCACAGCCCTGTAGCCAGCCTTCCTTGTTAGGTGGAGAAGCCACATTTCTAGGTGGGACATTTCGGGGGGATGGGCGTGCATGGCACCAGACAATCCCCTACCCCCAAGCTCACTGTTGGAGACTTGGGTATGGATGAAGTTTAATCAGTTGAATTGCCTCACCCTTTTTTGAGAATTCCCCAGGAATACCAGATTTACTTTGCCTGTAGCTACAGTCCTCTTTACCTATTGTTTGTCCCTGTGTTCTGATTCTTCATTAACTGAACTACTTTGGTAATGACAGTGAACTCCTGAGCCTGACTTTGATGCTGGATTAGGTCACTTTAGATTCCACCCGAAAAACAGATTTGTCCCTGCTACAAGTTTAGGGAAGGGCAGAGAGAAATTAAATACTTCAGGGTGTTTGTTAACTCCTCCTTGAGGGTCCTTCCCTCTAATCTTGTTCCTGACCTTTAGATTTCCCTTCCTTTTGGACAATCAAGGGAAACATGTTTACTGGTTGCTATAGAAAGGACTAAGTAAGCAATTGGAAACTAATTGTGGAAAACAATTGGATTTTTTTTTAACCGGTTGCCGGGTTGATTTTTCTGCCCAGAAGCCCTGAAAAGGCCTCATGCTGAGCTGCACACATTGGGGAGATGAGAAATTAGGCCTGAGTTAAGCCTAGGGAGCCAGCCAGCTAACTGTAGTGTGCTCAGCAGTGTTTCTGTTCCTCTAGGGCTGTTTTTGTCTTTTGCCATCAAGTAGTCAAGAAACAGAAGGAAAAAATAGCCACCCACTATGATTGTGAGTACAGTGAGTGCTTTAACAGAGTAAAGGTTAACTTAGGGTAGACATTTTTTTCAGATCACTTTAAGTTATCTCTTTATTTCACCCTTTAGCAATAAGCACCCAGTCATGCTCTACTCATCATAATAACTGCAGAGTAAACAAACTCTTACTTCTTACTGCAGACAAACAAACATGCATCTCTATTGCTGACTAAGTAGAGAACACAACTGAAACTGAAAAACAGAGCCAAGGAAGGCCCAAGGGGTGGAGTCTATCTCTAGCCCATAATACAAAGTTCTAATATTTCACTCTTCAAGGGTCATGCTCCTATACAGGCTGTTTTTTTTCAGGATCACTTAAGTCATTATTGTGATCATGAAAAATCCACCCTCAGTCAGGGGAAGTCTAGAGTGAGCAGACTTGTGGGGGCTCTTCCAGATGAGGCTTTTGTTGTGCACTCCCCCTGCCTTATTCACTGAATTTTTCAGAGGGCCCTATTCTTAAATTGCTCCTGTTTTTAAAACAAGTTGTCATTCTTTACATGGAGGCTGTCATTGTCAAGTCACAAATTAAAAAGACATTTCCCCCAAAAAAAATCCTGGAGGGGTGCACCCATTTGCCCCACCCTGGCTACAGGGCTGTGGGATTGGCTGGGAGCAATTTTGCAGCCTGCTTGGGACAGGAGTCAGTCAGTGTTCCCAACAACCTCTGTAAAATGTTCTAAGAAAGAAAGAAAAGGTGACCAGTTGTGCCCGCCTTCCATGTACCAGGTAGTGGGAAGGGATAGGCCCCTTTTTCTTTCCACCCCAAAACAAAAGAAAAGGGAACCCATTCCTCCCCTTCCCAACACCAGGTAAGCAGAGGAGGAGCAGGAAGGGAAAGAGAAAAAGGTGTAGCGGGGAGCTGGGGACATTTTGCTGGAGGCCCCCTCAAATCTGGCAGCACCACTGTGGTGGGATGATAAGATCTGTGATAGCTTATTCACACATGGAAATCATTTCTTGTATTACAATGTTGGTTTATATTATGCAAGATAGAGCAATAAAATTAAAAACCAGCCAAAGTCAACAGAGACTGTATGAATATGGCACTATCCCCGTGCTAAGAGGATCAGCGAGAAAAATGTTGCTGCTTGAACAAACACATCGCAGTGGTATCTGAAAAGGAATGGGATATCTCCAAAACACACTGCATCAAAACAGATGAAACGATCAAGCAGTGCTACATTTGGCAAATAAAGCTTTCTTAGCACTGAACAAAAGACAATAAAGGGAAGAGAGAGGGATGAACTCGGTGCCAAAGTGACAGAGCCTACAAAATGATTAAGTAGCATGCATGCTAGCTCTTGAGATCAAGGGAACCTGCCCAGGCCTGCCTCTTACTTGACTCCAGATACTTTATCCTAACATTCCAAGCATACCTTCTCAAGCTCCCATTGATTCTCCATGAATTGTTGACAGAGGTGGTGGGCCTTTAAGTGTAGGTAGGGCAGAACACACCCAGAAGTCACGTAATAAAAAAGCTTAATGAAGAGTCTTCTCCAGCAAAGAGTAGAAATGAATGCCACCTACACTCCTGCCTTAGCGGGCTATTGGGACATCAGCAGTGGTGGCTGTTGACACTCCTGAGTCAGTGGGGCTCCTTATCCATTGCAGCTCTTATGTTGAGCTTTATAGGAAGCTATCCATGGTCCTGAACTATCCATGGTCCCAAAATAGGTTCACCACCATGGATAGTTTCTATAAAGCTCAAACAAAAAGGTGAAATGGATCAGGAGCCCCACTGACATAGGAGTCGCCAGCCTCCCCTGGATATTAGGTGAAGATCTCTGCACCCCATCATGAGAGGCCTCCAACATGCTGAACAATGAGTAAAATTGTTTCATGAATCAGAGCCTTGAACAGTGGTGCTATCAGGCTGGACTTTGGGGCAGTAGCTTGCCCTGGAGGCCTTTAAGCTGCATTTGAGATGGAAAGCAAGGCAACAAAAATGTCAAGAAGCTTCCTTTTGTCTTCTCACAGGCAGGCTTAATGGGGTTTTCTTAAAAAACAAACAACAACAAAAACACCAACCCCCACCTCTTTCATTGTAGGTGATTTAGTTGTGATATGCCAAATGCTGGCAATGGTTAGCCACCTTAAGGTTGTTAAAATACTTTAAAGCATTTTCAGGTGATTAGCACATATTTTTTAGCTAATCAAGAGTTTAGAGGGGGGAAGTACTGATATGGTACTAGCAGTTTGTAGCAGGGAAGGGAAGTTCTGTTATTGCTTTGTTTCTCTGCTTAATGCATGGGGTCATGCTGTCTTTTAACTGAAAATTGTTCAAATAATATCCATTTGAAAGAAAGGTTAATAGCCATGGAAATGCATTTATGAAAAGGTGCTATTCCTCTCTTTTACCACTAGGAAAGTATTTTCCCCAGCACACTGTTTTTAAGCTTGGTGTCTCACGTTATAAACGTGGTGGGGTTTTAAATGAAATGTAAACCCCTGCAATCCTCAATTAGTTGTGCCCACTTAAGAGATGAGGAAATAAGATTAAGATTAAGATTCAAATTCTCTCTCTTTTTTAAACCCTCGTAAACTTATTGCTAAGTGCACTTAAGTAGCAAGTAAGTTTTTTAATGATGGCTCTCTGGATGCACTAGTAATTTTTCTGAGAGAGAATCCACTATTCACTTCCCTTTTAAAACAAACAAACAAACAAACAAACAAACAGTGTTGGACTGGGACTGGGGAGATCTGGGTTCTAGTCCCCGCTCGGCCATGAAACTCACTGGGTGACTTTGGGCCAGTCACTGACTCTCAGCCTAACCTACCTCACAGGGTTGTTGTGAGGAGGAGGAGGAGGAGGATTATGTAAGCTGCCTTGGGTTCCTTGCAGGAAAAAAGGCGAGGCATAAATATAATAAAATAAATAAATAAATAAATAAGGATAACTGTGTCCCATTCCACATACTAATCCAGGAAGTATGAATCAGATTGGTTCACTTAAAGATGAGAACTGAACAAAACCAAGCATCCCTACTCAATATACAGTACAGTCCATAGAGACGTTTCTCTTCTGCAGCTCTAATCACACTAGTGAAGGGTTGTTCGTTCTGCATATGTACTTTTAGCTGTCAACTGAAGGGACAAAAATGAGTGCCTTCTATTCTGCCATTAGTCCCAGGCTGCTCATATGAACTCAGCAGGATTCAAAGAAGTAATTATTATGACCCATTTTTATTCCAGCCAGTTAAACCTGTCAAAATGACTGTTGTTTCGGGGCATCACTCAGTAAGGCATTAAGTACCATTTTGCATATTATAAGCCAATGCTGTTTCTGGTGGAACTATTCATAGTTTAGGACATAAATTAATTGAGTGTTTTGCAGCCCTTCATAAAAGCCAGTACTCATTTAACTTTTCATCAAAATGTTATTAATGCAACTTTAAACAAAGTCATATTTTGAATCATTTAGGCCATTAATTTGCATGCTATTTATCTATGCTGCAATGTGTATGAAATTTTAATCTGAGAGTGCCTTGATGCACCTAATGGGCATACAAAGTTATAATCTGGCATGTGGCTAAAGGTACGGAAAAGTATTTGATGACTGCCTTTTAGACTGTTTGACATGCAACACAGCAGGGAGGCCTTCTGTTTAAGAGAGATATGATATTCCCTACTGCATGATAGGTACATATGGAGAACAAGGTTAGCAGAACCCACCCACCCCATCATACTCTTAGGTGCTGTCATGTCCCCAAACCCTAGGCCTTTTCAGTGTACTGGAAAAGAATTGATGGATGAAGTTCATACTCCTCTTCCAGGAGAAGGACAATCAGTCCCATATTTAGCTCCCTGCCCCTGGCCAGAAGACACGGCATTGCTATCATCCTCTGAGTCAGAGGATGAACCCCCGGCAGAACCTCAATTTCCCCAGCCTTGCAGAAGTCTGAAGCTACAAAAATTAGGTGAAGGTCCTTTAGCAGTCCAGCCAGCTCCTCCAGAAGAGCTGGAGCTGACCACACTACAGATCATAGCTGTCTCCACAAGGCTTCAGTTGGCTCCATGTTGCTTGTGAGACAACATTCCCTTAGCAGGAAAGTGCTCCACCAAGCAAAGGTAACCCTGACCTCTTCATATCGAACAGATGGAAAGCTTTTTAATCTCAGCAGCCTGAAAGCAAAAAAGTAAGGTAATTACAACCTCCGTTGTGGAACTTCAGTATGCTGATGATAATGTGGTCTCTGCACATTCAGAGGATGATCTCCAAACTATCCTAAATGCTTTTGCAGAAGCATACGGAAAACTTGGTCTCTCACTTAACATCAAAAAAACCAAAGTGCTTCATCAGCAAGTGCAAGCTAACCCTTTGGTGATGCCATCTATCCAGCTTGGCGGGACAATACTGGAAAATGTCGATCATTTTCTCTATCTTGGCAGCTATCTTTCTGTTACAGCTAACATCAACAGTGAAATCCAGCATCGTCTGAGCTCCGCAAGTGCCGCGTTTTCTCGAATGAAACATAGAGTGTTCGAGGATCGGGATATTTGTAAGAAGACCAGAACACTGGTTTATGAAGCCATTGTATTACCAACTTTATTGTATGCCTGCAAAACATGGACTATCTATAAACGTCACCTCCAACTCCTTGAAAGATTTCATCAACGTTGCCTCCGGAAAATCCTGCGAATTACTTGGGAAGATAGGCGAACAAATGTCAGTGTACTGGAAGAAGCAAAGACTACTAGCGTTGAAAAAATGATCCTTCAACGCCAACTTCAGTGGACCGGTCATGTTGTTCGAATGCCTGACTGCCGTCTCCCAAAGCAGTTACAGTCATGCCTTGGATTGAGAGCATAATTCGTTCTGGAAACATGCTTGTAATCCAAAACACTCTTATATCAAAACAAAATCCCTCCAAAAAAATTTGTACAGAGATTTTAATCTAAGTTGTACTACAGTACTTGTATTGCAAGACGTTGCTTGTATATCAAGTCAAAAATAAATAAATAAATATTTTAAAAAATTGCTTGTCTTGCAAAACGCTCTCAAACCAAGTTACTTGCAATCCAAGGTATTACTGTACTTTATTCCCAACTCAAGGATGGAAAGCGGAATATCGGTGGTCAATATAAGAGGTTTAAAGATGTTCTTAAGGCTAATCTAAAAAAATGCAATATAAGCATAAAAAACTGGGAAGCTCTGGCCCATGAATGATCTAACTAGAGCCTTTCACAAAGGTTCTATGGACTTTGACGAAGCCTGAGTGCAAGGTGAAAGGGAGAAACGTGCTAAGCGAAAAACACATCAAACGAATCCTTTACAGGACCATCTTCCATCTGGTAAGCTGTGCCCTCACTGTGGGAAGCTTTGTGGATCTAGAATTGGCCTCCACAGTCACTTACGGACCCATCGCTAGAGTCAACACAATTTTCTTTAGAATTTTCCTCCTTTTAAAATCTCCTTTTTGTAAAAAAAAAATTTTATCCTGGAAGACAATCTTACTCGGTCACGAGTGATCGCCTGACTGACTGACTGTAGCTCCCCTTAAGAAAGCTTCTGCCTTTACTTAACTTGCTGTGCCTGATGTACTTTGCCTTGACTGGATTTTGCCTACCTGACACACAACCTCACCTGCCTAGCCTGATTCTTCTTCCTAGACCGTTCTCTCTTTGCTCAGATGTAACCCTATCAGATGTCATTGGCATTCCCTGTGAGCCTCAGGTAATCACAGAATGGAACAGTTGTGCCTCACTTCCCGGAGTGCCGTGGACATTCCAGGAGCAGCCCTTTCCCAGTTTTGGTTCCAGTCATCTCTGGAAGTAGAGATGACTGGAAACATCGGGTGTTTCTATAATATTTGAGTGTATTTACAGATATACACATTGAACATAGGTGGAGGCAGTCGAGGCACAACTTAACACTCCTTCCAGCAAATCTGCTGTACCCACATCAGATCTCCAGAGAGAGAGGTGCCATGCATCCCCAGATGCTTTTAGCTTATGTTGCTCAAGCTGCGCTTATCGTGTCTGCATCTTTCTCCATCTCTCATGCTGGTTGGGGATGATGGGAGTTGTTGGACAACATATCTGTAGGGCACCTGGTTGGGGAAGGCTGCCCCAAAACAATTGTGGTTTCTCTTCTTTTGTTCCTTTTTGCAGACACACAGAGGCCTGGATTCCATCATCCTTAGCTAGTTGGGAGAAGCGATGCCCCTACTTCATTCAACACTAAAGTGAGTTTCAGCTACTTCCCTGCTATTCAGAGCAGTCAGCAACAGCCTCCCTCATAAAAGGAGTGTGCCAAACCTGGCCAGCAGGATCAACTTTGGCATCTTTCCTTTCCAAACTGTACAACAGTACAGTATCACTTCTACTTACCTAGCAAATGTGGCTGAGTGTAAGTAAACTGTGTTGGTGCATACCAGTTTTTAACTGTTCGGGTAGCTTTGCCTGGTTTTTCATTTGTATGTTAACATTTACTCTACCATGTACATCTGAGGAATGCTGACCCACTTCAGGGAAAATTAAAGATCTTTCCGAATATGCAATGTAGGACACTGAAACTGTTGATTTCCCCCCCTTAGTTCACGGAAGTCACAAGAAGAATCCTTGCTGATGTTAAGACACTGGTTACAAAAGAAATTAATAGATGAAAATGTTATTCCTTGGTGTTTCAAAATGCAGTTAAGGTTACATGGAAGCAAACATTATTTCTTCAGTTGACTTCCTTTGATAAAATACATACAATACATTCATGTGGACCATCTGACTATAAGGGTTGTCAAGAGCAACCATTTGAATTCTTGTTGAAAAGTAGAGCCCGAGGAGAGCTGAGGCTGAGGGTAAAAGGTAGGCAGGTCCAGTGACAGAACTGAAAAGTAAAGTCTGTGCTGTGTGGGAGGTGAACATAATTTTGATTCTACTTCTGTTCTAAGAGAACATTGTTATTTAAAAACAACAGCAGCAACAATGCTGTTCCTTGTGTTCATGCAGAAGTAGAAGATCAGCAGAAGACTCTGAAAGCACTAGAGTGAATAAGTGAAAAGAGAAACGCCAAAAGATCCTGGATGGTAGAGATAATGGGCTGGCGGAAATGAGTCAACTCTCGGGGATGTTGTGAACAGATACATTTCTAAGCCAGTGTTACCAGGCTCCTGACTATCTGAGAGAGGTTTCATTATTTCTTCTCAAAATATAAGGAGAAGGAAAAACATTCTCAAGAGGATAATGTAATCGTAGGAATCTTCAGGATGTGAACAAAAGCAGCTTCTAGATCTGTAACCATCTATCATTTATTTACTTAAAAATTAAGGCACTTTTCATGGCTGCAGCCTTAAATAGCAGTGTACAGAGAAGAAGAGCATAGTCAGATACAAGATACAACAGCCACACTAACAAGTATAATTTATTTATTTATTTATTTATTATATTTATCAATCGCCCATCTGGCCGGTCACCCGGCCACCCTGGGCGATGTACAATTAAAATACAGCAACAACACAATAAAATATAACAATTAAAACAATATAAAAAATTCTCATTAAAAACCTAACCCACCCCATATTCCCGCCTGAACAGCCATGTTTTTAATGCACGGCAGGAAGCTCATCACGGAGGGGGCATGGCGAAGGTCACTAGGGAGGGAGTTCCATAATGTGGGGGCCGCCACAGAGAAGGCCCTCTTCCTAGTCCCCACCAGCCTGGCTGCTCTGGCTGATGGGATAAGGAGAAGGCCGTCCGTGGCAGACCTTGTTGAGAGGCCTACTTGATGTTGCTGGAGGCGCTCCTTGAGATAAGCTGCGCCTCCAGCAACATCAAGACTTGTCCAAACGGCCTCTCAACATAATAGACTTGTCCAAACGGCCTCTCAAAATTTCCCACCCTATTTGTGGACAGAAGATTTGGGAGGGGTGGAACTGTTTCACCAGATTTCTCTGTGTTGGGAATGAGCAGTCAAAACCTCAAGCCATGTATAAATACATGATGTAATTGGGACCACAGAGTCTCTGCATCCTAGAGCAGACACTCTGTGGAATGCTACCCAGGACTCACCGGGTGCAGGATGTGGGCGTCGCCAATAGCCTTCTCTTCCTTCCCGGGGAAACAGTCTGAGCCTTGAAATTGTGTGTGCAACATGTCTGAAGATGTAGCCAAGTTGCAGTTCTGAACTTTTCCCAAGTTCAGAACAGGTCGACTACCATATGATTCCTGCACAACTGTAAACACATTCTTAAGCCTGCCTGTATCCAATCTGCAGGATCTGAGTGAGTAAACTCTGTTTTTAACCTCCAAAAGACTGTTTGTCTTATTGGTAGTGTAAGGGGGAAACCAGGTGAAGACCCAGCCTGCCCAAAAGGGACAGTCTGTATCAACTAAATGCACAGCCCTGCTTTAACCAGCAGCTTCGCATGCACACGTTTTTCGCCTGTAGTTGGGTATACTCTGCTGTGTTTGCAAAAGCAAGAGGGGAGAGATAATATATCACAATATCCTCTCCCAGGTCTTTTGGCAATCCCCAACACTCTGGCGGGACAACAGTTTCTCAGAGGTAGGCTCACCCTTAGCAGTGGTTACAGCACAGCTTCTTTCTTTTGTCCTGAGGGTTTTTGTTTTTTGTGTTGTCACTGCAAGTGGCAACAGAACAGCAGACAATGTTTTGGAAGCCTGGCCCTATTTTGCATACTCCACAGTGCCTCATACCTACATTGTTCCAGGGCAATGTGCGGGAAGACTTACCTCATCATGGAGGAGGCGTTACCCCATGACGTCTTCCCCTGGGTTTTAACTGAAGTGAGGGTAGCTGGGGAGGCCTCAGGTTGCCAGAGGGATGGTTGTACAATGAAAGGACACTCACATACACTCCTTAGTCACCTCATAAGTAAGGTAAGCACAAGAATGGTGAGAGAGGCATCAACTCAGTTGCATCTGAGTGCTCTCTCTGGTGCTGTAGAGCCTGCTCTGCTCCTTGGTATACTGGGTAGCTGCAGTCAATGAAAGAGGCTGGATGTTGGCTAGAGCGTAAATGGCATAAGACTTGAAGTGAAGATGACCGAGCACATTCTAGAATGTATAATTGTGCCTATTTCACAACAGTGTGCAGGCAGCAAAGAAGCTTTACTTTTCTGCCTCCATTGCATCCTTGAGCAGCCGTCCAGTGGAGTTCTTTCAGGTGGTCTGGTGGCTGTTAATACTCTCCCCAGCCAATGGTCCCCTGGTCCCCTATGCTATAAGACCTGCTGTGACCTTTTTGCATCACACTTTGAGGACAAAATCTGCCCAATTTTGTGGGATTAATTTCAGTTGCTGCAGACTGATGACATGAACAAGGTGCTTGCAGCAATGCAACTGACAATGAGCCCTCTTGATCTTCACCCTTCTTGGCTAATAAAAGCTAGTCAAGGGGGTATGGCTGGGTGGGCCCAGGGAGTGGTAAATGCATCTCTACATGAAGGGCTGGTTCCAGCTATTCTTAAGGAGGCAGTAGTGTAACCATTCCTGCAGGAACCCACTCTGGACCCAATGGTACTTGACAGCTACTGCCCAGTCACAAATACCCCTTTCTTAGGGAAGGTACTTGAGAGGGTTGTGGCAGAGCAACTGCAGGCACTCTTGGAGGATATCCTAGTCTGGGTTTTGACCTGGTTACAGTTGTGCCTCGACTGCCTCCACCTATGTTCAATGTGTATATCTGTAAATACACTCAAATATTATAGAAACACCCGATGTTTCCAGTCATCTCTACTTCCAGAGATGACTGAATCAGCCTTGGTCACCCTGATGGATGACCTTTATCGAGAAAGGGACGGGGGACCCTGTGAATTCTGCTCCATCTCTCATTAGCTTTCAATACGATTGACCATGGTATTCTCCTGGATCAACTCTGCAGGCTGGGCATTGGAGTCACTGTGTTACAGTGGTTCCAGTCTTACCTGCAGGGTCAATTTCAGAGAGTAACATTGGGTGACTATTCCTTGGCCCCTTGGCAACTGCGCTATGGTGTTCCACAGGGTACCATCTTGTCCCCAATCTAGTTTAACTTCTATATGAAGCCACTGGAAGTGGTCATTATGGGATTTGGAGCCAAGTGCCATCAGTATGCTGATGACACACAGCTCTCTCTCCCTGTGACATCTGAATCAGGTGAGACTGTGCAAGGTCTGGGTCAGTGCCTAGACTCAGTGATGGGGTAGATGAGGGCCAATAAACTGATGCTGAATCCTGGCAAGATGGAAGCCCTGTGGGTGAGTGGTTCCTGAGTCCAAGAGATAGGCTCATTGCCTGTTCTGGATGGGGTTGTACTCTCTTTTAAAGATCAGGTTCATAGACTGTGGATACTCCTAGATCCATTGTTGTTGCTGGAGTCCCATTCACCAGCTATGGCCTCTCCTGGACAGGGATAGTTTGGACACAGTGGTACAGGTGCTAGTATCATCAAGATTGGATTACTGCAATGTGTTCCATGTGGGGCTGCCCTTAAGGCTGGTCTGGAAGCTGGAGCTAGTGCAGAATGCAGCAGCTCGGCTGTTCTCAGGAGCTGCCCCTTTCCAGCATGCAACTCTTTTGCTGAGGAAACTGTACTCACTGCCTGTATTTGCTACCGGGCCAGGTTTAAGGTTTTGGTACTAGTGTATAAAGCCCTAAACAACTTGGGACCAGGATACCCAAGAGAGTGTCTTCTCCCTTACCAACCTGCCCAGTCACTGAGGTCATTTGATGGCATGTGCCTGGTGGTTCCATATGGACCTATGGACCAATTGGAGTCTACCTGGACAAGAGTCTTCAGTGTAGCGGCTCCATTTTTCTGGGTGGAACTCCCTGCCTCTGGCGGTCAGGCAGGCACCAACATTGTATTGGTTTGGGTGCCTCCTGAAAACACTTTTATTTCAGGAAGCCTTCCTGAGCTAACCAACCATGGTTTTATTGATTTTGTTTTTAACATATTGTTTTATTCTTTTATCTGTTTTCATCTTTTATTGTTCACCGCTCCAAAATCTCCAAACCAGAATATGGGACGGCATTTAAATCTTGTAAATAAATAAATGCAAACCCCACCCATGTGAATTTTTCCAAAATGTTCTTCTCTTTTGAAAATAGTTTCAAAAGCAATTTCTTTGCTATCAAGTTGAATGAAAATGGTTTAAAAAGGGGGGGAGGAAATTTTGGCACAGTTCTACTTTTCAAAGCTGCTTTGAACCCACAATCTAATTAAATCAAATTGAAAAACTTTATATAGCACTCTTGTCTCCTTGCCGAACCCCCTACATAGAGGGATAGGTGCATGTCAATAGTTAGGGAGTTACACAGTGCTGGGACCACCATCTACAAGTCCTCATCTCTTGCGAATGCCAACCCAATAGATCTTAATAGCAGGCACTCGAGAAGGACCCTTGCCATAGATGTTAGTGACAGACAGGATTATATGCGTGAAGGTGGTCCTTCAACTAGCCTGGACCCAAGCTGCTTTTCTATATTTTATTTCAAGAAAATATGCTGTTAGCAAAGTGAGCACCCATTTTGCAAAAGTGATATCCTCTCAAATGGATATTTGAGGAACAGTGGGCAAAACTGAGAAGTGGTACCATACGAAGCCATATTCTGGGTCTTCAACTGTCTTTTACGAGAAAAACAAAAGCAGGCTCATGTTCACTCACTTGTGCTTTGAAGTATTAGCTATGCTGAAGTTTCTGCATACAGAAGCTAAGTCTTCCAAACTGTTATGTGTGCACAGATGAACAATCAACTATCCTAGTAAAAGGAAAACATTTTGTCTGGGTAGAATTCCTGTTTCCATCCCCTGTATATTTATTCCCTACAGATAAATGCATAGTGGAAGCTTTGACTGAGCTCAGAGACCCAGTCCTACAGAAAGTCCTAAAAGGCATTCAGGAAAGCAAGGGCAGTGCTAGGTGACAAAAAGATCCAGGGCTCAGGCCCTCAGGACACAAAAAAAAATGCACAAATTTGCATATGCTAATTTACATATGCTGTCAAGTATCTTGGTGTCTTTAAAGGACGCTGTCTCCTAAGGACACTCCTATTTGTAAAAAGGGATGTATAGACAGGGGAGAGGAGGGCATTTGATTTCAGAAAAAAAAATCAGGCAGAAAGATTCAAGGGGGGCCAGCAGGAGGTGATGCACACGTGGGCAAGAAGCCAGCTAATCCAGGGGGATCAGATGCAACGGAGATCATCAGGGCCCCTATACCTTTATTTCAGCAAGTGCCCATGGACAGCAGGTGGTGGGGCAGATGGCCTCCTGGAGATTTGGGGCTCCAAATGAAAGATTTGCGGCTTCGTCCGTAGTGGGCCGCCCCCTAACACCCGCATGCAGGAAAGTAGGATTTGAGAAATTAACACTTGCCTGCTTTATGTGCTCCAGCTAAGAACAGTATTTTCTATTCCCAACACATATTTATATTTCACTTGAAAAAAAGAATAACACTGAGAGGCACCCCTCTCCAGAAACAAGTGTTTTCCATTTTCGTTTCTGACAAGAAGCTATATTTTCTCATTTTTTTCTCATCATATCCTTGCACTGAAAATGACATAATGATAATGAATCACACAGTTTCCTTTGCAACGACTAGGCTTGCCTAAGAAAGAGAAACCCATGGTCCGTCCCCCCCCCCGAACGCCAAAGGTAGTAAGGCGGCAGAACGGCCGCAAGGGAAAACAGGCCATTTATAGTCCTTTGACAGCTGACTATTTTGGTAACTGGCTGAAGTGGTGTGAGCAGAGAATCTAAACATGAGATGGGAAAGCATGCTGTCCAGGACTATGATGGAACACTTTTTCTTTCTCTTAAGTTCTATATTCTTCAAACAAATAAAAGGAGGAAAAATGAGATCAAGAGGGAAATACGTTTTTAATCAGCTCCTCTAGCTGATTTCCGAGGAGATGAAAGTGTGGGTTACTAGTGCTGACTTAAAGAGTGATATTCAGTGCAATTATGTAGCACCATACAATAATAAAAAATATCATTGTAAGTAACTACCAATGTTTGCATTTGGTACCATTAACGTGATCACATCCATTCCCCAAATGCGGTTTCTACAACTGGCAATGCTAACAAGGAAATAAGAGGAGATACCTATATGAGAGTGGATGGTTTGTCATCAGTGTGCATAATTTCTGCATTAATGGCAGGGCAGAGAGGATGTGTCCCTCCTTCCTAGGTCCCAGGCAGCACAGCATTGTCAACAACCAGTGTCCAACTCCCATCTTATCCATGTCTTCTGTTTCCATAGGCCTGTGAAGGGGTGTGGAGAGAAGCATTCCCTTTCACAGACTCCGCTTGCCCATCTGCTTAAGGTGTGCTGCCAGTGGTAGGGGTTGGGAATATATTATTTGGCTCCCATTTTGATATGAACTGACCTAATTCGCACTTCCTAAATGAAAGCATCAGGAGTGGGGAACCCAAACACAACCAATGGGAAGCAATTTTCTTCTCCTTTGAATTTCTTTTCAACAGCAATTTCTTTTCTATAAAATTGATTGAGAATGGTTGAAAAAACATGAGGAAGAAATTCTTGGTGCTGCACTAGCTTAAGCGTGTTGCAGCGTAGGGATGTGCATACAAGCAAAACTCGAGCTCATCAAAGTTCTCCAAATTCCACCTTGAAGCTTGTTCTGTCTCGTGTCCATATCAGATTGTGAGCTGTTTTTTTTTCTCTTTTGCATCAACATTCTTGTGTTTTTTCATGTGTATTTTTCCAAATGTATGCATCAATTCTGTGCATCTTTGAAATGTTTGCATCCTTCTCCCATTGATTAAAGCATGTTTGTGCACATTTTCCACAAGTATTTTTTTATGGGCATTATTTCAAATGTGCACATGCTGTCGAACACACTTTGGGGTGTGTGTGTCTATGAATCACATTGCAAACTCAGAAATGCATGCACTTCGACTGCAGATTGCATTTGAGTCCATGCTTGGTTTGGGAGGTATGAACTGGGTAAATCCAGATCAAAAACAAACTGAAATTAATTCCTCATACATCCCTAATTGCGGTGGGGGGGGGATGTGTAAAGACCTATACTTGACTAGTTGGGACAGAAGGGGGTGTACATTAGATGCACATCCAAATAGGCAATCCCATGCTGCTCCCAACAAGTTACATATCTACAGCTTGTCTGGGCTGAATGCCTTCCAGGGCAGCCCTGGCACCATTGAAACTTCTAGTGAAATGCAGCTAGATGGAGTTTTCTCTGGTTTTCTAAATAAACAGGGACATGCTTCCTCTTAAGCCTGTGGCTTACGCTGGCTCAGCTTGTCTGAGTGTGGAAAACTAAGCCAGGTCAGGCCTGATTATTACTTGGATGGGAGACCCCTCCTCTAGTTTCCTGCATTGAGCAGGGGGTTGGACTCGATAGCCTTGTAGGCTCCTTCCAACTCTATGATCTATGAAATCTATGAATCTTCTTCATTCAGACTGGGACTGCTTGGTTTACCCTTACATTGTCACATAACCAAATATAATTGGCTACATGTTGCTGTGACATCATGTACATTACATGACTCCCGATTGCCTGAGATCATGATGCAGCAAAGAAGCGTGTGGCGCTGAAAAGCTGCATGCTGGGGTTGCAAACAGGAAGGAAAAATGCAAACAAATACTAAACTTTTGTATTTAAAAATGAACCTTACAAAACCATTAGAACAGCAGCAAGTACTGCCTTGGATTGAGAGCATAATTCGTTCCGGAAACGTGCTTGTAATCCAAAACACTCTTATATCAAAACGAAATTCCCCCAAAAAATTTTGTACAGAAATTTTTAATTTAAGCTGTACTACAGTACTTGTATTGCAAGACGTCGCTTGTATATTAAGTCAAAAAAATTTTAATAAATATTTTAAAATTTGCTTGTCTTGCAAAACGCTCTCAAACCAAGTTACTTGTAATCCAAGGTATTACTGTATAACATTAGTGGTATTTCTTGGAGATCTTAGAAATGCCCGTGGTTATCTGGGATCCAGGGTTGACTGGTGTTATTTCTTTTCCCTTTAGTAAAACTGAAGGCCTCCAGGCTCCACAAATCATAGTACTAAATATACTGGACACATTCTACAATAATGAAAACCAAAGCTGCCAGTTTCTTTAATCTCTGTTCAGTATGATCTTGTGCTACACTGTGTAAGCTTACATCTGCTTATGCTCTCCTATGTGATGTGATGAAAATAGGTTTGAACACAACACCAGTTGACAGATGAAACATACTTTTTGCCTAGTTGGGGGTCAGGGGGAAGATGAAAAGAGACCTAACAGGGAAAATGAAAAATGCATGTGCATTTTGGCTTGAGAATCAGATTCTGGCCAATGCATTTACTCTGAGTGACAATGGGATACAAAACTGGCTGTCCCAATTTATCCTTTAGGTGGTGGAAAAGCACACTCAGATTGTTATCCTACAGTGCCCGTGTCCAGAAGAATTTCACCAAGCTGTCTCCCCAGGTAGGGCTTTTAGGTAGTAAAAAGTGCCCTACTCTGTATTTATTATTGTACTGGTGGCTCCAATGTCAGCGGGGCTGTGTATCCACTCCGGATTTTACACTGAACTTTTAAGGAGCTATCCTTGGCAAAAAAATATGTTCAGCACCATGGATAGCTCTTTAAAAAGTTCAGAGGGAAATCTGGAGTGCCGCAATGACATTGGTGCCAACAGCCTCCACTGCTTATTAGAAAGGCACCATCCAGCTGCAGTCCAGTTCTATAAGAATGAAAGTTAAAATCTAAAAAATCACAGCCATGAAGGCCTGCAGTCATACCTCCATCCTAAGCACACTGTTTCAAAGTAGATCCCATTATTCCTTGATTGATTGATTTACAGCACTTGTATACTACCCAATTAACAATGTCTTATGGGTGGCTCCCTTAAAAGTCATTTAAAAAAACCAAATGTCCAAGGAAATCAACAAAATAAAAACTAACCACAGTGCAAGATGAACAAATAATTTAACTTAAGAAGCATTTAAATTCTTCTTCCATCCTGACAGCATTCCCAAATGCAGCACCTTGGGTATTCTTGTTGACCACTCGCTCTGTCTACCCAATCTAGTCCAGTTCCAGGTTCCTGGACCTGCACTGGGACTCAGGTTCTGTTCAACTTAATCCTCACCTGAAGGTTAAACCTAATCCTACCACGAAGGTAAATTCCCTGTCCATCTAGACAGCATGCCCAAAGACAGCACTCAGGGTGTTCCTGCTATCCACTTACTCTGTCTACCCAGTCTAGGCTAGTTCCAGGCCCCTAGACCTGCACCAGGTCCCAGGTTTTCCTAACCCTGACCTTGACCTGAACCTTAATGCTAACCATACCACACAGGTAAATTTCCTCTTCATCCAGAAATCATACCTAAAACCAGCAATTGGTGTGTACTTGTTGACCACTCACTCTGTCTACCCAAGTTAGACTAGTTCCAGTCCTGTGGACCTGCACTGGGCCACAGTTGATCCTCAGTCTAACCCTAACCTGAAGCTTTACCCTAAACTTTAAAAGCATGTAAATTCTCCCTCCAGACAGCATCCCCAGTGGCAGTGCTCAGGGTATTCTTGTTGACCACTGGCTCTTTCTACCCAATCTAGACTAGTTGCAGGCCCTTGGACCTGCACTGAGCCCCACGTTTTCCTAAACCAAACCCTAACTCTAACCTGAAGCTTAACCCTAACTTCAGAAGAATTTAAATTCCTCTTCCATCCTGACAGCATTCCCAGATGCAACACCCTGGGTATTCTTGTTGACCACTCACTCTGTCTACCCAATCTAGTCCAGTTCCAGGCTCCTGAACCTGCACTGGGACTCAGGTTCCACTCAACTTAACCCTCACTTGAAGCTTAACCCTAACCCTACCATGAAGGTAAATTCCCTGTCCATCCAGACAGCATGCACAAAAACAGCACTCAGGGTGTTCCTGCTGTCCAGTCGTTCTGTTTACCCAATCCAGCTGGTTCCAGGCCCCTGTACCTACCAGAGGTGCAGGATTCCCTAATCTGAAGCTTAACCATAAAATTAAGAATTATGTAAATTCCCCCTTCATCCAGACAGCATTCCCAAAGGCAGCGCTCTGGGTATTTTTGTTGACCACTGTCTCTTTCTACCCAATCTTGACTAGTTCCTGGCCCCTGGACCTGCTCCAGGCCCCATCTTTTCCCAACCCTAACCCTAATCTGAAGCTTAATCCTAACCCTATCATGAAGGTAAATCCCCTGTCCATCCGGATAGCATACCAAATGGCAGAACTCAGGGTGTTCATGTTATGCACTGGCTTTCTCTATCCAATCTAGGCTAGTTCCAGAACACTGGACTTGCACTGGTCCCCAGGATTTCCTAACCCTAGCCTGAAGCTTAACCCTTATTTAAGCATATCATTTCCCCCTCCAGCCAGAAAGCACTCCAAAATGCAGCACTCTGGGTATTCTTGTTTACCACTGGCCCTTTCCAACTAATCTAGACTAGTTCCAGTCCCCTAGACCTAAACTTAAGAAATATGTACATTCCCCCTCCATTGGACTTCCAATGAGGGTAATGGCAGACTGAGACAGCACCGTGTCGAGCGGAGTTACAATGCAGCTTATGGCTGGCCAGGAGATCTTCCAGGCGGCAATTATCCCTTGAATTAAGGGGTTTTCAAGAGATTTATCATAAGTATCTCGAACACTGTTTCTTCTGAGTCTTATCTGCCAAGTTTTCGACAGATTGATTTATGGAGGAGTAACCAGAGGTCGGACGTCCAACTTGCTCCTGGCTGCATTGAAGCCTTTATGGACACTAAGCCCGCCCGCTCTCATTTCTCAAGATTTATGGATTTTATTTGTTAATGACTAGAAGAGGGATTCTCTAAACAACACAGTTGACATAATCTATGGTGAGTTATGACTTTTTTCCGGGATTATAAAAAGTGGAAGGACTTGTAAACTTAAGAACTGCGGGTTGAAAGCCTCACAAAGAGAACAAGTATAAAAAGGTTCTGAATCGGGATAGAGGTTGTTTAATCCTCTTATTTTTAATTATTATATCTCCGGCAAGAGGGCATACGGGAGAAATCTGTGTGATAACTAGCTGCCGCTGAAGTAAGAGATAAAACACAGTAAAGATTAGAGGCTATCTTTTGGCTGTACTGAATTATGGCGAAGAGCATGAAGGGCAGAAAAGGATCTGTAGATGTATCAGCAGAAAAAAAAAAAGAAAAAACTGACTTGCTATATGACTTGATTGAACAAATGGGTCATAAAACTGAAAATTGTATGGACGGTTTTTTTGGGGGGTGGAATGGAGGAGAGATTTGCAAATCTCAAAGAGGAAATGATGCATGAAAGGAGGACTGGGCTTACCTGATTTGAAATTGTATTTTGCAGCTTGTTGCTTAGTTTGGATGAAAGAATGGATATTGTGGTTTTCAGCACAAGAAGCACATTATAGAAGAGAAATGACAAGTATGTCTAATTGGTTAATATATTGAGAGATATTAGAATTTTCACATGGCGAACAAAAGATAAAATCAAGAGAGGATTTGATAAAGGAAGGATATACATGTTAATGGTTTGCCTATTTACAAATGGCAGAAAGGTTTAAAGTAGATAAAAGACTTTATGACTTTGAA
Source organism: Shinisaurus crocodilurus (assembly GCA_021292165.1). NCBI lineage: Eukaryota > Metazoa > Chordata > Lepidosauria > Squamata > Shinisauridae > Shinisaurus > Shinisaurus crocodilurus. The sequence continues at coordinate 143,228,303 of CM037879.1, read as the reverse complement.
CATGATGTCTGAATTTGAAAGGGAATTATGAACATGTTATTGTCAAAATGAATAAACTTGTATTGAAGTTTGAGACAGAAAATGAACAAGTGAAAGAGTGTATGATAAAATGGGCTGAAAATTTTGGATATATATGAAACAGTGGGAAAATATGTGGTTAAAAGGTTTCAAATTTACATTATGCTCTAGCCTCAAAGAAATTTTTTATGATGTATCGCTGGTATATGTCTCTGGAGAAATTGTCCAAAATGTATAGGGGTACTCTGAGCACCTGTTGGAAATGTCAACAACAAGAAGGAACTTTTTACCATATGTGGTGGACTTGTAAGAAAGCCAAAAATTTCTGGATACAAATCCACTTATTAATTCAGAAAATCCTAAAGACTAATTTACAATTGAAACCAGAATTTTTCCTCCTGGGAATAATGGACAATCAGATGGAAAGAAGCCATGGAACTTTACTTTTATGTATGATAACAGTAGCAAGATTACTGTATGCACAGAAATAGAAATGTCCAACTTTACCTTCAATAGAAGAATGGATGGTGAAGACTCTAATAGACTTTTTGCAGGGATTAGAAAATAATGATCTGTTTATTTGTGGGTTTCATGAATAAGAACAAAAGTTTGGATTAATGGGGAAAAAAGTGCTTTATTTGTTACTATAGAGTAAGAGAAGGTGCTTTTTGTGCTTGTTTGTTTTTACTTAAGCTTTGTTGTGGAGAAAATCGGAAGTTCACTTTATGTTTTGTCTGTTGTTACATAGCATAGTTTTCTTTGTTGTTGTTTTTTCTTTTAACAATAAAAAATATAAAGTAAAAAAAAAAAATTCCCCTTCATCCAGGCAGCATTCCCAAAGGCAGCACTCTGGGTATTCTTGTTGACCACTGTCTCTTTCTAACTAGACTAGTTCCAGGCCCATGGAACTGCACCAGGCCCCACGTTTTCTTTACCCTAACCCTAGTCTGAAGCTTAATCCTTATCCTTACATGAAGGTAAATCCCCTGTCCATCCAGCCATCATACCCAAGACAGACCTCAGCATGTTCTTGTTGTCCATTCGCTCTGTCTACGCAACCTAGGTTAGTTCCAGGCCGCTGGACCTGCACCAGGTCCCAGCTGTTCCTATCCCTAACCCGAACCTGAACCTGAAGCTTAAGCATAAACTTCAGAAATATGTAAATTCCCCCTCCATTGGGAAAGCATTCCCAAAGGCAGCAGTCTGGGTATTCTTGTTGACCACTCACACTCTCTACCTAATCTAGGTTATATCCAGGCCCCTGGACCTGCACTGGAGCCCAGGTTTTCCTAACCCTAACCCTAACCTGAAGCTTAACCCTAACCCTAATCTTAATTAGCATGTAAATCCCCCCTCCATTGAGAAAGTATTCCCAAATACATCACCCTGGGTATTCTTGTTGGCCACTTGCTCTTTTGGCCCAATCTAGGTTATATCCAGGCCCCTGGACCTGCACTGGGCCCCAGGTTTTCCTAACCCTAACCCTAACCTGAAGCTTAACACTAACCATACCATGCAGGCTAGTTCCCAGTTCCTGGACCATCCAGAAACCATGCCCAAAGTGTGTACTCAAGGTGTTCTGGTTGACCCTTTGCTCTGTCTGCCCAGTCTCAGTGAGTTTCAGAACCCTGGACTTGCACAAGTTTTCCTTACCCTAACCCCAGGCTTCACCTGAAGCTAATCCCTTACCCTAAATCACAGCAAATCCCACTCCATCCATCCAGTATTCCCAAAGGCAGCTCTTTGGTTATTCTTGTTGACCACTCACTCTGTCTGCCTAATCTAGGCTAGTTCCAGGCCCCTGGACCTACTCTGGGCCCAGGTTTTCCGAATCCTAACCCTCGCCTGAAACTTAATCCTAACCTAACATGCAGTTCAATTCCTTCCCTCTCCGTCCAGACGGCATGCCAAAACACAGCACTCAGGGTGTTCTTGTTGATCACTCACTCCGTCTATGTAATCTAGGGTATTGCCAGACCCCTGGACCTGCACTGGGCCCCAAATCTTAATCCTAACTGTACCACACGGGCAAATTCCCTCTCCATTCAGATAGCATGGCCAGAAAGACAGCACTCAGGGTGTTCTTTTTGTTCCACTCTCTCTGTCTTCCAAATCTAGGCTAGCTCCAGGACCCTGGATTTGTATTGGGCCCCAGGTTTTCTTAACCCTAACCCTAATCCTAACCTGAAGCTTAACCCAAACCCTAATGTGCAGGAAAAATCCACCTCCATCCAGACAGCATGCCCAAAGGCAGCACTCAAGGTTTCCTTGTTAAACACTTTCTGTGTCTGCCCAATCTAGGCTAGTTCCAGGCCCCTGGACTATGCTAACCTGAAGCTAAACCCTTACCTGGGTTTGTATGTGTGCATTTTGACCATGCTTGTTGTGTGTGTGTGTTTTTTTGGGGGGAAGGGTTATGCTTGGGGATTGTGGCCTTCGGGGCGGAGGTTGCGTTGGTTTTGTGTTAGTATTGCTGGGTGATTGTGTTTTGCCCCACTGCAACCATTTTGTGGCAGTGCCCATGACAGTGTCTCAGTTTGAAATGTGCTCACAACCCCCAAAAGGTCAGAGATCCCCCCCCCCTGTGAGTTTAAAAGGAAGATTATTAATGGATCTATTACATTATATGAATGTTGTGAGCTCCTTGGGGACCCTCGTTTAAAAGTGGGACAGATAAATAAACCATTTGCCACCTTGCCCTTCATATTGTTAGCTGCTGCTGCTGCTGCTGCTGCTGCTCTTAAAGCACACAACGTGACTCAGCTAAAGCCCTATTCAGGTGTGGTTACATTGTACCCATGGAGAGGGAGCCGAGCTCCCATCCCCTTTGTCCCTGCATGCATCAGCTCCAACCCCCTGAACATATCACATTGAGCAGGAAGGTTTGAAGGGAGATTCCAAGCATGCTCAACTGAATGCGCTTAGGATCCTTCCCATCATCAGGAACCCTACATGATCAGGGTTTCCAGTTGTGTAGGGGTAGTCAGCCGAATGTCTGAAGAAACTTCTTTCATATCTTCTCTCTCAACACAGGAAGGTTGAGGGTCCAGGTGGTGCGTGTGGGGATGCTAGGGGTAGGGTCAGCACATGCAGCCCCACTCCTCCTCCATGAGCCCCATTTAATGGTACCTGATACGGTCAGATCAGGTCTAAGCATTTCAGTGGAGAGTATGGAGAATTTGATATGGGACTGTCATTTTCAGTGGCAGTCTCGTGTTAAGTATAAAGTATAGCTCCACCTTTGTAAGTAGTCACCCACGTACATAAACCTTAGCAGGCCAGATCTGGTCCTTATACATTTGCAGAATCTTATTTTCAAAAATAGTTGTTTACCTTTCCCAAAGATACCCATTGCCTCACTTTTACTTGTGACAAATGAGCAAAACAGTCTTTCATAAATCTTACGTTTTGCCCTCTTGGGAACTGCCTGGAAAGAATGTATATGTGTGAAATGCCCTTTCCCCACTCTGAATCCCATTCTCTATTTCCACAGATACTTCATTTGTATCTGTCGGGAGAAAGCCAAGGTAATTAAACTTGTTCATTTTTTCTTTAACTCACCCCTTCCATCTTCAGTTCTCCTTCATGCCTTTCAGTTCTATGAGCTTTTGACACATGCAAAGTATCTGCACCTTGTGTTCTTCAGCAACTGATGTACATAAGCATACTGCCTTTGATAATGGAGGTAACATATAGCCATCAGGAGTAATAGCTGTATCCTCCATGAATTTGTCTAATCTCCTTCTAAAGCCATCCAATTTGGTGGCTATCACTACATCTTGTGGTAGCAAATTCCATAGTTTAACTATGTGGTGTGTAAAGAAGTATTTCCTTTTATCTGTCCTGAATCTCCCGCCAATCAGCTTCATGGGATGATCCCGAGTTCTTGTATTATGAGAGAGAAAGAAAAATGTCTCCCTAACTACTTTCTCCACACCATGCATAATTTTGTACACCTCTATCATGTCTCCCTCACTTGCCTTTTTTTCTAAGTTAAGCAGTCCCAGGTGTTGTAACCTTTCCACATAAGAAGGGATATACAGATTTTGTTTAATTTATTCTGTATGTGTATCACAGATTGTCAGGCATCTTTTGTTCTGTCATCTGCTCATTGACAGAATTAATTTTATTCAGAAAAGCATGCAGAAAAGTCCTCCGCAATTTATGTATATAAATTGGCATATAACGTTCTGAGTACTTTTCTAAGCTCAACATACAATCAATGAGCAGAACACACAAAAAAGGAGTGCTACACACACTACATTCTGAAGAGAGATCAGAGACATAAAAAGGTTGTTTTTTAAAAAGAAAAGAAAAAGATGTATATATGAGCATATTTTCTAATAACTGTTGTTTTTTTATATGATTAAATTTGTGTATGATTCCAGAAAGTAAACAAACAAACAAAAACAGCCCTCAAGTCTGCAGAATCTTTCTATGCAACAGGGAAGAAGCATAATCTCCAGGTCAAATCCATAGAAATCCGAAGTCATTTGAATCCATTTTGGATTTCTCCTACTCATAAGGGAATTGCTTAGCCCCTTGATCATTTGCGCGCGTAAAAGGGGAAAAGAAGAGGCGAGACACAAGTATATGGTGTAAATAAAGGGCCACATTTTATTAATCAAGATCTGCGAAGGGTGAAAGTGCGGGTACTAACTAAAACTCGCCATTGGCCAGTGAGGTATCCCGGGCAGATACATCCAAACCCGGGGGGTGGCGCAGCACTTCGCCACCCCCCCCAGTTTTACACCCTCTTGGGTGCTGGGAGGCTTTCTCACAGTCCCCACCTCACGGTGCCACAGAACACCGATCCGTGTGATGTAAGCCATCCTCACTGGCGATCCGTATTTCCCCCCACTGAGCCACGAAACTCAGCAAGCGCTGAGATACAGGTCTCGCCAGCCACCTGAACAGTGCCATTGGATGATCACCAAAACCCTAACCCCACTGCCTATTCCCGCACTTACTAGCCAAATGTGACCGGATTGGACCAAATCACACGGAAAATAAAAATAAAAAACACCCAACCCTGCAACACAGTGTAGAGTAGGCGAAACACGCCCATTGCCCCCAGCCAATCAGGACAATGAGCCAAAATTCCTACTCGGCCCCTGGAAATGGCAGCCAGCAAAGCCCACACTGAGAACAGGGAGGGAGGGAGGGAGCTGCAAAAGAAAGAGCCCAGAGTGTGGGCATGCGGACCTAATAACAGTCCTGCATGCTCCACCCTTGTATCCTATTGGAGGGTGAGATCACCCCATAGTGGTCTCACTCTCCTTTCCTCCGCACGCAAAATTCTCCCCACCCACAGTTGCACGTGGCCGGGGGAAGGGAATTTGCATGCCCTTTTCTGCACTTTTCCCAACTTTATAATATCCTTTTTTTAGGAAGGGCAACCAGAACTGTACATAGTATTACAACTGTGGATGTGCAATAGATTGGTATAAGGGTGGTATAATTTTGGTGGTTTTATTTTCGATGCCTTTTCTATTGATACCTAACAAGGAATTTACCCTTTTCACAGCAGCTGCAAACTGGGTTGGCATTTCATTTGAGCTGTCCACCACCACACTTTTAGCTCTAGTCAGATCCCATCAGCATATACATGAAGTTGGGCTTTTTTTTTGCCCCAGCATGCATCACTTTACACTAGCTTACATTGAACTGCATTTGCCATTTTGATGCCCATTCTCCCAGTTTGGAGAGGTCCTTTAGGAGCTCTTTATTATTGCTTTTTGTTTCAACCACCCTAAATTATTTGGTGTCTCATTAGCAAACTTAGCCACTTCACTGCTCACTCCTAATTGAGCAAGTTAAAAAAACACTGGTCCCTGTGGGATCCACTCCACCGTTTACATCCCTCCATTGGGAGAATTTACCATTTATTCCTACTCTCTGTTTTTTGTTCTTTAATCAGTTAGTGATCCATAAGAGGAGCTCTCCTCTTATTCCATGACTTCTATGTTTGCTTAGGAGTCTTTGGTCAGGGACTTTGTTAAAAGCATTTTGGAAGTCCAAATAAACAATGTCTACCGGATCACCCCTGTCCACACTCTCAAAGAACTCTAAAAGGTTAGTGAGACCGGACATACTTTTGCAGAAGCCATGCTGATTCTTTTTCAGCTGGGCTTGCCCTTCTATATGCTTACTAATTTTATCTTTAATAGTGATTTCCACCAAGTTACCTAGAATAGACATTAAGCTAACCAACCTGCAATTTCCCCCTGGATCCCTTTTTTAAAAATTGGTGTTACATTGACCATTCTCCTGGTACAGAGGCTGATCTTAGGGACATGTTATACATTTTTGTTAGAAGATCAGCAATTTTTGAGTTCTTTAAGAATTATGGGATGGATATACCATCTGAGCCCAGTGATTTGTTAGCTTTCAATTTGTCAATACGGTTGAGAACTTCATCGCATGTCATCATTATTTGCCTCAGTTCCTCTGACTCCCTTCCTGAAAATATCAGTTCAGGCACAGGTATCTGTTCTGTATCTTCTGCAGTGAAGACAGATGAAAATAATTCATTCAGCTTCTCTGCAATCTCCTTATCCTCCTTTAGTACTCCTTTAACTCCATTATTGTCCAATGGTCCAACTGCCTCCTAGCTGGTGTCCTGCTTCTGATATTTTTAAAGAATTCCATATTGTTGGCCTTGGTGTTGTTAGTGATATGCTCCTCAAAATGCTTTTTTTGCATCTCTTATTGTCTACATGGATCTCCTTTGTGCAAGCTTCTGTTCCCTTTTGTTTGCCTCACTTAGGCAAGAGCTCCATTTTCTGAAGGAAGCCTTCTTATATCTAATAACGTCTTTGACACTACACGTTAACCATGCTGGTGACCTCTTGGACTTGGTGCTACTTTTCCTAGCCTGTGGTATACATGGTACTAGTGGTGAGAGTGGGACTCAGGGTTCTAGTCCCCGCTCAGACATGAAACTCACTGGGTGACTTTGGGCCAGTCACTGACTCTCAGCCTAACCTACCTCACAGGGTTGTTGTGAGGATAAAATTGAGAGGAGGAGGAGGATTATGTAAGCCACCTTGGGTTCCTTGCAGGAAAAAGGTGGAGTATAAATATAATAAAATAAATAAAAATAAATAAATAAATTTGAGTAATCCCCAAGCATTTTGAAAGGATTTAAGTCTCTTGACTCCCCCTTTCAATTTCCTTTTTACCAGTTTCCTCATTTTAATGAAGTTTCTTCTTTTGAAGTCAAATGTGACTGTGTTGGACTTCTTTGGCAATCTTCCACTTAAATATATATTAAATGTGACAGCACTGTGGTCACTGTTTCCAATTGGTTTAACAACATTTACATCTCATACTAGGTCCTGGGCAACCCCATTTAGGATTACCTCCCCTCTGGTCGGTTCCATGACCAACTGTTCTAGTCATTTAGTGCATGGAGACATGTATCCACTTTGATGTGACTGGAACATACATTTATCCAGTCAATAAAGGGGTAATTGAAGTCACCCATTATTACAACATTTCCTTGAATGGATACCTCCCTAATTTCATTTTCCATCTCAAGATCACCCTGAGAATTCTGGTCCAGGGGATGATAGCATGTCCTCAGTACTAAATTACTGAGAAACAAAGTGTGACACAATATTCATGTGGGTTCAAGTAATTCTTCATGAGAAACTTCAAGAAGTACAGTCCTGTGAGAGTGCATATCTCCATCATAACTGTGACCTTCAGGCATGAGGTAGGGATGTCCCTTCTTGCAGAAGATTTTGATGGTCTTCCCACCAGCAAAGAGGGTATAGAACCCAAGGTGGAATCAGAATCAACCTGGATTTACAGGTACTAGATGGACTTTTCACATATAAAGTACTTTCAAATAAATTTCTCCTAATGTGACAATTGAGGTGGTACCCTCCTATGAGAGAGGTGCACCACTTCAGCCAATTAACTCTGGCAGAAAGATCAAGTAAGGTAATCCAGTGGAAAATAATTCAATAACCATCAGCTGGATTAGCTAATGGGTGTTCTATGGTATTAAATATTACCATGGAGGTGTTTCTGTATTTATATTTCCTGATGATTGGCAGAATTTTGACAACAGAAAAATGTTTTATGCTTCTCATACAAAATTAATAACAGGTAATTATATTTTAAAGCTTTAGAATAATTAGCTGAAAATAATTATTTTTAATTATTACCTCACACAATCTATGACCAATCTCTTTGTCCACATACTTCAAAATGAAAACAGCACTAGAGTTGCAAGACAAATACCATTATTATGTGCAATTTGAACACTGAGTTCTTAAAACGATTTCTCACATAGTTAAGTACTCAGGCCAGTTTTACATGTACGAGTATAATTAATAGAGCTACGGTGCTATTGAAGAATCACAGGCGCTACTGTAACCTCTTGCATTGTCTAGGCTAGGGATGGGCAACTTGTCACACTCCAGGTGTCGGCCTACAACACCCCTCATCCTTAGCCAGAACAGCCAATGGTGAAGGATGATGGGAGTTGTATGTCAAAATATCTGTAGGGTCACAAGTTACCTACCCATAATCTAGGATATTGAATTTTACCCAGTCATTTCTGATGTTGGATGATGATTTCCCTTATATTCAGTAAACACAGTAGCTACACTTCCAGAGTATTTTGCGGTGTCTCAGTTGAATGTGCAAAGATAATGTTAATTCCCCAAATGCTTCAGGTGTTTAAAGATTAAAGCTAAAAGCTCATTTTGGAAAGGCATTTCTAGACAATGCTTTAAACAGTCTGTGCTGATGGATGATTTACTAAATGAATCTCAAATGTCTCCAATGAACTCCTTTACATGAATCTTTCATTTTGATATTTTTGCATTTCAAGTCACTTTCTCCTCTGCGTTAATTCCCCCATGTCTAAAAGAAAAAGATTAATGTTTATAAAATATTCTAAGGATGAAAACTGTAATGCATTAAAGATATACTATGAATGGAAACTGCCCTCTAAAAATTGGTTAAAAGTTATTAGATAGTACATCTATCACCAACACTTTCCTGTTTTTGACTGATTTCCAAATAATATTTTGCTAATCACCAGTCTTGGAAGCATGAAACTTACATTTTAAGTCATTACGCTATGATTGACCATTTCAAAAACCGGGAAGATTACTGACTTCAGGTGCAATCCTATGCATGTTAAGACAAAAAAAGGCCTACAACTCCAAGTCCAAGCATGCCCCAGTCAGCTTGGGAGTTGTAGGCCTTTTTTCTGTCTAAACATGCATAGGATTGTGCCCTAACTAACACATATAGGGAAATTGCAAAGGTAATATATAGCAAAAAGTTTCACAATTATTCAGCTCCCCCCAAAACTTACATAAACCCTTTTGAAGACATTTTGTTACTCAAGGCAAATTCCAATATATAACTCTGTCAGATGTGCTGCCCCAGCGTGTGTGCAGAGACGACAAGAAGACTCAGATGTTCATCAGCAAAATCCTTTACTGAGGCTTTTGAGCGTAACAGAAATATTTACAGAGCAGTTGCATGGAACCCCATGCAACAGGCACAGTCTTCCATACAGTAACGCAGGCAGAGAGCTGAGAGCTGACCACTGACCACTGGCCGCTGACCAACAGAAGAATAACTCAGCTCATAGATAAGCGGCTCCCTGCCCAGGAATTTGTCCTTGAGCAAATTACTTTAGCCTTGTACACTCACACAGGTGCATAGCGCCAGGCTAACTTCTCCATCCTTTCTGCCCCAAGGACAACTTAACACTTTCAGTCCTTGACAAACTCAGGGTAGTAAAATGTCCCCAAACAAATACATGTGTATGGTGTCAGAAGAAGGACACTTAAGTTTGTTTTCCATGGATCAGTCTTTGTTTGAACCCGCCCCACTATGGGATCATTTTTACCCCTAACACATTACGTACATTGGCTGAGATTTTAAATTTAAAACAACAACCCACACCTATGGCAAAAATCAGTAGATTTCTTGCTATATTTTATGCACCAAGCACTTTTTTGACCACTGAAAGAAAACTGTAAGTGGTAAGTGGTAAGTTTGAGGACTGTCGTGGTCCTGGTCCTGCATTCACACATTCTAGCACACTGACACTGGACCCCCCACATGGACCTTGTTTAATACTGTGCAGACGACCATGTTCTCGAACAGCCTTCCCCAACCTGGTACCCTCCAGATATGTCAGAGTACAACTCCCATCACCCTCAGCCAGCATGCTGGTGATGCCAGGTTGGGGAAGGCTGTCCAAGACTACATTGTAGATCTACTTCTATGTAAATTCTGCCAGGGAAAATGCACCCAGGGTTGGTTTTTGTCTCAACATTTTGGAAGAGGGCTCTGAACTGCAACAATTCATGCAGAAGGCAGCACTGAACAATATAATGTTCCTTTCTCTAACTATGAAATAATTATCTATTTTGTTGTCATTATCAAATGACACTACCACATAACTCAGGGTTCTGTTAATGTACTAATTCCTTATAGTTTCTTCTGTCTGTAAGCAGTGATGCCACTGAAACTCAAAATCGGCTGAATCTGGCATGCTGATAATTCTTAAATGTATAACAAGCCCTCATGTATATCCCATATATGTTAACATTTTTCATAATTGAAACCGATTTAGTTTTTCTTTTCTGTGCCCGGCATACATGGTCAGCATAGAGTTGGGAGGTATTAGTAAACTTACAGTAACATGCAGTTGTCCAGGGGCTAGAAATCCTTTTCTTCTTTATTTCCTTTGACTTCTTTAAAGATAAAAGTCACTATGAGAGCCTAGGAAGTGCAGCTCCTGCCAAGCGCTTTGAAAATAGAACCAGAATTGTCCCTGGCAGTGGCACTACATGATCACATAAAGTTGTTTCCAGGCAGTGTATGGAGGAAAAAATGGTGGCCCCCTAATAGAATATAGTTATTGTCAATAGAATCTGATGATAAGAATGTTTTTTCTTGTCCTTATCAAATTATTAGATCATTCAAGAAAATAACAAATCTTATAAGAAGCTGTTAGAAAGAGATCTAGGGCTTCCTATTGCAGACAGGGTGTAGTAGGAAATATCTAACCATCTAAATATACACAGTTTGGTTAGCACCTCCTTGAAAGAAGGACAATTTAAAATTTCAGAAATGGTGGACATAAAAGATTTTAATTTTTTTTTAGAAAAGGACACAATCTATAGAACTAATAGCTTTGGTTCCTGGAAATGTGGAAGCTTAGATGTCAAATTATTTCATCTATTATGGGGCTGTTTCAAAGTACAGAGTTATTGGAGATTACACTCTCAGTTTATTTCCAAATAGTGGGCACTGATGTACAATATGATGTTTTAACTATATTGTTGAATTATATTCCAGATGTTTTGAATAAACCTACAAAAAAACCTTCTGATAATAAATTTGTTAATGGCAAACAGAAATGTCTTGGCTAGACATTGGAAAATTAAATGATTCCTTCTATTAGAGAGTGGTAATTTAAGGTTTCCAAAATTTCAGAAAACTAATACGTATGGTACATGGTAGGAATGATTTGGACAAGAAAATGATTTTTTCTCTCTCTTTAATTTTATTTATTTATTTATTATATTTATACCCCACCTTTTTTTCCTGAAAGGAACCTAAGGCGACTTACATGATGCTCCTCCTCTCCATTTTATCCTCACAACAACCCTGTGAGGCAGGCTAGGCTGAGAGTCAGTGACTGGCCCAAAGTCACCAGTGCATTTCATGGCTGAGCGGGGACTAGAACCCACATCTCCCAAGTCCCAGTCCAACACTCTCACCACTACGCCACACTTAAATTGCACCTTTAATGGCACCATCCAATGTGGCTGGCCATAACCCTCTGAACTCGGAAAATTACGGACATCCAATTGAGCGCGGAAGAAGCACAGAGGCAAGGATTGCCTACATGCTTCCCTCGCTCTGCAAAAGTCATAGATGCTCCGTAAAAAACATAGACGGCCGAGGGCAGTGGGAGGGTCCTCCGAAATTGGAGTTCCAGCTCCGAGCTCAGAACAAGTTTCTGAAGTCGGAACTGGAACTCCAACCTATCCTATGGATCCAAAGTTTTTAGGTTTGGAGTAATAAGCAATGATGTCAATGATGTCTTACTTGGTTTTCCCCTGAAAGATCCATAGTGTTACTTAGGACTCCATTCACATCCTGTATAATATGCAAGTAAGATTTCTTTTCTGAAACTCTACAAAACCACTAATATTCTATCTCAAGAAGTTCTTTTGCCATCTAAGCAATGAGCCAATGCTATTGTCTGATTATCTGCACCCTCTTCTTTCTTTTTTTTTAAACTTCTTAATTTTAGTGTATGTAATTCACTTATTTGTGGACATTATCCTCACTGCTTCAAGTAGAATAGATTGTTCTGGATAAATATTTCCAGAAAACTTCCTATCCAATAAGTTTTACATAACTGAAGATTCAAAGTCTCTCAAGCATGGGATCCTCTTTGGCTACCTCATAGGGATGGACACTGTTTGTATATGGTTCCAGTTGTACCCAGAGGATAGGTCCCAGAAGGTGATGCATGGGTCACCTCATGGGTCACTGCTCTACCCCATTGTATTTGGTTGTAGAGTTCCCTCTTTCTCCCCCCACCCATGTTTTTCAACAGCCATATGAAACTGCGAGGTGAATTTCTCCAACAATTTCGGCTGAGGACTTTCAGTACGCCAATGACACCCAGCTCTATCTGTCATTTTCATTAGATCATAAGGAGGAAATGGATGGGAATACTGGAACATTGGTAGGTAGTGAGGGACTGGATTGGGGAAAGCAATCTGAAACTTAATCCAGATAAAGTAAAAATACTGTTGGTTGGAGAATTGGCTGATTGGGGAATAATTATATAGCCTGTTTTGATTGGGGTTCCACTCCTCCAAAGACTCAGGCTTATGGCTTAGTGGCACTCCTTGATCTAGCACTGGTTTTAGATGCTGAGGGGATGGTGATGACTAGGAGCACTCTTTACCAGCTTTGGGTGATACACCAGCTGTGCCCTTTCTGGGAAAAATCAGACCTGGCCACACACAGTCATTCATGCCTCAGTAAGCTCCAGATTGGACTCCTGTAAATAATGCACTCTACATGGGACTGCCCTGGAACAGCATCCAGAAACTTCAGCTGTCAGCTCATGTAAAATGCCACCACTAGGTTGCTGGGTAGGACTGGTCAATCAGCATATCACTCTGGTATTGTTCAATCTGCACTTTTTACCTATTCATTCCTAGGCTTAATTTAAGGTGCTGATTCTTACCTTTAAAGCAGGTGTGGGAAGCTGTTTCAACACTGGGGGCCAGATTTCCTCCAGTAACAACCCCAGGGACTGAATGATATCAGGAGGAGGGCCACTCCCTACCAAAGCCCCACCCCTTACATTATCAGTTCCCCACTCGCCACTACAGAAAGGGCTGGGGAAAACCCAGCTCTAATCACCATCACTCATCAGAGATAAGAGCTGGGATTTCCAGCAGAAAGGCAGCCCTGAACTGGGAGGAACCCAGCAGGGGTGTGGTTTTGAGGAGAGGGGGTGGAGCCTGGCAAAAGAGCTCACAGGCGATATTCTGCCCATGGGCTAGAGGTTCCCCATCCCTGTTTTAAAGCTTGGAATATAGACACCTATAAGAGCTGTTTCACCCTGTATGTGCCTCCCTGTGCACTGAAGTCCTGCTCCATGTGGCCTGCAGACAAGTACAGCAAGTGTCCACTAGAAGTGGGGATCTTCGGTTGTAGTGTTAACCTCATGAACTGCCTTCTTAAGGTAGGTTCCCCTGGTCCCAACATTTCCGCTACCAGGCAAAAAAGTCTATCTGTGGGAAAATACCTTCAGAATTAATCAGTTTTTATATTTACAGGTCAGCTTTCCTGCTGCTGCAACAGGGAATATTCTCTCTTTTTCTGTTGTTGATTATTTGCTTTGAGTTCATTGACAAAGACCAAGCAACTAAACAAAGACCAAGCATACCACAATCTAAATTATGTTTGGTCAGTATAATCCTCTGAACAGTTGAGTTGAGATGATGCTATCATGCCAGATTTGTATAAGAATTCAGCTGAGAGAAGAAAGTGAGTGAGAGAGAGAGAGAGAGATCAAAGAACATTTGCCAGGATGGCAAATGGGAACCTGTTGGGAATCGGGATATGCTTGTCATCAGAACTGTTACCGTTACTTGGAAACTGAAAAAGTGCACTGAACAAAAAAGGTTTGTTACAGCTGTAGAAATAATCTAACATCATAACATAGTCAAAGTGGGTGAATTTAACCATATGGAATAAAATGGCCCACTGTGTGATTGTGGTGATAGTAATAACACGCACGCACACACACACACACACACACAGCATTGTATGTTGCTAGTCCCTTCCCCGTCACCTTCCCCACAAGCAGTTAGACATAATCATCCTGCTGTTATACACACATCATTCAGACATAATCCCATCAATTTCACTTTGGAAATGGTTCCTTGTGAGCATCCACTGCCTAGAGGAGGCTAAACCATATTCCAGACAGAAGGAAGACTGTCAGTTATCAATGTTTCTTTTTTATATTCGGTATGAAAATTATGGACAATATTGCATTTTATTTATTTATTTATTATTATTTATTATTAATATTTATTTATCGCCCATCTGGCCGGCAACCGGCCACCCTGGGCGATGTACAACAATAAAATACATAAATACAATAAAATACATTAAAACAATATAAAAATTTTAAAATCTTAACCCACCCCATATTCCCGCCTGAACAACCAGGTTTTTAATGAGCGACGGAAGCTCATCAGAGAGGGGGCATGGCGGAGGTCGCTCGGAGAGAGTTCCACAGTACGGGGGCCGCCACAGTAAAGGCCCTCTTCCTCGTCCCCACCAGTCTAGCTGCTCTGGCTGAAGGGACAAGGAGAAGGCCATCCGTGGCAGATCTTGTTGAGCGGCCCACTTGGTGTTGCTGGAGACGCTCCTTGAGATAAACTGGACCAGAGCCGTATAGGGTTTTAAAGGTCAAGACCAACACCTTGAATTCGGCTCGGCAAGCAACTGGTAGCCAGTGCAAATCCTTCATCACTGGCGTGATGTGATCCCGCCAGCGGCTGCCTTTAACCAGGCGAGCCGCCGCGTTCTGTACCAGCTGCAGCTTCTGAACCGTCTACAAGGGTAACCCCACGTAGAGCGCATTACAGTAGTCTAGGCGAGAGGAGACCAAGGCATGAACCACTGATGGGAGCAGGTGATTAGGAAGGTAGGGGCGCAGCTGCCGTATCAGATGGAGTTGATACAGCGCTGCCCGGCTCACAGCTGCCACCTGAGCCTCCATGGACAGCTGGGAGTCTAGAATGACCCCCAAGCTGCGGACCTGGTCCTTCAGGGGTAGATGTACCCCATTCAGCACCAGGTCAACATCCCCTAACCTCCCCTTGTCCCCCACCAGCAGTACCTCGGTCTTGTCGGGGTTCAGCTTCAGCATGTTCCTTCCCATCCAGCCAGCCACTGACTCCAGTCACTTGGACAGGGTCTCAACGGCCAACCTCGGTGAGGACTTAAAACAGAGGTAGAGCTGCGTGTCATCCGCATACTGATGACACCGCACCCCAAACCTCCTGATGATAGCTCCCAGCGGCTTGAGGTAGATGTTGAATAACATCGGGGAGAGGATGGAACCCTGCGGCACCCCACAAGTGAGCAGCCGAGGGTCCGAAGCCTCCTCCCCGAGAACTACCCTCTGGTACCTTCCAGAGAGGAAGGACCGGAACCACCGCAATACAGTGCCTCCCAAGCCCAACCCCTCCAGGCGGTCCAGGAGGATACCGTGGTCAACGGTATCAAAAGCCGCCGAGAGATCGAGGAGGACTAGAAAGGAGCATTCGCCCCTATCCAAAGCCCTCCTCATATCATCCACCAAGGCGACCAAGGCCGTCTCCGTCCCATGTCCAGACCTGAAGCCCGACTGGCACGGATCTAAATAATCGGCTTCACCCAAGTGTGCCTTCAACTGAGCACCCACCACCCGCTCGATCACCTTGCCCAGAAATGGTAAATTGGAGACTGGGCGAAAGTTGTTTTAAATCCTGGGGATCCAAGGAGGGCTTCTTTAGAAGCGGTCTTATTCTGCCTCCTTGAGGGCTGATGGCATCACTGCCTCCTCGAGGGAGACATTCACCACCGCCTTGATCCCCTCACCTAGTCTCTCCCTGCAGCTCATTATGAGCCAGGACGGGCAAGGATCAAGCAAGCAGGTGGTCGGCCTCACAGATGAAAGCACCTTGTCCACTTCATCAGAAGGAAGAAGCCGAAACCGATCCCACAAAACCGGTCTGCCATTGGCCTCCTCCCGCTCACTCCCTGTATCCACGACGCACGATATCCCACTCCTAATCCGATCGATTTTATCTGCGAAGTGCTTCGCTAAAGCCTCACAGGAGGCTCTAGACTGTTCCAATGGGTCCGGAGCGACTGGACCGACCAGACTCCGGACCACTTGGAACAGCCTCCTGGGGCAGCACTCCGCAGACGCAATGGAGGCAGCATAGAAATTCTTTTTTGCTGCCTTCACCGCCACCCGGTAGGCTGAAGATGCAGCTCTAACCAGTGTTCGATTGTCTTCAGAGTGGGAATTTCGCCATCGGCGCTCTAGCCTTCTCACCTCTTGTTTCAGAGCACGCAGCGACGGAGTGAACCATGGCGCCGCGTGCGCTCTGTTTAGGCGAAGAGGGCGCTTCGGAGCAACTCGGTCTAATGCCCTGGTGATTGCAGCATTCCAGTCGTCCACCAGGGTCTCGACCGAGCTACCGTTTGTGTGCTCCAATTCCCCAAGCACGTTCAGGAATCCATCCGGATCCATAAGACGCCTGGGGCGGACCATCCTAATAGGTCCCTCACCCCTGCAGAGGGGTTGTGGCATCGAGAAATCCAACCCCACCAGATAGTGATCTGACCATGACAAGGAGGTGGCGGATATACCCCCGATTTCCAGATCATTTCCCCCCTCTCCAGAAACAAAAACCAAGTCCAGTGCATGACCGGCTACATGGGTAGGTCCAGTTAATACAGGGTGCAGCTCCCAGGAAGCCATGGTCTCCATGAAGTCCCGTGAGGACAGCCCCCGAATGCACGTTGAAGTCCCCCAGCACCAATAGCCTTGGGGACAACACACGCACATCAGAGACCACCTCCAGCACCTCGGCCAGGGAGTCTGTCGTGCAGCGGGGTGGACGGTACACGAGCAGAATCCCCAGACTGCCCTTGGGACCCAACCTCCAGTACATGCACTCAATAAACTTGGTCTCCCGGAGAGGGAGTCTGGTAAGGACCAAGGACTCCCGGTAGATAACAGCCACTCCCCCTCCCCGTCCCCCAACCCTTGGCTGCTGGGCATACGAGAAACCAGCCGGACACAAGGCCGCCAGAGTTGGAGCAGCGGCCTCGTCCAGCCAGGTTTCCGTAATACATGCCAGGTCCGCACCCTCATCCAGGATCAAGTCATGGATGAGAGATGTTTTCTGGGTAACGGACCTGGCATTGCACAACAGCAAACGCAAGGTATGGGGAGGAGCCACACATCCCCCAGTTATCCCTTGGCTCTGGGCAGGCCCGGGACAAGAGATAGGTATTAAGCATCGATCCCTTGTCCCCCGCAGTTGGCGTGGCCTGCCCCTAGCGTTCTGCCAGCGCCTGCCACTCAACAGTGGTATATTTTGCCCCCCAGAACTCCCTCCATCATCTCCCTGGGAGAGGCACATGCCCCCTCGCTTCCGTCGATCAGGCGGGAGACCCACCCCTAAAATCAACCCCTAAAACCCCCAAGCCCTTCAAAAAGCAGGGCCTCTTAAAAACCCCAGCCCCACCTATATCCCCATCAACACGGGGGCAGGCCCTCGCCCTCGTGCCACCCCCGAAGTGGCTCCCCCAAAGGGGCGACCCCCTTTGGTGTCGCCCCTTCGGTGGCGACCCCGGCGGCGGCGGACCCGCCCCTGCCGGGGCCTGGTCTTTCTGGCCCCACAGTTGCAGGTGAGGCGGGGTGGCTCCTGGCTGGGCCCGGTCCTGCAGCGGCAGCCAGCAGTCCCACCGGTGGTGCGGGTGGTCCCTCCCAGGCAGCAGGCAGCAAGCAGCAGGCAGCAGGCAGCAAGCAGCAAGCAGCAAAGCTGGGCTACTTGCCTGGCTTGGCCCTCTCCAGAGAGGCGATGGCAGATGAAGCCCAGCTGCCTCATTTTATGAAAATGGGGTGGTTGGGTGACATTTAGAGAGCAATCCTATGGCTCCAAGATGGTGTCTGAGGGTCCTTAGGATGCTGGGGATTTCCCTCTGATGCCTTAGACCAGAGCTACAACCTCAGAAGGGGAAATCCCCACACCGATAGCTCCCCCCACTCCACATCTGAACAGTGGCCTCAGGAAAAGGAGGGGGGAAGGAGGAAGGGCCATGCTGGTGGGTGGGGAGGGGGATCACCATGGATCCACCAGATCCAAAGGCCTCTCGGCCCCATTCCTCACCACCAGCACCGTGTCACGTAGTGGTGGGCGATCCGCCCACCACCCGACTCGCTGGGCGCTCAGCGAGTGCTACTGCTGTGCCCACCGAGCCGGGCCAAAAGCGAACGTCTCCCGAGCCGCTCAGTGGACTTCCGGGTTCCCAGCGGTATCCTTTTTATGTAGAAAACGGCATAAGATACAGTAAAAGCGGCCACAATTTGCATAACTTGCACAAACTGCAGCCGTTTTTGGAGGATTTTACACCATTTTCTACATAAAAAGCATACCGCTGGGAACCCGGAAGTCACTTCCCTGGCTTGGCTCGGGAGAACGCGAGTCAAGCCGGGGAAGCAGGTAGGAGGAATGAAGTTCGGGGGGGGGTCGAGTCTGGCGAGTTCACCGGGCTTTCCACCCCCTGAATGAAATCCTCACACATCCCTACATGTCAGAATCTACTCAGCCTGCACAGTGCCACAGCTCCACCTGGTGGCCTGATAGAGAAGGCAGGCAAGTCCACCTGCAAGTACTTGCAGGGTTAATACAAAACTTGCAGATGTTCGCAGAGTTCGCCACTCATGCAGACCAGCTGGGAGCCACAGGAAGCCCTATAAGAGGCTTTCTGTTCACCTTTACCATAGCAACACAACTTATTGTGGTGTCTGCAGCCAGTTCCTGACTCTGCTACAAATGCCCCACCCCTACAATTCCAGTCCCGCCACACCTTGTATGCATCTGGCCCTTGCTCATTCCTGGACTATGCTTCTGCTTCTGACCCCTCCATGCCTTGTATGTATCTGACCCTTGCTTGTTCCTGGACTTTTTTTTTTAATGGTGTACATCTTTTTTTGTGGTGGTGGTTTGGTCTGGAAATTTGCACAAATTGTAATTTGTGCAAACTGTATTTTTTAAAAAAATAAATAAACACAAAACAAAACACCACTTTGGTCTTTCGCAAATGTGCATCTGTGAACTTACGGGGGTCTGAAATAAAAAGCCTTGCTTGCCTCGTCAATGTCCTGGGATGTGTCTGCTGCCAAAGTGCAATAGGTACCAACCATGACATTGACCAAGAGAGGCTGCAAATAGGTTAATTTGTTACTTTGCATTCACTTGACAGCTATCAAATAGTGAGCTGGCAAGTGAAAGCTAAGCCGCAAGAAGATGTTTGCTTACACAAGGGAGTGGCGTGTATATCACCCCTTCTGCAGTGAGATCCTCTAGTTGTGTGTTGTTGTTTTTATTGGACCTGACAGTTTTCAGTGTCCTGAACCTTTCCCTCCCTTTCCTGAGACTCTAGGTGCTCAGGAAAGTGGGAAAGTGCAAGCCACCGCATTTATGGAGCACGGAGTTATGGGAGCCATCAAAACAAAGGCTTCCATTTAAAACGGGGTTTTTGATAGCTCCCTTCGCCTCATTTTCCACTGAGCGTGTGCTCAACACACCTCTTCTAAGGGTGGGGATTGTCTCATTTTTATTCATCTGTAAGCCACCCTGGGAGCCTTTCTGGCTGAAGAGCAGAGTATAAATGCTATGAAAGAATGAATGAAGTGCATGTTTGCAAACGTGTTTATCACATTCATACTTTATAGTTGTAGTGATATACTTAAAGCATCTTAGATGGACCCCTGAAAAATCTAATGTCAGAAGTTGCCCTTTTTTCTAAACAGTTGAACTGGAAGACATAGTGCCTCCTGGACTATAATTTGGGGGCCTGATCCCCCCGACTTACTCTTCCAAGGTAAACTTAATTCATTTTAATTTAACTTGCATTGGAAAAGTGCTTTAAGGATGATACTGAAGGGACAGGGGCAGGGAGAAAGGGCAGAGCATTTATACATTTTTGTTTGTCACAGTTTCAGGAACTTCTTTATTGGGGGTGGGGAGGTGGAGGAAATGTCAGATTCCTTGAGGTGCCCAAGATATATGATGATTCACTGAATTGTTTCTTGAGGGGGGAAAAATACTACAAAACAAAATAATCTTGTGCTGCAGCAGGATACTCATATATTTGTTCTTTGGGGCTAAAAGAAGTTGATATTCTATCTCCCACATAAAATTAGGCCTGCCAGGACTTCAGTAACAAGTGGCTGCAGGGAGTGATAAATACAAAAGATGGCTTTGAATAAAGCTGCATTATGGGTAAGGGAAAACCTTAGGCAGTACCTTGCCCTGGACAGGGAAATCCCAGCAGCAACAGTGAATAATGCTGGCATCAACTCCGAAGGACCGGAGCTGCCCCACATTTGTCAGTATTAGATAGAGGGGTGGTGACAAACAAGAAGAAAGGAATGGTGGGTTCAGCCAAAGCCATCTCTGTCATTTATCATGTGAAGGCTGCTCAAAACAGTTTCCACATGGTGCTTTACTCCGGCTTCACTCTAACTCAATTCTTCTATACAGAATGGAGCATTTCTAAGCCAGCATGGCCTGTTCTACTGGTGGCTGCTGCTACTGTGGGCACTCTCCATGTCAGGAAGAAGAATCACATGCAGAGAAGTGTTATATGCCACAGCGATGGCTGAAGTCAAAATCCTGTCCTAAATGAAGCCCTGGCTCATCATACATCTCGGCTGCAATCCTATATACACTTACCTAGGAGTAAGCAATAATATCCATCCCTCTAGACTTTGCCCAAACTCTGACAACTGTACCTTCTTTGGTCTAGAGCTACAAAAAATATATATAAATGCATTGCTGATACATACTTGTCCCGATGGTTGGATCAATCTGAGAACAAATATTGAGACAATGAAAAGGTACCAGATACCCATTTCCAAGGAAAGAGGAACTCAGAGGCTTGCAGAAAATTATTAAGTTTTGGGAGGAATTAAGTTAAAGAAATTGGAGATGCCAAGCAATTATTGTTGTTGTGGAGTTGCACAACATAATGATGAAATATTGATGCAACCTCTTGGCAAAAAGGGTAAATTATGCAGATACTTCTACAGCAGTAAAGTGCATTTTACATGGAGTTTCCGAAATAGGTTTAGTGGTAGTGTACAAAAGTGCATACTCTGTTTCATACCGTGCTACTTTTCCAGATAAATACACAAACTTTCAACTTCATAATTAACAGATATTTAATTTACCTAGAGGCAGCCATTTGGGCAGCTCTCTGAATATTTCAGTCTCCAATTAATGTTTGCCAATGCAATGTGGACAAATGACTATATAAAACATTTATTTCACATAGCATCTTGTACACAAAATTTAGAGCTATACCATTTACTAGGCCAACTCCAGTTGCAAAACTCTGCTGTGCTC
This sequence comes from Shinisaurus crocodilurus, assembly GCA_021292165.1. Classification (NCBI taxonomy): domain Eukaryota; kingdom Metazoa; phylum Chordata; class Lepidosauria; order Squamata; family Shinisauridae; genus Shinisaurus; species Shinisaurus crocodilurus. Next base: position 143,206,557 of record CM037879.1, on the reverse strand, counting down.
TGGAACCTCTGCTGTACTAAGGTTTATTGTTTTTGAAGAGCAAGATGACAGCCATTTTGGGACAGGCAGATGGTTGCTCTAGCTCAGTATCTAAAGTTAGACTGTAGGTGGAATTGAAGCAACAGGACGAAGCAGCAAGGGCTATATAGGGAACCACAGTGAAGAAAATTAACCCTTGTCCTTTACTTCTAGCATAAGACCAATTGACATATGCAGGTGATTCTTGCGATTCAATACTTAGACATAGTTGAGACTTACCTGTCGACGCAGGTATCCCGTCAGCAAGTGGGTGGGGCTACAGGAGCTAATATTAGGCCTGGCAGCCCCGCCCACACCCTCTTTGTTTCCTGCAGCTTCTCTCATTTGGAAGAAGATCCCCTCCTGTCCATCACCTCTGAGGACCACGTGGCACGGTCGGCTGGGGACGAGGGATCCGGGTGGAGGGCCCAGCTGGGGACTTCAGGCCCCTCTCTTACTACCTCATAGGGTTGTTGCGAGGATAATATGGGGAGGAAGGGGAGAGGGATTGTGATGCCTGGGGTTTTCAGCAAGAACAGAGGGTGGGGGTTTTTTAAATCCAGAAATAAATGGTGTGAACCCAGAAATAAATATAGATTTGCCTTGCCCGGGCCGGGGCTGACTGTGGCAGCGGCGCGGCCTCCCCTACGCCGCATGAGGGCCAGCAGCGGCGGCTGAGCCGCATGAGGGCCAGCGGCTGCGACGGCGCTTCCTCTTCGCCCGTGCTGCGACCGCCGCCGGCGCTTACTTAGCGCCAGGATTGGCGGGCGGCTCGAAGGGCTGTAACTTCAGGCCAGGGAACCCAGCTGGGCATTGAACAAATGGCGGACATCCACTGGTTGGGATGCCGTGGCATGTTGTGGCAGAACCTGCTGACCACCTTGCTCCGGTCTGGCTTCAACGAGCAACCCCCGCACCTGCTGGTGCTACATCTTGGGGGGAATGATCTGGGTTTACTCAAGAGCAAGGCCTTGATCCTGCAAGTGTTTGCAGACTTTCGGACCATCAAGGAAAGATGGCCTGCTGTTCGGATTGTCTGGTCTCACATCCTGCCACACTACTGTTGGAGGGGCAGCGCAAACCCAAGGATTATGAACAGAGCAGCCAGAAGGGTTAACAGGGAAATTGTTAAATGGCTGGGTGGGGAGGGTTATTCTGTACCCCATCCCGAGATTGTATTGGCACGGAGGGAGCTGTACCGCACTGATGGAGTTCATTTGTCTGATGAGGGCAACGATGTGTTTCTCAAGGACCTGCAAAGGGCCCTGCTGGAATTTGTTCCGGGCAGGTGGGGGAGAGGTGACTGAGCAGGCGCTTGTCCCTCTCTGTGGTGGGTAAGTGCGGGTTAGGGTATTGATAGGGTGAAGTGAGCATCCCTGGCATCATTCAGGTGACAGGCGGTTTCAGGATGCCTCATGTTGCTGGGTCCGTAGGCTCAGACAGCTGAGGATCCAGAACGCCTGTGAGGCCTTTGTTCTTGCCAAGCTTGTTGTCTTGAGACTCCGAGAGGAGGTGACGCAGCAAAGGCTCCCCACACTGGAAAGTGGAAGATGGGGCGGTGGCAGCATAATCGCCACCTCCTGCTTTTGGCAGGCGCCCAATTGCACAACGGATTGGCCTCGGAGGCTGGATTAGGATAACCCGCACTCCATCCCTTTGCAGTTCATTGTATGAAAATAAATGTGGCCCAGTTAAACACCAACAAATTGTCTCGACTCGTCATTTTCCTCCTACCTTCGCAAACAAATAATGTTGTTCCCTTCTTGGCTGTTGCATGCCTGCAGTCCACAAATCATGAAATAGTTAAGGACCACACTGCATGAATGTGTCCTTTCTCCAAGTATTCAATCACTTGCAAGAGTCTTCAACTGAATCCTATCAAGTAAACACATCTTTAAAACATGTTGATTCAGTATCTATGCCTTCCTTCCCAGGAAGGCTTGAGGTGGTTTATAAGAGCTACAAAACTGACAGCCATAGCGTGATACCCAGATCCAAGTAATCTCAATGTGATGGACTGCAAAATCAGCCCAATCTGGATCTTTCATGTATACTAATTCTGGGGTCTCCAGTGCCCAAGGGCATGTGTCTACTGACACCTCTCTTGATGCCTGCAAGTATCCCCCCCTCCCAATTTAAATTTTATTTTTTTATATATTTTCTTTTTAAAAAAACTTGAACTAGGAGGCAGGCATGCTGCAAAATGAGGTCCTGGCCTCCAGCATCATTTTTATTTCCAGGAATACCTCAGGACCCCATCTGGGCTCCAAAGCATTCTTAGAAAATAAAAATGAGGGGTTACTGCAGCCCAGCATGCCCAGCCACCCAGAAAAAGGCAGTTCAGATGGTGGTGGGGAGTGTCCAGGAGGGCTAGAGAGTGTGTGGTACAGAGCATCCTGGACTGCTAGAGGGTGAGGTGCTTTGCCGGCGGCTTTTCCTTGTATCTGTGTGTTTTGACTGGGAGGGGGGGGGTTGCCTGTGTGTGTTTGTATTTTTCTGTTCATCATCAGTTTGCCTTCTGTGAAATTGGTATTTTGTTGTGCAAATATGTGATTTAGCATTTCAGGCTCAGAGCCCACCTTTGCCTTGCCCTTAGATTTTGGGCCAAATTAAGTTTTAGTCTTGGCTTGCCAGTTTGCCTTCTGGGAAATAGCTGCTTTGTGACTGGCTGCACCCACCATGTAGCCATTTTGTGAGAGCACCCGTGACACTGTCAAAATTCCGAATGTACCCACTGATCCAAAAAAAAAAAAAAAAAAAAGGCTGTGAAGCCCTGTGCTAATTGTTCCCATTTTCAGGTTCAAGTTGAAAACCAAAGATGTATTTCCTGCAAACCATGATAAAGAGAGGGGCCATAGCTCAGTGGTAGAGCACATGCTTGGCATGCAGAAGGTCCCAGGTTTACTCCTCAGCATCTCCATTTGGGGCTAGGAAGGAATCCTGCCTGAAACCCTGGAGAGCTACTGCCAGTCTCTGCCGACAATACTGGGCTAGATGGACCCATGGCCTGACTCAGTATAAGGCAGCTTCCTATGTCCCTATGATGCAAGACAGAGCCAAGGAGAGTGGGAATCAATAACATTTGCAGGCTGATGCTCCCTGCCTCCCTGCTGAGTGCTTAAAAGGACCCTCTTAATCATATAACGCAGGTTGGGTTGGGATGGGAAGGGATGTACAATCCCATCTCCCTCACCCCTACCCCGAGAAACTTTGCTAGTTTTATCAAAACTCTTTGGACACCCCCTCAACATTCCTTAGACAGTTTGCCTGAGGAAGAACCCCTAAATTGGCTTCGCATTTCATTTGATGCAAAATTTCAGTGGCAACTCTAGATCAAGGAGGGGATGCCTCCTCTGCACTTGATGCCTCTCCTGCTGTGTGTGTCCACACCTCGCTTGTTGACAATATGCAGAGCAGAACGCTTATGAAGACTGAATGTCCTCCATTTGCAAAAAAAGGTGGTTCGTGAGACAGTTCACTGAAAGGCTACCACCTTCCATTGCTGAGGAAAAGGGGAACCAATGCAAAAGGGGAACCAATGCAAAGGGAGTAGAGGGAGGTTAGGGCTTGCTACACTACATGGTGCTCTTGTACAGTTATATCAAAATGGCTGCCAGTTCCCAGTGGGCATAATTTAAAAAAACAAAAACAAAAAGAACTTAATGCAAGCAGATTTATGTATTGATTATATTTATATCCTGCCTTTTTTCCAGCAAGGAACCCAAGGCAGCTTGCATAATCCTCCTCCTCCTCTCTGTTTTATCCTCACAACAACCCTGTGAGGTAGGTTAGGCTGAGTGTCAGTGACTGCCCCAAAGTTGCCTAGTGAGTTTCATGGCCAAATGGGGACTAGAACTCAGATCTCGAGTCCCAGTCCAACACTCTAACCACTATGCCACACTGGCTCTCTTATATGATCACATAAACAAGAATTCCCCCTTTTTGTTGTGCCTTATGAATGCACCTGTGTGCATTAGCAATGAAGAACAGGGGGAAGATGTGAATGAACTGAAGGAAACACAGGTTGCAACAACAACCTGCACGTAAGCAGCACTCCATACAAAACTGAGATGCACACAATAGAACTGTGTGTCAGTTCTGCATTCAGTCTGTGTCACTTCTGCACTCCTAATGCAACAGATTCACTTTAGAAACAAGAACAGGTAAATTCGGACTGCCAAAATCCAAGGAAGAAATGTGAATGGGAAGAATTTTGAAATCATCCCTCTACTGATGAAAACTGACATGTAGAAGGAGAATGTGTGTTAACTGAGTACTTTAAGAATGGGACTCTAAGAGCACAATCTAGAAAAGATTAGGATGGGAATGCTTTAGCCCCATTAAAATCCATTAAAGATGCTTAAGCCCATTGAATTCAACTGATGTATAAGTAATTTTAAAAAAATAGGTCTTGCTTTTCAGCATTAAGTGTTCTGTAAATGTGATAACTGATTTTATTTGGTGTGTGTGTGTAGGTGTAGGGTTTCATACTGAAGAAAATGACATATTTTTCTTTGCTTTATGAATAACCCTAGATTTATTCATGATATTCTTGCACAATTGTAATGTAAAGATTTGCTATCTATTATAAATATCACAGTCTTTCATCTGGTAAAAGAAATCAACCATAATAAGGAAAAGTAAACCCTGTTACATGTAACCATAGAAAATGTCACGGTGCCCTAGGCTTGGTTGGCAATCATTTGTCATTATAGCAAGCTGATCATCTGCGCATGAATGATGCATTCTGAAGAGCAAATGTAGTCTTTATCCGTTAATGTATATGATACACTTTTCCAGGAAAAAAATAAGACTTTTTCTGCAAATCCAGCATTGCAATCTTAGGTGCAATTAATTGCCAGGAACAGAGTCCCATTTGAACTCACTTGGAGTTATATCAAAATAAGCATATTTAAGATTGGACTGTACATTACTAGTTATCTCTTCAGTATATAATTACTTTGAAAAATAAAGTTTTCCAAAAGTAATTGCTTTGTCACTAACAATTGTGAAGCAATTCAAATTCTGTACATAAGATAAATGTACTTAATATCACCCATTAAAGATATATGGGCTGATTCAGTCCCCAACACATCCTCCCCTCACCCTCCTGTTTGTTCTGCTTTGCCCTATCATCAACTCCCCTAAGCCCCCCCCGTACAAAAAGATGCAAACACCCAATGGCACATCCTTAAAGCCTAAGCACCCCCCCCCATGCAAATGGTTGCAAACACCAAATGGCAGTGGCACATGCCTTAAAGCCTGCATCAAGCCACTAACTAGTACTGTCAAGTTTAACCCAGAAAAAAAAAAGGTTTCAAAACTTGGCTTTATGTGGAAATGTAACTGCCATTTCCAAAGAGGGTGACTCAAATTAGCTTTGTGTGGTGATGTGGTAACATGTTTAGCAATGGTGGCTTTTTCTAGTGCTGCAGCAGATCCCAGGGTGTTGCACTGGTGCCACATCTAGGCTAGAGTGGAGGATAAGGCTATGACTCTCTACCAGTCATGTATGCCTCCCAATACCAGTTGCTGGGAACACAAGCAGGAAGGTACTATTGCTCTTATGTCCGGCTTGTGGGCTTCCTGTAGACATTTGTTTGGCCATTCTGGGCACTGGATGCTGGCCTGGAATAGATAGGCCCTTGGTCTGATCCAACAGGGCTCTTCTGTGTTCTTATGTAGAGTTTATCCTTGATGACAAACACTAGAATTTTCCATCAGCACATTGCACATTTTGGTCAATCCTTCCACCTGTTGGCTGATGTAATGACCCCAAATGATTAGGCTGCAAAGGCCTCTTTTTATTTAACAACTGGCATTTTCTTTTTCTTGGTATAAAGATGCACTTTTTGCTGTAAATCTCAAAAATGGCAACGTGTACCTGTGTTCTGATTTCATGACATGAATGAGCTTCCTGAAAACAAGAGGCTGTCAAAATGTAACAGGCAAAATCATTGTTCTAAAGAAGATTGCCTATGATGGCACCAAGCCGTTTCTCTTGTAATGGCTTCAGGGTGACACTCCTTTCTATTTACACTAAGCAATCCAATGATCCAGCACAGTGCCAATTCCTCCTTCAATCTCCCCTCATTCGTCTCGCCTTCCTCCAACCTAACACCCATCCCCCCCACACTATCAACTTATACCTTTGCACATTTTCAGGTAACAGTGCCCCCAGTTTGCAAAGGGATATAAGAATTGCCCTACTTGTTCAGAACAAATTTCCATCTAGTCCAATATTACAGCTTCCCCCAATGTGGTGCCCTCCAGATGTTTTGCAGTTCAACTTCCATCAGCCCCATGCAGCATGGCCACAGGTCAGGGGATCCTGGGAGCTTTTGTCCAAAACATCTGAAGGGCACCAACGGCAGCCAGTCAGGAAGCTCAAAGGCAGGGCATGATGTTCTTGTCCATCCTCTGTTTTCTGTCCCACCCTCCTGCATCTGAAAATAGAAGGTTGTATCCAAAGGTGGCTGTGACTTATCAGAAAGCCCTTCTGCTCACCCAAGGCAGGGAACCTAATTCTTGCCTATCCCCTTTGTCTACTGCAGCCCCCCATGCTATATCCCATTCTGTTTTGGACGGGCCCCCAACCTTCAGGATCAGGTTTTGGGGGGAGATTTGAGTGAGTAGCAGGAGTGGGGAAAATACGATGTCCTGACTTGTGTGCACAGAAATATTTCCTGTTAAGTCAGCCTTCCCCAATCTGGTGCCCCCTCCCCAGATATTTTGGACCTTAACTGCCCTCAGCCCCAGCCATCATTGCCAATATTCAGGAATGCTGAGAGTTGTAGAACTTTTCTGTATGAGGCTGTTAATCACTGTTTCATTGCAGAATCACTTTCAGTTTCATTGCAGAATTGAGATCCCAGCTCTACACAAAGAGCTTTTCCTTTCCTGCTATGTAACCTCTAGGTGGTGCTGTGCTATAGCAGAATATTGCAATTACACATGTAGGAAAATACCCTTTCTTTTGCTTTCAGAAATGATACTGCATTTTCCTCGCTCTAAAAAAAATTATAAACTTGGGAAAGTGTTCTTTAAAAACAGAAGTGAGACGGGAGGATCACGATGTTGTCTAGATAACCTGTAAGTAACCATGAGTAAGGAATCACAAGCACACAACAAATTTCTCATGTAGAAAAGCTCATAGTCTCATCTGGAGGGCACCAGGTTGGGTTTGGGGAGGCTGCAATCTTGGTCTAGGCAAAGCGGTCACTGGATACAACCCAGAGACTGAAGTCTAACAGACATCAAGTAGATCCATCCTCCATGAATCATGTCTAACAGACATCAAGTAGATCCACGAACATTGACTTTAAGAATCAATGTTCAATAATTGCAGAAAGGAGAACCAAAGAGATTGCTCTGGTGCAAAGCTTAAGAAAGAAATTCACACAAATATCTTGCTGTGCTGGTACAGCATTCTCTTTCAGAAACAGGGTCCTAATAACCCTGTAATTCAGCATTCCCTGACCTAGTGCCCTCCAGATGTTTTGGACCACAACTTCCATCATCCCTGACCATTGGCCATTCAGGTTGGGGCTGATGGAAGTTATAGTCCAAATGTCTGTAGGATGCTAGGTTGTGAAAGGCTGCCAAAAATTATAGTTCATGGATTTATTTGTTTCTTTAAAAAAAAAAAGTTTGCCTACATTGATTTATTTATTTATTTTTTAAAAAATGGCTACATTTTCACAAATAAAAATTGGTTTAAAAGCAAAAGTGCTGTCCTAAAAAAGAAGACATGTTCATATTTTAACAGAGTTCTCTCAATTTGAACACACTGCACCTGACTTTTAAACAAATCCGGACATGGATATCTCTGGAATACAGAAGGCGATATTAATCAATCATTATGTGTAACATTATTCCCAAGGAGTCTACAAGCAATGATTATACTTACATGGCTCAGACCAATGATTTTTATGACTTGCCAACTGCAAGTACACCTGGGTTGAAAGACTGGAACTGTGCAGTCTTTAGAACTAATGAAATGAAATGAGTATGCATTATCAAAATGCAAGGCTTATCAAGTGCTTTTAAAATGAAGGCAAGTGATGCATTTTATGCTAAGGGAAAACATTTGAACATAAACATGCACAGAAGAGAGAGTTCTCTACATGCATTTCAAAGCTACTTTTATTAAGTTTATTTCTCAATGGGGCAGTCTCTCTGCACAACAAAGATGAAACAAAGTGTCTAATAAAAGCAATGCTTCCTTTCTCTTACAACTATAGAACATAAGAATAGCTCGGCTTCCTTTTTAACTGAACACATAGCTAAATAGCACTATTTGGGATTAAGACTGCCTTCTTCAATTAAAGTCTAGGGGGGCAAACTAGCTCCATTAAAAATGCAGAATGTTGCCATTGACTTCAATGGGTGCTAGATTGTGGCCAGCATGACATTTGGATGAGTTGCATCCAAAGTTTGTACTGTTTATTTCATATATCTGTAAAGTGGTTGCATTTTATTTTTATTTTTTTCCTGGAAACCAACTAGAACATTTTTGGTAGAAAATTTTGGAAACTGGTGCGAGTGTTTAGACTGCAGTTCACAAATCTGTGAATAATCGCACAACAAGCCCAACCTCACTCTGAATCTTAACTCTGCTTGTAATGGCTCAGGGCCAACCCATAAACATTGCCGTGCCAACCCTTAGGGAGACCACCACTTACACATCCCCAAGAAAGAGGACAAAGGAGGACACCAATTTGCATAACATTTGCATATGCAATTATATATATATATATATATATATATATATGCAAATTTAGAAATAATAACTATAATTTAAATAGAAATACAAGACATCTCACCATAATGGAGAAGACTGACTAAAGGCATAATCCTATGCATGTTTAGACAGAAAACAATTCCTACAACTCCCAGCATTCCCCAACCAGCATAGCTGGCTGGGGAATGCTGGGAGTCGTAGGACTTTTTTCTTTCTAAACTGACATAGGATTGTGCCCTAGGTGATCTAGGAACCTAGGCAGCTGCCTTATACTGAGTCTAGCCCAGTACAGTCCACACTGATTGGCAGCAATGGCTCTCCAAGGTTTCAAGCAGGAGTTTTTTTTCCAGCCCTGCTTGGAGATGCCAAGGATTGAACCTGGGACCTTGTGCATGCAAAGCAGGTGCTTTTGTAACCTTAGTTTAAGGCTGGCAGCCACGCTGCCGGATTACCCTTTGGAACTCCCGGCTGGCTGCCCCCTCTTACGCCTTTGAATCCCTGAACTCCAAGCAGTGCCATGAGAGGCCTTGCGGGGATAAACACAGCCCGGCCTGGCTGGCTCAGCTAGTCTGAGCGTGGAAAGCTAAGCCGGGTCAGGCCTGGTTATTACTTGGATGGGAGACCCCTCCTCTAGTTTCCTGCATTGAGCAGGGGGTTGGACTCGATGGCCTTGTAGGCCCCTTCCAACTCTATGCTCTATGAATCTAGTCCTTTTTGTTGTTGTTTTTATCATGGATGCATGTGGCACAGCAAGGATAATGGTACAGGTGCTCGTGTTGTTATTTTTACTTTACATCTATATTATCCTTTTTGACAACAAAATTGTGTATTTTCCCAACTGAATGTGTTTAGTATCAGGGCAGCAGAAACAAACTCCTATTTTATTCCTGTTTTCGTGATGGTATTATGATTTAAGTGAGTTTAAAAAGCAAGACTGTACATTGCCCAAGTATTTCTTTTGTTAATTAGGGTTGGCAAACTGTTTGTTTTCCTCTAGGTTATCAGAAGCAGTTGTAAAGCAACTAATGGTCCGGACGGCAGTGTGTGTGTGTGGGGGGATTGAGAAATGTTAGTTGTGTGCTTCACAACTGAAACAATATACATGCCCTTCAAAAGCAGGGGGAGGGGGCATAAGACCATTATGTGCAGGGGCTAGAATTACCTACCTGCACCACTGCTTACACATAGCATAGCTTGCCTCCTGCAGAATGTATAAGTCCTTGTAATATATACACACATACATACGAAGTGAGATAGTAGGAGGCAGGGACATTAGGGCCTGCTCCAGTTGGAGTATCCTCTGCCCCCCACCAGGGCCAGATGACATCAACTGCCCTGTGGGAAGGAACATTAGATGCTGGCTTCTGCTCAATTGGAGTTGGTTGTGTTGTTCAGCTTTGGTTTTCAGCATGTGGTTCTTGTTGTATCTGTTGTGTTTTATAGATGTTGTAAGCCACTCCGAGGTCTCTAACTGAAAAGTGGGATATAAGGCTACTGAATAAATAAACCAGCAGTAGAATTTGAGGGGGGGGGAATAGATGCCCTTCGTACTCTATCTACCTTCTTTCTAGATTTAAGAATGGGGCTGACCTCCTCCTCATTAAATCTAAGCTCCTGTCCAAAGATAAGTTGCTCCCCTCACTAAATCTCATTTCTGCCATGCACAAAACAGCCAGTGTCATCCAGAGTAGGCTACAAAAGTAGATCAAATTCAAGCAGATCACTGGGCAGCGCAATCTCCTATGGACGCTAGACAGCATCTGAACAGCCATAGGATGTTTGGGGTTCCCAGCTACGAGGTTGGAAAATTGTTCCAAGAACATTCCAAGAATGACCTTGGAGAAGGGCTTTTGGAGGCAAAACGTATCATGAAGTATCCTGGTGGTGGGTCAGCCTCCTTCCCTCCCACTCTGAAGCCCCACACTCAGGGCCGGTGCAAGGCAGTTTGGTGCCCTAGGCAAGATCTGATATTTAGCGGCCCCCCCCACGTGAGCCCTCCCTCCCTCCAGCCCTATGCCCATTATGAAATAAAAGTCAATTGGCAAAACCTAAAAAAATTATTATCATAGACATTGACAAACATACATAAAATACATGTTGATGTAGTACCAATTTGCTATATAGAAAAATTCCTGGTGAAGTGTGACAGAAACTACATTTCATGTTTAAAACTTCATTTTCCTTGCCTTTTTCTTGGCAAACTGGCAAACATTTATTTAATGTCTAAAGAAGATGCTAACTGAGATTCAATTGAAATGGTTGCCAAGCCAACCAGTCTTCCTTGGCACATTGTTGAACGCAGATAATTTTTTATTAATTTTAATTTGGAAAAACTTCTTTCTCCACTGGCCGCTGAAACTGGTAATGTTAATAGTATTCTGAGTGCCCCTGAAACATTGGGGAAACTTGCAACCAATTTATGCTGCAACAGGACCTCCTGGGGATGCATAGTTTTGGGAAGCCTCCTGGCAATGGCTTGCAGCTCTGACTATTGCCAGTGCTGGCTGGGGCTCATGGGAGTTTGTTTGTTTTATTTATTTACGATATTCATATGCCTCCCCATAACATAGATCGTAGAGTTGGAAGGAGCCTACAAGGCTATCGAGTCCAACCCCCTGCTCAATGCAGGAAACTAGAGGAGGGGTCTCCCATCCAAGTAATAACCAGGCCTGACCCTGCTTAGCTTTCCACACTTGGACAAGCTGAGCCAGCGTAAGCCACAGACCATAAAAGCGTAAGCCAAAGAACATAAAGTTGTCAGGGTGGTTCGCAATAAAAAAACAAAAACAATTTAGGTACAAAATAGAACATAAAACCATAAAAGCAAAAGCAACAAAAATACAAGAAACAGCAATCTGAAAATTAAAAAACAACAACACCTGATTTTAAAACTGATCTGTAGGCCAGTAACATCTGGAGGGCCCAACCTTTGCTAGTTAGTTGATACTATCCCGTACTCCCTTTTCTTCCCACAAATCCATGCCACTGAAACAAAATACAATTTCTAACATAAAAGCTACTGAAAACAAGAATCTCTGAGTGTTGAATGACTGCCTTTAGCTTGGACCAACTAGTCTCTGAAATACTGGTACAAACCTTTGAGTCACACAGGACTCTTCCTCAGAGTGGATATATATGTGATTTCTTTTTTAAAAGGAAAGAACAATATCTGTAGCCAGATCAGAAACAAGAACAAAGGGAAATCTTGATCAAAGCCTAAGACAATCCACACTTATATGGGAGTAAATCCCATTAAATGTGCATAGGATCAGGCTAAATGAAATGATGTTTGAAATGCAAGTGCAAATTTCACAGGACTCTTTAGGGTCGATATATATGTAGACTGCTATAAGGGAAAGAACAATATATGTCCAATATCTATGCCCAAATATCAGTTATCAAGGGCATTACAGTTGGGCTGTAATCTTAAATACCGGTACATCTGCCAGAGTGTAAGCCCTATTAAACACTGGGTTCAGACAACACGATAACCCACACTCAAGGGTTTGAGTATAGGTTGAGTGTGGGTTGCTGATGAAATGTGGGTTATCATGTTGTCTGAACCCAGCTGTGCTAACAAGCCATGGTTTGTTAACCACGAAGATCCCATGAAGAGAACTCATGGTTTGTCGTTGGCTTGTGAACTGTGGGTTGTTCACCATGACTTGTTACTACTAAAGGTTTATTACGGTCTTACGACCCAAATAAAACAAATCAGCCACGTTTACACAAACTCACAGAGTGTATATAAGAGTAGAGATAGATCAGCTCTCAGTTATTTCCCAGTAAAAGGACCCTCCTTTGCATTACAGCTAAAAGGAATTTAGCAACTTGGGTGGTAACAGTTGGATTGTGGTCACATAAACAGGAAGTAAGATGTTGAATCTGGCTAATATAAATGCATTGTGAGCCTGAAAGTTTCTAAGAGGTGACATGTAAGAGGCGGGAGATCCATAAATCGGCAGCACACTGTTTGCGATAGGTGAGCAAGTCCTATTTGCTAAGGAAAATAACTCCTGGCTTTCAATGTCATACAACCCCTGGGACACCAATCTTAAGGCTTGCTGATGGCTGAGCATAAAAATGGAATCAAGGAGAATGCCAACTGAGCGAATCTTATGTTGGACCAAAAGAGACCATTTGCTAGCATAAGAATCCATTAACATAGATTGTACATAACTGGGGTACCCAGATGAAAAATAAAGGCACAACCAAAATTTGATGGTCTGTACCCGAGCTCTCATTTCCAAAAGGCCTACTCCAGTTTCTGTGTGTCCAACGCAATTGGGGACACCCAATATGCATCGTAAAAAGCTGGCTTAGACTTTTACCATGCTTTGTTATCTTATCATAGAGTTGAAGAAGCCTACAAGGCTATCAAGTCCAACCCCCTGCTCAATGCAGGAAACTAGATTTATACCTCCCCTTTCCATAAAACCTGCTCAAGGTGTCTAACAATAATAAAATCCACAACTGAAAAGAAACCACATACATGATAAACAATAACGCAATGAAACCATATATATTTAAAAAAATCAATATGCACAGGATTGGAATTGATATTTCTGAAATTGAGAACAGCTGCAATGTCATGGCTGAGTTACATCTCCTCCCACAGAGTGGGGGACCTTTTGCTATGCAGAGGCTCCTTGACTTAGCAAATGCAGAGGTGTCTTCATAATTGCAGAATGTATTTATTTATTTCATTTCTAAACCGCCCAATACTGAAGTTCTCTGTGTGGTTCACATCAGTTCACAAAAACATAAACATAATAAAACGGCATAAAAGCAGCATAAAATTGAGGAACAGCCATTTGCTGGATACTGTAACAGAACTGGCTGCTGAGGTGTCCTGTCCTGTCCCGTCCCGTCCCGTCCCACCTTCACAATGGTTTTCTGTGCCTCTCCTATTTGTGTATCCCTACTAGATGGCCCCCTCCCCTCACACAGGTCAGGAGCGTGGGCGGGGGGGAAGAAAACAAAAAGTTGCCATCTAAGCGCTTGGCTCAAACTTCACTTCAGCTACAAACTCCCAGGATGGCCTTATCCAAGCCACTTTTCTCACTCTACCTGAGGGGTGGAGAACCTGTGGCCTGACAGAAGTGGATCGTCTACAACTCCTATCAGCCCCAGCTGCCACAGGCCATGGTTGGGGATGATGGGAGTTGAGGTCCATCAACATCTGGAGGAGTAAAGATTCCTCACCCATGCCTGACCTCTTCAGTTCTCTCCCATCTGCAATAGGGAAATAATAACAATAGCAGCCTACCTCACAGGGCTGTTGTAAGGATTACTGCGGGGAAAGGTGTGAAAAAGTGCCTTGGACACTCAAAAAAAGCACAGTCTGACCGCTAAATATTACCAGCATCTCCCCAGCATCTTCTCACGCCCACATCAAGGTGTTAGCCTTTAAGGCTCCACAAGGCTCTTTGTCATGCCTTTCGCTGCGGCAGACTAGCATGGCTCCTCTTGTAGGGCTCGCCCCCTGCTTGCTGTTTCTCCCTCGCCCCTGACTGAGTCCAGGCCTTTCTTCCATTTAGCTCACCTGTGCCACACACACGGGTGTTGCATTACACCCACACACCCCACCCTGGGAATGTTAAATCTGCAGCCAGTAGCTCCAGTCCTGAGAAATCCAAACAGGCAAATTTCCCGGGGAGGCGGAAGAGGAAGACGATCGGCTCTCTCTACCGATCCTCGGCCTCTCTAGGACCGCAGCTCTGTCATGTTAACCTCTAGGTAAGCCTAGGCGAGAGCGCCCAACTCCGCCTCCGTCTCCCTGCAAGCTTTCTTCCAGGGAAGGGATTCCTCGGCTGCCCCAGTCGGGTCATGCGAGGTTCCCAATGCCCTCGGGAAAGGCAAAGAGGCAACGCAGCCATCCGAAAGCGTATGCCACCCCACTACAAGTCAGGATATGATTGGTAAAACAAACTTTGTAAAATACGCATTTTAGCGCTGTATTTGTTCCCCAAGGCGTTTCTGGCGCGGTGCCAGAATGTGTCCCCCTCCAAATTTTTGCGCCCCCTTTAGCCCTGCGCCCTAGGCAGCTGCCTAGTTGGCCTAATGGTAGCACCGGCCCTGCCCACACTTAGATGGCCGAAATCGGCCATTTAAGTCCTTTGCAAGGTGGGAGGAGTGCCCTCCATAGGATGTCCATAATCCTCCGAGTTCGGAGGATTATGGGCATCCTTCCCGATTGTATTGCACCCTTAGTCACACTTTACACGGAAAGGCAGAATGAGGATCACTAAGCAACTGCAGATTTAATTGAACTAAGGAACATGCTATAAAATAGCGGGAGTGTACAATTGTGTTTGGGAGGATCAAAAGTATATTGCATTTTTAATGCAATATAGTTAAAAGAGTTTACTGTTTACTGTTCACTGTAGGGATATTAAAGAATCATGGTCCACATGCTGCATGCCCCTTTACTCTAGCATTATTATTTTTTAAATAGAAAACTCTACACTGAGAGTCTAATTCTACTTTTATGCTCAGGATAATCAATACTCCTTTTATATCACATCACAGCTTCTTCCCTGCAGCTAAAGAAATAATCTGGGTAAGGACTCCAGGTAATTAGAATGGGCAAAGTGATGATGTATCCTTTTATTGCATAGGTAATAAAAAGTAGAGCATTCTTGGTATAAATTTTCTTACAGTAGATGGGATTTGACATGTTCTGTATACTACTTTCATCTCTAGAGATAAATTTATAGATGGTTCAGAAATTTAGGAGTGAAATTACCTAGCCTAATACTCTAAAAAGTGGCATGTCAGTTGTTCTGTATCTAAACCCTGTACGTTAAAAAATTCAATTTAAATGAATAAAGATGCACCTTGGAGGCCTTCACTTTAACCACCTCATAATTGTGTTCACTTTGCTCTGCCAGTTATATTGCAGCATAAGGCCACTGTTTGCTCCCTTTGGTATGTCTTGCTTATTTCCCTGTTAGGTAGGAGAATTGACCCCTACAGATGCTAATCAAAATTTTGCAAAGATTATATAAATATATGCACATACACTTCAAGATGTAGACACACACACTCACACACACACACACACACACACACACACCTGTTATCACAGGCCAGCATTTCCCTGAAGTAATTACTATTTAAGCCAAGTTTTATCCTCTGAAGTGAGATGTACTATGTTACTTTCCAAGTTCAATCTCATTTCTCCTATCTAACTTCTGTCTTCACATTTTCCCTCAGTGTATTACATATTTCTGGAATTCCTTGCTTCTTCTAGGGATGTATGAGAAATTCATTTCAGTTTGTTTTTAATGGGGATTTGCCCCGTTTTCACCTCCTAGTTTGAACACAGACTTGAACACAATCTGTGGTTGAAGTCTATGTAACATTTCCGAGCTTCCAATGTGATTCGTGGACCCAAAAGTGCATTTGACAGCATGCATACACCTGAAAAATGTGCATGGCGGAAAAAGTGTACTTTTGAAAAATGCACACAAACATGTTTTAATCATTGGTCAAAGAATGCATAGGTTTCAAAGTTGCACATAATTGACATGTACATTTGAAACAATACGCACAAGAATATGCACTGGTTTTCATGCAAAAAGAAAACAAAACTAAATCTGATCTGGAATGAGCTTCCAGGTGAAATTTGGAAAACTTTGAGAAGCTTGAGTTTTGCTTGTATGCACATCCTTACTGATATCCAGGGCTTCTCTGCATGAGCCATTTATTGTGTGCTCTTGATCCTTCACTCACGGAAGTTTGCCAGGCCTTTTCACGATGCCATCCTCCTCCAGGGCCTCTGCCATGTTCTCCAGCCATTTTCGCAGGGGCTTTTAGTGAGAAAAGTGAGGTATCAAATCAAACTGGAACAAACCGAAATGAAAGCCTTGTGTAAAGTTGCAATTCCGCTATACTGCAGCTGTACCACAGTGCCACTTTGTGGCTGGTTAATAGAATATATAGAAAGGCAGAGAATACAAACCCTGGGGAGAATCCCTGTGTGAAGGAAACACTTTTCCTCCCGCAATGAAAACAGAAGAAGAAGCCTCAGTAAAGTGGTGGGTTAAAAAGCCCTCATGTAGAGCAGCCCCCAGTCTTTCTCTTTGTTCGCTCAGTTCAAGCATTATCTTGAACTGAGTGGCTAGGATCCAAAGCACCACTTGTGTGGCCCCATGGAATTTCTTTTTCTATTTTCCTATGAATGGCAGACTAGAACCATCCACAAACCATATCACACATCATTGTTGAAGCTCCTCTGTTTCCAAAGTAGCTCTGTGGCTCAAGAAACACAAGGACAAAGCATTCTTGGGCATGTGGCATTAAACACATTGCTCCTTGGAAAGAGAAGGGACCATTGCTTAGTGGCAGAGCACAGGCTTTGCATGCAGAAGGCCTAATTCCAGATGGAATTACTACCAATCAGAAGGCACTGTGCAGCTACTCCATCTTTTATTCTCTAATGGGTATTCTGCGTTAAGGGAAAAGATGGAAGAAACAGTGGGAAAACACAAGAGGGTTACAAGTTGAAGACCGCATCATCCGAATCCCTATAAAATTCTGTGAATGAGGCAGGGCAATGGTACAATAAAAGCTTTGTCTGGAAGCACCCAGATTCCCAGGTTCAATCCATGGCATATCCAGTTAAAAGAATCCGGTAGCAGGTGGTGTGAAAGACCTCTGCCTGAGAGCCTAGGAAGCTGCTCCAGTGTGGCGCCCGTGGGCACCAATGTACCCGTGGTCACTTTTCTTGGTGCCTGCCATGATATTTTAATTGAAATGTGTATGTTTTTTAACTGGGAGGCTGGCATGCTGCACAATGAAGTGTTGCCCTCCAGCGCCATCTTTATTTCTAAGAATACCTCTGGCCCCTACGTGGACCTCAGAGGCATTCTTGGAAAATAAAAATGGTGGGTGGCTGCATCCCAGCAACCCAGAAAAAAGAAAAAGGTGAGTTAGGGGTGATAAAGAGCATCCTAGAGGGTGGGCTTGGGATGAGGGTGAGAGGGAGGATCCTGGGGGCTGGGGAGCAAAAAGGGGTGCTTTGACTGGTGTGTGTATGTGTGTGCACGCGTGTGTGCATGCTTTTTTATGGTGTATGTGTGTTTGAGATTCACTGAGCACCACTAATTTACCTTCTGTGAAATTGGTATTTTCTTGTGCTTTGTGGGGGCAAATATATGATTTGGCATTTGGGGCTTCAGACCCCGCATCTGCCTTGCACTCAAGGCCAAACTACACATTACGCTAATCGCATCGCATATTGTTGAGCCTTGTTTTACTTTTTACTCTCATGTAAGCACACATGTCCACAATTCAGATCAGGACCATGGCACTCCAGGCACTCCATTTTCCAAAACAGATCCATAAAAGTAAGTGAATCACTATTTTGCAATAGGAAATTGCAGGTTTGTGGTCCCTGTGAGGGATTGAGGCCTACACAGGCTTGAGTTTGTTGAAGCCTGAAGGCCCAAACACTTGGATGGGAGGGGGAGTTTGAGAGTTTTAAGTTACCCAATAGAAGTTAAGAATTAGATCTCCAATTCAAGGTCACAGGATTATAACCTTCCTATTCCTGGGAAGGCTATATATGTGGGGTGTGGTCAGCTAGCAGTCAGTGTGTGCTGGGAGAGAGCTAGAAGCAGAAGCACAGAAACAGCAGAGAGAAGCAGAGAGAGAGAAAGAGAAACTGGCTGCATGGGAAATAGGTAGTCTGAAGTTATACTAGAGAACATTGGATTGTTTGTTTGTTTGTTTTATTTTATCATACTTGCTTTTGAATTATAACCACTCTATTAAGTAAAAATATTATAAGTAAAGTGTTGTTGTTTACCCTGAAAGTTTGGAGTGACTTATTCACCACGTCTACAGCCTACACCCATGCTATTGGAAGCTGTAAAAGGACTTGATCTCCTGGAACGGGAGGGGCTTTGAGGAGGGGCAGAGATCTCCCAAAGGAAGGTTAAGGGGTCCCTGCAGTAGCGGAACCTTGACAGTCCCCAATTTGAATATGTTCAATATGGCTAGTGAATGAATCCACCTCAGAAGAAAATGGGGTGGGGGGATCCCTTTGTAACTGTCAAAGTTATAGTGATGATGATGCTCTGCAAGGATTGCAGCAGTACAGTACTCCACAGAAGCAACTTGTCATGTGTGCATGAAAAACACATTTGATTGGCTAGGATCCAGAGTGTGCTTTATTTATACGCCAAGACTTGTACCGCACACCTCCTTGTACCGCACACCTCCAATAAGGCTTCTCACATTCGATAGTGGCTCCTCACACTGCATCCGGAACCATTTTGAAACTCTCCTGCATTTCAAAACATGGCTCAAGGGTTAACACTAGGCTGGGCTCTTATTTGGGGGAGGAGGAGGAGACACAAACCTGAAGTATCAGAAGAACTGCAGCAAATGCAGTGTTCACTGTTGGGTCACCGCTGTGCACACAATGTTAACTTGTACTTTAAAATAACAGATCTAAGTTAAAGGAAGTAAGATTTCAGTTGAGCATCAGGAAAAACTTCCTAGCAGTCAGGGGGCAGACAATGGGAGGTGGTGAGCTCTCCATCACTGGAGGCATTCAAGCACAGACTGAACCGCCCTCTGTCAGGGGTACTTTAAACTGGACTCCTGCGCTGAGCAGGGGGGTTGGACTCAATAGCCTAAATGGCCCCTTTTGATTCTATGATTCTAAAAGGGACATGTTACAGAAAGCAACTTTCTTCTCGTGTCTCCAGTTAAAAATTGAGCATTTTGGCTGAATAGCCCAGTGTGCATCAACGAGGGCGTTGGGGCGGGGGGATAGTGGTGGATAAAGAAATGGACATTTATTCAAAATCTTGACCTTTCTTATTAAAAGCAGCATTTTCAAAGCAAAATCAAAAGAGGATATGTCTTTTAATTCTTCATGATAGCATATAATGAAGTAATTAATCTCAGTTTGAGTTTATATGGATGTTTGGTAGTAATAGCTTTTTCGCCTATTCCGCACATTTAACTCCACACGTATTCTGTCATATTTTGTTCAGCTAGAATGCGAGCCCTTGGGTAAAATAAAGAAAGTAATTACTTTTTGTCAAAATGGTGCAAGATCATGGCTCTGGGGTTATAAAACAGACTTCATTAGTGCTGTACGTCTTCAATTTTTGCCATTATTTTAGTTGCCCCGAGAGACCTTGAAAGATGAAACTTAGCACTAATGGACTCAATATAATGCTTCTAACTTTAGCGCAGTATTGGTCATATTGTATTACAAATAAGGAACAATCCCCCATTTCAACAAGATGCAGCAGTTAAAAGTTTATAAATGAAGCCCTTCCAATTTCTTGGTATTAACTGTACATTTTCATTATGCCTTTTTATGGCGAAAAGGCAGCTTACTCAATTGCACTCATTAGTAAAAGCGTCTATTCAAATACTGCAATAACTTTAACCTTCCACAAGAACATTTCATCTGACTTCCCAGAGAAGTTTACAAAGTCTTAGACTAGATACATGACTGTATATGGGCAGGATTTTTTGCATTTTAATCTGTGACTTACTTACAGGTAGAACAATAGAACAATGGTTTTCTGGCTTGTCAGATGATTTCAAAGGCTTTAAAAGAACTGGGCAGGATCCAGCCAATGAATACGTCCTGTTGACTTCAATGGGAGCCATGTAGTGTATTCCTCCTATTTTTAACGGGGCTTGCAGTGTGGCATAGTGGTGAGAGTGTTGGACTGGGACTCAGGAGACCTGAGTTCTAGTCCTCGCTAGTCACTGGGTGACTTTGGGCCAGTCACTGACTCTCAGCCAAACCTACCTCACAGGGTTGTTTTGAGGATGAAATGGAGAGGAGGAGGAGGAGGATTATGTAAGCCACCTTGGGTCCCTTGCAAGAGGAAAAATGTGGGGTATAAATATAATAAATAAATAAAATAAAAAATAAATGTGCATAGATTGGCAGCCTTTAGCATGTGCCTAGCCTAACTGAAATGAATCAGACTTAAAAGTGTTTAACTTCAGCTGGATTGGGGTCACCAGCACCACCCCAGCCACCACCTTCATGAAAAGATGAATACAATTCCCTTACAGTGCTGTTATAACAATAAACATGAGGAAACAATTAAAATACATTTATCAAGAAGCATCCTATTAACTAAACATATGCTGAATAACGCCACCATATCACTGAAGACAAGCAGTTAAACAAACAGCAAGCCATTAAATAAGAGGATTCTTTCCTCTGCACTGCTTCCTTTCAATAACATGCACTTTTGGATGTGCATCCAACTGTGGGCATTGTTCCACTACACTGCATTGCTTTCAGTGGGATCCCAATGCAGGAGAGCACTGGTCTGGACAAATTCCCCCCAGTCACCTGAGCAACAGCAGATCAGCGATAGATGAAGGGAACAATGGCTATGCAAACAGGCATGAAAAACTGCACCAAACAGTATAAGGTTTTGGAAACATTCCCCCCCCTCAAAATGCAACTTTCACAGCAAAACTTATGAATGTTTTGCACAGGACTAGTCATAAAAACATAAGAAGGGCCATGCTGGATCAGACCAAGGGTCCCCGCTCGGCCATGAAACCCACTGGGTGACTTTGGGCCAGTCACTGACTCTCAGCCTAACCTACCTCACAGGGTTGTTGTGAGGATGAAATGGAGAGGAGGAGGAGGAGGAGGAGGAGGAGGAGGAGGAGGAGGAGGATTATGTAAGCCGCCTTGGGTTCCTTAAGGAAAAAAGGCGGGGTATAAATATAATAAATAAATAAAATAAAATAAATAAATCTGGTCCAGCATTTTGTTCACACAGTGCCCAACCAGCTGTCCACGGGAAACCCAACTTGAGTGCAACAGCACCCTCCCACTCATGTTCCCCAGTAATTGGTGTATGTAGGCATACTGCCTCTAATACTGGAAGCGAAGGGATTACCCAAATTCCCTGCAAGGTAGGCAGGGACAGCAAATAGTCAGTAGACTGCCACCGCCTCTTTTTCGCCCATGCCAGGGGATTCTCGGACCTTCCAGGACACACTTGGGGGGGCTACTAGAATAACAGTTCAAGCTGGCCCCCTCTATTTTAAGCCCCAAGCCTGAAACATTACATGATAGCAAAATACCAAAGGTACTGAAATTAGTACTGGGGTTTACCTGGAAGTAGGCACACACAGCTCTAGAGGTAGATATGAAGTTTATTAATATGGAGAAAGGGGAAAGGAATAAAAAGTTATATAGTGGGTCACAGAGGACCTTTGAAACAATATTCCCAAGCAAAACAGCAAAACAATAGCTGGGCCTATCCTATACATTACCGAAGTAAGGTCCTCCCAACAGGACGATGGCCCCACCAGGATCCAAGCACTCACAAGCCTGAAACAAGTTGGCACACGTAGGTGGAGGCCACTGGGCAGCTCTCCAGCCTTTTTATCTTCCAGACCCTAACAACTCAGGGAAGATCTCTTGCAACTGATCCCAGGCCAGTTCTAGCACTGCTCCCCAAACCAAAAGCAGGAGGAGGGCACTTTCTTCCAGGAAGACTCAGCTGAGATCACTCAGCCCAGTTAATGAGGACTTACTCTGGCTTTGAGTGCTGGAGCTGCCAGAGCTGCCAGGACTGTCTCAAGATAACAAACTCACAGATGGTTGCATCACTACATGCCATTATCGCTTGGCCCAATGGATGGAGCTCCCAACTAGTACAGCAACAAGATGAAACTTTTGACATGATCTCACAGTCAGTGTACCTGACAGAGATTGAAGTTCTTGACACTGGAGGAAGTATACAACCGCCAGGACTCAGACACATGCAAAAAAACCAAAATCTAAACATTCTTATTCTCATCCCAATCCAGGGATCCCTTGCATGCACATGAACTCTGATACAAATGCAGAACTCTTCTGTTCAGAAGGGTGCCCCATTGATTTCAACAGAACTGAAGACTTGGGGTTCATTCTTTAGCATGTACAGATCTTCTCCCCCCCCCCGAAACGATTGATTCTGCCCTCACACACTAAATAAAGCTCAATGTGCACATTGGAGCATCTGTTAGCTTAGCTTAAGGCAATATTTATGATGCAAAGTATGGTTAACAATACTAATGTGGGATGGGGAACACCACATCCATATGCACTGTAGTTAATTTTCAAATTCATGTAAGAGACATTTGAGAGGTTCATTTTCAACAGTGCTGCTCAGATTCAATAATGATCTTCAGTGACGTTGCTTAAAGTAGAAAACTACCCATGTGCGAAACAGAAAATCTAATCGCAAATGCTTTTCTTCCTATTGACATGATAATGATGCATTTTCAATCATAAACTAAACTTTTCAGCAGGGAAATGTATAGTGAAAAGCAGCACTGATGGGTTTTTCTTTTCCTTTCAGTATAGCGAGCCTTAGAAATATGTTGATGGGATCCTGAGAAAAAGATGATTATGGACCAGTTCTCTGTTTGCATTTCTGTCCATCAGAAACATAATGAGTGGAATTTCTCAGAGACAAAATCTACTAAAGCTTTGAGTCTGCTTTCATCTCATCTATTGCTTCAAAAGAAATGCATTGAAGCCCTAGAAATGGAATAACATATGCTTGCTTTCCGAGTATCATTCTGTCTAGGGTGCCAGAGTACTTGGTCGGATCCAGACTAAGTTATTCACAATTAGTTACCATTGAAATTAATGGAGTTTAAGCTGTCACAACTAACTTTTCACACTGATTTTGATGAGACCTACTTGCAAGTAGTTTTACTAGTTTAGTCTGAATCCACTGAGATGACTCAGATTAGTTATGCATATCAACAGTGTTGACCAAAGACTGATTGCTATCTAGGGGCTCCATGCAGTTTCTTGAGTCTTAATTCAGTGTTTTATCCTCTCCTGAGTCCATGCTCTATTTGCAATCATTGCAAAGTACTCAAAATCTCATTGCCTCCTTATTATCCTCTGCAACCCTTTCATTACTAACCCTCACCGGGTCTATGAAACTGGCTGCTCCACTCTTCTTGATAGGAAAAAAATGTTGAAGGGTTGAGATGCTGGTATTAGACAGGAGGTGCTTTGAAGGGTTTCTCTGTCCCAGGGCTTCCATCCAGGAACATCTCTTTTGGTGCTGATGAGGGCTTACCTTGAAATGCAAAGAGCATCTTCAGAGAGGTGATTTTGGTGACCACTGTGGCAGGGAGAGAAAGAGTTAAACTTCCCCTCCCTACCTCCCCCAGTTTCTCTCCCCCTCCCCCAGGCTGCTCAGCCTGGCCCATGGCTGCTATTTACATAACAAAATCTGTGCATCTTAACTGTATCTATGCAATGAACTTCACTTCTAGTTTGGCCCACAGGCCAATACTCTAAAACAGGGATGGGGAACCTGTGGCCCTCCAGATGTTGTTGGACTGCAATTCCCAACATCCCTCACCATTGGCTGCGCTGGCTAGGGATGATGGGAGTTGCTAGGACCCGAGGTTCCATATGCCTGCTCTAAAATGTGAAAAGCTGTGGGGTACTGAACAGATTCACATGATCTCCCCCCCCTTTTTTTCTTCTCCCATTTTTTATGCTCTGAAATTGGCCCTCACCACCACCACCAGTGGATTTTGATATGACATTTATTTTATTTTATTTATTTTATTTATTATATTTATACCCCACCTTTTTTCCTGCAAGGAACCCAAGGCAGTTTACATAATCCTCCTCCTCCTCATTTTATGCTCACAACAACCCTGTGAGGTAGGTTAGGCTGAGAGTCAGTGACTGGCCCAAAGTCACCCAGTGAGTACTGTCCTTGCAGATATTCCACCATAGCGTCTGGCTTAACCCACTGTTCAAACTTTTTTTTTATCAGGATGTGGCATGCCATGATCTTCACAAAAACTTTGTTCACATCACCAAAAGCCCCTGGGAAGAAAAGAAAAAAAAGTCAACTCATAGAAATTTCAGTATATTAAAAAAAATAGTCATGTTGATCGATGAAATAAGAGCCAACAACCTGTGGTGAATTTCGATCTAGTGATGCACTTTGGACTTATCCTGAGTTTTAACATTTACACATTAAAATACATTTCCTTTGTGTTCTAGTATGAAAACATCATTTTAAAAAAAAGCTTTGTTAGGTATTACTGGCACAGAAAAGGAAAGCCATAGCAACCATAGCTGATACTTACATCTAAGCCTCCTCTTTCTCTTCCTAAATAAGTGGAGATTTGAAATCAGGGAAAGTAAGTGCTATTAAACATTATGTTTTGCCAGTTTGTATATCAGTTCTCTTATACAAAGAATGTGATTCTCAGATGAGTATATCCATATTGCCATGGAGCATTTTTGAAGTGTGTGACGTCCCTACCTATAGAAGTATGTTACAATTATCAAACGTGGCGATTTATGAAATTCTCATTACAGATGTGCACAGCACAGGTTCTCTGTATGTCACTTAGACACTGATTTCCAGTACAGCCATACAACTAGTTGCTTAAGAAAGAAGAATAAGCTGCAACTTCTCCATCAGGGTGCAAAACAGAAAACAATACCAGATGATTTTCTGAAATACATACCAGCAATTGGATACATTTTTTTGCTTTGTTCAGTGGCACTCCTTGGTCCTTTCTGTGCTCACATTTTGCTTTCTTTGTTAGAGTTTGAGCACCCTCTTTCAAACAGGCTGTGTATATATTCTGACTAAAATTCCCTTCCTCTGCTTTATCAGAGTATGTTTTTCATTGCCAGGAGTCCCTATGGTAAGGGCCAGCATCAACAGTAGGTATGGTCAGGCAACTGCTGAGGGCCCACACTCCAGCAGCAGCCCACTGACAAGGGGTCCCTGGAATTAACCCTCCTCTTCCCCATGACAACCTGCTTGTTCACCTGCCTCTTGCTCTGGCCCAGACAACGGTGGTGGTGAGAAGGAGCAGCAGGAGGTGCCGCTGCCTAGTTGCTCACTGGCTCTCTGCCTGTCAAGCAAGCAAGTGGTAGCAATGATGAGAAAGAGGATGAGGAGCAATAGTAGCTGGTGACCATGGCAGTGAGAAGGTGGACTTACTGAGGGAGGGTGCCTTACCCAGGAGGGTGCCTTAGCCAGGGGCCCTCAGAAACCTGGAGCTGGCCCTGGAGTAGGCATAAAATTCAAAACAGGTTGGGGAGCCAACCTCCCCCCATCCAATCCATGTCCAAAGGTCACACCCACAATGTTCCCCTGAAAATTTACCAGCTTTGATGGGTGATAGGACAATGGTTAAATAAACATTCTGCCATCCAACCACAAGGTGCCTTCCATAGTTCACCTTCTCAAATTTCTTCCCCAGCACCAACACTGCATCCACTTTCTACCTCTCACCACCATCAATGCACACACTTGGGACTAAGCACTTCCTGGCAATTCCAGTTCTTCACCATCTAATACAGAGGTGGGGAAACTGTGATACTCAAGATGTTGGACTACAACTCCCATCATCCTTGCCTACTGGCTATGCTGACTGGGGCCAATGGGAGTTGGAGTCTGACAAAATGTAGAGGGCCAGAAGTTCCCTACTCCTGATCTAAGCCCCCTTTCAATATTATTCTCACTATTTTATTCTTAAAATATATAACCCCACAACATACCGTAGATTTTTAGAAGTCCTCAGGCAGACTGCGCTACTACTATGCCTTCAAAATCCTATCACTTGCCAAGAATGTCACGGTCCCCCCAAACTGCCAGCAAACAATTTGTCCCCTGCAAACTTCCCAGTCTAAATATTTATTTGTTTGTTTGGTTGATTGTTAAATTTATATCCCGTCTTTCCTCCAAGGAGCCCAAAGCAGCATACATGATCCTCCTTGCATTTTACCCTCACAACAACCCTGTGAAGTAAGTTAGGCTGAGAGTCAGTGACTGACCCAAAGTCACGCAGTGATTGTCATGGCTAAGTGAGCAGTAGGACCCAGATCTCCCAAGTCCAAGTCCAACACTCTAACCACTACACCAGACTGTCTCTCATTTATTTATTTATTTATTTATTTCTTCTATTTATTAATTGCCCATCTGGCTGGTCACCCAGCCACCCGGCCACCCTTGTCATTATGACAAGTATTTTCTACCATAATTCTGTTTTTATGAAGGAGGACTAAATCCATGAAATCAGAACATTAACCACAGTTTTCTTTTCTTTCTTTAGTTTTCTTTCTATGAGCTGAATCTCCTGTGATGATAAAAGTCTGTGTTGCTGAACTGCATAATGATTTCATGATTTCCATTGGCTTTGGTATCTTTGTAAAGCCCTTCTTGCTGATTTTATTAGCATGCTTTTAAAAAATAGAGGGGGGAAAGAAGACATATTGGTTGAATGAGTCTGCATATGGTTTACTGTAATTAACTATTGTAATTTGCTTGCAAAATGCATGGATCCTGACCCCCCACCCCACAAAAAATGTTACTCAAGCAGCAAAACTTCTTGTCAACAAATTTTAATTTGTTCTATTTTGTTATGTACTTTACTATAGCAACTTAGAATATCTTTTAAGGTGCAATCCTATGCATGTTTAGACAGGGAAAAGTCCTACAGCTCCCAGCATTCCTCAGCCAGCTATGCTTTGCTGTCTAAACATGTGTAGGTTTGCAGCCTAAGTAGACTTATCACAACTATGAAGGAAGGGAAATAATAGTCATTTAGTATTTAGCACAGTAGTGTAGTGTGTATAACAGTATATTGGATTAAAAGCCAAGTCTTGAAACATCTGTGCCATTGAATTCTTCTGGAAAAGAGGCAAGCCAATATCAGAAGATAATTAGATGATAAAATAAGAAAAACAGAATTAAACACCACAGAGTATCAACACTTGCAAGCCACTCATCCACAGTACATAAGAATTGTGAGCTCCATGCACATCTTTGATGCGTGTTTTTATTTGATATCAGCAGATGCAAAGCCCAAGATCATTATTAGTTTAACTGCAATTGGTTTGTAACAAATTGTCCTCCCACGGAAAATCCCTGATGTCTATTTTTTAGTGGTTACTCCAAATAATTAAAAATAACTACTATATTTTTCACACAAAGTCTTATTAGAACAATAATTGTCTCAGGATTGCTTGTTCAATTAAAAATAGAAGAGCTTGTGATACTGTTCACTTGACCAAAGGCATTCTAGGAGAATGGGAAAGGGCCATAGATCAATGATGCAACACATGCTTTGCATGCAGAACGGCCCAGGTTAAAATCCATGGCATCTCCAGTTAATAGATCACAGATAGCAAAGCTAGGAAAGTATTTAACCTGAGATCTTGAAAAGCTGCTGTCAGTCAGAGTAGACACTACTAGGATAGATAGATAGATAGATAGACAGACAGACAGACAGACAGATCATCTAGCTTAGTATAAAGCAGCAAAGATAGTGTACAGCAGGGGAGGACAGAATGTAGATCGGGTAGATCCATCTAGTGGTAGATCTCCTGATAGATGGGACCCACCATCAGTCCAAAGCCCTGCCAGCAAGAGCCAGACAGGGCAGGAGGAATGACTGAGATGCTATCCTTGTCCTGGGAGAAAACTAAATTTCTAGTCAAGCAGAGACTGACTGACATCGATTTTTAATAGCTCCATGCAGCAGCCCAGGACCTCTGTCACTGGGTTTGTCGGGCCTTTATCCTAAAAATGGGATGCTCTATTTAGAGTGCTTATCTATCCCTAAATACAGGAGAGCATTCTCCTTAGCTCGATTTAATGTTCTACCCTCCAAACCTTTGGATGGTAGATACGGTAAAATCCCAAGGGAAAATAGATGCTGCCCCTGCAACAACGAGGAGGTGGAATCTGTTGTGCATGTTCTTTTTAACTGCAGTTTCTATCGAGGGGCTAGAGAGACTCTAATACATCCGATCACACAAACTTTCCCTGGATGATCTTTAGAGTCTCTTTTGACCATTCTGCTTGATGGCTCAAATAGTTTAATCACTAAGGAAGTTGCAAAATTCTTGAATGTTGCTATTCTGACTAGGCCTTCAATGCTTGCCTGATTCTGTTTTATTGTATGTTTTTATTCTGAATGTACGACTGAGAGCTGGTATATCTTGTTTGTATTGTGTGTGTGTGTGTGTATATATATATATATATATATATAGGTGTGGTCGGTAGACCGTAAATGAACATTATTATTGACAGAGATGATTTTGCCTCTTGTTCCAGCTAAAATAACCAAATTCAGCTAGACGTGCCTTTGAGCCCATCTAAATGTCTTAGTGGTGGGGGCTGGGGTGGCGGCAGAAAAGCTGCAGGATCCTGGCCTCTCCCCTCCCCTCCCTTCCCTTCCCTGCCCACCATCCTGTCCCCCTTTTTGCCCTCCCCAAGCTCCTCTGAGGTGGCTGATACAGGCTTAGGAGGGGGAATCTGACGTTTCCTATGGTCTTCGGGATGCTCTCCCAAGGACCATAGGATTGCTCTGCAAAGTGACCTGCAATAGATCAGCAAAGATTTCTGAATCCCAGTTGTTTTCAATAAGCAGCAACAAAATGGACTCACCTGCCACCCTAAATTATGCACCAGAAATGATGAAAGCTTGCAGGGGTTCTATTCAGGAGTGGATTTTATTGTGTCAAAGGACGGTGAGCTCAAAACGAATTGCTGGGCTCAGAATTTTTCTATGTGTATGTCTTTTGGACCAGGCTGCAGTTGGTGGATCTCTGGATTCCAGTAAAAAAAATGAAGTATGATCTGCAAGCCTAAAGTTTACCCATTCCTGGTATGCACTGTCTTTAATACCCGTGCTATTTTTTTTCCCCCTTTGGAAAAAAAAAAGTAGAGACTCACAGCTTGGAATGTGGTTAGATGAAGTAGAATATTTCATACAAAATCAATAGACGTCAGAGCAGTCATCTTCACTATTTTTCAAGCAGGAGCCACCTTGGCTCCAGGTACCACCACTGAGGCCACTTGGGGACCTTTCCCAGTTCACTGGGGGCCTGTCCCTCCCCTGGTCAAGCAAAGATGCTGTGCTGGAGGCCTTCTCAGGCCTTTCCTTCATATCCCCCATCCAGATTGTCTAAGCCAGGTCCCATCATCACTCAGTCACCAAGCAGACAAATTCTGACAGGATCACTTTGTCTTTGGATTAGGGCGGATATGTTTCTTGTCACCGAGACAATGTCCTGCTCTGCTCAGTGCTGCAAAATCTCCCAACACAGGTTTCACACTGTGCTCTCTCTTCTCCATGCATTCAGTTTTCCACATTGTCTAGGCATTCCATTTCCACTCCACTTCCAGTTCATGCAGCTAGCCAATAATGTTGCTCTTTGCCTCTTGAGCTGCTCCCCAAACACAGCTAATTGGCTAATTGCTCCTGCATTCTCCTCAGGGCCGGATTAAGAGCATTATGGGCCTGGTGCTGAGGATTTTGGTGAGCCTTTTTATGGAAATAAATAAAATGAAGACGCAATTTTATATTAAAACAAATTAAATATTTTAATTACCATTAAAGTGCCAAAACAGAAACATATTGAAAAAATTTCTTTTTTTGTAAACAATAAGCTTGTTAACTCAATAAAAGCGTTATAAATAGAACATTCACAACAACCATTTTTAAATAAACATAAACCATATAAACAATTTAAATATAAGTGTATGATGTTTGGCTCATAAAAATTTGTTCCTTAAATTATTATTATTATTATTATTATTATTATTATTGCATCATAATCAATACAGCCTGCGTTATGATTATGGTGCAGAGAGTACCTCTTGAAATAAATAGCAACCACTACTATAAAAGCAGGAAGCTAGAGGATTATTCTAATTACTTGCCACTTTCTCAACTCTTCTTGCCATCTGGTTGTTTTCTTAAAACTGGATGATAAGGCATGGGCATTTTTTTTTAATGTACTCCATCCCTTCTACGTTCTGCGCAGGGACCAGCGCAAAAGCGACCTATGGCAGGAGGCCGATCCCGAGGGAGGCCCCTCTCCTCCAGCCAGTGGGTGGGAGCGCGCAGCGGCCGGCTCCCTGGCACCCCTGGACGGCCGGATTCTGGCTTCGGGGCGGCGGGTTTCTCCTCGCCGCTCCCAGCCTGCCCACGAGTGCCCTTTGGGTCTCCGGGTCCGTGGGGGCCATCATTCAGCCCCCATCTCCTTCTGGTTGGATGTTTTGCTGCGGACTGCCACAAAAAGAAGGGGGCTTGGCTTTCCAGAGTAAAATCAGCAGGGGGGAGGGGAGGAGGAGGAGGAGGAGGAGGAGGAGGAGGAGGAGGAGGAGGAGGAAGGTAGCGTTGATGGGCCAGCAAGGGTTTAAAGGGGTAGCAGAGAAGAGCTGGACCAGATCAAGGCAGGCTGTCTCATCGTCCAGCACCCTCTTTCCCACAGTGGCTAGGCACATGCCCCGCCGGGCACATGCCAGTAGTCTCCCCCGCACCGTCTTTGGGGAGGGGCTCCAGTTGTGCCTCACCACCACCAGCCGTTGAGCAAGCTATTTTTCAAAGGCTAGAAGTTGGCAACTTGCACATCATGTGGGTGGGGGTGGGGTGGAGGGAAGGGGGCTGCTGATGCTCATGGCAGCCTAGACCTGGTGCCTTTTTCTTAATCTCGTGGGGGCTGCTTCGGTTTTGGTTATTCAGAGGAGAGGGGGAGGCACTTTGCATGCACTCAGAGGCACTGTTCTTTTTTACAGGTTTTAAGGCACAAAGGGCCCTTTGCGCCACCGCTACCTCTGTGCCCTCCGGGGGGGTTGAGTCCTTGGCCTTTTCTACCCACGACAGCAGAGGGGGCCGTTCCTTCCAGGTCTTGCCCTGACTGAGCTAGGCCTCGCTGTGAGGCTGAGGGCGGGGCAAAAGGGGGTTGGCAGAAGAAGCCCCCATGGGAGTGTGTGCGTCCCCTGCCTTGGCCTGGCTCAGCCCCTCGCTCTCTCTCAGCATAGGGGGCAGGAGGGAAAGAGCCCGCCTGGAACACATGGAAATGGAAACAAGGGATGGAGCGTCCCAGAGCATGTGCAGGGTGCCTTTTTCTCATTGCTGAGAAACCACACCTGTGGGATTGGAGAGTTTCCTGGCGGACTTGTGTCACCAAATGAATCCCTCGCTTTTAGGAATGGGGCCCTTCCTTGTTCGCACTGGGGTGGGGCCCCTGCTGCCTCATGCTGGGTAGCCCTGGGACATTCCCTAATCTGGCCTTTCCCAACGTGGAGTGCTCAGATGTTGGACTTTGGCTCCCATCATCCATGGCCATGGGCCATGCTGATTGGGGATGATGGGAGCTGTAGTCCCAAGCCATCTGGGGACCCTGCACTGGAAAAAGTTGCTCCCAATCCTTTGGTGCAGCCTTCCCTGACCTGGTGCCCTCCAGATGTGTTGGACTACAACTCCCATGATTCCCAGCCATAGTGAAAGGGCAGTCAGTGTTGTGCAAAGCTCTGTTCCCATGGCGATTCCCTCCTCTCACTCCCCCTTTCCCACTTGCAGAGAGGGGTGTTGGCGGGCGAGGCTTGCAGGGAGGCGGCCCAGCAGCTGTGTGAGCTGTGACGCTTCGGGGGTGAGGAAAGAGCCTCTGCACATGCTCCCAGGTCTCTGCCTGCCTCTCATTTCCAGAAGCTGCCCCTCGCCAAGTAGTGGCAATAAGATCAGGCCCGAGCATGTGCAGAATGCCTGTCCCTCATGCCGCACGTTTGGAGTCGTGGGGGGGCTCCTTCCTGAGCAGCCCCTGCGTTCTGCCGCACCCAGGCGCGGGTGGAGGGGCAGCTGCCCTGGGGCCTCCCCAGGTGAGTAGGACGCGGGTGCGGGAGCCAGCCTGGCGCAGCCGCCCGAACCAAACCATCCGCCCCCGGCTGAGCTCTTTCGCCTGGATCATCGCACTGGAGTCGGGGGAGATCGCTTCTTGCACCTCAGCAGCTGCCGCCAGTGCACGGGCAGCCTGAGAGCTGGGCTCCGATCCCTGAAAGTCCTTGGGTAGGTCTCTCCCTCAGCCCCGACAACTTCGGGAACCTTCCCTTGTCGCGTCACCCGGCCCCGGCCGGAGCCCAGCACGGCAAGGCACCGCGTCCACAAGGCCGCAGCAGCCAAAGGGTTAACGGCGGCGCAGCTGGTTGAGGGGCAGGAAAGAAAGGGTCAAGAGGAGCTGGCTGGGTTGCGGCCGCCGCTGCGGAGGTGCCGGAAGGGTTAAGGCAGCTCTGGCTTGGGAAGGGGGCGGCGGCAGCAGCCAGTCAGCTGGTTGGGAGGGGGCTGGACTTCCTGGTGCTGGGCTTGTCAACAGCCAGAGGAGAGCGGGGAGAAGCAGCCGGAGCAGAAGGGCGCGTGGGCGGGCAGCCAGGCGCGGATTTCCAGGCGAGGGGGCTGGGAGGCGGGGGGGGCGACCCGACCCGACCTGACGGCAGCCTCCATTCCACCAGACTCTCTCGGTGGGCCTATTTTGTGGTAGGGGCCTGGAGCTGCAGCTCCAATAGCCCCTATCTTAATCCGGCCCTGATTCTCCTCTTCCCTCACTCCTGCAGCCACCTTACAACGGATGAGCAACAGGTCTCTTGACTCCCCCCAGAAGCCTCCTCCAGACTCCAGTAGCCTAGATCACAGCAGCTGGCCCACTGCTAAAGCAAACAACAAGGCAAAGCTAGAGAGCTGCTGCTGAGAGTGAGCAGCTACTGCAAGAAGAGAGCAGGAGAGTGACTGAATATGAGAGAGAAGTGGAGAGCCACACTTGAGATGAACTGGGAGCCACTAGTGATCCTCAGGCCTTGCAGTTAAGAACACTGCTTCAGACTGTTGAATTCTGTTGTTCTTTCTTGTAGGCATCCTCATTTGAACAAAAACTTCACGAAAGAGCTACCGGTAGTTCTGAAAAATACAGTCAGACTGTGTGGTTGGGAAGTGCTGTATGGGGCAAAGGGATATGAATGCAGCTGAAGTATAAAATGAAACATACAAAGCCTTGTCCATGGTTTTATATAGCATAAGAAGCTGCATTGATGTGATCCAGTTTTGTGGGGGGGGACGGGGGGAACACCTTGTTAGCTTTCCCTAGACTTAATTTGTATGATACCTGAGCAACATCGGATGGGCAGTGTAGGTGCCACTTCAGCATTGGTAAGCTGTGTAAGGAATGATTCCATCAGAGAGCCAACTAACATGGTTACTTATCATGCCATTGCTTCCCCCATGGCATACATATTGGCTTAGATATGTTATTTTGAATGGTGGTCTGTAGCGGACGGGACCCCTACTCCAAACCGCACACCCTCAATCTGTACTTCTCTCTCACCAAGTGCGACCTTGTATTGGTCACTTCAGACTTTAAGCTGTCTTCTTAAGCTGCATTGTACTGTTTATTTCATATATCTGTAAAGTGGTTGCATTTTATTTTTATTTTTTTCCTGGAAACCAACTAGTGATGGTAGAAAATTTTGGAAACTGGTGCGAGTGTTTAGACTGCAGTTCACAAATCTGTGAATGATCGCACAACAAACCCAACCTCACTCTGAATCTTAACTCTGCTTGTAATGGCTCAGTGCCAACCCATAAACATTGCTGTGCCAACCCTTAGGGAGACCACTGTAGCGGACGGGACCCCTTACTCCAAAGCCCACACCCTCAATGTGTACTTCGCTCTCACCAAGTGCCCCCTTGTATGGGTCACTTCAGACTTGAAGCTGTCTTCTTAAACTGCATTAGCTGATTATGTGTCTTAGGTCTTATATGTAGCTGTTCACCCTGGGGTTCTATGCTCTCTGTGAGTTACTATGGAAACGTTTGTTTGTCTTTATTAAGAGCAGTTTGTTTTATTTGATTACTTGAAGCAGGGTGCCCCTCCGTTAATTCACTTCTTACTTTCCTGTCACCAGTCAGACTCTGGAGAATTAGAACTTTGAATAAAAAGATTGATTTATTGTTCTAACAAAGTCTCAGAACTGATATTCAACTCAGGCACAGATAACTTGGATTTTCAACAGTTAATTCAAACTTGTTCTTTGCTTGGATTCAGGTTAAAGGCAGGCAGATGTTATACAGTGCTCTTTGTATCAATTTGGCCTGGTTACTTGAAAGTTACAGTATCAGACCAGGGAACTTAACTGTCCCTCACACTAGTCCAGAGTTTCTCCTTCTTCCTCAGACAGAAGGTCCTTCACTCCCTAAGTGGAGACTCCTGTGAATTGTTCTATACCAGTGATGGCGAACCTTTTTGAGCCCGAGTGCCCAAACTGCAACACAAAACCAACTTATTTATTTCAAAGTGCCTTAAATTTGGCAGGAAGGAGGAGGGGGCACTAGCTAATCGCGCCCCGCTCTGTCTCAGGGCATGGCTCTTCACCGGGCACGCAAAGATTCGGGCGTGCGCGCGCTGTGCTTCTGAGCTGTCTGTTCAGTTGGAAGGAGGGCTGGGTGCCTGCGCAGTCGGCTTCTGGGGGTGGAGATGTTGGAGTGTGCCTGCCTGTGGAGGCCAGCAAGGAATGAGTGGACAGGAGTGAGTTACTATGGAAACCCGACGCTGAATGCAGAAGGGGACGGTCTTTTCACGATCTGGCGACCAATGGCTCGAGTGCCCACAGAGAGGTCCCTGCGTGCCAGCTGTGGCACGCGTGCCATAGGTTCACCATCACTGTTCTATACTAACACCTTCATGTTCACGTTTGCTTTCTCACAACTTAGTACTAGATTTCCTGTCTGAACTCTTCTCTTCAGTACCACCTTTCCCTACCTACTCTATTAACCTCCTACTGCCTCTCTCACTCCAACCCACTCTCTCCCCAACTGACAACCGACTCCCTTTAACTGCCAACTCCCTGGGGTTCTATGCTCTCTGCTTCAACCAATCAGAGCCTCTGGAATGTTCAGGTTGGCCCCTCCCAAGGCTTCTGCCTGTCACTCCGCCACATGGTCTACCTAACTAATTTAATTGTTTGTGAGGGGTGGCACAGCATGACATGAGTCATATGATGTGTGTATTCGACTGTGGCACAAAATTGATGTGGTAGACACAGAGGTAAAGGCATAAGACATCACGCTGGCAGAATGGGCCAGTGGCTTTGAGACTGTGAGGTAAGGAGACATGTCTCAAAGCTGGAGTAGTCAACATGAATTGGTTATGGAGGAGCCACTGGGTTTGGGGAGCTCCACCAACCCAAGTAGTGAGGAAGGAAAATATTTCACACTGTGCGTCAAAACTGCTAAGGCCATCTTTCTTACCTTTGCCAGAAGAAACAATGTTGTCTGATCTCCCAGCTGACAAAACATATGTATTAGTAGAACACTTCAGAATTTATTCCAGGCTCTCCCTCTATTTGTTTCTATGTAGTATATCTGGGTTATATATTTCCCAACACACCCTGTTGTGGGGTTGCCGTCACATGCCTTTGACACAGTAAAGCTTCACAATTAATTAAACTGGAGCACATGCTATATTGTGAAGACCATATGACCTACTCAGTTTCAATTCTTGGTTTTAAGTTTGCATATCCCAACCATAAGTAGAGTAGCCATAAGTAGAGAGGCAATTTAGGGCCACTTGTGAGATGCACCCAAAAAATAAAAATAAAAATCCTATTCCTCTCTTGAATGGCAACTGGCTAAGCTCATGCTGTAATGCTGTGGAGGATGTGGGGTCGCCGCTCCAAGAAACACAGGAGTGGACCAGGGCTGGACTTTTAAGGCTGCCTGGGTTCATCCTCCCATCGGCTGGCAACTCCCACTAACTGCAGATGCAGTGCAGCCTCCATTTCCACTCCTTCAAGGGCATGAGGACAAACTCAGCCCTTGCCCAGATCTGGGGATGGGAGGGAGCACCATTCTAAATAATCTGGCTTCACATAGTCAATGTGTTCACATAACTGTGGGGTGGGCTCTAACAATTGGATCTGTACTGTTCTGAACTTATTTTAGATAACATTTTTCATGTCTTCAAGAAAAACCTCCCCAGTATTCCAGAAGATTGAAGTATGTGGGTGTTAAATAATCACAGTGACTGACTATGACCTGACATTCTTCAGTACTCAATGTGGTCAGGGTGTAACTTGGTATTCATAATTGCTATTCTGTTGCCACTGCATTTCATTTGCAAGACTTTTTTTAGATGAAGTATGCAGTTAAAAGGAAAGTATATGATTTTTTATTTAGCTTGTCAAGCGATTTAGGAATGTACTCTTACTTGGTCTTCCTCCCAAATTTGAGTTTGGGATAATTTATTCATTAGCTGGAGAGCACTGTAATTTGAATGCACCATTACAAGAAGGAAGATATTGCAAAACTCTATTTGCTACTTTCCAGAAATTTTGCCTCCAGTGTATGCTTCATTTATATAGATGGTGATTATGTTTTATTGATTGGAATATTTAAAAATGCATGACACTAGGTTTACATAATGGGGAAATTAAGCATGGATTTTAATAGAATAACTTCTTTTTCAGGTGATTAGGGTTGGCTTTTAGCAGTAAATAGCAGTAAACATTTTGGATAATGATAAGATACTGTTTCAACAATACAGGAGACTTGGATTATACCAAGAGGATGCATTTATCCAAGGAAGATATCCTGTGATACTTCTTTCTTCCATTTTGTAGCTGTAAAGGTCAGATATTATTTTTCTAAAATATGAGCTGTATCCTTTCTACCTTTGCAGTTTCATACTTGAAACATTACATAGATTTCATAGATCATAGAGTTGGAAGGAGCCTACAAGGCTATTGAGTCCAACCCCCTGCTCAATGCAGGAAACTAGAGGAGGGGTCTCCCATCCAAGTAATAACCAGGCTTGACATGAGGTGCTGTGCTGAATGTTCATGGTGTTGTTGCATTTTTATTTTTATTTTGGTGAAAATTGCTGTTTCTGGGCAACTGAAAGATAAACCAGTGATGGGGGATGGGATGGGACGGGACGGGATGGGGACAACACCATGTACCTTGCAGCCAGTATGATGGCTTGCTTATTACATCATATTGCTGAATCACCTTTTACTCCATTTCTTATACTGCTTTGGAGTTTTTCCTGTTTATGGGACCACTCTTCATATAATGGTCCAGGTTTCACGGTATCACTTATGTTTTGCGGATGTTGCTTGTCAATAATGCGGTTCATTCAAAGTTCTACAAATAAAGAAGAAAGAAGTCAGTCTGCAAGCACCTTGAAAACAATGCAGTGATTACTAGAAGCCAGCATGGATTTGTCAAGAACAAATCTTGCCAGACTAATCTGATCTCATTTTTTGATCGGGTAACCTCCCTTGTGGACTGTGGGAATGCTGTGGACATAATATATCTGGTCTTCAGCAAAGCTTTCGACAAAGTGCCTCATGATATCCTGATTAGCAAGCTAGCTAAAAGTGGGCTAGATGGAACAACTATCAGGTGGATCCACAATTGGCTACAGAATTGGACTCAAAGAGTGCTTATCAATGGTTCCTTCTCAAACTGGGGAGAGGTAACGAGCGGGGTACCACAGGGCTCAGTCCTGGGCCCAGTGCTCCTCAACATTTTTATTAATGACTTGGATGAGGAGGCTACAGGGAATGCTTATCAAATTTGCAGATGACACAAAGTTGGGTGGAACAGCTAATACTCTGGAAGACAGAAACAAAATTCAAAGTGACCTCGATAGGCTGGAGCGCTGGGCCGAAAACAACAGAATGAAATTTAATAGGGATAAATGCCAAGTGCTGCACCTAGGGAGAGGAAACCAAATGCAGAGTTACAGAATGGGGGACACTTGGGTCAACAATACTACAAGTGAGAAGGATCTTGGAATTGTGGTAGATCACAAACTGAATATGAGCCAGCAATGCGATGTGGCTGCAAATAAGGCAAATGCTATTTTGGGCTGCATTAATAGAAGTATAGCTTCC
The DNA here is from genome assembly GCA_021292165.1 of Shinisaurus crocodilurus. Taxonomy (NCBI): domain Eukaryota; kingdom Metazoa; phylum Chordata; class Lepidosauria; order Squamata; family Shinisauridae; genus Shinisaurus; species Shinisaurus crocodilurus. Next base: position 143,168,058 of record CM037879.1, on the reverse strand, counting down.
AAATTGCGGGAAGTGATAATTCCCCTTTACTCGGCACTGGTTAGGCCTCATCTTGAGTACTGTGACCAGTTCTGGGCACCACACTTTAAGAAGGACATAGACAAACTGGAGAGGGTTCAGAGGAGGGCAACAAGGATGATAAAGGGACTGGAAACAAGGCCCTATGAGGAGAGACTGAAAGAACTGGGCATGTTTAGCCTTCAGAAGAGGAGACTGACGGGAGATATGATCGCACTCTTCCAGTACTTGAAGGGATGTCACACAGAGGAGGGCCAGGATCTCTTCTTGATCATCCCAGTTTGCAGGACACGGAATAATGGGCTCAAGTTACAGGAACCTAGATTCCACCTAAACATCAGGAAAAATTTCCTGACTGTTAGAGCAATAAGACAATGGAATCAACTACCTATGGAGGTGGTGGGCTCTCCCAGTCTGGAGGCATTCAAGGTGCAACTGGACAATCATCTGTCAGGGATGCTTTGACCTGGATTCCTGCACTGAGCAGGGGGTTGGACTCGATGGCCTTGTAGGCCCCTTCCAACTCTACTTTTCTATGATTCTATGATTCTAAAGCTATTTCAGTTTCTTTCAGACAGGTCGATTCTGGTGTGGACTCTAGAGCTGGGCAACAAGCAGCACTTGGCTGCATGCAGCCTTTGGCTTAATTTTGTGTGGGGTAGCAGACAGAGAGGGAGGCTGGGTTCATACGACATGACCAGGGAGGCTTGTCGTTTCATGTGAACCCACCATGGCTTATTTGCAGTGGCTTCTAAGCCCAGCTTCTGGGCTTATAAGCCATCTTGATAGGTCATGGCTTGTTCTAAGGTTTAGTAGCCACTCCTTGGCTTGTCTGAACCCAAACAACACAACAAGCCCAGGGGTAGCCCAAACAGCTTCAGAACCACTTGGCAAGAGCAGAAAAAAGGCCTGACACTCTTGCCAAATGGCTCTGGGCGAGCGCCAATGACAGGCGCCCCAAGTGTCAAAGTGGCACTTTGGGATGGCTGTCAGAGGCTTCCACTGCCCTGCACTGCCACGGGCACCAGCCAAAAGAGCTGGTGGCTGTAGTGCTGAGTTCTGCTCAGCTTACTCTGGAGTAGGCTGAGCAGAGTGTGACTCAGCTCCCCCTGTCCAGTACCACCGCCAAGTGGCAGCAGTGCCAGATGGGAGAAGCCACACTCTACAGTTGGACAGTGCTGCTGCCAATCTTGGCAGGGGGCGGCTTGCTCATGAGTAACTCACTGCAGCTCATCAGGGCTACTCACAAGTAGGGTGAGGGCTGTCAGTGATCCCTGCTCCCCTGCCCCCCCTCCTTGCCCCTGCTGACAAGTGGCTGCTGGGAGGGGAGAAAACCTTGGTGCTCATGTGGTATCCCATGGGATACCTGTGGGAGGACCGAGGGAGGAGATGGGGAAGCACGGTGCGCTGTACCTGCAATGCACCCGATTGTCCGTCGGGAGCATCGGAGGTAGGGTGGCTTCTAACCCAGACTTCAGTAGCCTGGCTTAGTGTGTTGTGTGAACCCACCCAGAGAAAGAGAGCTATGCAATCTGACAATGCTGCAAATTCTGCCCATGTTTGGCTCCGGCTCTGTCCACCATGGGCTACAGCCCCTGACTGATTTTTCCAATGAATCAATGGTCCTTCATAGGGGGAAAAAAAAATATCCCTACCCCTGCTCTAAAGTGTGCTCTAGAGACAATAATAATTTGAATATGAAGCCACTTTGGCTCACCCATGTACTGGCAGCCTGAAGGACATCATCCTGCCTGCCTTGTACATTGTATTCCCCTCTTAAGGAGATCCTCCCAACTCTAACCTTCTGATGCTAACTACCATCCATCTGCCACCCCTTTTGCAGTCACCCACCCAAAAAACCTCCTCCAATAGCAGGATGGAAAACCGTGTTTGTGAAATAGCCATTCACCCCACCCCTCAGCATTAGTTAAGCAGCATCAAGTAGGCCGCTCAACAAGATCTGCCATGGACGGCCTTCTCCTTATCCCATCAGCCAGAGCAGCCAGGCTGGAGGCAACTAGGAAGAGGGCCTTTTCTGTGGTGGCCCCCAAACTGTGGAACTCTCTCCCCAGTGACCTCTGCCATGCCCCCTCTTTGATGAGCTTCTGCCGTTCATTAAAAACATGGTTTTTCAGGTGGGAATATGGGGTAGGTTAGGATTTTAACATTTTATATGGTTTTAAGTGTATTTTAATCTGTTTTGTATTATTGTATGTTGTGCATCGCCCAGAGTGGCTGGGTACCGGCTAGATGGGCGATTTAAAAATACAATAAATACATTAGTTACAACTGAAGCTTGCCACCATTTAAAATGAATTAGCCAACCAACAAACTAGCTAACTAAAGGCACAATCCTATGCATGTTTAGACTGAAAAAAAAAACCCTCTTACAATTCCCAGCATGCCCCAGCCAGCATAGTTGACTGGGCATGCTGGGAGTTGTAGGACGTTTTTCAGTCTAAACATGCATAGGACTGCACTCTAAGTAATTTAATTGCTGATAGCAAAGCAAGAAGCCAGTCATTGCTCTGATGGTTAAGCTTTCTGTGGATCATCAAAGATCTAAATTCCATATTTCAGAATCTCTCTTCTAAAATCTGCAGGGAAGACGTCCATTCTTGATATGCAGCCTGTGAACTAAGCATACCCATCTATCAGAAGTTGTAATAACTGAATGAGTTGGAAATGTTAATTAACTCCTCACTCTTTCCAGACTAGACTTGACAGTCATTGTTGTAATGAGATGCAACTACTTCTATAATGAGAGCCTAGATTATTTTCAAAGGGTGCTAATGTTTGCAGACTAAAGGCATTTTTAAAGCCTCTAATGTAGGAAGAGAAGAAATCATGAGAATAAAAGGGGACTTCTGGCTAGCATCATGGCTTGAGCAATTTATCATTTGATGAAACGTAACAGCTGCTTCCCAGAAACGATTCTTCTTCCCCCACTAGTAGAGGAATAATCACAGGAAGTTGTTCAATCAAAAAGGTCATTTCTGCCTCCAGGAAAATGTTTTCTAAATTGATAGTAGCTGAGGCTGAAACTAAATGAAAACTTTTCATCAGCCTTAGGACATTTTGCAATTTGTTAAATGCAGTATATTTCAAATGGCTCAACTTTAATTTTAATATAGTTCAAAATTCTTCCTGCAATTGTTTCTGTGTCTGCATCATAGGTCTTTAAAAAGAGCAGAAAGATAGGAATGCCGTTTAATTGATCTACTATGCATGGCAAACTGCCCATCAATTGAACAAGATTATAATCAATTTTATTGCCTGCCTATCTCTGAATCTAATTATGCTATGTCATGTCATGTATATAAAAACAAAGGAATATAGATACAGATAGATATATTTTATTATTTCTGGGCTATGCTATTCTGACATGCAAAATCTTTGTCATTTGGTCTTGGGTATAGCCAGAGGAGGCTGGTGACTCCAAAGTCAGTGGGGCTCCTTATTCATTGCAGATTTTATTCTGAGCTTCATAGGAGCTATCCATGGTGCTCCATGGTGGTGAACCTATTTTGGGGATGGAGTAGAGCACCAAGGATAGCTCCTATAAAGCTCAGAATAAAAGCTGCAGTGGATGAGCAGCCCCGCTGACATAGGTTTTACCGGCCTCCCCCGAGTATAATTTGGTTTGCATAGATGCCAATGGTCACTTTGCTATTCCAGACATCTGAAATGCAGATCATATTAATCTATGCAGGGATGAAACTGGTTTGCCCAGGCTGGATCTGGCACAATGTCTGTACATGAGAGTGAAAACCTGGAAGACTGCAGAAGTTTAGATTTTAGGGTTTAGATTTTGGGTGTTAGACATTTTTGTGAATTGGATGTATCTGCCATCCTTGAATACAAAACTGATATATTTTAAAACTTGATGATGCATCTACAAAAGTTAATATCCCACAAAGAGGTAAACTATTATTTATTGATTTTATCCTGGCTTTTCAGACCAAGCTCCACCCACAAAGCCAAGTTGCAAAGAAAAAAAAAATAGAACATTAATACAACAAATATGTAAACAATCCATAAGACAGAAGGAAGTTAGGAATGGCTAAATGAGGCAGAAATGGGAGATAGGTGCGAACCATAAGCCTGCCGTTAGTAGGGATGGATGTGTTTCCATTTCTACAACTTTTTCCATTTCTACAACTTTTGAACTTATTGAAGTACAAATTCATTCTATCCCATATCTGCATCGATTTGCCTTTTTTCCTTTTCCTTTTCCTTCCTTCCTTCTTTCTTTCTTTCTTTTTTTTTTGGCATAAAGTCCACATGAACATTCATACACATTTTTTATGCATTTCTCACAATGTATGCACATTTTAAATACATCGGAGCTGGGACCCTGACCATGGAATGCCCTCCCTCCACCCTCACGTTTCTCCAATGCATGCATTCTGTATGCATTTTTCCAAGCATTTTTTTTTTAATATTAGAACACTGCATCACAAAATTTGGAGAAGTGTGGAAACTGAAGGATAATTGCATTCTGCTTTTTGTATCAGTTCAGGTGCAGTGAGGGCAGAACTCTATGGCTGCTAGATGCCATCTAGATGGTCATAGGATAGGTCAGACTCCCAGCTCCGACCTTAGAAATGCGTTCCAACGTCGGAGCTGGGACCCTGACCATGGAATGCCCTCCCTCCACCCTCACAGCCAGTGAGTTTGGAGAAGGCGCTGGGGGTGGGGGCATTCCAGTGGGGCAGGAAAGGGAGGAGTTAGGCTGCACATTGCAAGCAGAGGCAAAAGACATAGACGGCCAAAATTGGCCATCTATGTCTTTTGCAGGATGGGGGAAGTGCAGAGGCAATCCTTGCCTCCACACTCATCCCGTGCATCGATTGGATGCCTGTAATCTTCCAAGTTTGGAGGGTTACGGGCAGCTACATTGGATGGTGCTGTGAATTAGGTTGGTTCATATGACAATGCAGACAAAACAAATTTATTCCCCACCCCTAGCAACTGGAACTTAATCAAATGGAGAAAGAGAGCCTAAAGTGACAATCTGTGAAGCCTTGCCTTATGCATTGGCTGTGCTTCCTCCACTCGGACCTTTTCTACACAAGGCTGTTAATAGGCTGCTAATCTGCTATATCTACTTTCAGTTTTGATGCAGAATTGCGATCCAAGCACTACATGTGGAGGAATGTTTCCTTTCCTGCTTTCCTGCTACATATGGTCTAGGACCACTGTGGTATAGCAGATAGTGCAAATACAGAAGAGGAAATCACACTTCCTTTTACTTTCAGAATGAAATGCCGCATTTTCCCTGTGTTGGATTTGCTATGAACTGAGTATGCGAGTTGGGAGATTTATAATCCTGTGTCTGTGTGCTAGCAGAGGCCTGAAATTCCACACACAGATCTTCCAGATCTCACCTCCCTCTGTGCAGCGTGCAGCATGTTGTGCCAGTTTCTCCAGCCCAGTCTGCCCTGTTATCAGACTGCTTCCAGCTTCCCCGTTGCAGATTAATCCATGGAGTCAGGAACACTCTGGAACACCACAGGTCTAATTCTACCTGTTTATTCACTTAGCAAGTAAAGTTCTACAGAGTATACATTTCCTAGTTACAGTCCATGTGCAGAGTATAAATGCATAGCAAGCATTACATCCAGTGGAGTAAGTTGAGCTTCACTCCACCTCAGCAAAGACATTACATTGTTGCAGTAACAAAGTCCAGCAAGAAGAACAAGAAGAAGAGAGAAAGCAGTCCAGCTTCTCTCTAAGATGGCTTCAGACAGAAAATCAAGTTAGCACGTCATCAGAACATACAAACCATGTGACTAGCTCATATTGCTCTCACGGTCTAGTTTCCCATGCGAAAACACGAGAATCCAGAAAGACATAATAAATCTGTTTACAGCCATTCTGTCCCTTCCATGTGTAAACAATGTGCTGCAGCTGGTGAAGTGATACATATCACAACACCCTGCTCTAAAAAAAAGTTGCTGAAAGTGCTGGTTAGACACAGAGGTGAAACGGGAGGGTCACAGGTCATCTAAAGAACCTGTAAACAACTGTGAGTAGGGAATGACGAGCTCACAATAAATGTCTTGTCTAGCAAAGCCCTCAGACATTTGCTGCTCAATAGGCATCCTAGTCTTGTTCTTTGGATGTTCTCATTACAAGTTTATGCTCTTTCTTTTGCTCTTCCTTTAGCAAAACATTCTTATTTTTCACAACTGATTTCATCTGTTGTTAATTCTCTCTTTAATTCTCATGTTCATTCTTATCCCCTTTTCTTTCTGCATAATCATTTGCTCAAGAGCTTTTTAAATAAAGTTGTTCGTTAATTATCTCAGTTTTGTTGAATCAATATTCATATTTGCTGACTTCTGGACTTCTCTTGGCTCTTTTCCTTGTTTATAATCTCCTTTTGCTCTGGAAGATCTTCTCTCATGCTTTCTTTTCATGCTATGGCTTGCTTACTTGATTTTATGTTCTCCTTAAAAGGTTCACTCCTTACCATTTTCCTTATTTCCTTCAAACCTTTAATCTTTTTTCTTTTACTAGGTCTGTCTGAAAAATGATGACATTTGGGAACTGGAATCATCTCAAGGGCTGTTACCATTGAATTAGCCCTTGAAAAGACATCAAGTCCCAAGTATAACTACTCTTTCAGTGGAAGGGGGGAGAGAGGGAGAAGGAAAACTTTCCTGCTCTCTGTTGGTGCTGATCCCACCTTCCCCACTCCCCACTTTCAGGTAAATAAAGGGAAGGGTGATTTGGGGGCTGGCAGAAAGGGCAGTGTCCATTTTCTGACCCCCTCAGATTCGCTAAGGAAATTGAACTTTTGGGGAGACACACACAAATCATTTCATTTCCAGGTTGCTCTGAGGCGAGCCTAGGCTAGTTCATCCAACCCCACACATTTCCTTCTCTCTTAACTGGCTTCTTTATCCTTTCCATATTCAATTTTAAGATTTTCCCATTAACTTTTAAGTTAATACTTAAAGTTTGGTTCTCCCTTATCTTCCTTTACTTTCATTTTATTCTGCTTCCTTATTCTTACAGTCCTCTAGTTCTTTCTCAGTTTCTAAATTGCATATTTCATTTCATCTTGTGTGTGTATCATTTATGTTCATTTTCATTTTTTGGCCATTACATTTGGACTTCCCTCATCTATCAGATGCAGTCAGTTCAGCCTCTTTGGGTCTTTAAGAAGCATCTTAAAATGCATTTATTTTGATTAGCCTATAATCTTCCATTTTCTATCTTTCTATGTTAAATGTTCTATCTTATATGTTTTCATTTAATTAAAACTTAAGCTGGTATGCAGGGGCCTCTGTTTTTTAACATCTTTTTGTACAACACCTAGTTTTTTTAAGGCTCTCAACAAATAATAAATATTCATATCATAGCCAATTTTCTGGTTCTCAATTTTGTTTTTTGGGAGTCAATAGTAAGAGTTTTAGCACTGGTGCTACCAAGAGAAGGATAGAACCCTCCTCTTTGTACTATCCACATAACCTTGAATTTTATATGTGGTTCATAACATCTGCTTCAATGAACAGCAGCTGGCTAATAACTTGCCAAAATATCAGCAGAACAAGAGAGATGTGAATCATTGAACTCTACCAATTACATGCTCAAAAGGCTCTATGAAAATCAAAGCTCTCTCTGTATGTGAGTGCAATGCAACGAGTACATTCAGTGCATCAGCGATCTTCTGAGAAAATGAAATGGTACCCCTGAAATTTTTAGAGGGTGCCATTATCTACATTGGAAATAGTGGCCTGGAGATCACTGAAAGCCATGTGCTTGTGATAGCAGTTCTGGAAGCAATGGGCTCAATATGAAGAACTGTGTGACCAGTTCCTCATGCCCAGCTGTGGTTTGTAGCTGGGTTTCTCAAAAAGCAGACCACACCAAACAATACACTGTTGAAACTCTGGGGAGTTTAGATCAAACACAGACTGTGATATGGCAAGTGGAGAACTGCCATCAATGGTAACAAGGTTAGAAGTTCCACTAACTGTGTAGAAGTTATTGGGCATGACTAACATAGTTCTTCAGACTGGGGTCAGTGCTTGGATAATAGAGATGTACATTGGGTTTGGCTGAAGCCCAAAGGATGAACCAAAGTGGACCTTGTTGGACCATTTCTGGCGCTTCCTGAAGTGAAACGGGCTTCTCTCCAAAGTGAACGGAACCAAAGCTGGACCCTGCATGAGGCTTTGATTGTGATTCGGCTTCAGAAAGGCCAAAAATAGTATCTTTTGGGTTTTTTTCTCTAAAAATTGATGGGAGGAGAGCAGGAGTACAATTGAGTGACTGACAGGCCCACCATCTAATCCTAGGGCACATTTAACCAGGGGCTCTCTAATCACTGAGCTTTGGGGAAGGGCAAGGAGGAGACAATGAGATGGCCATTCTTCCAATGCCATCAGGCTTCACTATGAAAAAAGACTTGGGGCTTCTCAACACAAGGCATTTACTGTGTGCTCATGATTCCTCACTCACAGTAATTTCTGGGTTCTTTACACATCCTCCAAGCCCATGGACTCTCCCATGCTTTCTAAGATTTTCCGCAGCTTTTTTTTAGAGCAAGGTAAGTGTCGTGTTATCTGAAAATGGTGGAATGAACTAGAATGAAAAGCTCGTGTATTTTCACAATTACCGTATTTTTCCGTCTATAAGACGCCCCCATGTATAAGACGCCCCCCACTGGGCAGTTTCGCAACCGTGCGGTTCTCTCCTCGGCTTACTTCCATGTATAAGACGACCCTCAATGTTTAGTCTAACAATTTAAGGAAAAAGTATAGTCTTATACATGGAAAAATACTGTATGCTATACTGCAGCCCCACGGTGTGGTTGTGTAATGGAACATAGCTACAGGCCTGTGGCTTACGCTGGCTCAGCTTGTCTGAGTGTGCAAAGCTAAGCAGGGTCAGGCCTGGTTATTACTTGGATGGGAGACCCCTCCTCTAGTTTCCTGCATTGAGTAGGGGGTTGGACTCGATAGCCTTGTAGGCTCCTTCCAACTCTATCTATGAAATCTATATAGAAAGGTGGAAAAAGAAAAACTGCAGCAAAAAAACCCCAAAAACATGTAAAGGAGTGGATTGTAATCCCACAAAGAATCCAGAAGAAGCCGCGGCAGAGTGGTGGGTTAAAAGCCTCATGCAGAAAGCCCTTAGGGTTTCTGTACATGAGGGATTTAACCCGCCGCTTTACTGAGGCCTCTTCCGTTTTCATTGCGGGAGGAAAAGTGCATCCTTTACACAAGGTTTTTACCCAGGGTTTGTATTTCTCTGCCTTTCTATATATTCTATTCACCAACCACAAGGTGGTGCTGTGGTATAGCTGCAGTATAGCAAAATTGCGACTTTATGTGAGGCTTTCATTCCAGTTTGTTCTGGTTTGAAATTTAATACCAGACTTTCCTCACTCTAAAAAACCCCGTGAAAATGGCTGGAAAACACGGAAGAGGCCCTGGAGGATGTCAATGTCATGAAAAGGCCCCGCAAACTTCTGTGAGTGAGGAATCATGAGCGCACAATAAATGCCTCATTTAGAGAAGCCCTTAAACTGGTTTGTAGTTATCATAATTCCATGGCCCCTGTACCTATCCTTCTGAAGTTTTCAGGTTTCTTGGCTGGAAACACCTCTATTATGTGTGCCATTTTCCTACATATTGCCCAAAAAAACCCACAGCGAGTGGGAGGAAAGGGAAAGCAACCCCCCCCCCATTTGAGGACTCCCCTTCCACTATGCTCTCTGCCATTTTCAGAAGAATGGTCCACAGGGAACACATAGGGGGATAAGTTCATCCTTGTTTAGATTCCTTTGAAATGTAAAGGCTGCTCTTGCACAAACATCTCTGTGCCTATTCATCTAAAGCTTGGCAGACTTGATACCCTCAGAAGGCACAACTATCCCAGCACATTTCATCGAATTCTGCAAGAAACAAAAAAAAGTTATTGGAAGTTCCCTTAAAAAGAAAATCAAAATATAAAGGTGGGTAGCACAAAAAACACTGCATCAATTTTTCTAAAATTTGTCATGCGTAATCCTCTCCTAAAGGACTGCTGCACCTGCAAATTCATCTACTTCTGACAAACAGAAAAAAAAAGTTATGGTCCTTTTTTATTTTCCCATGATAGTCCATGGTAGGCACAAAGCATTGGATTTCCAAATTTTGACCCAGGCTCAGTACCTGAGACGAAATGAATGGTGTTCAGATTGGTCCAAGGGAATCAGGCCATTTTCCAAAGCACTGAATTGGGGTTGGAGTCGAATCTTGTGGTCAGTACATTTGGTAATATGTGGGACTATATTGCTTGTCTACCTTCAAAAGTAGTCATTTTAATGTACCGTGAAAGTGCCTACTAGTCTGGAAGGATGCCTATTAAGTAATTGCATCTACTAAATTTATACGTGATTGGGAAAAGGATAATATATTTAAGGCCTAATACAGTAAGGTTGAATGGAAATCCAGAGACCAGTATTCATATATTTGCACTAAAACACCTAGGGCTTGGACTTGTAATCCAGTTCACCAAAATAGCAATTTGGGGATGGGGAGGAGTGGAAAATCTGCCCCCCAAGAGGGGGTGTGATTTTCAGGGGGAGGTATCATTCAGGGGAGGGAGCTTGCAAATTTATTTTAGCTGTAGGCAGTAGGGTGAGCAATAGCAGCTTCCTATTCCCCCTTCCTAGAGTGCTATTCTGATAGACAGCTGGTGGTCACCATTCCCTGTTCCTTGAATTATGCTCTGTGTCAGGGCTCTCCAACCTTGGGTCCCCAGATGTTGCTGGCCTACAGCTCCCAGCATACCCAGCCAGCAAGGGATTCTGGGAGCTGTAGTCCAGCAACATCTGGGGACCCAAGGTTGGAGAGCCCTGCTCTATGTAGCTATCTACAGTGCCATTCTGAGTGCAGGAAATGGTGGTTGGTCACCTGGTTGGTCACCTGTCAAATGAGCACTAGCTCTTGGTGGCTGGGGTACCCTACATCATTCCCCCCCTCCAAAACAGAAGGAGGGAATAGGAAGTAACTTCCACCACTCACCATGTTACATTGCTAGCAGCACACACACACACACACACACGCACACACGCACACGGACAATGGGAAAATACTTCCACTGCTTTCTACACTATGTAAGACCCAGATCAACTGTGCAACCCACCCCCACTCCAAAATACTGTGAATATTTTCATCTCCCACTCCCAAAATTGGCAAACTGCCCATTCTGAGTTTGCTCCCTGCAAATTGAGTAGTGAATTGAGTGAAGGCCTTTCATCACAGCCCTGCTAGGGGTCATTACACACTGCCAAATTTCAACAGTAAGTAAGTGGGTTTCAGTTGCTGTAAGTTGAATTTGGCCTGTCCAAAGCAGAGTGATTATTCTACCACACCCAGCTTGTAACTCAAGTGACATTTACTATGCCACTGCCAATATACTCCCAGCCAATAGACCACTACCAATATGCTCCCAATATACTTCTCAGTAGTGGTATATCTGTGGGCTGAGTTGCAAGATGGATAAATGATGGAGTAATTGCACAACAGTCTTTGCTAGAGATGAAGGCAGGCTCCAGATCTGGGGAGTGGGGGTTCTTGATACCAAACCTGGGTGGTCTGAGCTCCATGGGATCTGTTTGGGATAGCACTCTCACCATCGGTCCAGGATAGATATAGAATCTGATAATAGTCATAGCTAGGATCTCTCTGGGGATCTCATAGCTTAAAATTGGGCTCTCCCTGATGCTCTGTACTTCATGAAGAGCTCTACTCCCAGTGATAAACACCACAAAGATCAAAGGCCCCAGTGACACAGGGAAACAGGAGAGTTCCATATTTATGAGCCGTCCCAGAACCTACTCTGCAATACAGATTAGTTTTGGGGGCATCCAAAAGACAACTGGGAAATTAGTCTACTTATTCCAAATTTATTTTTGGAAGCAATGGAACTGGGAGATTAGTCTGCTTATTCCAGATTTATTTTGGGAGGGAATCCTTGCTTGTTAGCTTACTTACATTTGTGAATACTAAGCACTCATAACAGTTTTATTTTAAAGTCTACTAACATTCACTGCATCTGAAATTGTTAAAGTAAATTAAATTGGTTTAATTCCATATTACTAGTTAGTTTCAATTCACAGTGCAGGAATTGAATTATTTTGCAACAGCTCTACTGCTGCTTCTCTACATATCATCATCAGGCGATCACTCGTGACCGAGTAAGATTGTCTTCCGGGATAAAAGGAGGAGATTCTAAAGAAGATTGTGTAGACTCTAGCGATGGGTCCGTAAGTGACTGTGGAGGCCAATTCTAGATCCACACAGCTTCCCACAGTGAGGACACAGGTTACCAGATAGAAGATGGTCCTGTAAAGGATTCATTTGACGTGCTTTTCGCTTAGCACGTTTCTCCCTTTCACCTTGCACTCGGGCTTCTTCAAAGTCCATGGAACCTTTGTGAAAGGCCAACCTCCATTTAGATCGTTCATGGGCCAGAGCTTCCCAGTTTTCGATGTTTATATTGCATTTTTTTAGATTAGCCTTATGAACATCTTTAAACCTCTTATATTGACCACCGATATTCCGCTTTCCATCCTTGAGTTGGGAGTAAAGTAACTGCTTTGGGAGACGGCAGTCAGGCATTCGAACAACATGACCGGTCCACTGAAGTTGGCGTTGAAGGATCATTTTTTCAATGCTAGTAGTCTTTGCTTCTTCCAGTACACTGACATTTGTTCGCCTATCTTCCCAAGTAATTTGCAGGATTTTCCGGAGGCAACGTTGATGAAACCTTTCAAGGAGGTGGAAGTGACGTTTATAGATAGTCCATGTTTCGCAGGCATACAATAAAGTTGGTAATACAATGGCTTCATAAACCAGTGTTTTGGTCTTCTTACAAATATCCCGATCCTCGAACACTCTATGTTTCATTCGAGAAAATGCGGCACTTGCAGAGCTCAGACGATGCTGGATTTCACTGTCGATGTTAGCTGTAACAGAAAGATAGCTGCCAAGATAGAGAAAATGATCGACATTTTCCAGTATTGTCCCGCCAAGCTGGATAGATGGCATCACCAAAGGATTGGCTTGCACTTGCTGATGAAGCACTTTGGTTTTTTTGATGTTAAGTGAGAGACCAAGTTTTTCGTATGCTTCTGCAAAAGCATTTAGGATAGTTTGGAGATCATCCTCTGAATGTGCGGAGACCACATTATCACATTGCAACAGCTCTACTGCTGCTTCTCTACATATAGCCTCATACCTTGCTGATACACCAGACACCTGTAATCTGATATTCCTCAATTACACATTCTCACACAATATACATAATAATGAGTACCTTAGAACTTCAGTAACACTGGATGTTGCTTGTATCATGGATGCAACTTATCAGTCACCAAACTTCAGTAACCCAAAGAGCTGTGTGGACAACATGTCCACAGAGAAGAAAGATTTTTCAACACTACCATTGCATTTTGCTTTTCTTTTTTAAGATTGGTGCTGCACGTTGAGTAACACCTGTGCTCCAGCAGTGTGCTCTCATGTGCCTATAAATCTAGATAACCCAAGGCAATTGGTGTCAATTAAGAAACAGGAGCATACTTGGGGGGAAATTCTCAGTAGCAAATCCCAAGCCACTGTTCAGACAGCCATTGAAAGAGCAGCTGTCAGGATAAGTAGAAACATCCCACAGTGAGTTCTGGTATTGACCTAACTAGTCTGTGAGCCATCTTAACAGGGACAAGGAAAGCATGAATCTGTGCTGAAACCATAACAAGTGTAGTCTTCACACCTCTGGTAACCGGAACATGCTTCAGGCCATTGCAAAACATGAAGTCTAAAATGTGATCCATCATAATTCTCTGTAACAGACCCATAGTTGCTATGGATTCCAATATCAGAAACCCATCCTGATATGAGTTTCTATATCATGACATGTTTGCAGGCATCTGTGTGCATACATTGTTTGTTTTTTAAATAATAGCTGCCAAAGTTACATTCTCAGAACCACAAATGTCCCAGTTTCTTTCTTTTGTAAAGGCTTGTATCATTAATTTATTTTTATTGCACAATATTAAAAAGGTTCCCAATACATTCCCCCCCATACACTGATCAAAATGAACTTCACAGAACATTTATTCTAGTTGCCAGATGGCCAGTTTCATCCATCTATGAAAGTCATGGGCTCCTTTATCTTCTAAAGTTTTGCTGAGCAGTTTTAAATTCATAGAGCTCCATCTGTGTTGTTTTTTTAATCTTTCCAGACAATAGAAGAAAAAAATATATTGCATGAACCGAATAAAAGTTGAATATGCCATAGCAGCTTAATAGGCTTGAGCAGATCCAGATAAAGTCCATAAAGCTTTTTGAAGTTTCCTCAGCGTATACCCACCACGAAAATAATGATTTTATATCAGGTTAACTGTAATGGCTTGTCCCAATAAATCCTGGGAATGGACTTTTACAAGTATTTCGAGAATTCCATGTTAGAGATCCCTCGTGCATCTTCGTAATTATATCTAACAGAATTTCCTGGGGTAGGGAATGAGTTAAACAAGTTACATCTGAGATATATCTCGTTATATCCTAAGATTTCTTTCTGAGGGCCAAAGCATACCTTACTTTAAAGACAGAGCAAAGAGATATCTTTCTTCCTTTTTTCTACTCTTGAGTAAGCACAGGGTTCCTGATCTGGACTGGGACCCCGGCGGTAGGGGGCCTTTAACCATTTCCCCCCACTGTAGTCACAATCCATATTACTCATCCCCACCTTACATACACACACCTACAACATATATTGCCAGATAGTGATCACTATTTGGCAATATATGCTGCTGGTGCAGGGGCCCAGTCTAGTTCAGAACCACACTGGGGGAGGATTTAAGACTCCTACCTACACACACACCCAATGGTAGGGGCCCAGTACAGATTAGGGACCACTACACTCACAGTCAGTGCTTTTTTTCTGGAGAAAAGGGTACCGGAACTCTTGGATTACATTTCCTCGGGAGTAGATGGCGATTAAATTGTAATGCAATTAATAGAAGAAAAGGTGCTGGAACTCAGTTCCGGTGAGTTCCACCAGAAAAAAAGCCCTGCTCACAGTCAAAGTCAAGGGTAAGTATGTTTGAGCAGCTTCTGAGGTGCCCACTGACAAAAGCCCCTTGGACTTGCTCCTCCTCTGTACCATTGCAACCTGCTTCTTCTCCTACCTCTTACTCATGCCCAGACAACAGTGGTGGTGACCAGGAGTAACGGTAGATGCTAGGCTCTCTGCCTGTCAAGGAATCAAGAGGTAGCCATGGTGAGAAAGAGGATGAGGAGCAATAGCAACTAGTGACAGTGGCATTGAGAAGGTAGATTCACTGAGCAAGGGGGCCATTTGAGGTATCTTGCCCAGGGGCCCTCAAAAACCTGGAGCCGGCCCTGCCTGCACTTATTCTAGAGTAAAAAAGGAAAAAAAGGTGTGGCTGTTTGCTATGTCTTTAAAGTGATGTCCCTTTCGGTCTTATATTATTTGCATTCTGCTCTTGGTACTTAGCTCACAAAGTAAATGGAGAAGGAAGGGGCTGCAGGGCGAGGCACAGGCCTGTGGCTTATGCTGGCTCAGCTTGTCTGAGTGTAGAAAGCTAAGCAGGGTCAAGCCTGGTTGTTACTTGGATAGGAGACCCCTCCTCTAGTTTCCTGCATTGAGCAGCGGGTTGAACTCGATGGCCTTGTAGGCTCCTTCCAACTCTATGATCTATGAAATCTGCATACAGGCTGGGCTCCATGTGCAGCTGCTCCTGGCGCCTCATGCGCTAAGACTGCTTCTGCACAGTGGTGTCATGGTAAAATCTGGAAGTAGAGGCACTCCTTGTGACAATCCCCACAGCCACGTCCCCAAGGAGACACCAAAAATTCAGACAGCTGTGTTGCTCCATATCAAGAAACCAGTTCTGGTAGCTTTATCTCCAGGAACAGGTAATTTGTAAAGTTAATGGACTTAATTACCTATTCAAGACCAAGCCACTGTGAAATACTTTGCATTACAATTCATTAAGATTCACACACACACAGCCCAGCTACTGTGAGGACTGCAGCTAAGCTTGGAGGGAAGCCTGAGGGGGTGGCAGATGATGTCAATGTCCCAGCTAATAAAAAAGTGCCAGCACTACATCCCTGTGAGGACTGACTCCACTACACCACCGCCGCCGCCGCCGCCGCCGCTGCGGCAGCAGCAGCAGCAAGGAACCTTTGCTGTCTGTGCAGGCTCCCTGTGCAATTTTGAATCCTGATTTTCTCTGGGGAGTCTACATGGATACAAAAGTCTCTCCACAAGAGAAGCTGTCTCCCAGCTCATGAGGTGCCAGGAGAACCTGCAACTGGGGATGGGACTAAGGACTCCTCTACAGGAGGTTTTTAACCCGTTTTGAGGCTTCTGCTGCTTCCGGATTCTTTGCAGGATTAAGATCAGCTCCATTACAGTTCCCCCCCCCCCCGGAGGTTTTTCTTTCTCTGCCTTTCTATATGTTCCATTTATACAGCCACAGGGTGGTGCTGCAGTATAGTGGAACTGTGAAAATGCATGACCAGCTTGTACCATTTTATAGCATTCTATCCCTTTAATAGGGGCTTTTCTACACAAGGCATGTATTGCGCTCTTGTGATTCCTCACCCATGGTAGGTTGTGGGTGCTTTACATGATGACATTATCCTCCCTCTCCTGTACTTTCCTAGCATTTCCATGGCTTTTTTTAGAGCTAGAAAAGTGTAGTATTATCTGAAAATGGCAGAATGAACTGCAATGAGAAGCTCATGTATTTTTGCAATTCTACTATACTGCAGTGCCACCTTGTGGCTATGTAAATGGAACATACACAAAGGCGGAGAAAGAAAAACCCCAGGAAAAAAAATGTGTAAAGGAGCCGATCTTAATCCTGCAAAGAATCCAGAAGAAGAAGCCTCCGTAAAGTGGTGGGTTAAAAGCCTAATGTAGAGGAGCCCTACCCTAGCTCATTATCCTCATTCTAAAAAAAAGCTGCAGAAATGCTTAAAAAGCACTGGAGAGGCCCTGGAGGGTGACAACAACAACAACAACAATAATAATAAAAAAATTTATTTCTTACCCGCCTCTCCATCTAGATCGAGGCGGGGAACAACAAAAATATAAAATACATAAACTAATCAAAACACAACATGTACTATTAAAACAGCTTTAAAACATCTTAAAAGCAACCTAAAATTCCGCCGGATAGTAGTGGTGGGCCCAAGCCTTGAGTCGGCTCGCGGCTCGTTGCTGGCTCGGCCCTCCGTGGCGGCGGCGGCCTGATCTCGCAATTCAGAGCGGCGCGGAGCGTTCTCCGCACCGCTCGAGCCGCCGCCGCTGCTGCCGCCGCCGGAAGACCACCCCACCCCACCCCGCCGCCGTCGCTGCCGGAGCCACCGCAGGAGCCACCACCGGACCCCCCCACTAACCCCCCACAGCCTACCCCCCGCTGCTGCCTGCTGGACCCACCGCTGGACCCCCCCGCCACCCCCCCGCAGCCTACCTTGTCTGCGCCACCTTCGCCGCCTCCGTGCCGCCTCTGCTGCTGCCGGAGCCACTGCTCCGGCGCGCTGGACCCCTGCCCGCGCTCTGTTTTGGTGGGAGGAACCAGGGCAACAGGGCTTAAACAGCCCTGTTGCCCTGGTTTCCCGTGCCAAAAACAGAGCGTGGGGGTCCAGCGCGACGGAGCAGGGTCCCGTCGCGTCACTTCCTCTGCGCCGGAAGTGACGCGACGGGACCAGCAGACGGGGAGGCAGGCTCTCCGCAGAGCTGGAGAGCCTGCAGGTAAGCCCGCACGGGTGGCCGAGTAGCCCGGCGGACATGAGCAGGCCCAGTTCGGGCCTTGCTCCTGTCTGCCGGGCTACTTGGGTACATCCCTACCGGATAGGCCTGCCGGAAGAGATCAGTCTTTATGGCTTTTTTAAATTCTAAGGTACTGCTAAGTTGACGAATCTCCTCCGGCAGGCCATTCCATAATCTGGGAGCAGCAGAAGAAAAGGTCCTCTGGGTAATACTCGTCAGCCTAGTTTTGGCTGGCTGAAGTAAATTCTTCCCAGAGGACCTGAGTGTGTGGGGCGGATTGTACAAGAGAAGGCGATCCCGTAGGTAGCCTGGACCCAAACCATGTAGGGCTTTAAAGGTAATAACCAACACTTTATACTTCGCCCGGAAACTGATTGGCAGCCAGTGGAGTGCTTTTAAAACTGGTGTGATGAGGGCACCCCTAGGTGTCGAATCTGGCTGCCGTATTTTGCACTAGTTGAAGTTTCCGGACTAGGTATAAAGGTAGCCCTATTTACAGCGCATTGCAGAAGTCAAGCCTCAAAGTTACCAGCGCGTGCACTACCATCTTTAGGTCCTCCAACTCTAGGAAGGGGCGCAGCTGGCATATCAGCCGAAGCTGATCATACGCACTCCTAGCCGTTGCATCTATCTGGAATGTCATTTGGAGCGACGGATCCAGAAGCACCCCCAAGCTGCGAACACAGTCTTTCAGGGGGAGTGTAACCCCATCCAGAACTGGTTGACATACCTCCAAACACAGGTTGTGGCCTTTGACAGCAAGAACCTCCGTCTTGTCTGGATTCAGTTTCAGTTTATTTTTCCTCATCCAGCCCATTACTACCTCCAGGCATTCATTCAGAGGAGACACACTGTTCTTAGCTGATGCTGTTGCCGAAGGCATAGAGCAGGGGTCCTCAAACTTTTTAAACAGGGGGCCAGTTCATTGTCCCTCAGACTGTTGGGGGGCCGGACTATAGTTTGAAAAAAATATGAACGAATGGATCAAGTGAAAATAAAGGACCCGGGTCCTTTTTTTTTACTTGAGAGCAGTGATTTTTTTACCCCTTAAATGGAAAGTTATTTTATTTATTTATTTATTTATTTATTTATTTATTTATTTATTTCATTTTTATACCGCCCAATAGCCGAAGCTCTCTGGGCGGTTTACAGCAATTAACAAGACAGTCCCTGCCCGCAGGCTTACAATCTAAAAAGACATGACACACAAGGAAAAAGGAATGGGGAGGAAAGAAGAGGGAATATTAATGAATACTCCTGGCAGGGCTGGTGGTATTTACATATATAGTTGCACAATTGTTTCATGCCTAACACGAATATACTTTTGTTTTTGCCATCACACAAATGAGCATACTCTGCTTCAATCCAAAGTAGCATTTTTGAATCATTAGAAATCTGACTTAGTTACATCAGCTCATACATAAGAGGTAAAACACCACCACTAATTTTTTCCATATTATGGAAAAGAATTAAAAGAATCGGCGCTTGAAGCGAAAGAGTTAAAAAAAAGTCTGCTTCCGCCAATCGGCCGGCGGGCCGGATAAAAAGGCAAGGCGGGCCGGATGTGGCCCGCGGGCCTTAGTTTGAAGACCCCTGGCATAGAGAAATATATTTGGGTGTCATCAGCATACTGATAGCACCCCACCCCATGCCCCCAGATTATCTCTCCCAGCGGTTTCATGTAGATATTAAATAGCATTGGGGAAAGAATAGCTCCTTGTGGCACGCCACATAGCAGCTCCTTTTTGGAGGAGCAGCTATCCCCAAGCATCACCATCTGGAACCTACCCGAGAGGTAGGACCGGAACCACTGAAGCACAGTGCCCCCGATTCCCAGTCCCCTAAGGCGTTCCAGAAGGATACCATGGTTGATGGTATCGAAAGCCGCTGAGAGGTCCAAAAGAACCAACAGGGACACACTCCCCCTGTCGGTACTCAGGCATAGATCATCTGCTAAGGCGACCATAGCAGTCTCCACTCCGTATCCTGCTCTGAAGCCAGTTTGAAATGGCTCTAGAAAATCGGTGTCATCCAAAACTGCTTGGAGTTGAAAGGCAACTGCCCTCTCGATCACCTTGCCCAAGAATGGGAGATTCGACACTGGTCTATAATTGTTAAGGTCCAAGGGATCCAGGGAGGGCTTTTTTAGAAGCGTCCGAACCACCGCTTCTTTCAAACAGGATGGAAAATGTCATGTGAAGCACCCACAAACTACCGTAGGTGAAGAATCACAAGACCAAATAAATGCCTCATGTAGAGAAGCCCTAAATGTGTGGCCCCTTTCTATCCATGCTGGCTATACTGCCTACAATTTCACAGCAGAGTTCTCCCCCCCCCCATTTTTTATTTACATTTTAAATTCACAAGCCACTTCTCTGCCTTATGGCCATCAAAGTGGCTTGGATCAGAAATAATTAGAATGTCATAAAACCAGCATACTGAAAACACCAAACAGCAGTAGCTCAGCAACAACGCTCACCTTCAACTCTACCTCAGGGCTCAGAAGGCCAAGCAGAAGGGTTGTGTGTTTTTTACTAATCACCTGAACCATCTGGAAATGGAAACATGTTTTTCAAATCATAGCAGATACAACTGGTCAAAGCATCCAGTTTTCTGAGGAGCTGGCATTGCTCTCAGTCTTTGAAGGAGGCAACAAAGCCGTGCCTCATTAAGAACTAATCATAATGCTATTGGCCGTGGTGAGGTTGAAGGTGGAAAATGATTGAAAACCTCATGGGGACTCTCTGTACCGGGTCGAATTGAGAGGGTGTGGCAGGTCACACAGTCTGAAAAGCTAACACACGTTGAGAGTGGCCAGAAGAGTATAAAAACGTGACAGGTTTGTAAGTATGTGGTACTCCTTTATCATCTATACCAACAAAGCATCCTACTGCCCAGCTCAAGTTTTGGAAGGAGGCTTCTTGACACTTCTGGGTCACCCTGATTTTTCATAGAAGATTAAAATATTGTTTTGATTGATGATTCCAGTATCATAATCATTCTTTGACATTGTTCTATTGTATGTTCTTTGTATATTTTATATTACTTGTTTGAATTTTTTTTTTAAAAAAAACATATTTAAAAACAAGACCAAAAAAAATCTCAACAGACATGGCCTGGGGGAACTTTGTTGGGAGGATGTTCTACACTAGAGCTGTCACTACCAAATGAAATGGCTATTCCTAGATAAAAATAACGCTACCTCAAACAGTGGCACCACTCAAAGCAATCCCTCTCGCAGTAGCATTAATGGGGGTCGGGAATCACAAATGGGAGATGGCACTCTGTAATCAGCACAAGCAGATTTGGTTGACAAAGGGATTAAGCCAGGTAAAGTCAAGTCACTGTGCAGTCCTATCAATTTCAAAGGGAGAGTCAAGCCTGCATTCACATAACTCCTATTGAGATCAATGGGACATAAAAGAGCGTGACTTTGTCTGGACCCAGCCCAAACGTTCCTCGTACAAAAGAAGGCCACTTCAGTAATGCCAAACTGCTCTTGAGTGCTAATACTCATCATCTAGCATCATTTTGTGGTGCACAGAGTGCCAGTATCCTAGATTCCAGATCAATAGAATGTGAAGTTAGATAGTTACCTGGGAGCTCCTAGCTACAAACCTGCCATTAGCGCTAATGTAAAATGCATTAGCATATTGCTTTGGGAAATCACAACTCCCACTGACAAAGATTTGATTGCAGCAGCTCCAAGTAAAGAGCTTTTGAATCCCAGGGAACAACGTATGCCAGCATTAATGACTTGCTGCTGGAGACATTTTACATCATAGATGGTTTTCGGTGTACCAGTTGTGTACTTCAAGTGCAAACAACAAAATATTTTGTACTGTGCTTTTGGTTTGCCAGACTTGCCACATTTTGCAGTGCCATATTCAATATCGTTATAATGCACTATGTTCCCCCCCACTCCACCCCCCTGCCCCCCCACACATAATAAATGCATTAGGCAACTTTTCTTTTAAAAATGATATATGGTTACAACCTATGCTGCCTTAAATCTTTTAAATGATCTCAGTAGTCCAGTTAATAAGGAAATTGAAGTCATTTTAGTTGACCTGCACTTTTTACATCTTTTTAATACCTTTTAATACATATTTGTAAGTAAATTATCTTGGTAGAGATGGTCCATTCTTGAAATGTACCCTTTCAAGAGAATGCAGAGGAACCTTTGAGTTGGTAGAAAATAACATTTGGCTTCTTTCGGTAATATTGAAAAAGGTGCTATTCTAGTTCAAGGCAGTCTATATTTTTGGCCACAATATTGTTCATCTCATCCCTTGCAGCTAGGAAAAGCAATATATGTGAAGCTGGTTGTTAAAAGAACTTTCAAAAATTGATTCCTTGCATTTGATGCAAAGCTTGGTCTCACTGGTGCTAAGAACCTCCCCTCTGAGTTTTGTAATGAGCCGGTTCAGAAACCAAATTTCCCAGCTTGTATTGCATTTGCAGTCATATCTCAGCAGACCGAGAGCACAACGGCAGCTGCATTGTAAGTGCGTGCATGGAAGTTCCTTTCCTTACTCTTGTCATAAATAATAAATGTTGTAAATAAATAATAAATAAATTGTTCAAATGCTCATTAATTGCTGAGAACCAGATCAGGCAGCCATCCAGAAGCACTTTATGTGGGCAGTGTCTTCTCCATCTGGCTGAGTTCAGATGTCACATGTGCACAGGTTTTTCAGCCCTAAGGGCTGCATTGGGTGTCTGCTGGAGGGGGGGGGGCTGCACATGTGCAAATACTCATGCATGCACATTCACACATGTACACTCACACACATTCACCACTCATGCATAAACCAGCCACAATCATCCACTTTTCCTTGGATAGCTTCTGTTAGGTCTCAGTGTTCGTCCACTGTCAGTCTGTACCTTATATGATCATGGGTTATCATGTTGAATTATGCTTGCCTTGTGCCACACTCTGTCCTGTTTTGTTAAGGGTTGGACTCTCACTATGTCCCCTGGCTCTAGGCCTGGAAGATCTCTGGCTGGTCGGTTGTAATACAGGGCCTGTCTCTGTCACTGCTGTCTTCTCAGTTCACCAAGGGATGCACCTGTAACCCCTGGCTCTGATAGCCTCCTACTTGTTGGTAAAAGTGTCTTTGTTCCTTTGACTCATGCGGAACTTGAGTTTAGGCCTTGGGATGGAGTGTATTTTCCCCTTGGGTAACTTAACTGGCTTCACACTTGTATCAATCTCTAGTTTGTAAACTCCATCTAACTGTCCATCTCCCTCAAACACATCCCTGAATTCCCTCTGAATTCTTTCTTAATTCCAGCTTCCAACTTCAACTGAATTGGTGAATTTTTCCATCACTCCACTATTCACTGTCAGTATGTCCTGGAATTGTACCTTTATCAGTTTTATGGCTTGGACCACCTTAAGGCCTAACAGTGGTACTGCTCTTTGGTCATCTACAACCACAAACTCTAACCTGTATTTCTTTTTTGTCTTTGGGTTAGAAATTTTGAGTTTGCATTTCCCCAGTGGTCTTGGTGTAGTGTGATTATACATTCTTAAAAGCTGATTAGTCTTTTCCAATGGAATTTTGGGGTTCACTAGGTGGATGGGCATAATGTTGCAACTGGCACC
The DNA here is from genome assembly GCA_021292165.1 of Shinisaurus crocodilurus. Lineage (NCBI taxonomy): Eukaryota > Metazoa > Chordata > Lepidosauria > Squamata > Shinisauridae > Shinisaurus > Shinisaurus crocodilurus. The sequence goes on along the minus strand of CM037879.1, from coordinate 143,144,615 downwards.
ACAGTCTAATTTAAATGGTAATGCCTTATCCTCCAGGCACATGGTTGCATATAATTGTTTATGTTGTCCTGTTGGCTTTTCCTGCAACATGGCTACTACTTGATCTGTTACCCACAGAATGTCTTCACCTTCACTGTCACTCTCCATATTTACAGTGAGTGTACACTCTAGCTTTGGACTTTTTTCTGTTTTGATAGACACGTGGACGCATAGTGGTTAAGTCTGTCACAATTGTGGCATTTCTTCCCATAAGGTGGGTAACTCTCTCTTGGTCTTGCATGTTTCCCCCCACAGTACTTGCATTGCTCTATGGTGTTCACTGTTGTCTTTACATCTGGTTTCTCCCTCTCTTTCTTCTGTACTAAATGGAAGAAAGGCTCTAATCCTGTCTTTGGACAACTCAACTGCCCTGCAAATCTCCAAGCTTTTCTCTAAGGTCAAGTCTGCTTCCCTCAGCAAACTCTCTCATCCATTAGTGTCCTGTATTCCACCCACTACCCAGTCCCTTATTAAGGAGTCTTTTATATCTCCAAAATTGAAACTGGCTGCTAATATCTTTAAGCCACTGCAATATTCCTCAATGCCTTCTCCTATTGCTTGGTCCCACATGAAAAAGCTATATCTTTCCACTGTTTCATTCTTTCTGGGGTTGCAGTGCTCAACAAAACAACCTATTATTGTAGCCAAAGTATGCTGTGCTTGGGGAATGTTTTCACACAGTGTCTCACATTTCTTCAGGCCAGTTATATAATGGCTTTTTTATATGTTGTGTGCTAAACTTGTGGTACTTTTCTGGGGGCAAGAGGAGTGGCTTCAGTCGGGTGGTGGATTGTGGGGGAGTGGTTCTGCAATGAGGAAATCTCTTATTGTTTTTTTTTTTTTTTTAAAAAACAGCATTTATTGCTAATGCACACATGCTGAGCTGTGAATCTGTGAATAACACAAACCTCTCATGTTGCTTCAAGTGCTAGGTGAGGAACTAGCTGAAAATGCGCTGAAGAAACATGTCTACTCAGAAGTAAATCACATTGTCTTCAATGGCACTTACAAAAGTCAGCATGGGAGAGGGGCTGCATTGGCGTTTGGGAATTGCTTTTGGGTGGAGGGAGATGGGGGTGCTGGTCCCGCCAGCTTCACCCCATGGTGGGAGGTGGGAGGAGGGCAGCAGCAGCACAGCCTCCCCCTCTTCTCTCCCCAACTCGTTCTCCTTCTCCATGAGTTTTTGTGGGGGTCAGGAAGAGCTGTCAATTACTTAAAAAAAAAAAAAAACTCCACTCCTTCACACCAGCAAACCTGCGCATATGTTTAATGAATGTTTAAAAAAAAGAAAAAGAAACTTAAAGGGCTATTTCCCCTGCACACGTATCGGTATCGCCTTTCCAACTCCTCCTACTTCTCCCACAATTGCATTTGTGTGACAAAAGATCATGTTTTCAACACAGTGGAAACTGTGCTGTATTCATTAGCATGTGCCCCAACAGTGGTAAATGTGTTTTACATAAATACCCATGGCAGTGCTCCCTGATGCACGGAAGGGGCTCTAGTGCAGATTAGCCCCAAGACTCTCCCACAGTGTTTCGTACCATATAAGAATGTTTCAACTGATGAGATATTCATCCCATTCATTGGAAGGTTCCTAATGTGGTTGTATATGTCATCCAAATCCAAGAAGTAGGAGATAAAATTCTGAATGTGTTGAAATTCCAAAATATCATGTTTCCTTTTATGCTGACATGTAATGTATCTTATGTATCTTATGTATTTTAATGTATCTTATGCCATTTTCTACATAAAAAACATAGTGTCAGGAACCCAGAAGTCCGGTACTTTTGGCCCAGCTTGGCAGACACGGCAGCAGCACTCGCTAAGCGCTCAGCGAGTCGGATGGTGGCCAGATCGCCCACCCCAATCAATAGGCTCCCCCCCCCCAAAAACTTGCAAATGCTGTCATGCATAATAACTTCTATCAGGTATTTTATTTGTATGGCTTTCTTAGGGTATATTCTTAGGGTACAACTCCAATACTATTTTTTCCCCTATCAGTGGAGGGTTAAGTAGAACTTTCTGTGTTGTCTGAACCTGGCAAACTGTGATTAATCTTAACTATGATTAGTTTCAACAAGCCAACTTCAAACCATGGTTTACAAAGCTTGCTTGTTTAACTGCATGAGAACATTTCTCCTCTCCACCATGTGAAAAGAATTGCCAGCTGGGTAAATGTGTTAACTGGGCCTAGATATAGAATACATAAAGGACATGTCAGGAAGAAAGGTGTGAGAAATCATGAACACAACTTTTATTGTTGAATTTCTGCATACTAAAATGGATTAAAAATCTAATTGCATTATTCAAAATTTCCTAATTACAACTTGTTTTGCATGACAAAGGTCTACCTGGGGGGAAAACCTTAACAATAGAACTTCTTACCAAAGCTCATTTTGTTAATAAAAGGCAGGCCTGTTTCATTAAGCACTCACCTAGCCATCAGAGTTTTAATTACTGTATTAGTCAAAATAGCAACAGTTTACCTGCTAATGAGGTCTAAAAGCTAATCTTTTCAGAATGAAAATCTTCTACACTTTGAACAGGCCAAAACAGGCTGTTGAACAGTTGGAAAATACTCATTTCATATGGCTAAGTTTCAATATCGGGATACAATACATAAGATTATGAAAGGGAAACCAAACATATAATCCAAGGGCAAAAAAAAAAAAAATCTCAACTAGGTGTGGCTAAGATATAAGAAGAAGGAAATGTAAATGCCAAAATCAGAAATGCTAAATTGGGCTCTTTCTGCCCTCAATGGTTGGCATAGTATATTTGTGACATCAGTAGCCAGTGGGAAAATTCCCTTCTCTGTCTCACATCTAGCTCTTCGTACAGCACCTGGAAAACATGTGCTATATATTCCATTACCTCAAATGGATACCTAGCAAGTGGTGGGCCTTCATCACATAATATTCAGAATATTGAATCAAAAACAGTATTGAAATTGTATTAATAAAACATCATTGCTAATCGTCTGAAGAGAAGACTGAGGGGAGATATGATAGCACTCTTCAGGTACTCTTCAGGTACTTGAAAGGTACAGAGGAAGGCCAGGATCTCTTCTCGATCATCCCAGATTTCAGGACACAGAATAATGGGCTCATGTTACAGGAAGCCAGATTCCGTCTGGGCATCACGAAAACTTTCCTGACAGTTAGAGCAATATGACAATGGAACCAACTACCGAGGGAGGTCGTGGGCTCTCCCACACTGGAGGCATTCAAGGTGCAGCTGGACAGCCATCTGTCAGGGATGCTTTGACTTGGATCCCTGCATTGAGCAGGGGGTTGGACTCGATGGTCTTGTAGGCCCCTTCCAACTCTACTATTCAATAATTCTATAATACACTGAGGGTGTTAGAGGAAAGGAGACTAAACAAATGTTCATGCTAGAAAGGACCCTGGGCAATAGTAGTGATTGCCATGCATACCAGATATCAAAAACAAATGATCAAGATAGAATACAGACATAACAGTGGCAAGCAACTACCATTCAGTGACTGCTTGCATGCATGACTGCGTGTACGACTGAGTAAGTGGTGACAAATTATTCAAGGTTTGGGCCAAGAAATGGAACCTCCCCAGAGAACTCTGCTCATTATGCAAGGATTCCTCTGTACACAAGGCTATGTTTCTATGCCTACTCCCACCATCTTATGGGTATCTGGCTAGGAGATATCTAATGCAACATGTTTCAACTGCAGGACGACTCATGAGTTAAGTGAAGTTTAGCAGAAATGTATCATCAATACATATTGTCCACAGATTATGTTGTGTGTGTGGTTGGCAGGATGGGGGAGGCTCACACAGGATCATCTACAAAGAAATAATTCAGTGTAAGGATGTGCATGTTTCCATTATATGCATCAACAAAGACAATAAGCTATGACTCCAAAATATTACATCTAGGGGTAATAGCAGCAATATGTGGAGTAAAGACATTGCCCATATTTGCAAGGCCTTCCACACTCACAAAAATCACCCCAAAGGGGTGCCCTTCTGTGAAGCCTATGTACAGGGGTGGGGGCAGAGTTAGGGAGGCATTTTTGCTCATCCCTAGTTACATCTGAAATGTCCCAATATTCCTACTTAAGTGTTCAGTGTTTACATTTCAGCACCTGCACTCCAGAAATATTGGATTTAGCAATTATTTATTTGTGCCATAAATTGCTAGGGCACTCTGTAATTTAGCAATTTGATATAGAGGTCCAGTGGCTGGAACAGATCATAATCAAGCATTTCAGAATAATTACACTAGAGCTGTTTCAAATGTGACTGGGCGATCTGAATAGTGAAGAAGTTTTATGACTATCAAATCATTGTAAGATTGACATTTTGTTGACTAGCCCTAGTTGCTTGTTTGATATGCCTTCTTCTCTAGCAATTATCTTCATAAATGATGCAGTTCAACCATCTTTGAATATAAACATCTAGAGTAGTGTTGTCTTTGAATTTATTGCTTGGTAAATTTGCCACCTGTTATCAAAGCTTTATTTTTACTGTAAACTCAACAGTGCCAGATTTTAGTTTTGTGATAAGGATGTGTGAATCATCAAAACTCGAGCTCGCTGAAGTTGATCAAATTCCATAGATTTCATAGATCATAGAGTTGGAAGGAGCCTACAAGGCCATCAAGTCCAACCCCCTGCTCAATGCAGGAAACTAGAGGTGGGGTCTCCCATCCAAGTAATAACCAGGCCTGACCCTGCTTAGCTTTCCACATGCAGACAAGCTGAGTCAGCGTAAGCCATTGAAGCTCATTCCAACTTGAGTCTGTGTCAGATCGTGAGCTTCTTTTTCTTTTTGCATGAAAATGTGTGTGTATTTTTGTGCCCATTTTTCCAAATGTAAGCAGCAATTCTGCTCATCTTTGAAATATATGCATTCTTCTCCCATTGATTAAGGTGTACTTCTGCACATTTTTCAAAAGTACACACTTTTTCTTGCGCATTTTTCAAATGTACGCATGCTGCCGAATGCATTTTTTTTTTTGTCCACAAATCATATTGCAAACTTAGAAATGTATGCACTTCGACCACAGATTGTGTCCGAGTCCTTGTTCAGTAGAAGGAGTGAACTGGGTAAATCCTGATTTTAAAAAATGAACTGAATGAATTTCTCATACATCTCTGCATTTAGAAGGTGTTTTTTTTTTAATCATCTAAAGAATCAATTTATAATTAGGGCTAATTTTTTCATGTTCCTCTAGTCCTCATCTGGGGATTAAAAAGAAGGTGGATTCTATAGAACAATGTATAAAACTGATACACCATAATTATGTATAACATATTAAGGGCAGTATCCTATACTAACCACTGCACCTGTGCTAGTTCTGTTGCATCAGTGGAATGGCCTGCTAGTGCAATAGGAACTAGCAGTTCCTGAAACAATCCCAGAAATGAGCAGAAACTTGTTTCTGGAGTAGGACAGGTCAGGAGAGCTCCCTTCTGTGAGTTCTGCTGACCTGCCCTGTTCTGTAAATGAGTGTTTCTGCTCATTTCCATTTGTTTCAGAAACTGCTAGTGCCATTAGGGCAGCATAGGATACTAGCCTAAGATAGGAACATAGTTTTATGGCATTGACTGTATGCCATTGAAATATTTTCTGATGATGAAAAACCACTAGTACATATTTTTATAAGCCATGCTGTGCTGTGCTGCACATTCAAAGCTGACCTTTAGTTTTGGTGTGGCTTTGTCACTAACAATGGATGCTGATTCATGGAGGGCAACAGGTCACCTTGATCATATGAACTGTCAGCTAACACTCACTTGCACAGCTGGAGGAGGCTGGAAGCTTGGTTTGCCCATTCCAAGTGTAGGGTATGGGGGCAAAGGGGAGCTTAAAAAGTGAGCCTTATCTGCAGAAGGTTCCAGGTTCAATCCTGAGCATCTTAAGTAAAAGCTTAAGGAAACAGATTATGGGAAAGACCTCTGCCTAAGACCCTGGAGATCCACTACCCTTCAGAATAGACCAGCCTTCCCCAATCTGGTGTCCTACAGATGTGTTGGACTACAACTCCCAGCATCCCACAGTCAGCTATGCTGGGAGTTGTACAACACATCAGGAAAGGAGGGCACCAGGTTGGGGAGGGCTGGAACAGGCAACACTGGGCTAGGAGGGCCAATGGAAGGACCAACATAAGGCAGCTTCATACGTTCAGAGTTGCTTTCCCTATATCTTTATGCCGTGTGTTTGTTTCTGAAGCCCTGTGATACATGAAAGTATGTATGTATATCGATTGATGTATTACACCCTTCCTCAAGCTGATCAGAGAGGCATACATGGGATTCTCCCCATTTTATGCATGCAAAATCCCTCTGTCTTGGATATATTTTGATTAGGCCCAGTGACTGGTCCAAGGTCATCTAGTGGGTTTCATGGCTGAGCAGGGGGGTTTCCATGGTCCAAGTCCTACACAATATATCCACTACACCACATAGGGTTCTTTGTGAAATGAATCCATGGTGCATTAAAGCATGCAAATGTTATGCTGATGGTTCTTATATTCATTCTTCTTAGATTCACTGGAAACTATAACAAACAAATCAATGAAACATACCAATAATTGGCACCTACATGCACAAGCAGTAGTGCAACAATATGATGGTGATGAAAAATGAATGGATAGATAGATGAATAGATTTACACTCTAGCAATCTTGATAATAGAATAGATTCATCTATTTTGATTCTAGCCATCATATTCACTGCAGGTGAACTATTCAACATCTGGACAAATACAAATGAGGTAATCCATGAAGCACTAACTATATTTCTTTACATCCCTGACATGTTGCACATGAACTATCATTTATAATAAGGAAATGTAACATAAACTACATTTTGTATTACAAATGTGAGTACACAATAGTGTATAATATTTAACATGAGAAATATGAAAAATAAGGAAGATACCTATCAACACAACATGGTGTGTTTTTACAGTACTTATGTCACATTTATTATAAAGGTTTATCATCTTAATATCTCATGGAAAAGGCAAATAAATAAATAATGTCTTCTGCTTACTACAAACTATACAAAATCTGATGTAAGAAATATCAAAGAATATTTTCAGGGATACACAAAAGAAAGAGAGAACCTAAATGAGGACTGCATTTTTTGTTACATTTGACATTATTCACATCTCGCATATGACATATTATCACTTTTAATATCATACAGAGACAAAAACAATATAAATCCTGCACTTGTAGCCAAGAGGAGAAACTTAATAAGGTTTTGTGAACCTGCTACTATTTTTCATAGTCGTTGTCAGAAAAGTCTACTGCAATGGTCCTACTATACATTTTGTTACATTTTGTCCCCCCAAAAAACCAGGTTTATCAGACTAACAATGCCTGACTTTACAGCATCCCATGCTACTGATTTTAATTATGGCCAAAGGCTTTCCCATTCGTAGAAATTTCAGAGACATGAACTGGGTCCGTACACTAAAACCCTTTATTGATATGCTAAGTTACTAGTGTGAGGAGATGTGAAGAAGAGCCGTAATTGCCCCACATGAACACGGCTCATGCTGTGGGGTAAGGGAGGAACTCTGGGGTAATCTTAACTCATGGTATCATCAAAGGATGGTGAAAGCAAAGTCGAGCTTCTCTAACACACTGGGTTAAATTAAATCCAATGTCATGCTAGCAGAAGTCCACTAATGTAATGGGACTTTCTCCCTCCCTCCCTCTCTCTTTCTCCCTGAAAATCTGCTCCGAAGGATTTCCCAGCCCTCCGAAGCAGACTTTGAGGGGAACCTCTCTTCTTGAGCTGATTCACTGATGGAAGCAGTTCCATCAGGAGTGAGTGACACCATATGGATCCAACACACTATCTTTATACCTTTTTGTATTTGGAAAGAGCAGTAGCCCTTTGGGGGATATCCTCTCCCCACTACTGCCACCACCTATGGAGAAACTGCTCCTTCACTGGGTAGTCCCACCTATGGGGTCCCTTATTTATAGCAAATGCTTATATTTCTGGGCCTAAGGAACTCTCTGACACTATAACTCAGAGTTCCACAAGCTGACCCTTTCCCATTGCTATTCTGTTAGAATACTTTAAAATATCCTAGTACAAGGGTCCCCAACACAGTGCCCATGGGTGCCATGGCATCCATGGGGACCCCCAATGGCACCTACAAAGCTCTCCCCTCCCTGTCACCTTAAAAAAAATGTTTTCAGAAAATTCTTGGGAAATGTTAGGACAGTCTTCTTTCTCTCCCTTACTAGCTTCTAGCCTAATTCTTTCTCTCCCCTCTACCCCTTTGCCAATAAACATGTAATTATTATTTGCCTTGCTATTTTGCCCTCCCACCCAGCCTCTAGCCTTGCTATTTCTTCCTCCTCTATAGCTCGCTGTTTCTTTCCCTCCTAGCCTCTAGGCTTGCTCTTTTTCTATCCCTTTGCCTTGCTGTGTTTCCTGCTCCCTCCCAGCCGTTAGCCTCTCTCTCTCTCTCTCTCTCTCTCTCTCTCTCTCACACACACACACACACACACTCTTTAGCTCACTTTTGACTAGCAGCCTTAATTGAACTAGCCACATCCACCATGGGAGCTATTTTGTGGTGGCACCCACAATAGTTTCTCAAATTCTCAAATTTGCACACAGGTCCAAAAAGGTTGGGCGCCCCTGTCCTAGTAGCTGGTATAAGAGGCTTAGGCATGAGATGGGCACCAATACTAGAGACCAGATGAACTATTAAACATGTAATTATTAAAGGGATATTTTGTACATAAGGGTTTACTAATATTTACTTTGGGGTTTTCGAAAGACTGCTTAGTGACAATTCTTTAGGACTCAAGAGACACTGTTGCTGTTACAAGCCTCTAAGGACTTCTTTTACCTCAGGCCAAATTCCCTAAACCTCCACCCCAGTGTAGGGATTGTGTCCAAAACCTCTACAAACGTGCCACAAGAAGACATGGGAACTGATTCTGAGTCAGATGAAGAGGGGGAGGGAGAAGGGAGAAGGTGTTGTGGAGGCACCAACGGTATGGGAGCAGGAGATGGGCAAGAATAGCAGAGACACAGAGGAGGAGACCCAGCTGGCATCTAATCTTCTGAAGAACTGCCAAGCTGGGCCTTCTGAACCTGTGGGAATGCAAGCTCCTAATGAAGAGGAAGAGAAGTTGGGAGTTAGGTGTCAGATGAAGAAGGAGGGGCAATGCAGGGTCACGAGGCACTCAAAAAGACTTGCAGCCCCCGTGGAAAGAACCACCTTGAGGGAGGGACTTGGTAGCCAGCTGAGCTTGAGAAGGGTGAACCATAGTAGACAGTGACAATTTTGTGACAACTCTATTTCATGATGCTCTAACTCAGGGAGCTAAGTGAAGCTTACTAGATACTGTGTTATGCAAAGCCTGTCTGGAAATTTTGTCTCTTTTGTCTGCAAGAGCCTGAAGAAATTCTTGCTTTTTTGTAGTTTGCATAATAGAGGTAATTGATTAGAAATACAACTTGACAGCTTAACTACAAAAAGCCCTAAACGGTCTGGGGCCAGGTTATCTGAAGGAATGCCTCATCCCATACGTGCCTACCTGAACCCTGAGATCTTCTTCGGAGGCCCTTCTCAGAGTGCCCCCTCCAAAAGAGGCTAAGAGGGTGGCTACTAGGGGAAGGGCCTTCCCAGTTGTGGCACCCGATCTATGCAATCAGCTCCCCAAGGAGGTCTGCCTGGCGCCTACCCTCTATTCTTTTAGGTGCCAGGTGAAAACCTTTTTATTTACCCAATCTTTTCATGGATAATTTTATTCCTTTTATTCTTTTTATTATCACCACTGTACCTCGGAAGTCGGGATTGGATTTATTTGACTGCTTGTTTTTTATCTTGGTGTATTTTAATATGTTTATGTTGTTGTTGTTTTTTGTTGTTTTTTCTACTGTTTTTATAAACCACTCAGGGAGCCTTTTGGCTGATGGGCAGTAAATAAATGTTTTAAATAAACAAACAAGCAAATAAATAAATAGATAGATAGAGCCAAGATCAGGCCACACAACACCCAGCCAGCTTTGGGGTACAGTCTTCCTCTGATGCCCAAGATCCTCCCGTTAGATTACTGACTGCTTGGATGGTTTATCTGGGTTTTTACTGCCTGCTCCTATATATACACACACATACATACTTGGCCTTGGAAGAACATGAACTGTTACTGTTACTTACAGCGTAGGGATGTATCCACAAATATTCGTGAGTCTCGGGGGCTGAAGTGAGGCTGAAATCAGCCCTGCTCGGGCCCCCTGAGACTCGTGCGCCTTACCTGCCCGCCGCTCGTCCCACCGCTCCAAACCCAGTCACCTACCCGCAACCACCATGCCTATTTATTTATTTATTTATTTATGCGGCAGCACATTTTGCAATGGGGGATCCGTAGCAGCGGGCAGCCAGGCAGGCTGCGTTTCCAACTGGGTTTGTCCACTATTTTGGATCTTCTCCCAGAGAACACCCAGCTGCGCTTCTGAAGAACACCAGGTGGCTGGGCGTGGCTTTTCCGGGAGGCGCGCTGAAATCCTGCAAACACTTCGCTGGTCCTAAATCGACAGGGATCTGGTTTTGCATGGCTGATCTTCCTTAACAGAGCTTTTAAAAGTTCATCATTTCCGGCTGCCAGGAAGTGATGCGACGGGACCCCGCACTACGTTTTTAGTGCAAAAACCAGGACAACCCAGTGTAAAACGGCCGTGAATAGCAAATCACGGCCGTTTTAAACTGGGTTGTCCTGGTCTTTGTGCTAAGAACGTAGTGCGGAGTCCCGTCGTGTCACTTCCTGGCAGCCAGGAAGTGATGCGACGGGACCCCACACTGCCGGCACGGCGGATTGAGTGTCGTGGGGATTCGGGCCTTCGGGGGGGGTGCCTGCTGAGAAAAGGCGAGCACACACTCACACACACCCAAGGTAGGATGCAAACCCGTATTATAGCACAATCCTATGAGGCTGTCCGTGCCCGTAAACCTCCAAACCTGGAGGATTACGGGCATCCTATTGAGGGTGGGAGAAGCATGGCGGATAGGATATCCACTGCTCTCCCCTCACCCTCAAAAACATCTAGATGGCTGATTTCGGATATCTAGATGTTTTACCTCTCCTCGCAAGAAGGAGAGGCTGAGGTGCTGCCTGGATTCCTCCCCTCCCCACCCCCAGGAATGCCCCCCATGGGAGAACCAAACATGGTCTTCCATGTTCAGTTCCCTGCCGGTGCAGAAAGAACCGTACCAGCTACGAGTTGGGGGGTGCTCCATGGCGCTGCATCATCGGAAGGGATTTCCAAGGTCACAGCACCTTCCAAGCCCAATCCTACGTCCCCCTGGTCAAGGTTGGAGGGACATAGGATTTTGCCCTTAATAAGAAAATAAATACACTGTTATTTATCCAAGATGGCTTAGTGGAGGTCAATACCCATGTGAAGTGGAGCTGGCAGGAGCAACATAGTTCTCTGGTATTCTTGAAGGTACAAGGTAACAGAAGAGAAATACAGTAATACCTTGGATTGCAAGTAACGGTTTGAGAGCGTTTTGCAAGACAAGCACATTTTTAAATATTTATTTAATTTTTTTTAACTTGATATACAAGTGACGTCTTGCAATACAAGTACTATAGTACAGCTTAAATTAAAAATCTCTGTACAAATTTTTTTCGGGGTATTTCGTTTTGATATAAGAGTGTTTTGGATTACAAGCACGTTTCCAGAACGAATTATGCTCTCAATCCAAGGCATGACTGTACTCTCAACTGGTGGCAGTGAGCTGGAAATTCCAGTGTTAAACCTCTCAGTTCCATAGATTGAGGCATTATGTCACCCACATTCCTTTTTTTTTTTTAATCTGAAGTTTGTTTTGTGCCAAATATGGAGAACTTTGTGAATTTTGGTAAATTCTTATCAAAACCAAAATGAAACAGATTTCTCCCCCATCCCTAGCAGGCCCGGGCAACTCCAAACATTAAGACAAAGAGGGGCAGTGGTTTTTGTTTATTCAGTGGCATTCAAATCACTAAACTAAAATGTATTGCACAGGAATCTAATGGGCTTATAGGTCCTATATCTTAATACTGATTCAAATGTTCCCAGTATACATTTGACAGGAGAGGGGCTGTTTTGTATGATTTTTAATGGATTTTATTGAAACATGTTTTTATCCTTTTTTTAAAAAAAATGTATCCACGTCATGTGGTTTTTATTTTGTATCCTTCCTTGACAGGGTTCCACCCTTAAAGGCAGTCTAGAAATAATTTTAAATAGATAGATGATAGATAGATCATGATAGATAGATAGATAGATAGATAGATTGATAGATAACTCTAAAAACCATCATGGCTCTACTTGTGGTGTTTATGATCCAGCCCAGTATTATGTGAGTTAATTACAGGCTAGTCTGTCCCAGGATTTAGATGGTACTGGATGGACAGAGGGATCCCTGGGAAAGAGAACTAGAGGTAGGGATGGGTGAGAAATTACTTTAGTTTGCATTTCAGTATGGACTTACCCACTTTGCACTTTCCAAATTTAAACACAAACCGGCTTAAACATGAACCAGAGCACAGTTAGACATCAAGATCTGCACCTTTTTGAAGTTTACAATGAAGTTCACCCCCCACACCCCAAAATGCATGCAAAAAATACATACACTTGAAAAAGTGCACACACACACACATGCATACATACATTTTGACACAGTGCGTACAAAAATGTGTATATTTGGGGAAATGCACACAAAAATGCTTTATTCAATGGGGGAAATCACTTGCAAGAAATGCATGTATTTGAAAAAGTATGCACAAAAATGCTTATATTTGGGGGGGAAAAAAAAAAAGCATAGCAAATTGCATATATTTTGAAAAATGTGTGCAAAATCATGTACACATTTACATGCAATCCAGTGCAGAAATGAGACAGAATTAATTTAGCAGTGAGAAAATGAGTGGAAATCAAGCTTCACAAATTCACCCATCCCTATAAAAGAGAGTGGGTTGTAGCAGTTTCTTTGCATGGGTGGCATATAATATATTAAGTTCTACATCTGTTTGGTTTCCTAAGCATCAGCCTCATATTTCTAAAGTTCCCAGTTCATTAGGACACAACACTGCTATTCTTGCCTATGCAAGGTAGACTAGCAAATTATCAAATGCCATCATGATAGAAAGCAGCCATTTTCCTGAAGAATTCCAAATATATTGGCAAGAGCCCTCAAATATCCCACACACAGTCACTTTGAAAGTTTCTCTGATTAATGAACTTAGAAGGCATGGCATTGTCAAAGATAAATGGTGAACATAAATGAACAGATGTAAACCTGGAATGGATTCAACGAGGACAAAGACTGATATGGAAGCACAGATTAGGCAAGGCATCTTTGAACTGAAAACAGCAAGGGGTGGGGTGGGGGTAGGGATTCATATTTACCCTTAAATATTTTACAGACACCTTTGCAAAAACACATCTCTAAAGGAAAGTATCTCAGATATTATCCTGACATTTTTTTAAAATTCCATTTAGGGACAGAAGCAATGGATCACACCAACTTGAACTTGAGACATTGCTTTCCTCGCAAACTACAACAGAATCGGAAGCGTAGAAAGTGTGTGTTGAGATTGAACCAGAACAGGTTGCTAGTTCTGAATTCACCGGGGGGGGGGGAGGAGAGAGAACCCTGCCATGTTACGCCTAGAGGTTCAAATCAGAATAAAACATGAGCACATAAACTGATCCTTGAGAAGATTTTTTTTTTTTAAGTTGACTTTCTTAAATCCTCTTCAAAGACTTAGAAGGAGCAAATAGAACAGAGGTATCTTGCTTTAAAGCCGCAGTCCTCAGCAGTGGCCTGTAGAGATTTAAAAAAAAAAATCCTGGTGAAGGAACAGGGAGACACCAGTATTATTTTTGTGCACTGCACAGAGTCTTCCTCCATGCTGCGCTGCTCAGGCAGACTCTGAAACTGCCGACATCTTCTTTCCTTAACTTTTGACCCAATGATCAGCAAATGTGTAATATATTATGAAAAAATAAATAAATTCCCATTACAGACAGGCTGCAACTGTGCATAGCGGTGTGCTGCAGTCTCCCACTCTGCAAGCTTGGAGAGAAGGAAGCTCAAAGAGACGAGATGGAGGAATCTGTCAGCATGGCTTGTGATGGAGCACAGAGAAATGGGCTAACCCTCCACCATCTTCAGGGTGGGTCATAGCTCAACAACAGAGACATGCTTTGCATGCAAAAGGTCCCTGTTCCAACCCATGGCATCTTCCAGTAGAGCTGGAAGACTCCTGTCTGAAACCCCAGACAGCCACTGCCAGTTAGTAGATAAGAGCAAGCTGAGCAGAGCAATGGTCCCACTTGATATGAGGCAGCTTCCTGTATTCCATTAGGCTACATAGTAATCCACCTGGCAAGCCACCTTTAAAAGCGAGGGGAGTTTCAAAAGTAATTTGTGACATGACATGGAAATAAGGCTATCAGTGGCTACTAGTCATGATTGCTATATTAAGGGAGATACAATAGTATCTGCTTTGTTAAAGCCTATTATTAAAATAATAACTACATAGGTACAGTCATGCCTTGGATTGAGAGCATAATTCGTTCCGGAAACGTGCTTGTAATCCAAAACACTCTTATATCAAAACGAAATTCCCCCAAAAAAATTTGCACAGAGATTTTTAATTTAAGCCGCACTACAGTACTTGTATTGCAAGACGTCGCTTGTATATCAAGTCCAAAAAAATTTAATAATATTTAAAAATTTGCTTGTCTTGCAAAATGCTCTCAAACCAAGTTACTTGCAATCCAAGGTATTACTGTAATAGTAAAAATAATAAGGCATTCCACTATGTTAAACAGTTATTGGGGAGGGTGTTTCCCCCCCCTAAACTTTATAAAATTGGAACACTAATCTCTCTGAAATTTACACGTGCCAGAAAGACGCGTTGGTTTTACATACCCTCAACGTTTCAGGAAGGTTGCTGACATTTTGAGGGAGAAAAAGCAGTTTAAAGACAAACAAACAAAACTTCCCTCTGTCAAAAGTGACTTTGAGAAATTGATTGGCAACCCTTTTTGCCCACAATTTCTGAAAAAATGAAAAGATTTTAACCTAAAACATTGATTGACTGGGTTCACACAACACGACAACCCATCATGGGTTGTTAGCCACAATGGTTTGCTATGCCATGTGAATGTCATGTCAATTCCCACAGGGTGGCTTGTTTGAGGGCAAAAAGCCACTCTGACAACCCATGGCTTGTTCTAGGGGTCATTGTCCCCATGATGGGTTGTCATGTCATTCAGACCTGGGTGACTGACCTCATCATGGGTACCAGGAATCGGCTAGCAACTTGCTTGGCAAGAGTGGCAAAAAAAAACCCTTGCCACTCTTGCCCAGCTTGCCCTGGCACCCACCAGTGCCAGATGCCCCACAAGTGCCCAAGTGGCACTTGGGGGCAGCTGGAACTGACTTCCCCCCTCCCCACCGCAATCACAAGTTGATTTTCATTCATCATGGCTTTTTGCGCTTTACTCTCCCCCCCCCCCGAATTCAGAAAACCTGGCTTGAAAGCCGGCTTTCGTGATCCCAGCTTTGACAACCACTGACAGCCCCTTCATAGTGCCTGTCAGAGCTGTCAGTGGATGGCAGATCATTTCTTTAAAAAAAATTGCACACAAAATGTGTGCAAATAGGTTCATTCTTTAAAATATATATACATATATATTAGCCACACTTGTGGCTAAATAACTAGTGGCCAATGGTGGCTGGGAATTATGAGAGTTGTAGTCCAACACATGTGGAGAGCACAAGGTTGGGGAAGTCTGGCCTACAATATCTTCAGGAAGCTGGAATAGTGAGGGAAGGAAAACAAAGGGAAAATAATATGTTGATTCTTCTTTATTCCTTGATACTGAATGATGAATCAGGAAGGGATTTTTTTTTTCTTTTTTCTTCTGCTTGAATATCTGTTTTCTTGAGCAGGGAGGGTAGATGTCCTTTCACATTCACTGGCCTGTGATCTTTTGTAAGGTTTCTCTTCTGATGTTACACTGCTCACATGAGTAGACCATTCATGCAAGCAGCTAAATGCAGGAGAGCTGGCTGACATCGCATATCAAAAGGTCAGGGCCAATGGCCTGTTCAGCAGAACATCTAAAAACTGTGTCCCAGGGATGTGGAGAGAGGATGCTATTTGAAATGGTGGGCAGAGAGGTTTTAAGTAACTTGAAAGAAACAAATACACACAATATGGTATTCTCTCCATTTCCTCTTATTGTGGTAGCTTGGTATTTTATTATTGTATTTTTTATTATTATTATTATTATTATTATTATTATTATTATTATTATTATTATTATTTAAAGTAGTTTTATCCCATTTCTCAGCCAAAAAGGACCCCAGATCAGCCTATATATAATCAGTAAAACAAGACAGTCCCTGACCATAGACTTACAATCTAAAAAGACATGACACACAAGGAATGAGGAATGGGGCAGGAAGAGGGGGGGGAATTAAGTAATTCAGCAGTGCTGGTAGAATTGGCCCTGCTTCTCCCTCTCATCTCCCTCTGTACAGCCTGCTGCTGCTGGCAGTTTATATTCAGCTGGATTCCTCTCAAGGATTTTGATGACCAGTGTAAGAGGGGGAAAAACCCCAAAAAACCAACGTGGATAGTTTTCACTGTTGCTGTTTCTATGGCATCTGATACTGAGCAGGAATAGAGCATCTCAGCCTTCACTGCTGTCAATCTCTTCCAGTCTTAATAGATTATGTTTCAAAGGAATTGGTCTGGGATCACCTCAAAACCCAAAGCAGCGCTGCGCCAAATTGAATGTTCTGCCTTGCTAGCAAAGGGCCCCACAAGGTATCCTCCCAAATGGTAAATTTAGGATTGTGGAAGTATGCAAAAGTCCTTGCACTTCCAAATAATGCTTCCTTCCTGCTTTCCAAATTGATCAAGCCTTTGAAAGCTGCACTTTCAGAAAATAATCTTTTATTAAAACTTGGAGGAAACTGGAAGCCATTCACGATGGTCAGCAATATCCGTGAGTAATGCATCATTATTGCACCAGTTCCTTGATACAACCATATATCACCAAAGTGCTATTGCTTTAGTGATGAATTAATGTAATACATCATCAAAATGCCATTATAGTGATGATATATTATTCTCTAATATGACATCAACTGGCAAAAACAGGTCCTGAAGTGTCAGGCAGATATGAGGGAATAACACAGGTTTGGTAGAATTACAATTCCCCCCCCCCTTCTAGATGCATTTGTATAAATTTAATTAAGCAACTATAATAATGAATGATACATTTAGAGATATCATGTTCTTACAAATGATTAGCATTATGCAGAATCTAAAAAAATAAAATAAAATCCCAGCTAATTCTGCATACCCAAGGAGAGAACATCAGGACTTTCATTATATTAAAGATGTACTGTAGCTAGGAACTACATATCTTTGCAGGTTGTTTTTTTGTTTTGTTTTGTTTCATTTTTACTCTAAAGTAGATGCAGGGGCCCCAATCCAGACTGGGACCCTACTATGGGGAGTAGGGGACTTCAACCCTTTCCTGTGCCATGGCCTGATCTGGATCACCTCCCATATTTGCAATTTCTATTTCAAAATAGTGATCCATAAAGGAAATGGATAATTACAGTCATGCCTTGGATTGAGAGCATAATTCATTTCGGAAATGTGCTTGTAATCCAAAACACTCTTATATCAAAACGAAATCCCCCCAAAAAAATTTGTACAGCGATTTTTAATTTAAGCCGTACTACAGTACTTGTATTGCAAGACGTCGCCTGTATATCAAGTCAAAAAAATTAAATAAATATTTAAAAATTTGCTTGTCTTGCAAAACGCTCTCAAACCAAGTTACTTGCAATCCAAGGTATTACTGTATTTTGCAATACAATTCCAGGCATACCACCCCCCCCCAATCCAATTGGGTTCATAGGGGAGCCTTATAGGGATGTTTTCAAAATTCTCCTCAACTAAATTTCTCTCTGAATTCTGGAGTTCTGGATCTTCTGGTCCTGTTTCTAAAATGAAACCAATTATTTAAGAAGCCTCTGTTGTTCCATTTTTAATTATCTGACTTTTGTATAGAACACTGAGCATGCACAGTTTTCCACTTTCAGCTTCTTCGGTACTTTTGTGTCTTTCCCCTTCCTGCACATCACCAATGCAAATGCGCACAGTCCTTTTTCTTGCCATGTTTTATCAATCTTTATGTGATCGTATGCACAGTTGTATCAAAATACTAGAGCTGAGCCAAAATTTCTGCGCGGACTTTTTTTTTCTGAGAACATTTCTGAGATTTTTCTATTTCTCACTCCTCAGATAAAGAAGGGAATTCTGCAGAATTTTCTTCAAATATTCTACACTCACTTTTTGGGGGTGGGGGGGCCACCATTTCACCCCCACAATGCCCAAGAACGATGCCAGGTCTGGGGCATTGAGGAGAATGCCAAATGATGGCCAGGCTGCAAACACACTTGCTGCTGTTGACACTTGCAGTAGCAGCGCAGAACGCAAAAACCCTTCGGGGGGGGGGGAAAGAAAGCTGTGTTACTGCCACTGCTAATGGCGAGCCCCACCGCCAAGCACCAGTTGGAAAAATTCTCCACCTGGAGAAATTCAGTCAAAATGCCTCCAATTTCTCTGCCCACAAATAGTGTGGAAAATTTTGAGAAACCATTTGTGTACAACTCTAAATTGTCCACGTCAGCACAGCTCTTTAAAAAAAAGAAAAAGAAAAAAGTTTTCTATCAGTGTACATATCTGCGCTGGTAACATAGAACAGGGAGGAAATGCAAATGAACTGAAAGATTAGGCAAACTGTACATTCTCCAATTTCAGATTCTGGCAAAGGAATTCTTCTAATTAAACCAGAATTCAGGAAAGCCAGAATGCAGGTCAGATCAAACCCATGGAACAATAAAGGGAGAAATCTGCTAGGACATAATTTCACATGGCAAAGCACTTCTGAAACTGACAGTACAGTCCTATACATGTCTTCTCAGAAGTTCAATGGACCTTATTCCCAGGTAAGTGCGTGTAGATTGCAGCCTGAGTGCACTTTCAGAAGCTGCTTGTGATAAGGCGTGTGTGTGGGGGGGAACTATTCAAATAGGGGGAGAGTCTAAAATCCAACTTGGCATGCCTAAACTCTTGGCTGCACCTAGCGTAGTTCTTTGGCTTGCTGACCATAAAAATAGATTCTGAACTTGTTACTGGATTCAGAAGCCACCATTTATAGCTTGAAACTAAAAATGCCATGCATTGTTCATGTAGAAAGATCATTCCTAGTATTTATTGCATTTCTGTCCTTCCCTTCAGAGCAACATACACTGCAAAGAAAGATCTCTATTTTATCTTGGATACACTAAATTACTTATTTATTTGTCATACTTATACATTGCTAGATATAATAAAATCCCTAAGTGTTTCCTTAAATTACACGGTGAACCAATGCCTGAAGTGTGAGGGGGGGGGAAATAAGTGGCTGGCTAGGCTATGCCAGATTCAGTTATGTTTACCTGAAAAAAGTATGATGGCATTCTACCGCACTTTGACCACTGATGGGAACATTGCAGAAGACAAGGGCAACACTTTTCTGTGTGTAATCTGAAACACACAGTGAACTCATATATGCCTGAGCTTCCGTACTGACTAATAATGTTTATTTACAGTCTACCGACCACACCAATATATATATATACAATACAAACAAGATATACCAGCTCTCAGTTGTACACTCAGAATAAAAACATACAATAAAACAGAATCAGGCAAGCATAGAAGGCCTAGTCAAAATAGCAACATTCAATAATTTTGCAACTTCCTTAGTGATTAAACTATTTGAGCCATCAAGCAAAATGGTACTGGCATTCAGCATAGGACTGGATCCAGGATTTTCCTTCCATGAGAGAAAGAGACCTTCTGCAAGAGGAAGGGTTCAGTTTGCAGAAGGCACGTCCACCCAATTTTGGAAGATCCCCCCTGCCCCCTCCCCACCATAGCTCACCCATTCATCAGGGTCTTCTTGCTCTCTGTGTAGCATTTTCCAGGGGCTGGAGGGGCTGCTGAAGGAAGGAGGGGGCAGAGACATCCACTTCCGTCACTGCAGTTGATCCACCGTAAATCCGGATTAAACCCATGGAATGGGGTATTGGGCTTGGACATGTCTCCTCAAATGCCAAAGTGCATAGGAAAGCCCTTGCATGCACATTGGTTATGCATGCATACTGTAATTCTGTACCTGGGATGAGGCTGAATGGATCCTGGTCTAAGAATGACTTCCTATACTCAATGGGAATAAGTCCTCCTATACGGGAATTAAAAAATTAGGCTGCAATCCTATACACACTTACCTGGGAGTAAGTCCCACTGACCTCAAAGGGGCTTGGTTCTGAGTAGACATGTATAGGATTGCACTATTCATTGCTGACTTAAACCAAATGCAATTGTGGTACTTGTGCATGTGTAACTTGCCTCAGATTGTGCTCAAGGTGTATAAACCACTAATACCCTTCCCCTAACCACACGTAGCTGTGGGCGGAGAGAAATTTGCATGTGAGGAGGAATGGAGAGTGAGACCACTATGGGGTGATCTCACCCTCCAATGAGGATGAAGGAGGGCAGGGTGCCAGGGTTGATATTAGACCCAGCTGCCCCACCCTCGGCCTCTTTCTTTTGCAGCTGCGGAGAAGGAAGGAGAGTTGGTTGCCTCGTGCTCATCTTCTGCCGACACGTGGCTGCATTGGACTTCTCATTCCTGAACAGTTGTTGGTTTCTTGCAGGGTGGGGCTGGCGATTCCTCTGCCACAGCTGCACCCCCCTTCTTCCTGGGTTGCCGGGCCAGAGTGTGCTTGGGATCAGAGCATGCCAGGGTGGCGCGGCCGCTTCCAGAGCTGCCCTGCTTGACGGGCAGATTATTATAGCTGCCGTGGAATCAGGTGGTGGTTGGGACGTTCTTCGGAGCCTTTCCCCTTCATCCCCTGCAGTGCCGGCTGTTCTGGCCTGGGCAGTCCCATGTTTCTTAAGGGCCGCCAGGTGGAGCAGGGGCTTGTGCCTTCCCGTGCTCCAGCATTCATCCCCATGGGTAGTGTCCCCCTTCTGATGGTCCGTTGCAGCCTGTCGGGCCTACTCGACCTTAATTAGCGCCCACTGTGCTTGTGCGTGGCCCAATCGTCGGTGCGGGTGGGGCTGCCTTTTTCTACTTTGCGCCCTGTTTGGGTGTGGCTTTCTCGCCAGCGTCCCAGGCATACTGTGGCCCCTGGCATCCAGTGTTTCATATTCTTGGCCTTACAATTTTGCTTCTTATACTACCCAATAGCCTAAACTGGCTGGGTTTGTATGTTAATTCTTGAAGCTTTATTGCCTTATTCTGGTAATTTCTTTTGTGTTCTGGTCCAAGAGGTTAATTCTGATTTTATTAACATCTTATCAATTATTATCTAGGAGTTGTGATGCCTCCGAAGAAGGGACAGGGTGGTAAGAAAGGGAAGGGGAGTGCCCCCAAGCAGTTGGTGAAACGTGCCTGCCAGTTGGTGATCTCCTCCTCTTCTGAGGATGAGACCGTGGAGGTCTCTGCCATCCTCACACGCTTAGTAGCGGTTGAGAGGGAGGGGGGCCTACCTCCTCGGAATCCTCCCTTGCTTGCAGCCTTCTGGGGAAGGCAAATCTGGGTGGGTGTTGGGCACTAGAAAACAGACTCAGCAGAAATTGTGGTTGTCTGTTGCAGCTCGCCAGGACGTCATTGAGGCGAGCTCTACTTCTGCAATGCCTCAGCTTCCTGTTCCAGCCATTGAGTCTGCACCATGCCAGCCTGAAAACCAGATGCCGGTGTTGCCTCTCAAATAAACCAGGCAAGGTGCATTCCCCTCCCAGAGCCTTCCAATATTGCCCCAAACACCAGTGTCATCTGACCCTACCACAGTTCAGTCATCAGTTGGTGAGTTCCCTGGCCAATCTGCCATGGCTGCTTGGCTGAATCTGTCATTTCTCTCCATAGGGATATTTCCCTTGGGTTCAGGTTGCTGGGACACCAGTTCCGGCCCTTCCCACGGACCCCACAGTTTCTGCTCTCCTGGCCTCTTCAACTGCAGGGCCTAGTTCCAGTGGGGACACCCCTGCAGTGGCGTACTCGCCCAATGTTTCTGTTGCTGTTTTACAGTCTCCTCTGGTCCTGGCTGTTCCCCCGCACTGGTAGGGCCTGTTGCTGCCCTTGCCTCTATTCTGAATCAGCAGGCGTTGGCCACTCCGACAGTGCCTTCTACTGGGGGCACCTTGACAACTGTCTTTGTTCTTGAGCCAGGTGTAGCCAGTACCCTCTCATCAGCCACGGTGGCTTATGCCTCAGCCTGGTCCCGGCTGACGGGTCATGTGGCTCCCGCATCTAAAGGGGTGTCTGCCCCTGAGCTGAATTATGCCGATGGCAATATTATCCCGCTGGGTGCCACTTCTTTCCCCCTGGGTTATCATTTGTCTCCAGCTATTAAAGAAAAGATTTTGCTGGGAGAGGTTGATATCTTTTCACTTTTATACCAGGAACCGGACATACAAGATAAGAAGAAGAATGAAAGGGATCATGATAAGGTGAAAAGGAAAAATCCAGCCCATACCTGGGCTTATTGGTTTATTTATTTATTTATTACATTTATACCCTGCCTTTTTTCCTACAAGGAACTCAAGGCGGCTTACATAATCCTCCTCCTCCTCTCCATTTTATGGTTGCCTGGTTTCCTGATTGATATGGGGATTTTGCAGCAGGAATTCCTGATAAGGGTGTGGTACTCACTAAGTATCTTGATATTATTTACTGTGCATACTTTGGCTTCAAAGGCGGTGTGTGGATGGCTTGCGATGTAGGCTTCTGTAAAAAGGCTACCTTCAATCATTCCCTACAGTGGGACTTTAAAGATAATGACCTCTGGTTAGAATTTATGATTCCAGCCAGGCCTATCGTCGGGGATAGAACTGACAGCTGCTAGATCACCCATAGCTCACACGCCCCATGTTTCCATGGGGCAGTCATTTCAACACCGACCCGCATGTTGGGAATTCTCTTCCAAGGACACCTGCTCCTGCCCTACGTGCCCCTTTGGCACAAGTGTGTGGTCGCAACGGGCCGCCCGCACCCCTCAGCTTTCTGTTTTAGGCTTAGGGGCCTTAAGGGCTCATCCAAATTTGGGTCCGGCAGTAAGCACCCTCCCAGGGCGGGACAGCAGCAACTCCCCAAAGGGGCCCAGCCCAATTAAGTTGGGGTCCTTAACCCGGCTGCTCTGACTTTATGCACAGTGTGATGACACCAATTATTTATCCAAGGGTTTTCAATTTGTGTTTAGGATCCCTTTTGAGAGTCCTAGGGCACATTCTATGTCCCACAACCAGAAATTGGTTTCCAAGATGGAGTCCATGGTCTGGTCCAAAATTACCAAGGAGGTTTCAGCCGGGAGAGTCCTCAGTCCATTTACTTCTTTGCCTCTGCCCACCCTCCTGGTTTCCCCTTTGAGCATTGTTCCCAAGAAGGCGCTGGGGGAGTTTCGTTTAATTCATAATTTGTCCTTCCCTAAAGGGGCGTTGGTGAATGATGCTATTCCTGTCCTGAGCATCTTTGCTCTGTGAGCTATGCCTCCTACAACTCAAATGTCTCTATCGACCGCCTTTGCAGACGCGGCACCCTCCTGGGGAAGTGCAATATCAAATCTGCATTCCGGCTTCTTCCAGTTCATCCAGATGATTTTGACCTGCTCAGGTTCTGTTTCCAGGGTCATTTTTTTTTATCAATAGGGCTGCCCATGGGCTGCTCTATTTCCTGCTCAGCTTTCGAGTGTTTTAGCTCTTTTTTGGAATGGACCTTGAGGAACCAGACCAGACTTCGTCAGGTCATCCATTATTTGGATGATTTTTTGTTTGCAGGGCCCTGTGACTCTAACCAATGTACCTTCCTGATGGGTCAGTTCCAGGCCTTAGCTGACAACTTGGGTGCCCCCCTTGCCCAAGAGAAAACTGAGGGTCCTTTGGATTCTAGGGATGTATCATTTGGCTCGGGTGGGCTCGGGTGGGACCCGAACTGGGCCCGCCCGTGCCCGTGCGAGGCTCAGCCTCTCCGCGGCAAGTCATCCGCGCCGTCCGCTCCAGTCCCGTCCCGTCATTTCCGGCACGGCGGAAGTGACGCGACGGGAGCCTGCTCCGGCGCGCTGGAGCCCCGCGCTATTTAAGCCCTGTTTAAGCCCTGTTGCCCTGGTTCCCCCGCCAAAACCATAGCGCGGGGCTCCAGCGCGCCGGAGCAGCTAGAAGCCGGAAGCCGGGCGCTGGCAGCTCAATCGGCGGTGGCAGCGTGAGCGGCGTGGAGAATGCTCCGCGCTGCTCAGAAGAGCGGGATCGGGCCGCCGCAGCAGCAGAGGACCGAGCCACAGAGGACCACGAGCCAAGGTAAGGCTCGAAATACACCCCTATTAAAATTCCTTGATTTTTCTGGGTATAGAATTAGATTCTGTTCTCCAGTGTTCCTGCCTTCCGTGGGATCAACTTTTAGCTTTACAAGATCGAGTGCTCTGGACTTTCTGGTCGCGTAAAACCACTCTTCATGAGTTACATGAATTGGTAGGCCACCTCAATTTTGCCTGCCGGGTCATTGCACCGGGATGGGCTTTTCTACGATGCTTGTGCATGGCCATGGGTGCTCTCAAATGGCCTTATCATAGGGTCCGGGTTTCTGTCTCCATGAGAGCCAATCTATGTGTCTGGATGCAATATCTTGCACAGTTCAACGGTGTCTCATTTTTGAGGCAGGAATTACTTTTGGAGGCAGACTTCCGGGTTCATTCTGATGCCTCTGGTCTCTTGGGCTTCGGTTTCCTTTTCAGGGATCAATGGTGTTCTGCCCCCTGGCCTGAAGGTTGGGTGTCCTCCGACTTGTGTTGGGATCTCACCTTTTTGGATTTTTTTTCTGTTCTATGTTTCTGTGGACTTCTGGGCTGACCAATTTGCTAATTCAGTGGTGCACTTTTGGTGCTACAACCAGGCCATGGTCCAGGTCGTCAGCTCCCTGTCTTCAAAGAACTCTAGGGTTATGTGTCCGGTTAGGGCGTTAACGCTGCATTGCCTGAAATTCAATATCCTTTTCCACGCCCGTCACATTCCAGGACTTGATCATGGCATTGCAGATGCATTGTCGCATAACCAGATGCCGAGATTCCAAGAATTCGCCCCTTGGGCTAGCCAGCATTCAGTAGTGATGCCGGACTATTGTTTGCAGATTTGGAGGTCTGCAGCGGAACATGCCATCCTGCAATCGTTAGCACCTAGTACCAGAGCAGCTTACAACTGTGCAGATAGGGAATTCAGTGATTTTAGGGAGGCAAACAATATCCCTTTGACATGGCCTATCCTGGTTGACCACTTAGTACAATTTTGTGTTCTTTCCTGGCGGCTGGCGGCATGGTTGGTCTGTCTGGACCATCAGGGGTAAGTTGGCTGGTCTGGCCTTTCTGTCAGAAAGGCCAGACCTTTACACTTGTGATTTCACTTGTGATTTCAGGATCAGGCGGATGCTGCTCGGCTGGTCTAGAGAGTGTCCCCGAGTACCAGATATGAGGGTTCCAATGTCTCTGGACATTTTGTTGGGGCTTAGGGCACAGTGGCCATCGTTATGCCATTCTGGCTACGAGGCTGCTCTTTTTCATGCAGCAGCCTTAATGGCATTCATTATTTGGGCTTTTCGTATTTCAGAACTGGTTGCTTCATCCAAAACTGATGTTTCCACTAGAGCCCTTCAGTTTTCTGACCTTTGTTTACTTTCCTCCAGCATACATCTCTGGTTGCGCAGGTCTAAGTCTGACCAGGTTGCAAGGGGAATGTACATAACTCTTTACCCTGCCCGCACTGAGGAACTCTGTCCTGTCACTACCTTGCATGGTTTCCTTGTGGACCGGGGCACCAGGGCAGGCATCTCTTGTGCCATGAGGATGGCTCCCCCCTGACGAAATTTCAATTTTGGGTGGTTGCTCAGTCCACCTTTCAGGCTTTGAGTCTTTCTGACATGTGTTTTGGCAGCCACTCTTTCTGGATCGGTGCTGCCTCAATGGCTGCTGTTCTGGGTTTTCCCACAGACAGGGTGCAGGTGGTGGGTTGCTGGTGCTCTCAGGCATATCGAACTTAGGTACGCAAATTAGGGTTGTGTGAGAAATCCGAGGGGAGGTGGAAGCTTGGCGAATTTGCCCCGCTCGCCTCCCCGAGCTCCACACCAACTTACCTTTCCCCAGCTTGGCATATCTCCCCAGAGAAGAGCTGGGGAGAGGTAGTTCCGGGCCATTTTAAGGTGGTTTTCTATGGTACTTACGTGAAAAGCGCAGAGCCGGGACCTGTTGCATCACTTCCGGGCACTCAGAAGTCTGCCGGGTGCCTCGCTGCTGCCGCAGGACATATCACGTGCTGCGGTGGTGCTCGCTGAGCGCTCTCGGCGAGGCAAGCACCAGGTAAGTTAAATTCCCTAAATTAAATATCCATGACTGGTGTTGCTGCTTACTTTTTGTCTTTCCAGATCTCCAGAGTGGAAGTAGGCCAGTTCGTGTGCTCGTGTGCGGGCACAGTATGATATTCTGGGCAGCGTGGAGAGCTGCTAAGTCAGGCCTTGGATCTCGGCTTGAGATCAGTCGACTGGCTGACATCCAGTGGTTGGGTCAGTGTGGAATGCAGTGGCAGAGCCTTCCATGTCATTCCAGTCTGGCCTGGTTGGCTGGTGTTGCATTTGGGGGGAAATGATTTAGGCTTGCTCAAGGGCAAGTCCTTGATTTTGCAAGCATCTGTGGACCTTGCATTTATACGGCAGTGTTGGCCGGGGGTCCAGATCCTCTGGTCTTATATTTTGCCATGCTTCTTTTGGGGTGGTGGTGCTGACTGCTGACCCCAGAGGCTTGAACAGAGTGGGCAGGAAGGTTAACAGAGACATTTGCAGGGCCTTGGAGGGATAGGTTTTGCGATTCCTCATGCCACGATATCCATGGCCTGGAGGGAGCTGTACCAGCTGGCTGGTGTGCATTTGTCCGATGCTGGAACAATTTGTTTCTTGAGGATCTGTGAAGGGCCCTGCTGTAATTTATTCCTGGCAGGTGGGGGAGAGGAGACTAAGCAGAGGCTTGTTTCTCTCTGTGGCAGGTAAGTGCAGGGAACAGGCAGTGGGTAGGGTTTGGTGAGCATCCGATGGCACCTTTTAGGTGACTGGTGAGACCCGAGGCTCCCCGCTCAGGGTTTTGCAGCCCAGTGTGGGAGATAAGGATCACCTTTGAGGCTGACTCACCTTGCCCGCTCAGAGTTTCGCAGCCCTGTGAGGTGGTTGATAGTGGGAAGGCCTCCCAGCACCATGAAGGTGTAAAACTGGGGGGTGGTGAGTTACAGCACTGCCCCTTGGGGTTGGATGTATCACCCAAAAGACCTTCATTGGCCAATAGGCCAGTTTAGTTAGTACCCGCACTTCATCCCTTCTCAGATCTTTGTTATTCAATAAATATGGCCCTAATTTTATACCAGTGCTTTGTGTCTCAACTCTTTATTTTCCCCTTTACACATGCAAATGTCACATCAGTGTAATGCCCCTCAACATCCTTTTTAATGTTTTAATGAGGCAGTGCTTGGTGGATTTAGAGTAACCTACATAATCACTCCTAATGAATAACAGCATGTCTGCATATGTAATCACATAGATTTCCTTTATGTTTTCCAGTTTACAACACTTTCTATGAATGCATATAGGAACAAAACTATCCATAAATTCTAAAAAATGAATTTAGTTGTTTTATTTATTAAAGATAAAATATTTAATAAAAATGTAAGCAGTATATCTTCGTAGAATATTTTTTTATCATTAGCATGCCATGCTATATTTTTCAATTAAATTTACTGATGACAAATGGAAGTTAAGTTTGGCATTGTAAAGCAAATCACATAGATCATCACAAAGTCAATATAAAAATCTTAGGCAACTCTGGGATAAATTATACAAATGTTATGGCAGTATTAATATAACTCACGGCTCTGGCTCTCAAACCATTTTTTTAAAAAAACATGGGTTGTACAAGGCCCATTTTGCTTCAATAGCAAAGCTCTTGGAAAAGCAATCTGTTTGGAAAATTATAAATGATAACGTGTTGTCCATCTACAATGACTAAACACATAACGAACATAACAGAAATGCTATGGCTCCCCGGATAGTGTCTGGGCCTAGGGATTCATAGGATGGTGCTGATCGCCTCCTCCAGCTGTGCCTGCAGAAGAGGAGATCTGATCATGGATCTTTCCCCCATCCCTTCTCCCAGACACCATGGAAAGCTTCTCTTACAAAATTGCAATTGCAACCTTGTAAGAGAAGTTGGAGAGGGAGAAAAGGGAGTGGGATGGTGGGCGGGGAGGGAAAGGAGGAAAGGCCGGGACCTGCAGGATCCTAAAGCCTCTCTGCTGTGCATCCTGCCTGCCCCCCAAAAGGGAAGTCAGCTAGAAAGCCGAGAGGCTTGTCTAGCTGCAAATGTAAAGAAAAGGAGGAACAGGAGGCATTTACACCTCCGTCCACATCCTGCCTGCCTGGCTCCTGCCAGTATGGCATAAAGAGAGGGCTCCATGGCATAGAGAGAGGGCTACCTTCAGATTGCAATCTAAAAGACAAAGAACTCAACCCATCCCAAGCTGCATATGGAGGAGGGCAAAACATACAGAACTCAATTTAATGCTTTTACATCTTTCTTCACCTCTCTTCCTCTCAGACATGTGCAATGCTAGGTGCACTTCAACATACACAGACATAGATTTCATAGATTTCATAGATCATAGAGTTGGAAGGAGCCTACAAGGCTCTCGAGTCCAACCCCCTGCTCAATGCAGGAAACTAGAGGAGGGGTCTCCCATCCAAGTAATAACCAGGCCTGACCCTGCTTAGCTTGCCACGCTCAGACAAGCTGAGCCAGCGTAAGCCATTATGTGCAATGGCAAGATGGAATCTGGATTTCCTTGGTGAAAATTGTTGTTGTTGTTGCTGCTGCTGTCGTTGTCGTCGTCATCATCATCATCATCATCATCATCATCATCTGCATATGCAGTCCTGGATATTGCATACATCTACTGATGCCCAGTTAATCTGCTGCTGGGTGTAGCAGCAGCAACCACAACAGCAGGAACATCTACTCCTGGCTTGAGGTATTAACATCTAGTCTGGAATTCCCCTGCCTCCTGCAAGCTACTTTAGGTTGCTCTTAAAGGGGCCATGGTCAAAATTGCAGCTAAGCTTCTAGCTCAGCTGCAATCTTGCCCATGGTAAAAGTAGCTCTGCTTAGGCTGGAACAGCTGCCCACAGAGACACAGACAGTAAGCAGGGAGGTAACAGACTGAGGGTGTGTGTGTGTGTGTGTGTGCGTGCGTGTGTATGTGTGCATGCTTCTATCTGCTGCCTCTACTGGGTGAAAAGCAAAGGAGGTGGAGGATGCACCTACTGGCCTGGACCAAGGGAGAGGTGAATGAGGGAATTTATCACATGATTCCTATCTTTATATTGCCAAAGATTTTATTTCCTAACAGAGCTGACTCTGTGCCTCTAACAGGTGAGATACAGTGTCAGAAGGAAATGCAAGAAACTTCCTCTTCTCTCTGAAGCTCCATGTTTGGGGGTGTGGGGTGGATGGGTAAGCTTCACCTGTTGAATTTGTGCCAATTCTGACAATTTTAAAGCAAAAAGAAAGAGATTGTCCTGCAAGCACTGACACACACACACACCCCATGAAAAATGCCAGATATCAACAACTGAGGATTTAAGTAAAGTTTAAAAATTTACAAAAGCCACTTATAAAATATTATAAATTACTATATAATATAATAATGTAATAATTATAATATATAAGATATTATATAATAATATAATTCTAGAAAAGTCATCCTAGCACTGGTGCTGCTGCTGCTACCTCTTCTTCTAGCAAGGGGCAGCATGTCACAATTATCCCTCAGTTACACAATACTTCTTCACACAATGCATAATCAATTTGCTGCCACAAGATGTGATGGTCAGTGTTGTAGTTGTAGATTGCTTTAAAATATACACACTTTCCTGTGAGTAAGTCCCATTGAATGTAATAGGACTTACTTCTGAGTACACATGCATAGGATTACACTGTTATTCTGTTTTCAGAGCAGTGGTAAATTTTACTTGGCTCTACCTGTATACCCCATGTGGAAGTCTTTTTCTAACACATGCTGAAGTGCAATGGAGAAAGCTCTCTACAGTAATGATTAGGATTATTCTGCAGGGATTTTGGATTTTTTTTTAATGCATTAGAAGGGATTTAACAGAAAACACACTCTCCTCAAGAGAAAGAAAGAAAAAATCCCAGCTACCTCAAATAGCAGCAACAAACATCATTCCATTTTGGCATTATTGTTCAATCACAGTGTTGTTGTTCTTGTTTTTTATTAAAGTACAATGGAGCCCACATGATTTTTTTTCTGAGTGGAGAAAATAGGAGCTTGCAGGGTGGGCCTGTGAACCACTTTACACACTCAGAGATATCTAAATGTTAAATATTATTATTTCTTTGGCAAACTACTAATGAGAACAAAGCCACCATGGAGGAGGGATCCATTTTTAAAGTGGGAGGGAGATCTTTAAAACAAGGAGTTTCCTGCACAATCATGTGGGGAAAGTAGGCTGAAAGTTATGTTTGACTGAAATAATGGCATATTCCTCCACGGTTTACCCCTTCCTACCATTTGTTGTCGCTAGGGATGTATCCACGAATACTCACAAGTCTTGGGGGGCTGAAGTGAGGCTGAAATCGGCCCCGCTTGCCCCCCCGAGACTCACGCGCCTTACCTTCCCACCGCTCATCCCACCGCTCCATGCCACAATTGCAGCGCGGGGTCCCATCACGTCATTTCCGGCTGCCAGGAAGTTATGTGATGGGACCCTGTGCCACATTTTTGGCGTAAAAACCAGGGCAACATACGGTAGCTTGAAACAGCCACAATTTGCTATTCGCGGCCGTTTCAAGCTATGTTGCCCTGGTTTTACGCCAAAAATGTGGCGCAGGGTCCCGTTGCATCACTTCAGGGCAGCTGGAAATGACGCAACGGGACCCCGCGCTGCTGGTGCGGCATCTTGAGCAGCACCGAGATTCGGGCCTTCGGGGGGGGCTGCTCACGAGAATCATTACTAAAGGAAAGAGCCACCTTCTCTCCTAGTCACTTTAAAACACTGGGAAGGGAGGCAAGACTAGTCCTCAGTCCTAGGTATTGCCAGGAATCAGAGGAAACAACCTCTGCCCTAGGCGGTACATGACAAAAACTCCCTATTCTGGTATGATCCTATGATGGTCAAAGCAGGTTCAGAAAGCAAACTACCTAAATGGCAGCCACTGGTTATCAGTTGCTCTTACCATTTTGCTTTTCAACCCCATGATCAAGTACTTTTGCCTGCAGATCTTGATGACAAAGAAAATTCTCTAAATACCAGTTTTTTCTCACTCTCAAGAAAGCCTCTCAGTTTTCCCAGTTGATTAATTTAACTGGATATCATGATAGGAATATATATGGGTCATACAGCTTGAGCTGTTGAGATCTACTTAACTCACATTATTACTGCTGAGGTGTTTAGCATTCCATTTAATGAGCACCCAAAAAACCCCACCATATATGCTGGCACTGTCTGGTGAAAGTAATTATTTTAGCCCATTAAAACTATTCCAGTGTTTCTGAGTCCAAATGATGAATATAACATGAAGCAGAATATTGGGTGGGGGAATGGGTGGAGGACTTTTGAACCTTAAATCTTAGAAAAAGGAAATGTTTAGGAAAGATTTTCATTGCCATAATTACAGCAAGTATCATGATGTCATTATAGAAATATGTGGTATATTTAGAACGTGCTGGCCTGGGCTTGTCTCCTGAGATAAATTTAGAGGGGTGCACTTTGCAAATATATGTATGGATGTGATATCACTGTTTGAAGCAGGGGGGATGAGTGAGATGCCATCCCACTCCTTTTCAAGTGGACCTGTAACCATCAACCATCAGGTGGACAAATGAAATATATGCATTCTCAAATCACCGGTGGCTTGGAAGCGGTTGACAGAGAAATGGCTGATTCTGGAGACTATGATCTTTTTAGAAGCAGCATGTTAACCCGCTTTGGATTAACAGAGTAGAAGGAACTTCATGACCTTTTTTTTTTTTTTTAAACATGCTTCTGAGATGCTCTGTTGGCAAGTGGGCGGGTGGGTTGGGACAGCTTTTGACACATTGATAGCAAGGCGGGAGGGAAAAGGCATCATTTTCTGGTGAGGAGGGGCAGAGACTTTGTCAGCTTATAGTAGCGGAACAATTCCCGATATCCTGTCCTGCCCTCTCAATCTTTATGAAGCAGTAGGCAAGAATCAACCATTGCCAAGGCAGCAGAAACAGCAGGCCAAATTATGCTTCTGAAAGAAGCCCAAGGAAAGAAACTCTTGAGAGGAAATGTCCATCCAAAAAAGTAGTGGAGGCCACCACAGCAGCATTCTCAATGACCAAACTACAATTTGGTCTAAAAATCCCAAGAGCCCAGCGCCATGGTTGGCTCATACCAACAGACCAGGAGAATGAGTAGGTGAGATTAGTTATTTTCATTGTGTGGAGAAGAGACATAATAAATTTGATTGTCCCAAATAACAGGAAAAGAATCAGCCCCTTCCTCACATCCCATCATCCAGGCTGCATGCGATAGAGAAATGAGCCCTGAAAACTCCAATCCCTTACTGCATCTTCTGTCAACTCCACTACTTTTCCAGCTCCTCGGGGTTTTGAATTCTTACAGGATTAAGAATATGCCACTTCTAATGCATTAAATAATAAGAATGTACAGGGATAATTACATAGCCATTGAATAGACTTTGCATCACATTTTACACATGTGAACATCCTGTTAGATGTGACATGGTAATCTTTCTGTGATAGCAGCAGACAGCAACTAAGATTCCTTGGACTAACATTCACCCCCCCCCTTTTTTTTAAAGGGAAGGGTATAAAGAGGGAGGGGTTGCCAGAGGATGCTTTACATTGGACTGGGTGATGATGGTGATGCTACTTGTTTATTCATTATGAAACAAACATGCCTGAAACTTAGTGTCAACAATACTGGGCTAGATGGACCCATGGTCTGACTAGGTATAAGGCAGTTTCTTATATTCCTAGAATTAGATCAAGATCACTTCTCAGTGTAAGAGGCACCAGTTAAAGACCCATCTCTTTGCCCAGACTTTCCCTGATTGTTTGGGCTGCCTAGTTATTTGGTTTTAATGTATTCATAATATTTTTATATTATTTATTTTGTATTTATTATGATGTATTTTAATATTTTAAAATACATCATAATAAATATTTTAATGTATCTTAACCCTTGCTTTGTAAACTGCTTAGAGATATTTTTAGATATAGCTAGCTGTATATAAATCTTTGAAAGAAAGAAAGACAAGGAAGCCCCTTACAGGGAACAATTCCATGTGTGCCTTCAAATCCATCATTTTGTGCCTCCTTTCCATATAAAATATTATCTTTTATTTGAAGGCTCCAGTTTCTCCTTAAGCAGGCCATGCATGCAGTGAGACATGGATGCTCCAACAGTTCAGTTGCATTAGGAAAACAGATTTCAAATTCAACTCAGCTCTTGTTGTATGCCATGAAATGTCAAGCCACACTGACTGCATCAGTGAAGCTCAGCAGGCCAACACTGCCTTAGCTGAACAAACTTCAAAGCCTGACTGATGACTTAATAAAATGCTGCTGCATATCCATGATGCTGAAATAGAGAAGATCTTGCACAGTGCATTTCAACCTTTGGAATGTCCTGACTGAGGCTGTAATCCTATGCCCACTTGACTGGCCATAAGCCTCATTGAACCCAATAGGACTGACCTCTGAGTAAATATGTATGGGATTGCATGGTGAGAGACACAAGAAAGTGAAGAGAGAAAATTTCAGTAAGAATTCTGGCAAATACTGCACATGGAGGAAGCACAGGACTGAATGAAATGCCTTGTGCAAAGGTTGTTTCTGCATAATTCTCTAAACAATTCACTAAACAGCCCCGATGGTTTTGTTAAGTGAAATAACAACATAGCACAATGAAAGAAAAAGATCCCACACCTCCATAATATAGGCAAAGCTGCTTTTCTTGCCTTAGTAAGTAGTATCAACCAACTATGCTTCAACTGTGAAACATGATTTGTACACCATGTTTCTCTCAGCAATTTCTCACCCTTCTATCATAATCTAACAAGCAGCTATTGGATTTTGTTTAAGGCCTGAAGGAAAGGCACTCTGGACATACTTAGGGGTTCTCCAAATCCTTACTAGTTATTATTCACAACTGGTAAGATGAAATTTCTCCTCATCTGCACTTTTTCTCCTCCCCTCCCCCTGACCTTCCTAATAGAAATTCAGGATCTAGCACATATAGCTAGTTGATGGACCCCAGGCTGATTCCACTCCCACCCACTGCTATTTTATCTGGTGCTTATCTTGTAGGTCTGTAAGTAGGTCCATACCTCCTTTATTTATTTTTTCATGATCCCTACTGTAGTGATAAACTCCATACAAGTAATAAATGACAAGG
The DNA here is from genome assembly GCA_021292165.1 of Shinisaurus crocodilurus. Lineage (NCBI taxonomy): Eukaryota > Metazoa > Chordata > Lepidosauria > Squamata > Shinisauridae > Shinisaurus > Shinisaurus crocodilurus. The sequence goes on along the minus strand of CM037879.1, from coordinate 143,109,934 downwards.
ATGAGGAATGACGAGGAAGCTTCCTGAAAAGAAAGTGTACCATTTAGGCAAACCTGAGCCACGGAAACTTATGATCATCTTCAGAAGCTCTGCTCCAAGTGTCCCTGCCAAATGAGGTGAGACATGGGACCACTGGGCAGAGGGCCTTTTCAGCTGTGGCACCCTGGTTGTGGAACAGCCATCTCAGCTGATGGGACTGAGAGGACCAAACCTACCATTAAAAAATAATAATCAGATTTTGTTTTTGTGAGTGGGAGGGGAATTGAAGATGACACAGCTGAGGGTGTATGTGTTGTTGTTGTTTTTAATTTTCTAAAGAAACCTAGTTTTTAAATCTATGAATCTATTATTATTATTATTATTATTATTATTATTATTATTATTATTGTTATTTATATACCGCCCAACAGCCAAAGCTCCCTGGGCGGTTCACAATAATCCATAAAAACACATAATACAATATACAATAAAAACCGTTATACAAAATTTAAAAACCCGAATTTAAAAGCAAACAAACTTATAAATAAAACAGGAAATGCAATGCGATCAAATTAAAAGAGCAATCACCCCGCCATGCACTAAGAGTTAAAGGCCTCAATATAGAGGGCAGTCTTAACCTGGCGCCGAAAAGATTGAAAAGTTGGCGCCAGGCGGGCCTCAGGAGGGAGCTTGTTCCAGAGTTGGGGGGCTACCACAGAGAAGGCCCTCCTCCTTGTCGCCGCCCGACGAGCCTCCCTTGGAGGCGGCAACTGGAGGAAGGCCCCAGATGTTGAGCGTAGTGACCGGGTAGATTGTGGTTGGGAGAGGCGTTCCGTCAAATATTGTGGTCCCAAGCCGTGTAGGGCTTTAAAGGTTAAAACCAGCACCTTGAATTGGGCTCGGAAGCATACAGGCAGCCAGTGCAAGTGGGCCAAGACTGGTGTTATGTGTTGGGACCTTCTGGTCCCATTAATAAGTCTGGCTGCAGCATTCTGCACCAGCTGCAGCTTCCGAACAGTCTTCAAGGGCAGCCCCACGTAAAGTGCATTGCAGTAGTCCAGCTTTGAGATTACCAGAGCGTAGATTACTGAAATCAGGCTATCCCTGTCCAGATATCTGTGTCTCATATTCTCCACTAAGTTTGTGTGTAGTGATTTACTTAATCTGTGTCTCATATTCTCCACTAAGTTTGTGTGTAGTGATTTACTTAAGGATCTGAAGCTCACTGGGTGGTCTTGAGCATTGTCTCTCAGGTGAATCTTCCTTAGAGGATTGCTGTAAGCATAAATGAGGTTGTTGTTGTTGTTGTTGTTGCTATATTTTGATCACTGTGCATTTGCAGAGGACAGGTTCCTACTTCAAGAAGGTTATAATCTAGAAAATGGCACATGGTAGACAACTGTGGGCCTAACAGCCATTTTAGCACCTGCTTTGCATGCAGAAGGTCCCAGGTGGAATCCCCACCATCTCCAGGTCAGGCTAGGAAGGAATCCTGCCTGAAACCCTGGAGAGCTGCTGCCAGCCAGTGTCGACAATACTGGGCTAGATGGACCCATGGCCTGACTCAGTATAAGGCAGCATCCTATGTTCCTAAAAATCTTACAAAAATACACAAATGGCATGTTAAGAGCTTCATGCAACTATCCAATCTACCTTGAGGCCAAACTGTATGTTACACAGTAAATGACTTTTTAGGGGAGGGGATATAGCTCAGCAGTAGAGCACATGGTTTGCATGCAGAAGGTCCCAGGTTCGATCTCTGGCATCTCCAGGTAGGGACGGGAAGGAATCCTGCCTGAAAACCTGGAGAGCCACTGCCAGCCAGTGTCGACAGTACTGGGCTAGATGCAGCAATGGTCCGACCTCAGTATAAGGCAGCTTCCTATGTTCCTATAAATAAATTCAACAGAAGTAGCTTAGCCTGTTAAATTGCTGCCTGTCAGGCAGCTCTTAAAAGCTCAGGCCTGTGTCAGGAGGAAAACGTGGCAACACGCCTATCAACATTGCTTGGTTATTGGGATCACCAAATTCACATTGGGGAAATGGCATGAGAAAAAGGGTTAACCCACCCACCCAGCCAGCGCAGTGCTGCCAGTCCAATCAAGTTTGGTCCACCTTGCACCTGTTTTAAAATTTAAAAACAGGATCTCCCCACACCATGTGGGGTTGGTCTTAAGGTGAGCAAGGATAGCCACAGCCTCATGCAAGAAGAAGAAGACAACAGCAAACTGACTTGTATTCATGCACCATTATTAATTCTCTTGTTTCATTTATTTACTCAGAGGCAAGAAGCAAGACTACATTTCCCCCATTTTAATATGCATACAGTACACAATCTGGTGAGACAGACCTCCTCACAAAACACCCCCTGAGCCCACTCAAGCGATATATGGCAAGTCTGTCTTACATTATTCTTCCCTCACATGAAACTTGCTTCAGTACCTCTTCAGTTCATGGCCTCAGCTGTGCTATCTCAGTAGCCATCTGGTTTTCAGATGTATAAGGCGAGGACATCATCTAAGGAACAATGGAATCATTTACTAAGTCAACTGTGCTATTCTGATCATCATCAGCTGAAGAATTGTGTTATTGGCCTCTAAACAATTGTGACTAATTAGAATCCTTGTTGGGTATCTGAAGAAAAAATGGCTAGAGCGACTGCAAACATAAAAGGCAGATAGCTTGGCCAATAGAAAAATTGCCACAAAGAGTGGCTGCCTCTGGGTCAGACAGTTTCTTTTGACTTCTCCTGCATGGACATAAAATCAGAGGAAGGCAATACTGGCAAAGAAAACTGAATGACGAATGACCAGTACAGTTTGTGGATGTGCTGATATAACAGTTTGCCTATTGGGAGATCCGTGTTTGATCTGACTGAAATTTAAGAACATGTGACAGGATGTTATTCTTCATTTTGATGTTTAAATGAGATGATGCACTGGAATTATGCTAAAAAGAACAACAAAATATTAAAGCTTAAAACCAATGGGGAATACAGCAAAGGGCCCCACACAGTTGATTGATTTATTGAGTTGAGATCTAAAGGATGAGCCTGTCAAAGCAAACACAGCAGAGACATTACATATTTTTCTTCATGTTTGTATAAGAGGATTGACCCAAAGTAGGATACCAAAACTAGACTACAGATTTCATAAGACAATCCTACACTACAGTCTGATGAGGGAAATCATTTTCCTTCCCTTGCAAGACTCATGCTTTGAATCTAAATCAATCAACTGTGTAGGATCATTTGCTGCATTTGCTATTCACTGTAAGCATCAATACATTTTGTTATTGTTAGCAACACCCCATTTCATCATCTCATTCCAACATCAAGAAGGAAAAAAAGCACCATTGCACCAAACCACAGCCCTTCATTCTGATGAACAAAGAAAGCTTCTGAATTAGAGGAATTTCCCAGTCCATTCAGCAGATTGGGCAGGTAAGTAACACCCATTTGGGAAGGGTGCATTGTGAATGCATTGGAGCATGACACTCCCAAGGAATAACTGTATTGGGGCATGTACCTATAGATACATGGATATTTAATTTTTTTAAAAAACAACGTTATTCTGTTATGTTTATACAATAATACTAGATATTTATGAAATATAGAAATCCCTAGAAACCTATACTTAGAAAATTATCTAAAATACCATAAATGAATGCTACATTTAAAGATCTAGCCCCACAGATGGTACTGAGCTCAACAGAGCAATAGTCCTGCAAGCCATCAAAACTGATGCTCAGCCAGGAAAAAGGTAACATCTAGACTTTGCCAACACCACTATTATAACATTTAATAACACTGTAGACCATGTGGCTATTGCTCTATTGTAGTGCAATAATGTATATTTTATGGCCAAGCCCACAGTCTGTTTGGAATAGTTTTGTAAATTATCAGTATTGCCCCAGGCTGAAAGGTAAATTTCAGGCACTAAGCTATATGCAAGGATTCTTCAGAAACTGGATATATGCATGCCCTATGGCAGTGATGGCAAACCTTTTTGAGCCCGAGTGCCCAAACTGCAACACAAAACCAACTTTTTTGTTTCAAAGTGCCAACACTGCAATTAAACCTGAATACCGGGGTTTTAGTTTAGCAAAAACAACTCATACAGTAGTCCGAACTAATTAACATCTTTTGTCTTAAAAGAAAAACACAATAACAGGGCTTTCAATGATACAAGCAGTTTTTTATTGAAAAAAAATCAACTCAATTTTTTTTCTAGTACTACATTATAGCCTTAAGGTAATTTAAATAATTAGGCATATGTATTTTTGGATAAGGGATTCTCAACTTGTAATATGATTAATGTGATTTTTGCTGTTGCATGCATGCTGATAATTTGTCAAACTTTGGCTCATACTCAGTTTGAGAGCAACACATGCAGCACTCAGCTCATCTGTTAATCTGTTTCTGGTATCAGATTTGATATAATTCAAAGCTGAAAAGAGCTGAACTCATGTTTTTGTTGTTGTTGTTGTTCAAGTTTTGGAGTCTACAAAAACACAAAATTTATTTAAAAAGACAGATGAAGCACCTGCAAGGAACTCAAGGCGGCTTACATAATCCTCCTCCTCTCCACTTTATCCTCACAACAACCCTGTGAGGTAGGTTAGGCTGGATATTGTGAGGATAAAATGGAGAGGAGGAGAATTATGTAAGCTGCCTTGGGTTCCTTGCAGGCTCTAAGATTGTTAACAGGACTGGCCAATGTGATCATATTCATATTATGCCAGTGTAGATGGGAAAGTACTGGCATAATATGATCACATTGGCCAGTCCTGAGAGGAAGAAGAAACTACTGGGGTGCAGAGCGGGGAGCCAGAAGTAATTATTAAGATGATGGAAACGGGGAGAAATGAGGGAGGGGGAAGGAGAAGAGAAGAGAAAGGAAGCAATATCGAGAAGGGAAGCCTGCTGCAGTGAAATAAAAGCCTTAGAGCCCTCCATGGAGTTACAGAGAACTAAGGGTGGTGGGGCAAGGGAGGGAAGAGGAGGAAGCGCTATGGGGGGGGAAAGTAATTATGAAGACGATGCAAATGGGGAGAAATGAGGGAGGGGTGAGGAGCACGACAAGGGAAGGGAAGCAAAGCAATATCGAGAAGGGGAGGCTGATAGGAAGAAGGCAGTGCGGGGGAGGGGGAGAAGCGACTGATGCAAACGCAAACGGGGAGAAATGAGGGAGCGGGGGAAGCACGGGAAGAGAAGGGAAGCAATATTGAGATACAAAACATGGGGGGGGAGGGAAGGAAACCGGAGGGGAAAGAAGACCTCAAGCATCTGGTGGAAAGAGAGGGGGAAAGAGTGAGGGGGAAAGAATGGGGGGGATCATGATGAAGCCAGGGAGAATGCGGGGGTCGCCAAGAGAGAAGAAGGGAAGCCTACGGCGGTGAAATGCCTCCCTTCTCCTGCTTCCCCTCCTCCTCCCCCTCCTGCAGAAAGAACTCCCGGCTGGCCTCATGCCGCTGGGAGCGACTCTCACGGAGGCCCCCCAGGCTTTGGTGTCGCGCGAACGAGCCCTGGATCGTGCCCCGCTGCCGGGAAGGGCTCCCTTCTCCTGCATCTCCTCCTCCTCCTCCCCCCCCTCCTGCAGAAAGAACTCCCGGCCTGCCTGTCTGCCTCGGGTCCGCTCCGGCTGGGCTGTGGCTCCTCCCTTCTCTTCTTCCTCCTCCTTTGCTGTCTGCAAACAAACAGCACCAGCGCCTCGTTGGGAGGGAGCACTGTGCGCGTGGCGTGACGCTGCCTCACGCCTCCCGGCGACCCCGCCCCACCCCGGGAGGACCTTCTTGGCCCTTCCCCGGCAGAGGAGGCGGCCTGCGGGATGCCGGGCGACACGCAGCAGGCAGGAGCGGCCGCTCGCCCCCCTGCTCTCGAGCTCTGTGCCCCTGGCGATCTATGGCTCACGTGCCAGCAGAGCGGTCCCCACGTGCCAGCTGTGGCACGCTGTGCCATAGGTTCGCCATCACTGCCCTATGGGATGCAAAGCGTGACAAAGCTATTTCTTCCCCTGACAGTAACCCCAGATGCACACACAAACCACAGGAAATACTTAAGAATAACTACCACTGCAGGACTCTATAATCTTTGATAATCTGCTATTACAGAACTAATTATATGCCCTGAATTATTAAGGGTTTTATTTCTTACCCACAGGCACATTTGGTTCTTGTCACTGCGCACTGCCCCTGCTCTTGGATTTCCTGGCTCACATGACTTTCCCCCTATTGAGTTCCCTAGTCTACAATTCCCTTACCTTCTTCATTTATCCTTATTATGGACCTTCTGTCTGGACCTAACATCATTTTCCATGAAGCAGAGGGGAAAATGGAAGTTACAAAGCATATAGGATTGAAACAGATATATTTCTTGTGCCATTGTTTGCACTGCTAATAGGAACTTCAAAGCCTACAACTCTGAGCATCTTTACCAAAAGGACATTCCCTAAATCCCCACTTGCTTGGGATCTCTAGAAGAAAAAAATTACTGTGTCTGGCAATCCGTGAACTCCTAATAAAGCCCTGAAAAATGTGAAATGCTCTGTACATTAACTACATCAATGGACAGAAGCCACAACTTTGATTTGCCTTATCTTGGTTTGATCATCACTCTCTCAGTAATGCATTAGACTGGTAGCATGTGAAAAAGAAATCAATTTTGTAGCACCACTGATTTTTCTTATTCAATATATTTCTGTCTGTCAAATTAACTCTGTGATCAGTAATCATCCAAATAGACACATATGGGTAACATTGATGTTTTTACCTCTGAATAGCTATCTAGAGTGAAGAATTTTTTTTTTAATCTGGAATATCCCTAGGGATTATTCTACTGTTATTAATTTAACCAGACACTGGATGTCAGTGTTGCTGTTTGTTAAAAGGAAAGGAAAAGTCTAAAAGGCCGTACTTAATATGAGATATCAAATAAAATCAGTCTAAATGGCATTAAGTGCTAACAAGTTTACTATATATTTATAATGCATCTTACTGGTCTTATAGTTGTTGTTTTCCATATATATTAAGAGGTTGACATGACACACAGCCTCCTCCATTCTTCTCACATGTCGCTGTGGGTTCTTGGGAGATTCCTGCCATGACATCCACATCTTGCATTGGCAGCCATTCTGCTAGCAGAGATTTGCCCTTGTTGGAGGGCTGAGCATTAATGGTGTGCATACGTGACTGACCAAATTAGCCCTAAATTTAGTTTATTTAAAGATAAAACATTGCATGCCTTTAAAATGAGGGGATATTTTTTATAGCCCCATAATTTGGCTATTACATAATAATATGACTTTTCCCATGCCTTTTTCCTAGAGCTGATGGCTTAAAAATATATATATTTCTAACCATTCTGAAATCTATCATGTCACTAAACATAGAGATTAATGGCTTCTCTGACTGTCACTGTAAGCAATGACAAGCACATTTAGGCAGCAATTCTGTACACACTTTCTTGGGAGTAAGTCCCACTGAACTCAATGGGGCTTAACTCTGGGTAACTATGTATAGGATTGGACTTGAGTTGTAGCATCTTGTATGTGAGAAGGTAGCTCTCAGGAAGCTGAACACAGTAAACTAAGGTGCTCGCCTAGGAGCCAAACTAAATGTTCTGTCTAGCACACACAGTGGAGCCATGCATGCTAGTTTTCTTTACCTCTGTGTTAGTGTGCATGGTCCCAATTCAGATTGGGACTGTGGAGCTCTGGGAGGGGGTGTTAAACCTCCCCCCCCACTCATTTTTTCCACAAAATTTCACCCCACATGTGGGGGGAATAAAAAAAATGCTCCAATGGAGCATTCTTCTTTTTCTATTTAAACCGCCTCTCCCCGCTCCCCCCCCCCTGGAGGTGTGTGGAATTTCATGGAAAAAACAAGTGGGGGAAAGTTTAAGCGCACACACACACACACACACACACACACACACCCCGGAGCACCACAGTCCCAATCTGAATCAGGGCCACATGTGCTTACATGGAGGTAAAGGAACTAACATGCATGGCTCCACCATGCATGTTAGACAGAACATCTATTTTGGCCCTCAAACTATGCCGTACCATTGATTCCAAAGATTGAAATCAGCTTGATTCAAGCTGATGGAATATGTCACTTGACAGAAAAAGTGGCCAGAACTGGCCTAGGTAAAGGTTCATTTTGCAGTAATGGAAACAATAAGCAAAGGGTAACAGGGTTAATATTTAGGGAGGTGATCATCACATCAGTCTGGAAGAACCATCAGTAAATGGTTCCTCATGCCTACCATTTTACTTTGCCATTTACCATTTCATTGTTTTTATATATTAGGGATTTGGCCCCAGGACTTCCCATTTTGGTGTGATTCTGGATGATGAAGAAGATGATAATGACTGCTTCAAGTTACATTTAAAGCAAAATTTTCCACCAACCAAGTGCTTTAATATTATTTACAAGAAATAAACATTGACTCCAATGCCTGTTTGGAGAAGGTGATGCTTTGAATCACAAGTATAGAAAAAGTCCCTACTAAAAAAAATACCCTGTATAGTACTTAATGATGAATTCCCTTCCCCAGTGTTGTGCAGATGTGATGGTCTGTCTGTGATGCCACCACCTCCAGTGTACTGGTTTTAAGAAATGCAGAGAAAGTGGCCAGATATCCTTTGTAACTTTGAAGTGGTTACTTGCAAGTCTGTGGCACACAACTGACAGTGTCTCAAAGTATGGCCAGAACATGACAGACTTTCAGCCTGATCCTAAAGATGTTTACTTGGAAGCATATCTCACTGAATTCAATGGTACTTAATTCCTAATAGGTATGCTTAGGATTGCAGTCTTTGCCTATTCTCTCCCCACATTTCACAGGCAACTTAATGATGCAAATAGGGAAAAGGACCATTGACACTGGTTGTTGTGATGGACTATTAATCATCTTACAGATACTGCACTGGAGTAATGTGGTGTATAGGCTTTGTTACAACATTGTGAAGTCATGTTTCTAAGGAAGTGAGACATTTAAACAATGGTCATGGGTGTTGTACTATTAAAAGCAACATATTACTTTCATTTTACATAGCTTTACAAAAAAGAGGCATGGCTGACCCAGGAAACAAAAGACTCAGCCTTCCAATTAACACGCCAGTTTGTACATAACTAGCCTCCAGACAAGAAAGAAAGAAACCAATCCCACTGAAAGTGAAGTTGCTTCTAATTAGAAAACCACTAGCTCCATTTAATGGATCAAAACCACACGTGAGACAGGCATCAAAGCTTCCCTAATTGGAATTTAAAGCAAACAAAATAACATAGTTTCCAAGATGCTTTCCCCACTTTTTTCACACTACAAAACTTCTTAGAGGGACGTTTTCACGTCCACAGGGTTTAGCATCGCATCTTGAAAATTGATTTCATTTTCATTTTTTAAAGAAGGAATGCAGTTCTTTGATAGGAGCAGAGGAGGCTTAAACATCTGTTAATATTGACTATTGCCATTTCAGACATTTTATTGAGTGAACATCATATAAGACCTAGGGATTGGAGAATCAGCAAGGCTCAAGCTGGTCAAAAGTTCTCCAAGTTCCATTTCAAAGCTCAGTCTGCCTTGTTCCCATTCCCAAATGCAAGTTTTGTTGTGGCTGTTGTGAGAATGGGAAAAGTATGTATTTGGACGCACATTTTTTAAATTGCACACCCAAATACATACTATACCCCATTGACTAAAGTGTGAAAATGCTTTCTTCTTCTTTTTTCTTCCCAAAATACACATTTTTAAAGTGTAAATTTTACTAATTAATGCATTTTGCGAACCCAATGGCAAGCTCAGGAATATGGAAGCTTTGCCTGAAAAATATGTTCACGTTCAAGGATGCACACATGACAAGTTCTGTTGATTAACAAACTGAAATGAAATTCTTGTAACATTCCTAATTAAGAGCAATATTTCCCTTCCTAATATTACCTTGTAATGCAATTGCAAGACATGGAATATGGTAGACCAGCACATGAGTGGAGTGAGCATGACCTTGTTCATCTACTGTGTATATACTCTACAGGCTCAGACAACTGCTCCATCATTTTCAGTGAGCTCAATTCCAGGTCATCTGTAATGCATCAGAATTGCTAGAATTTCCCCTTCTCTTTGGGGGTCATCCACATATTGTATTGTGCCTTGACAAGCAAGCAATCACACTGAGTCAGGTCTCCAGACGGAGGACAGTTGTAGGTGGTATGATAGAAGCACTGTTGCCCTGTTGCAAACAACTCATCCCACTGTCATCTCTGCTTATAGATTACTGTAGTGCTAATCTTGCAAACCCTGTTTGACAGATAATAATGGGACAAAACAACAACAACCCAGTAACAGCACAGGGAAATGATGCCTCTATCATAGCAACTTCAACTATCTTAAAAACTATTGCCCAGCCATAGGCAAGGAAGTATGTCAAGAGCATGAGATAAACTAAAACATGAGTATCTAATATTTTGCATGTATCCAAATTCAGTTTCCATTCAGCATTTTGGCAGCATTTCTTTTGTTTTTTGCTAGAAACTGAGTTTGATTCAGTGATCACTTACTGCCCATCAGAGGGCTGGGATAAGGACTGCTCATATTTAGCCTGGGATCAAACTAAGGATGCTAAGAACCTGCTGAATTGGATCTGGTGAACCCATGAGCAGAATTCCTCTCACAGAAAGATCCTGCTCATAGAAGGGAAATAAGGTGATTTCCTTTACCCTACAGCCCCTGCACCCCCAAAAACTCTGCTCAAGAAGGATGAAGGACCCTCTGGAACAGTGTGGGAGGTTGCATACAAGGCTACAAGAAGAACAAATGTAAATATCACCTCACCTACCACTTCCATAAGCAGGAGCCTCTACTAAATCAGAACCCCATCCATAATTATGGAAAAAAGCCTTCCATGAGCAGAAGGGCTAATCTGGGTACAAGCCAGCCATTGTGTTTTTCATTTGTCTCAGGAGATTTGGGGATCTGTATTTCACTGATAATGATGTCAAACACTACATTTTAAAGCTATAGGTCTACCATAAGGTAATGAAACTGTTCACACTTCATTGCCTGTTTATGATGACATCAAAGTCCTTGCTGGAATAATAGCTGCTTCAGGTCGAAAAGAGGGGTGTTCATCAAATTGTTCCTCTTTTTTTTTTTTGCTTGTGTGGTGCTTTGTGCATTTAACTGACATCTCAACAGGATTGAGGATGCTGAACATCTTTCATACATCAGCTGTCAGCTCTTCGCAGGACTGAGTACAAAATGACATTTCTCCCATGCAGTAATCACTTGAAACTGCATACCAGCATTTTATTTTGCCATAAAATACATTTACAGTGGAGGGAAAGAATCAAAGCAAAATGCTGTTCAAAGGGGATGCATGCTAGATGATGGGTGTGTGCTCGTGTGTGTGTGTGTGTGTGTGTGTGTGTGTTATTGGCGTGAGCTCAAAATTAGCTCTTGATTCAAAACATAATCCCATTATTATAATAGAAATTGTAGACGTGACAGTTTCAATGGGTTGTAACAATGTATACTAATCTAATCAAGGAGGAAGTCCATGTTGCTATCACCCAGAGCCAAGGTCAAGTAAAAGTGGTGTTTGAGACAGAAATAACTGTTGCCATTCCAGCTATAAAAGTTCCATAGCCTCTTGAACAGATATGCCCTTCAGATGACAGCAAAGGAAGGACTAGTCAGAGAGCACCCTACAGTGTTTTCAATGCTACACAAAGAATAAAACTCCCCTTATGCAATCTTGGCCCAAAGTACATAAAATGAATGGATGATTATTCTTTACCCCCTCCCCCCAAGGCCAACATGTAAATGTCCCTCAGAGTTCCCTTCTGAAAGAATAATAGACAAGAATGAATAGTGGTAGGCAACCTAGTCTCCAAAAAAGCAGGGCAAGGCAACCTGCTGCCCTCCATAGGCTTTGGACTCCAACTCCCAGTCAGCATGGTCAGAGATTATAGGAGTTGTAGTCCAAAACCTATGGAGGGCACCAGGTTGTCTGGTCACACTATAAAGTAGTGTTCTACCAGTACAAAGCACACTTGAAGTGCATGGCTATTATGTCAGGCTTTGAGATCAAAATTGCTTTCCAACTATATAATATATATATATATATATATATATATATATATAGGTTTCAAGAGCCCTTAGGACTGGAATATTATCTCTCACCATTTGCTTGGTGTTGATCTCATAGGTCTCCCCACACCCCCAAACTTACAACCCATGGTTCTTATCTTTCTATTGAAGAAAAAAAAAGTGTAATTGGTTTCAAAAGAAAAGGGATGGGTGAACAAGCAATGTTCACGTTCTCCCAGATTCTCCGATCCTCAACGTGAAGCTCATCTCTCCTTCAATTTCCACGGGTATTTGCCATCACAGTTTGATTTGCGCGAATGGGAAAATTGCATAAATCGAACACGATCGAACAGGGAAATTGCACAAAAGTTGCACAACTTCCCTCATAGGCTGAAGAATGAAATTGCACATGTATTTAAATTGCACAATTTCAAACTACTTTTTCTCTGAAACTTATGCAATTTTGAAATGCGATTGCATGTTTGAGAATTTGCAAACAGTTTTGGAGAACATGTTCTCCTGCTCATGCTTGCATTCAAGATTGCAAAGAGGGCATGCTTGACTGTTCTGTAGGTGCAAACAAAATGTTTGTGCATCTCTAAAAATGATTTCACAGCAGGTCCCTTAACCACAGTTGAATGTGGCTTCCTAGTAGCATCACAATTTGAATGGCAGACACTCATAATTAAACGAGTTGCAAAACTGTTCCAGCAGAAAAAGAAAGGCTTTAAATGAGGCTGATGCCACAATCGTATGCACATTTACCTCAAAGTAAGCCCCACTGACTTACTTCCAAGTAAATATCATTGGGCTGCACTTTAAGCCTGAAATACCATTAAATTCAGTGGGAGTTCTGAAAATTGGTCTGAAACTTACATGATGGTAAAATAAATTCCTAAATCTAAAGGCAAGGGCACTGAGGCTTTTGCCTTAGCAAGCCAGATAGTGACTGGGTTCTCGACGACAGGACAACCAATCAACGATAACAGTCAATGGTTGGTTGTGTTGTATCATGCAAACCCAGTGCGGGTTACCCACCATAGATAAATTTATACAGACTACCCATGATGAGAACCCATGGACTGTTCTAGGATTTGTTTTTCCCATGGTCGATTGCCATGTCATCCACACCTGGATGACCAATCCCACTGTGGGTAAAGACCCACAAACGGCGACTTGCTTCACAAGGGCAGCAAAAAAAACAACACCTGGCTGTTCTTCCTGAGCTAGCCATGGCCTCTGCCAGTGCCAGCCACCCCACAAGTACCCAAGCAGCACATGGGGGCAGCTGGCACTAGCTTCGCCTGCTCCCCACTGCAATGTGGAGCCATTATCAGTTATTAGTTCAATGACAGGTGGCTGTCAAGACTCTTTCTGGGTCACTTTAAAATGGTGGTTTTGAGGCGGATCTCAGGGATTTAGACTGGGTCATACTCAGAGATATGTCCTAGTACGAAGCCATCCAATTCCTGCTCAAACTCCTCCATTTTAAAGGGACCATGAGTTTTGACAGCCACCTGTCATTGAACTGACATCTCAGTTTCCCATTAAAAGGGGGGGGGGACACTTTTAGCCTTTCCCCAGTCCCTAGAGGGTCAGGGGAAAGTGCAAAAGTGGCTGCCCCATGGGCCCTAAATGGGGGAAACTTGAAAAGCTGAGGATCTTGCTGAGAAGGGGGGGAATCCCCCCAAACACCTCTTTCTCAGCAGAAGATCCCTCGCATAGGTTTCTCATTAAAGTTTGCCTTGTGTGACCTGTCATGAGAAAGCGAAGGGGGGCAGGGAAGGTTTTCAAGCCTCTGCTGGGCACTTTGCAGGAAAGGTACCTGCTGCCCCTGGGTAGTGGGAACCCCCGCTAAAGGGGCCACAGCAGAGGCTTGAAATGCTCCCATTAGCACTTCTGCAAATGAGCGTATTTGTGCTAAATGGGAATAGCAGTGGACTCTAGCAGGGTTTTTTCCCCAGTCCCAGAAATGTTTTGTGCATTTCCCCCCCAGGTCCCACCATTTGCGTAAATTGTAATTTGCACAAATTTGTGGGGGGGGGGTTTGTGTGTGGGGGGATATTGAAATTTGAACAAATGGTGTCGTAATTAAAAATATATATATCTGGGTGATCTTGCACTAGGTTAGTGTGCATGATCACGTCTGCCTGTCTGCTGTGTATCCCCACAGAGGCATATTCCAATCTTGTAATATCTTTGTCAATTTCATCCTCTCCACACACTGCTTGGTTCAGCCCAGCAGAGCCATATTCTGCACTTGTCCAAGAACTTGACAATTTCACATACAGTACTGTACATCCTTGCTCAGGACCTGCTGAAGTGGAGGATGAAATTGACAAGTTCTCTGACAAGTAGAGAATATGGCTCTGCTGAGCTAAACAAAGTAGTGTGTGGAGAGGATGAAACTGGCAAGGATATTTACAAGAAGGGAATATGCCTCTGTGGGGTTACATAGCAGACAGGCGGACTTGCAATCATCATGCACACTTCTGCGAGATCGCCAATTAATATATTTTTTTAATCATCATCATCAGGCGATCACTCGTGACCGAGTAAGATTGTCTTCCGGGATAAAAGGAGGAAATTCTAAAGAAGATTGTGTAGACTCTAGCGATGGGTCTGTAAGTGACTGTGGAGGCCAATTCTAGATCCACACAGCTTCCCACAGTGAGGACACAGGTTATCAGATAGAAGATGGTCCTGTAAAGGATTCATTTGACGCGCTTTTCGCTTAGCACGTTTCTCCCTTTCACCTTGCACTCGGGCTTCTTCAAAGTCCATGGAACCTTTGTGAAAGGCCAACCTCCATTTAGATCGTTCATGGGCCAGAGCTTCCCAGTTTTCGATGTTTATATTGCATTTTTTTAGATTAGCCTTATGAACATCTTTAAACCTCTTATATTGACCACCGATATTCCGCTTTCCATCCTTGAGTTGGGAGTAAAGTAACTGCTTTGGGAGACGGCAGTCAGGCATTCGAACAACATGACCGGTCCACTGAAGTTGGCGTTGAAGGATCATTTTTTCAATGCTAGTAGTCTTTGCTTCTTCCAGTACACTGACATTTGTTCGCCTATCTTCCCAAGTAATTTGCAGGATTTTCCGGAGGCAACGTTGATGAAACCTTTCAAGGAGGTGGAAGTGACTGTTTATAGATAGTCCATGTTTCGCAGGCATACAATAAAGTTGGTAATACAATGGCTTCATAAACCAGTGTCTTGGTCTTCTTACAAATATCCCGATCCTCGAACACTCTATGTTTCATTCGAGAAAATGCGGCACTTGCGGAGCTCAGACGATGCTGGATTTCACTGTCGATGTTAGCTGTAACAGAAAGATAGCTGCCAAGATAGAGAAAATGATCGACATTTTCCAGTATTGTCCCGCCAAGCTGGATAGATGGCATCACCAAAGGATTGGCTTGCACTTGCTGATGAAGCACTTTGGGTTTTTTGATGTTAAGTGAGAGACCAAGTTTTTCGTATGCTTCTGCAAAAGCATTTAGGATAGTTTGGAGATCATCCTCTGAATGTGCGGAGACCACATTATCATCAGCATACTGAAGTTCCACAACGGAGGTTGTAATTACCTTACTTTTTGCTTTCAGCCTGCTGAGATTAAAAAGCTTTCCATCTGTTCGATATATAATTCCCACACCAGGTGGGAAGTTTCCCCTTGACAAGATGTAAAACCATGGCGATGAAAATGGCAAATAATGTTGGGGCAATAACACATCCCTGTTTAACACCTGATCCCACTTTAAATGGAGCACCATGAGAGCCGTTGTTGTCCAAAACCGTTGCCGTCATGTTGTCATGGAGAAGTCGCAAGATATTCACAAATTTATTGGGGCATCCAATTTTCATAAGGATAGTCCAGAGAGCTGTACGGTCTACAGTATCAAAGGCCTTAGCCAAATCGATAAATGCCATATAAAGGGGTTGATTTTGCTCCCGGCATTTTTCTTGGAGCTGACGTGCAGTAAAAATCATGTCTACTGTCCCTCTAGAGGGGCGGAAACCATATTGAGTTTCAGGGAGGATCTCTTCTGAAATAGATAGAAGACGGTTTGCGAGAATCCTAGCAAATATTTTACCTGCGGTTGCTAAGAGAGAAATGCCCCGATAGTTTCCACAGTCTGTTCTATCACCCTTCTTAAAGAGGGTGATAATTATGGCATCCCTGAAGTCTTCTGGGATCTCTTCTCTTATCCAGATTTTTTCGATGAGTTTATGAAGATGTTGCACAAGTTCGGGGGCCCCTTCTTTAAAGATTTCAGCAGGAATCCCATCTGGTCCACTAGCTTTGTTGTTCTTCATTTGATTAATGGCTTTTTTTACTTCATCCAAAGTGGGGAGTATTGCAAGTTCCTCTTTAATTTGTTTTTGCGGGATTTGCGAAAAAATCTCATTATCCACCTTAGATTTACGATTTAAAAGGTCATAATAATGCTCTTTCCAACGCAGTGCAATAGACTCTTTGTCTTTTAAGAGTTTGGTGCCATCTTTTGATTGTAAAGGGTTTGTACCATAGGTTTTTGGTCCATAAATGGCCCTTGTGGCCTTAAAAAAGCTCCGTGCATCATGAGATTCTGCAAGTTGTTGAATTTCTTCAGCTTTCTTTTTCCACCAAGCGTTCTTAAGTTCTCTTGTTCTTCTTTGGACCTCAGCCTTTGCGCTAGCGTAGGTTTTTTTCTTGGCAGCGCAGTTAATATCATTTTGCCATATTTGGAAGGCTTTCCTTTTTTGGTCAATTATATATTTAATCTCATTGTCATTTTCATCAATTTTTTTAATGACCTCATGTGCACAAAGTTCAAGATTCCACCCCCCAAAAAAAATCCAATTAGTGCAACCTGCCACCATTTTTTAAAAAAAGAATCTGTGTATTAGGTCAACTCGTTACAGATCGAGTCAGCAGGGAGAAATGGAATGAAATCTGCCAGGGCGAAAATGGGAAATCCATTGAGATTTTCCCCCAAACAGAATTCTCATGCATCCCTAAAAGGGCAGGAGGATTATTATGTTAATAGTCAGGCCCAGCTGCATGGGTGTAGATGGGCCTTTAGCTATATATGGGTTCCAAGCTATATAGAGCTTTAAATGTTAAAACAGCACTTTGCATTGTGTTTAGAAACTCTTTAAGAACTGGCATGTGTTGACAGGGTCCAGTCTACAGTCTGGTGGCAGATGTATTTTGAAGTTTCCAAGTAGTCTTCAAAGGCACCCCAGGTACAACACACTGCAGTAGTCTAATCTAGAGATTACTACAGTAGCTAGGAATGGATAACAGTGGCTAGGGTATCTCTGTCCAGGAGGGGACACACACAAATGATGCACCAGCTGAAGCTGTTGGAAGCTGCCACTGGGCCATCCAACGATCATGCACAGCCTAAGAGAATCTCCAAGCTACGAACCTGTTCCGTTCAGGCAAGTGTGACCCAATCCAGAACAGGTTGAACACCACTTCCCAAGTCAGACCACTGTGAGTGACAAAGTGACTAACACTACACCATTTGTCATATGAGAGCCACCTAGACCTCTAGCTCTTTGTATTATGAAGGATATGGCATTGGCACCCAAAAGAGAAAAGAAGGGCTCTCCCTTGCACAGCAGAAGAGCAGAATCTCACCACACAGGTAATGGGAATAGTGCATGGGCACTATAGCAGCATGAAAACACTGTGCTTTATTAGTGACTTTTGGGGTAATGTTTTAATTATTTATTATTTTATACTGTTCTTACACTGTTTTTACATTGTTTTTTCTACTGCAGTATATATGTACTGACGGGGTTCGCATGACACGCTAAGCCTCAGTAGGTTAATTGCTACTGAGGCTTAGTGTGCCATCTGAGCCCTGCAGGGTGGTCTATAAGCCAACCTGGTGTGGCTTATAAAACACCTTGCTAAGCCACGGCTTGCGCTAGGGTTTTAAAAACCCTAGTAGGCTCAGTGTGTCATCCAAACCCGGATGGCACGCTAACCCTAGTGCAAGCCAAAAAGGCACAGAGCAGCAAGCAAGGGCTGCCAGCCACTCTGACCATGCGGTTCTGGCTGATGACAGTTGGCCAAGCGCCCAAGCAGCTGTCATCAGCTTCCCTGCATGCTCCTGCCAATGTCTCAAGGAAGCACAGTGCCATGGGATTTGTTGCCCCTGCTTGGCGGGGCCGCAACTCAGCTGAGTAGCAGCCCTGCCGAGCAAGGGCAACTGACAGCTGGCGAAAAGTGCCGCTTGGGCACTTCTTGCCAGCTGTCATCCCCACTCTGCGCCATCCACTCAATGCACCCTTGGTGTCCCCCGGGATACCAGCCAGAGGACTGAGGGGAGAGGCAGTGCCTCTGGACCCCCGCTGTTCCCAACCATTAGTCAGGCATAGCCGGAGCCTGGGGCAACTTTAAGCCCGCAGAGGCTTCAGAGCCTCTGCGGGCTTAAAGTGACATGTGAACCCAGCCATTGTGTTGTGCACCAATTAGAGATTTGAGGTTATTAAGCAGTATCAATGGAGCATAAATAATGTTTTAAACTAATTAAAATGTAAATAAACAAACACTTACTGATTCAAAATAAGAAACTAGTCACATAATTGCTAAAGAAGTGGTTGGCAAACTGTTAAAGAATCTAATATGTAAATGAAAGTATCAATGAAACGCTATTGTCTTTTAGTGTTGTGTCACTGTCAAGGTTCTGCTACTGCAGGGACCCCTTGATCTGCTTTTGGAAGATCTCTGCCTCTTCTCAAAGCTTCTCCCGTTCTAGTGGAACCTTGACAGTCACATGGCATCTGAGCTAAAAGGGCAAGCAAATCATGAAATCGTTAGCCTCCTGCATGCATAACTCCCATTAAGAGGGTAACACACTCTTAGCCCTGCTGGTAGCATCCAGCATGCTGCTGGCACCTGTGTCCTCTGTGGTGCAATTGCTCATATGTAGGCTTCCATGTGATTGAGACACCAACACAGTCAGGTGCCCCGATCATGCAGAAGCTCAGTGGCATGGCCAGCAGTGTACCCTGCTCCCCAGTAATCCCATAACATGGGACATAATGTGTCACAGGAGCTGCTAAGGGGATTATTTGTGTGGAGTGCTTTGGGAGTGGATTTTGTAGCCTCAAAGAAGATAGGTGGTGTTCGTCTTCAATCTAATTCCTTTAGTAACATCTTCATTGTTTTCCACTTTGAAATTTCCTTCCTGCTGTTAAAATTCAAAGGCAGAGAGAGAGAGAGAGAGAGAGAGAGAGAGAGAGAGAGAGATCCTGTGCTCAGGCTCATGTAAATGCTGAAGCTTGATTGTCTGATGGGGTTGTTTTGCATACTGCTCTATGTCAGTGCAATCTCAGCCTACTTCTCAACAGCAGCAGCTGAGACGTAAAGGTAAAGCACTTTAGAACTGTCTTTGGCAAAAAATCTTTTAGTTAAATTCCATTTTCCCCTTTTCACCTTCTTGTTTTTAATTTCCCCACTTTGATTTACTTTGTTTTTCTCTGTTTTTTTTCTTTTTACCTGTTGTCATTGTATAGGTGTCACATTTATGACTATTTGCATCTTTTTGCCATATTTTTCCTGTTCTTGCCTTCATTTACATTTGTTTAGCTCATGCCAATGCCTTTTCTCTCTCCCTCACAGGCCATTTATTTTTGTTTTTGTTTTTGGGTACTGTAAGGTTCTTCCATCATTCTGCAGTAATTAAGAAACATGTTTCTGGTGTTTGATTGTTTTTACATAATAAGAACTGATTCCAGAGGGGCAAAAGGTCTTCCATAACTGGAATGATGAAAAGAGATCCATGTAGCAATTTACTTAATTGGGAATGAAGTAGTTAGTCATAATTAAAACAAAATTAAACTAAATGTAATCTTTGACCTTGCTGGGGAGTAAGTCAGTAAAGAGGTGGGTATGCTTGTACTATTAATATGTTGGTGGAAAAGCTATTGCTTATAAAAACCTAATCTTTTTATAACCATTAAAATTAATGATTTCAATCCAATATTCAAGAACCTATTACCACTAAATCTTTACAGAGTAATAAATAGTGAAAAGATGCAATGGATCCTTTGTCCTTCAAAAATAATATTTTAAGATTTATAGGGAGCATTATTATAGTTCTTTCTTTCTTTAAAAAACTGAGGCACAGAAAGGCAAAAATACAAGTGTCCAAAAATAATTCTGAAAGACTTTGGCAATCATTTCCTATGTCATTATGAACTGGAAAATGTTTTCCGTCAAAGGTGGCATGCAATGATAAGTCCTTTGTCTTTTATGAAGTCTTAACATTAGTACTGAAATGGTTATTTGCCACAACTGTGGACCCCAATTACACATATGCACCATCACATTCATTCATTCATTCATGCAAGACAGCTTTTCCTCTCTCTCTCTCTCTCTCTCTCTCTCTCTCTCTCTCTCACACACACACACACACACACACACACACACCAATGCCTCTGGGCTGCACTGAAAGAGGCTTGTTAAATTCCACCAAATCTAAAAAGCAGCTTTTTGTAATGTGATGCTACAGCATGAGAAGGTGGGGGTGCTGCATCTTAGAAAAAAATCCATATATATATATATATATATATATATATATAATAGTCATGTGAAAAAGAAAGTACACCCTTCTCGAGTTCCATGGTTCCATGTATCAGGACAGAAGAAAAATCATCGGGCCCGTAGCAGGTCTCAAAATTAGGTAAAGACAACCTCAGATGAACAACAACACATGACAGAGCACACCGTGGCATTATTTATTGTACAGAAATACAGCCAAAATGGAGAAGCCATGTGGGGAAAAACTAAGTACACCCTTACTGCTGCCATAGGTATGAAGAGGCCAAGGAGCAGCCAGGTGCTGCTGCTAAGCAAATGCCCTTGATGAATTGATCATCAGCAAGTGTGACCACCTCTATAAAAGCTGAAGTGTAAGGAGTTTGCTGGTCTCCAGCAGTCAGGTGTGTGTTACCACAATGCCAAGGAGACAAGACATCGGCAATGATCTTAGGGAAGCAACTGTTGCTGCCCATCAATCCGGGAAGGGTTATAAGGCCATTTCCAAACAATTTAAAGACCATCATTCTATAGTGAGGAAGATTATTCACAAGTGGAAAACATTCAAGACAGTTGCCAATCTTCCCAGGAGTGGACGCCCCAGCAAATTCACCCCAAGGGCAGACCGTGCAATGCTCAGAGAAATTGCAAAACATCCAAGTGTTACATCTCAGGTGCTACAGGCCGCAGTCAGTAGGTGCAACGTTAAAGTTCATGACAGTACAATTAGAAAAAGACTGAACAAGTATGGTTTGTATGTAAGGGTTGCCAGGAGAAAGCCTCTTCTCTCTAAAAGGAACATGGCAGCATGGCTTGGGTTTGCAAAGTTGCATCTGAACAAATCACAAGCCTTCTGGAACAATGTCCTTTGGACGGATGAGACCAAAGTGGAGATGTTTGGCCATAATGCACAGCGCCACGTTTGGCGAAAACCAAACACAGCATATCAGCACAAACATCTCTGACCAACTGTCAAGCACGGTGGTGCAGGGGTGATGATTTGGGCTTGTTTTGCAGCCAGAGGACCTGGGTAGAGTTGTATAAACGAGCCTCGCCGGGCAAAACAGAGGCCGAAATTGGCCCCGCTCACGCCCGGCAAGGCCTTACCTTTTTCTTCAGGGTGGCTCGCCTCTCCATGGCGAGCTGCCCACGCGGCCCGCTCCGGTCCCGTCCCATCACTTCCGGGACCAGAAATGACTGCGACAGGCGCGTTCTGCACCTGCGCAGGGTCCCGTCACATCGTTTCTGGTCCTGGAAGTGACGCAACGGGACTGGAGAAGGCGGATCGAGCCCAAAGTCACCCAGTGAGTTTCATGGCTGAGCGGGGAATAGAACCCGGATCTCCGAAGTCCCAGTCCAACACTCTCACCACTACGCCACACTGGCTCTTAAGACTAATGTTAGTCATGACTATGAGGTTTACTAGACAAGGCTTTTATTGCATGCCTGTCATTCCTCACTCATAGCTGTTTAAAAGCAATTTCATGGGGATGGGGAGGGGTAGAGCGGGGAAAATCTGGTATTTTGTGGCATTGTGAAACAAAGTGGAAGTCCCCAACAGTGTTATTCCACTTTATCGCAGCACCACATAGAGGTTATGCAATGTAAAGTACGGAAAGGCAGGAAAGGAAAATAACTTCATGTAGAGCTCTCTCTGATCTTAATTCTGCCACGAAATGAAACTGGAAGTAGTAACTGTGGGTTAAACAGCCTTGTCCAGAAAAGCTCTAAACCGCACTAAAAACAATGTGATTAAACTTACACATGGCTTACGTTCTGTATTTGTTTCAGTAAGGTCATGAATATAAATGACCAACTTACATTGTAGTGAATGTACAGAAATGTGCCCGTTTCTTAAAGTTTTGCTAAAGTAGATCAATGCAAATCATTGTGGCTGGTTTTGAATTATTCGGTTGTTGCCATTGCTTCACTCCTAGTTCTGTTGCTATAGAATGATGACATTAATTGTACCTTTCCCTGAATGGATTGCTGTAATGTTTTGTCACGACTTCCTAGTCCTTTGCTTACAAAGAGAGATGCCTTATTCTGTTTCTGCTAGCTTAAAAGTTTATTCATACTGATAATTAACTTCTGTGTATTGGTTTCCAGGTATTATATGTAACCTTTATTTTAAAGCATTTTCCTTTACTCAAGTAGATTTTGATGTTTTCTTTTAGTGGCACCTCCATTGTTTGTGCATGCATGCTACTCCTGGAAAATAAAGAAAAGAAGGAGCCCCCCCCCAAAGGTTCACTTTATTCATTAACATCAAGATTAATCATAGATACACACATCCTATCCAGTGCTCTAATCACACAATGCACAAATTAACATCAGTTCAGAGATACTGCAGTATGAATTCTCAGAAACATGCAAACTCACATGCAAAATAAAATAAATGAAAATTATTTTTTTAAAAACCTCACAAACTGCATATATTTAAACAACATTTGATATTGTGAAATTGGAAAAGCAGGGAAGACAAGCTAATCCTTAAGATTATTTTAGCCATAAAACTCTGTAGCTCTGGGGGAAAAACCTTCCTTACCTTGGCCATGGATCCCTAATATAGATGGACCACCCAATGCAGCTTCCTCGGGACATTTCTAGCCCCCGTATTCAAAGGGCATCTCAGCGGCAGGAGGGCTGCTCAGTCAGTGCGCTTGGCCAAGAGTTTGTGCGGTGCAAGGCTTGACTTTTTAAAAGCGAAGCAAGAAATAGAAAAAAACAGGCCAGCTCGTAATCTGTGAGCATTATGGGCTTCAATCTCTACACGAGGCATTTGTTGTGTGCTCGTGATCTCTCACTCACGGAAGTTTGCTGAGCCTTTTCATGATGTTGTCATCCTCCAGGGCCTCTCCTGTGATTTCCAGCCATTTTCGCAGGGTGGGGGGTGGGGGTGGGGTTAGAGCGAGAAAAGTCAGGTATTAAACTTCAAACCAGAATGAAAGCCTCGTGTAATGTTGCAGTTCTGATATACTGCAGCTATACCACAGCACCACCTTGTGCTTGGTTAATAGGGTATATAGAAAGGCAGAGAAATACAAATGCTGGGGTGGGGGGAACCCTGCATAAAGTTCACAGTTCTGCTTCTGCAATGAAAACTGAAGAAGCCTCAGTAAAGCCACAGGTTAAACCCCTCATGTAGAGAAGCCCTAGAACACCGACTAGACTTGAAGGTGTCATAGGTATATATTTGATCATAGGATCATAGAGTTGGCAGGGGCCCACAAGGCTATCGAGTCCAACCCCCTGCTCAATGCAGGAAACTAGAGGAGGGGTCTCCCATCCAAGTAATAACCAGGCCTGACCCTGCTTAGCTTTCCACACTCAGACAAGCTGAGCCAGCGTAAGACACAGGCCTGTATCCCCACTCTAACATCCATCTCCACCCACTCAATGTTCAGGAGGGCTTTTGCCACCCTCCTAGAAAACCTCTACAGTTTGGCTGTGCTGAACGTAATCCCCAGCCTTAGGTCAAACTAGCACTTCCCTCTATCAAATGCAAAAATAATCTTTCTGGGCAATTTATCTGTAATTTCTCTATCAGCACCTTTGGCTAGCATACATACTTTGCTACTTATTAAGAAGCTCTAAGTGGTCCTTCTGGCCCCATTAACCCTTCCCCTGGCTTGTAATTAATATCATGATGCTGCTCCGTTTGATTGTTTTCTATTGTTGTTCTTAAAATGGTTTAATTGCTTCTGTTATTTATTTATTTTTTGTTGTACCTGAAATTGTTTATTAATGGAATATTTTAATAGTTATTTTCAATACTTTGGCACGTAGACTGCTTAGAGATTTTGTTATATCAAGTGGAATACAAGTATTTTATAAATAAATAAATCCCAAACTTACAACAATATGTTCCTGAGGTTTAATATTGCGCCACTAACCAATATACGCAGCACTTAACAGAATGAACTTTGTGGCCCAGTTCTGATGTAATGAGAAACCATGTTTGTGAACTATGTAAATAAGCTGCCTGCAGGCTGAGTTCTCTTTCTCACCTCTTCCAGAGGAGATTCAAACCATTTGCTTCCAGTTTTAAACTAATCACTCTAACTTCTAAATTCAGAGAAATGTTTGTTTCAACTATGGTTTCAAAGCAAGCCAGGATCTGAAACCACAGATTGATCCTGGTTTGTTCTCACTAACCATAGTTTAAATCAGGGATGCACAACCCATGGGCCGCATATGGCATCCCAAGGTGTTACTTGCAGACTCCTATGAGTCTCACAGCCAAAATTACCACCTATTTGCTGCTGCCGCTGCCACCAATAATACTCTAGGAATCACTCAGCGGGCCTGCTTCCCAGGGGAAACTCTAGGAATTAACACTCAAAGGGCCTATTTCCAGGAGGACATTGTAGGAACCAGCATTCAGAGGACCTTCTTCTGGTATGAAGTAATGTGTGTTATGTGTGCGCGCGCGCTTGTAAGCATGCACTCACATGCATGTGTGTCCCCGGAGGCCCAATCAATAGTGCATGTGGCCCCTCGGGGACAAAAAGTTTGTGTACCCCTGGTTTAAATAAATGAATTTGGATGCCACAGGGAACTCTGGCTTGCTTAAAATCAGAAGCAAAAGCTTCCAATCTGCTCATGGGAGTAAAAGTGGGAGGGTGGAGCATGTGAGCACTATGGCTCATTCACATCCAAGCTCATAACATCTGAACCGGGCCGCTGTGTTCCTTTCTGGGTTTAAGAGACATGGCTACCTAAAAGATCATAGATTAATTAAATGATGATTAAAACTAAAGTGGTAGTCTGAATTGTAATGTGTTTGTGTGTCCAGAGTGGAGTAGAAAGCCTGCTGCACCCCACAGCCTTTACAATTTGTCTTCACTGTAAGGTAATCTGTGAATTACAGACAGGAGGAAAAGTAAAGAATGAGTTTTGAATTCAAGGCCGGTCTATATAAACAACAACAGATAAGGTAGTAAACTGTTATTGGACAGGTCAGTTCAGACTCCAGGTGGTAGTGATGAGAGTGGGTTTACATGTTTCTGATCTGAGTGGAGAGGTGGGTAAGAAATAAAAATTTGTTGTTGTTGTTGTTGTTATTGTTATTATTATTATTATTATTATTATTAAAACATATACTCTCCAACAAGCGGGGGGGGGGGGCTCTGCAGGTAGAAAACTAGCATACTGGGGACCTCTAGCCTAGAATTGTTCTACTTGACATTTAGCTTTCGATGTGCGGGAAACATTTTTTAAAAATATGAATACAATCATGCCACCACCTGCACTGCAAAGAGGAAGACTGCAGGACCCGTATCATCACTGCATCTGCTGACCAGGGCCGGAATCGACATCCCTTTCCTTTGTCCCGGAATTTATGCAAAATGCATTCACTGCTGTCGGGGGCACTTGCTAATGAATACGCCCATCGTGTTGAAAACAAATGCATTGCAGGAGAAGGAGGAGGAGTGGGAAAGGTGATGTGCGCCGGGGAAATGGCCCTTTAAAAAATGTTTGCTTGTTTTGTTTTGTTCATCTATGCACAGGTGCAAAAGGGGGAAGTAAATTGACTTGACAGCTCCTCCAGTCCTGCCCCCTCACAAAAAAACAAGGAGAAGGAGCAGGGGATGGGAAGAGAGGGGGGAGGCTGTGGTGCTGCGGCCATCCTCCCACCTCCCACGTGATGAAGCTAGCAGTACCCCCATTCCCGTCCACCCAAAAGCAATTCCCCCCCCAATAAGTGCAGCCCCTCTCCCATGCTGATTTCCCCAAGAATAAATGCCATTGAAATAAATGTGATTTACTTCTGAGTAAGGCCATTGACGATAATGTGATTTACTTCTGAGTAGACATGCATTTTGGCTTGTTTTCAGCTAGTTGTTACATGAACCAAGAGGGGAGGGAGGGGGAAGCAGCATTATATTTACTCTCCAGTTCACTGGGCAAGAGAAATTCTGCTGTTTTGCTGAAGCCCGATAGGACACTTCCTCTCTCCCCCCCCCCCCAGCTCACCAAAGCCACTCCTCCTGGCCCCAGGACAGTACCACAAGTTTAGCACAGCTGATGTGCAACATACTGGGGGTGGGAAACCGCAACATATTTAAAAAAGTCGTGATATAACTGGTCTGAAGAAATCTGGGGTATAATGGAAGTAGCGCGAGGACAGTTTGGGGTGAGCATCATGTGACACACGCAAGTGAGTCAAGCATTACGATACAAGTAAAAATGCTTCGTGTAGATCCAGCCCAGAATTCACTTACCATTATTAAAAGTGTTGCTGTTCTCACTTTTTATCAACACTATTGCTATGGGTTAAGGTGACACTTATTTTGCTGGTGTTGAATTATATAGACCTCACAGGCTTGCAGCCGGTAGCAATGTCTGTGTAAATAGTTCTGCTGCTCTTTATGCACCAACTGTATCATTCCATTTCAGCTGAAGTTAGGAAATTTATTTGCATATGTTTAGCCAAAGTGTACATTGCTTTTCTCCTCCAGCAAAACCACATTTGAGCTTACCTTAGAGCGAGCAACTCTTTATACTTTGCTTTTGTCTTTTCAATTCATTTTCAATAA
The DNA here is from genome assembly GCA_021292165.1 of Shinisaurus crocodilurus. Taxonomy (NCBI): domain Eukaryota; kingdom Metazoa; phylum Chordata; class Lepidosauria; order Squamata; family Shinisauridae; genus Shinisaurus; species Shinisaurus crocodilurus. The sequence goes on along the minus strand of CM037879.1, from coordinate 143,082,781 downwards.
AATATTTTAAATTTTTATGAGATTTTCCCCCCCACACACCTCATTAACATAACAAGAAAGATGCATAAGACTGTATAACTTTGACAAGTGCATTTTATCCTAACTGCCGAGACAGAGGATACATGAATGAATGCAGAGCAATTGTTGAATAGCCAAAATGATGCTGTTAAAATTCTGCAAGGCCTTGCAGAAAAATAATGGCATTAGCATGACTCACAAAACTCCAAGTCGTCTGTAGAAGCCATTATAAAATGCAAACAGTTATGAATCTTACACATCTTGAAATCTTTAACCATCAGTCTGCCACAGATATATTCTATTATCTTCTTGCTAGCTACCACATTCTATAAATTTTCTTTGAAAAGTGATAAAGCTGCTTAGACCTTCCGGTTACGATCCTTTTAAAAAACAAATATTATGATTTAAAATTTAAACATATTGAATAATTTACTGTTCTTATTTTTAGTATTGTGCGATCAGCATTTGAAGAAGCACCAGGTAACAGAACACAATGTGAATGAATTTTATCCAGTGGGCATCAAGTCCTGTTTTGCCCCCATGCCAGGAATGAAGATGCAAGACAGTGTGTGGGCTAACTGGGCAACAGCTTGATTAACTCACAAAGATCTAGTTTCCTGCAGTGCATTAAGCAGGGGGTTGGACTCGATAGCCTTGTAGGCTCCTTCCAACTGTATGATCTATGAATCTATGAATCTATGAATCTGCAAACGGCAAAACCCTGTAAGCAACAAGCTATTAGGTGCAGCATCTCAGCTTCAGCTGAGAGCATACAACTCCCATTGTCTACCTGGCATGGACAACTCCATCCAGGGTCTGAGCACCAGACATGTCTGCTGACTGATCTGTGCTTGTCCTCAATTGCTTGCTTTAAGCATGTGCTGAGGAGGCACCTGGCTGTCCCATGCCATCCTGGCTGGACAGCACAAAGACAGCGAAGGCTGCAGTTGATAATAGGTAATAGGTAAACAAAAGTGCCACAGAGCACACAACTGCACAGAAAGAAAATATATTATCGAAAAATATCACGGTTGCCCCTCAGAAAGAGATATGTGTCGACTGACCATGACAAGGATTAAACAAAAATATAAATATAAAGTATAGTAAATAACTAACAATAAGAAAACATGTTGTGACAATCAACATGAGATATGGTATGTAATAGTAACAGCTAATAATGAAGACACCAAAATGCTCAAGCATGTGCCAAGATATATAATATAAACAAACACAGCCAATCAACAATGGATGATTCGTGAGTCGTGACTAGAAACCAAGGACTCTTCAACATCCCTGCTTGTTTCTCAGTGGTCTCATTTTGGCCCCAGCCCTGTCAGCATTCACCACCTAAGTTCGCTATTAGAGAAAGTAAGGAGAAATGACATTGAAAGATGAACACACAAGTTTGAATTTGCTCTCACATGCCTCTGAACACAAATATTGACAGTACTCAGGGACACTGAATCCTTCAGTATTGCATATTCCAACCCAAACACAACTTTGGAATAAATGACATGATTTATAAAACAAGGCACAACCATTTGTGTTCGAATTCTTTGACCTTCTCCATCACACTTGCGTTTCACCAACTAATTCCTGAGTCAAGTCTGTATCATCTGATCTGCTCAAGCATGTATTTCTGAAAGACAACAGTCCTGGTTTTCAAGCCTCCAAAGAATAAGGGATATGTGGTATTTCTTGTTTCACTGTTCCAGTGATTAGTTACCTTACCTCACTCTTAAGCGTGTCCTTCTTGCTTCTAGTCCAAATTAATCAGATTTAGTGGGGGAGGGAATGCCTGAGAATAGTGTTTGAGGAGAAGGACAATGACCAGTGTACAAGGACATTTGTCTACTCACAGCATTATGGGAAAATAACAGTTCTATGCAGTATTAATGTAAAGATAAAATTAATCCTAAAATTAAACAAACCTTCCTCCCCATGCAGTAAGTTCTTCAGATGAAGCCATTCTCTGAGCACTGTGAGTTGGTGAAGCATGTTATGTTATGTACAAAGGAGAGGGCCTTTTTCTGTGGTGGTGCCCTGGCTATGGGGCATGACCACCCTGCCTCAGGAAGCTTGCCTGGCACTGACATTTTAAATTGATGATGATGATTCGCATTTATATACCCCCTTATTTGCTAAAAATCCATCCAGGCAGTGCATAGCAATTTAAAATGATGTAACCTTAAAACAATAACATTTATAAAACATTAAAACAGTTTTAAAAAATCAGAACATTGAAGGCACAATCTCTATGGATTGCACTCTCACTGCTCAGAAGCCCCCAAACTCAGAGGCTTCTGAGATTCCTATGCGCTGCCAGGCTGAAGCTTTGCCTCCCCGTCCTCTAATCTTTGCTTTTTTTGCTAGACGGGCTTATCAGCCTATCTAGCAAGGGCACTTCGGAGGGGGAGGGAAGGATGCTGGAGGAGGCTCAGGATAAATCATACCCTGGTATCTCTGGTCTCCTCCCCTTCCCGCCCACCGGAACACCCCCTCCCCCCCTCTCCAAGGTCAATTTTCTGCCTCGGAGAGGCAGCTGGCACAGTTCTCCCCACACTGACTGCAGGAGGGCAGGGCTGGGAGTCAGATCACCATCTCCCCCTTCCAAGGTCGGAGTGCTGTATCCAACCTCGGAGGGGAGAATCAGAGCTATCCTATGGTCCCTGGGACTCTCTCCCAGGGACCATAGGATTGCACTCTAAAACAACTAAATAATTTAAAAGGTTAAATTAAAAAGATGTGTGATCACACACATTCTAAAGGCCAAGAGAGTGATGGCCAATCTTGAGGGAGCACATGCCATTGCCACAGCTTGGGAGTGACCCAGGAGAAAGTCCATTCACATGTGCCTGACAAATGAGACTCTGTGGGTATTATGGTGCACTTAAGAGGGCCTCTCCTGCAGATTTTTATACTCGAGCAAGTTCATAGTGAGACAGGTGGTCTCTTAGATAGCCAGGTCTTAAACTGTTTATGGCTTTCAGGGTTAAAACCAACACCTTGAATTGAACTTAGAAAGCAATTGGCAACCAGTGCAGGTCTTTCAGGACAGGTGTAACATGTTCTAATACCGTGCATCAGTTACCAGCCTAGCTGCCACATTTTGCATCAACTGAAGCTTCCAGGTGCTGCTCAAGGGTAGCCCCACATAACCAAGGACATCCATACCTTATAACCAAGGCATGGATAACTGTTGCCAGATTAGATTGGCTCAAAAAGGGTCACAACTGGCGCACCAAGTGTACTTGTGCAAACACACTCATTGCCGCCGCCACCAACTGAAGATCCAGGGACAGCGTAGAATCAAGGAGCACTCCCAAGCTATGAACCTGATTCTTCAAGAGGAGCACAATCCCTTCCAGGACAGGTTGATTCCTGAACCCTGAGTCAGGCTTTCTACTGACCAACAACATCTTCATCTTGTCTGCGTTTAACCTCACCTTGTTCACTCTCTTCCAACCCATTATCAAACCCAGGCAATGTTCAAGAGTTTCCACTGCTTCCTTGATGTTAGGTAATGAATAGTAAAATGCTGGGTGTCATCAGCATATTGATGGCACCTTACTCCAAGGTGCCAAATGACCTCTTCCAGTGGTTTCATCGTAAATGTTAAATAATGAGGACAAGATAGAACCCTGTGGCCATGGTATCAAATAGTTATACCCAAGCACCACCTTCTGGACCTGACTCAACAGAAAAGACTGAAACTATTATAGAACAGCACTCCACAACGCCCGGCCTGCCCACCCCACCCCAAGTGGTCTAGAATGATGCCATGGTCAATGGCATCAAAAGTTGTCAAGCGGTCCAGGAGAAGTAATAGGGTCACACTTCTGTTCTGCTTTATTGCTTCTGTTCTGCTTGGTAGCTGTATGGTCGTCTTGGCTTTTAGTTTTATTGTTATTTAAAGGATGCTGTGTTGTGTTGTATTGTTTTTATTACATTGTATGCCACCTTGGAATCCATTAGCTTGATGGGTAGGTTAGACATTTTTATTTTTAAGATAAGATAAAATTAAGTAATAAATTATATTGGAGATCTTTAGCCAAAAATTAGGCTATTTAAAATCAATATTTGGAATCCAGTCACTCTGTTGCCTCCTTACCCTATGCACATGATGGGGCACACTGATTCTGTTTCTCCCTGGCACCTTTATCCCTCACCAGCAGCAAACTGTCCCCTCACCATTGCATCTAGGCTCCGTGTGAGGTTTCTCCCTTCCTGCCTGCCTTATTGGGTAATCTCTCCTAGACCTTTGCCCCTCTTTCTCAGCCTTCTGTTCCTCCTCACACAGCCTTCCTTCCAATCCCACAATTTTTAGCGGGAGCTCATAGACAATAGGTGTCAACAGGCAAGTTTCCACTGGATTTTATTTGATTGTGGATAGCTTCATTATGTAGTTCAGCAACTAACTGTATCCGGGTGGAGTCGAGAGTTTCCTGTACTATTCGATTCTTGTTTAAGAGAGACAATAATGTTCTTGTCTAGCTTCTTGATTGGGGTGTCCTCTAAGCCTGCCATGACAAGGCCTGTGTGTGGTTTACTGATTAATCTGATTGGTTGTTTAATGGAGAAACAAGCCATTCAGAGAAGGAAGTGGGAGCTTTCTTTCTCCTTCAGTTAACAGCCGAATAGAAATAATATACAAACTACAGAACTGACAGGCAATGCCATTTGGAAGACAAGAGGTGTTTCATCATTTATATATCACCTTATTTTTTATTTACCTGGCTCCCCAAAGGCAAAGAGAAATAGAACCACTAGTGTAGCAATACTGTTCTTCCCCTTCTTGGGATGAAATAAAGATCCAAGGGCCAAAACAGACATGACTATAAATCCACGTCTAGCAGCTACTTCTTTCGTTTTTGCTCTAGAGTGGGTGTGGGAGGCCCTGATCTGGATCAGGACCCTCGCATGGGGATATAGGGCTTCGAAGACCTGGATAAGGACCCTTGCACCTACTCTAGAATAAAGGTGGGAAAAGACATAGCTGCTTGATACGGATTTAAAGTAATGTCTGTTTTGGGCCCCAAAGGCAAGATAGAGTAAATTCTTAAAAATGGGCAGAGAGAAGTAGATACTCTCAGAAAGGTGCAGGGTGTGTGTGTCCCCATCTGCTTTTGATATCATTTGGAGTGTTTTCTCAATTCATTCTGTGAGTAGAACCTCTAAGTCTAACATAATATAATTAACTGCCTGAATAGGAGGAAATGCAACGACAGCAAAGAGACTGAAGAATGTCGATGAAAGCATTTCAAAACAAAATATGTTTACTGTCTCATTTGTGACTTCGCCGTTCTTTGCATGTGCATTCTTTTCACTTGGTCTGAGTAAGCAAAACACTGTACCAAATTACTTGTCTCTGTGGTGATGGCACTATTAACATTCTCCCTACACACTCAGTGGACAGAGAACATATTCATTTAAAACACAACACACAAAACTTACAAAGTCAGGAGGCTCCACAAAGTTAATGAGAAAAGGCAACTTCTGAGAATTGCTTTCTAGTGCTCTGCATTTGCCAGATCTAATGATATTGGGCAGCTGGGTACAGTTTGTCACTTAGATCATTTCTATTACAATGTGGCAACAACGTATATACCTATTTAATTAACAAAAACGCTTTCAGTTTAACATGTTTTATTAAGGGTTTTCCATGTTCACTCAAGCTCCAAAATGCTGGGAAATTGCAGCTGTTAAGGGCTGTGCCCTTAAAGATGCATTATTAGGCAATATGGATATGTGGTATGGTATCCAATGCTGTGGCTAGTTCCAGCTTCACCACTACTTTGGAGCTGGATGGCTGTCAGTATCAGAGTGTTCCCTTCCAACTCTGTCATTCTGTGTGAATTGTATCAGTCGCCTTTCGATGATTGTAATGTGGAATGGTAGCTATCAGTTATAGGATAGCTTCATTTGCATAGGCTAAGAAAAAAAGAACATAAGAAGAGCCATGCTGGATCAGAGCAAGGGTCCATCTAGTCCAGCATTCTGTTCACACAGTGGCCAACCAGATGCCCACAGGATCCCTCAAGCAGGACATGAGTGCAACAGCATCCTTCCACCCATGTTCCCCAGCAACTGGTATATATAGGCATACTGCCTCTGTTACTAGAGGTAGCATATAGCCAGTCAGGACTAGTAGCCATTGATAGCCTTATCCTCCATGAATTTGTTCAATCCCCTTTTAAGGCCATCCAAATTAGTGGCCATCACTACATCTTGTGGAAGTGATATTTAACTTTGTTTAACTTGTGCTGTGTGAAGAAGTACTTCTTTTATCTGTCCTGAATCTCCCACCAATCAGCTTCATGGGAAGACCCCGGGTTCTAGTATTATGAGAGAGGGAGAAAAATGTCCCCTTATCCACTTCCTCCACATCACGCATAATTTTGTTCACCTTTATCATGTCTCCCCTTACTCGCCTTGTTTCTAAGCTAAACAATCCCAGCTGCTGTAACCTTTCCTCGTATGAGAATTGCTCCAGCCCCTTGATCATTTTAGTTCCCCTTTTCTGTACTTTTTCCAACTCTACAATGTCCTTTTTTAGGTGCGGTGACCAGAACCGTACACAGTATTCTAAGTGCGGTCACACTATAGATTTGTATAAGCGCAGTATGATCTTGGCAGTTTTATTTTCAATTCCTTTCCTAATTATGCCTAACATGGAGTTTGCTTTTTCACAGCAGCCACACACTGGGTCGACATTTTCATCGAGCTGTCCACCACAACCCCAAGTTCTCCTTCTTGATCAGTCACCACTAGCTCAGATCCCATCAGTTTATACTTGAAGTTGGGATTTTTTGCCCTAACATGCATTATTTCACACTTGCCTACATTGAACCACATTTGCCATTTTGATGCCCATTCTCCCAATTTGGAGTGATCCTTTTGGAACTCCTCACAATCCTTTAAAAAACACACACACAAAAACACACCACCCTAAATAATTTGGTGTCATCAGCAAATGTGGCCACTTCACAAACTACATGTGTCTCTTCCAGTGAACAGGCAAATCGGGGACATTCTGCCATTGACAACCATGCAGCTCCAAGGTAGTAGTGATGCAGTAAACCTTATGAACTCCTATAGGATAAAATGGACCCCGGGGGAACACATTTTAATACAAAGTACAACCATGTTACAGTCCTAGTACAGCACAACGCATACTGGACCTTCCCTCTGATCTGACACAACAAACAGTTTCCTGAAATATGCTGTACAAGCAGAGAAATTGGCTGATAAATTTATTTTAATCCCCGCAAAGTCTATGAAGAAAAGCAACAACAGACAGTGCCTGTCAAACTGCTGGAGGTCATTTATCAAACTTTGAACTCCTATAAATAAGCCATTTCTTATCCTTTCTACTTCAAGATTGACATGGAGCAATGCATCTTCAAACCAACCTCTCCTACACTGCCAAGTTTCAGATCAATCCTCTGTACCATTTTCTGAGTATAAGCTGTAGTAGAACACACCACCCCCTAATTTCTGGTTTTAATGGCAGAATGTGATGCATTTGACTTATGCTTAACATAGGGCCACAACTGTGGCTCTATCATTCTAAAGCCATTTATGCAATATCATTGAGCAAAATACTATGTTTGCTACTGCAATTTCCCCCATCAGTGTAAATCTTATCCAACCATATTTGTTGGAATCTGTATAATAATGTCTGAATTTGCAAGTACACACAAGAAACTGCATTAGTGTGTCTGCTCCTCCTTGAACGGCTTCATTAGCACGGGGAGTAAGTGGAACTGCTAGAAAGCTGAGAAGAAAGGGAAGGGAATAGTCTATACCTGGTGACCCTGTGAATTTTCACCTGCAGTACAGTGTCCCCAATTGCCACATTTCCCTGGGAAAAGCAGTATGGAAAAGGCGCCTTCCATACAGAGTTAAGGGCCCTTGTGACATCAGCAGCCAAGTAGAACGAGTAGGTCCATTTACCCCCCACCCTGATATGTATATTTGGAAATGTAACATTATAAATGGCAAACCTGACCATTCTGTAGATTTCAAACATGATTTCCCACAATTCGGAGGCCATCTTGCTAGTTATCAAAAATGGTGTTATAAAATAAGACAGGTGTAGATAGATGCAACCAAACTGCATTATCTGTCTCTTTCCTATGACACTGACATTGATATGAGAGGGAAAGAAGAACCCACTCTCTCAGTCAAAGACTTAGCAAAGCTGAGGAACTCCCATCTTCCAATTGTTTTATCACTGTATGCAGGGCTTTTTTTCTGGTGGAACTCAGCGGAACAGAGTTCTGGCACCTTTTCTTCTATTAATTTCATTATAATTTAATCGCCATCTACTCCCAAGGAAACATAATCCAACAGTACTGGTACCTTTTTCTCCAGAAAAAAAGCACAGACTGTATGTTATAGAGCTGGCACTTCTATGCCTTTCTGGAACACTGCCATTCAGGGCCAAAACAGACATTAACTTAAATCTATATCTAGCAGCTACATGTTTTAATTTTTACTCTAGAGGAGACACAGGGCCCCCGAACCAGATTGGGACCCTAGTGTGGGGGGAGGGGGCTTTTAAGATCTGGATCAGCCCCCCTGTGCTTTCTGTAGAGTAAAAATAAAAGAAAGACGTAGGTGCTACAAATTTAAGGTAATGTCTGTGTTTTGGCCCTCAGTATGCTATTATATGAGCAGTATACCCCAGTCTTCTTGGAGTTGGATGTTCCAAAGAATATTATCCTGCGATAAGACTACCAAGTGTTTCTGAAAATATAAGGATCATAGGTCTTCCTCCCCTTTTCAGTATGGAATTGACATATCTCTGCACAGCAGTTTACATGGTTATAACACCTTAAAGAGACAGACACAGTAGATCTCTGTGACAAAAAATATCAGAAATATAGTATCCCCTTTGGATGGAATTCTATAAAACACATTTTAAAGTATGGCTGAATTGTGGCCCATAATTTTTATGTACCCAATGCACAGCTCAAGATTCCCTTCATGCCCAGGGTATGTTGGCCCTGAGGCAAGCACCCAAGCAAGCTGAAAATTACACCATATCCAGTAATTTCCCCCAGTAGACTTAGTTCCCCTGATAGTCTTGGGTGAGATGACTTACCAAAGAGTCCTACTGAAGTGAATGGGACTGACCTCTAGTAAACATGCTTAAGATTACATTGCTCACGAAATCCGGCTCAGTATATGAAATCTCATTTTCTCCAAGCCCAATGCAAAACAGTGGATCCCCCAACTGTCTCCTACAGTCACCAAGCCAAATATTGACATGACCTTGATACCTGCTAATATGCATGATACCTGATAACTTGCTGAGGTGCATGGTTGCCTAAACATTACTGACACAGGTTAATATTAATAACACCAGTGGAATACTCACGGTGTTACATTTTTCTGTAGGATTTTCTTTGTGCATGTGCAGGTTTTACCGTCAACAAATAAGACAGCAACTTACATCCCCCGCATTGCCACAGCAGTTCTGCACATTCATGAAGTCTTCATTTCACCCAAGCATAATAAGCTTCCTGAATACATATCCATGATAGAGATACCTTAACAACCTTGTCATTTCGATTTTTCACACATTTCCTTTGTGTGTGTCCTCTAACGCAGTGAAGTTTCAACTCATTAGGCAACTGCCATAAGCTATTAGTCGGTAACATCATTCAGCATATATATATATATATATATATATATATATGAAAATCACACTTTAAAAGCTTTCAATCACTTCCTGTTTCTTCAGCATTACAGATTCATTAACAAAATTGGAGTGGAAAGGCAACCACCGCCTTCCACAAATAGGAACCAGAGACATATCACCCATTGCCATAAAAGGCACAATGCCCTGTTCCTCTGTCATCTTCCAGATAGATTAGAAAGAAACTGAAAAGGACAGTCAGTATTAAAAATGGAGCATGTTATTTATCTGCATAATATAGTCACTAAAAACATATACACCAAATTAGTATAGTTGTGGTTACTAGGATGAAACTGATAAAAACGGATTTGTTTGTTGTCTGCATCAAGCAAGCATCAGCTTACAACCCCGGAGTAACCTCCTATGCCCAGGAAATAGAACTGAGCTGTCTGGCTCTCTTGTGCTTGCTAGAAAATTACTGCCTCCTCTTTTATTACCAGAGATGGACAGCCTCTGTGGGTTTAGGATGCCATGCAAATCCTGGCATGAAGTCTTAGTGCTGTCCCCTCATACCACAGGTGGTAACACTTTGCATTAGTCCCTTACAATGACTGCTTTCAGCCTTAGCATAACACTAATTAGTGCAAGCACATTGCATTTCATTTATTTCATGTCTATGCCAGCCAATAGCCAAAGGTCTGTGGATAGTTCACAATTTTGCACAATCGACAAAAAAAATCCCAGGACCTATTAAAAATCTTATCATATGCTGTTAAATGCCTGGGAGTAGAGGAAAGTCTGGACTTGATGTGGGAAAGATGACAAGGTTGGCGGCAGCCAGGTGGACCTCACTGGGGAGTATGTTCCATAATCTGGGGGGGAGGCACCACTGAGAAGGCCCTCTCCTTTGTTAACATCCTCCAAATCCTCTTTTGGAGGAGCCAGAAGAAGAGCCATGCTGAATCTGACTTAGTGGTGGGCAGCCCGCCAGGGACCCGACCCACCTCCACCTTGGTGGACACTGCTGCTGCGTCTGCTGAGCTGAGCCAAAAGCGGACGCACACCGAGCCACTCGGACTTTCACCCCCATATGAAATCCTCATACATCCCTAACAAATGCCTATCTAGTCCAGCATTCTATTCATACAGTGGCCAACCAGATGCTTATGGGAAGCCCATAGGAGGACATGAATACAACAGCACCCTCCCGGTCATGTTCCCCAGCAACTGGTATAGAGTTACAACCTCAGCTACAGTTTGTGTTTCATTTGCAGCACTGCAAATCACTACTTGCATTGAGTTGTATTCAGTGGTGTCCTTCTGCCAGTGGAATGGACACCGTTGGTAGACTGAATTTCACCTCCCCTCTGCAGCTCCCTGCATGTACCCCAAATCTGATCTAGGGGGTGCTGGGACACTCTGGAACAGCTTTGGGGGGCATGAGGAGGGGGCTTCAGGGGGGAGGAGGGGAAGAGAAACTCCCGTTGTATGAACAAAAGGGTGCTCACTTAACTTTGGGTTTAGCCCAGGATCACCAATCATAAGGTGACCCATAATATTGGTAACGAGATGAGGGTCTGATAGAGATGGCCATGAACCTGTGGGGGGGCTTGCCTCTCCACCGCCGGGACTCTCCGCGGTGGCGGGCCCCCCTCCTCAGTCTTCTGGGGGTGCAGAGCAGCTCTCTGCGCCACGCGAACCGCCGGCGCTGGTCCTGTCGCGTCACATCCGGCCCCGGAAGTGACGCGACGGGACCCTGTGCAGTAGCGAATACATTTGATTCCCTTCCAAGTTTACAGTTCTACCAATCTAATTCAGTAGCAGTATCTGCTAATTGAGGGTTTTTTGGCTTGTTTGTTTTTTAAAGAAAGAATGTAGTAGGCAATCACTCGTGACCGAGTAAGATTGTCTTCCAGGATAAAATTACAAAAAGAAAATTATAAAAGGAGGAAATTCTAAAAAATTGTGTAGACTCTAGCGATGGGTCTGTAAGTGACTGAATGACATGCATGCACACACAACTGTTGCAGCAGGCCTGATATGATGCTAGCTTACAGGAGATTTAAGTGCTGTTCCCCAAAGACTAAGGGAGAGAGTAAAATTCTCTATGCCATTTCATGTGTGTGTTCAGAACACTCATCACTTAGAAGTAACGTAAATAATATGACAAGATTTGTCAAAGGAAGATTAGCTCTACTCATATTATCCTGTGTGATTTTGTATTTGCTAGGAGTCACAACCACTATAAAGGGATTTAAAAAACAAACAAACACAAAATATGGTATTAAAATGTGGAATCTTACATTGCTAACAAATAAGTTACCTATCTATCGTCTATCATTAATGCTATTCTTTCAACAATAGAAACAATCAGAAACTTGGATATACAATATACATGCTCTAACAAATAGGCAATATACATGCTGTTCTGTAGATCCTGTCAGTTTCTGGAAGGTGGCAGATTAAAGCTTTATACATTGACAATTAAAGCCTGTCTACACGCAACAACAAATTAGTTCTGGAAACCTGTCACTTTGGATTTAAAAGAGAGCATACTTTGGATGTGGAGATTCATAAGAGAGATTCATATTTCCTTAGCTTTTGTCAACAGACAAGTTTCAAATCCTGCCTGGCAGTTGTTTGAAGATGATTAATGGATGCACATTAATGAATATTAATTAGTTAGCTTAACAAATTTGAGCGTGTGGAACCAGCATCTACTCTAATACATGATAGCCTTGTATGGAAATGAATCAATGGGTCTGTGCTCTGCTGCTTGCTGTTTTCTTGATATGGTTCTAAACAAACAACACATTGGAAAGGATGATATGGCTAACAAAGGAGACACATTTTCATCAACTGTTCCTAGGTAATCTTTTGATATCCTAAGCACACTTACTAGGGAGTAAGCCCCACTGAACACAATGAGACTTACTTCTGAGTAAACATATATAGGAACATGCTGTAAGTCAGGCTTCTCTAATAAGATCTATAGCTACAATATCCACATGAAGAAGTAGCTGGAGACAGAGGATGCAAGGGAAAGTATAACTATATCAGAAATATATATATAGTAGGTTTTCAAAAAGCCAACTCAGTTACATGCACAAAATGAAGTGGAAAAGGTGGCAATATACAGAGTAACAACATGGGGTGCTGAGAGCTGCTTCTGCCTGTGTGCATTTTCATGCGTATTTTTCCAAATGTATGCACCAATTGTGTGCATCTTTGAAATGTATGCATTGTTCTCCCATTGATTCAAGCATATTTTTCAAATGTACGCATTTGCTGTCAAACTAGGACTGGGTGATCTGCCCAGCACTCCACTTGCAGAGCACCAGCTGAGGCACTCGCCGGACTTCCGAGTCCCCAGCGCTACATTGTTTAAGTAGAAAATGACGTAAAATTCATAAAAAACCACCACAATTTGCACAAGTTATGCAAATCGCGGCCATTTTTAATGTATCTTATGCCATTTTCTACGTAAACAACGTAGTGCTGGAAACCGGAAGTCGCTTTCCCATCTCAGATCACGAGAATTTGAGTCGAGCCAGGGAAAGGTAGGGTGAGTGGAGCTCAGTGGGTCGAGCCTGGCGAGTTCACCGGACTTCCACCCCCCAGTCGAGCTCCGTGCACATCCCTATGTCAAACGCATATTTTGGTACGCAAATCACATTGCAAGCTTGGAAATGTAGAGACATTGACTGCAGATTGCATCTGACTCCAAGTTCTGTTCGGAAGATATGAACTGGGCAAATCCTGATCAACAATGAACTGAAATGGATTTCTCATATACGTCTCTATTTGTGATGAGGGTGTGGGTCACCGGCAGCAGGAAGGGCTCCTGGACCTGGAGGCAGGGAAGACTCTGTGCTTCTCCTTACCTGAGTATGACACTCTTGAGCATGCTCAGGAACATAGTCTCCTGCCATGGGCATAGGATTGTAATTTTCTTTGGCTTAGAGGTAGACAATTTGCATTTTCCTCTTTCTTGCTTCCTGGCAGTAAATGTCACTAATGTCATTTCAGGAGAGGCCCAGGGCAGCCATTCCGGTAGCCAGGAAGTCTCCCCATCACAACGATCTCCCCACCACCAGTGACCCTCTTCCCCTTCTCAGAGGTAAGGGTTGTTGTTGTTTTTTACATGCAAAGTGGGTGAGAGAATGGCAGGAAGAGCTGGCTAATAGCAGGGGCAGAAGCAAAGCCCACTGCAAGCCAGACCTGAACCTGGGACCTTCGGTATGCAAGTCATGCATCCCACCACTGGTCTACGTGGTCCATCTCTATTAATAGGGATACCACATTGATCCATAGGTACAAGATGTTGGCAAAAAGTTCTTGGGCACCTCATATTGGTAATGACATAATTTGTGTTGAAATTAGAGCTGTGCACAAATGGCATCTTCACCTCCCTATTTGTGGGCAGAGAAACTGGGGGGACAATTTCACCAAATTTCTCCAGGGGGAGGAAAAATTCTCCAGCAGTTTCTCACAGGCAGGGCTCATCGTTGACAAGGGTTGTAGAGCAGCCTCTTTCTTTTTTTTCCCCTAGGGGTTTTTTTTGGGGGGGGGTTGCGCTGCCACTGCAAACAGCAACAGCATCAACTGTGTTGGCATTGGCAGCCTAGCCCCTATTTTATATCCCCCACAATGCCCCATCCTTCATGTAATTCCTGGAGAAGGGGGAGGTGGTGGGGAAGGTGACCACCCCAAAAAAATGTTCAAGAGAATTTGAAGAAAATTCCTCAAAGTGGCATTTTATTTCAAGGGGGCTAGGAAAAGGAACATTTCAGGGCTGTTCTGAGAAAAAATTCTTCTGAGAGGGCATTTTATAATTTATTTTAAATTTATTTGGGTGGCATCTTTTCTTTTTTTTTAGCTTACCCTATAGCTGTGAGGTCACCAAGGGTGGTGTGTGTGTGTGTGTGTGTGTGTGTGTGTTTGTTTGTTTTTTCTTTCTTTCTATTACACATCTCTCCATTGCTCTGCAGCCTCCCAGGCTGCCCACACTAACTCATCTGAAGAAGCCCTATGGGAGGGATTACCTCATGGTGTCTTCCCCTGGGTTTAATTGACATGTGGAAACCCGAGCAGACCACAGGTTGCTGGATAGCTGATTGTACAATGAAAGACAGGACACTCACCTGCACTGCTCTGCACAAGAACCTTGAACCCAACCCATGAGAATTTTTCTGAGATTTTCTCCTCCTATGAATTCCATTTCAAAAGCAATTTCTTTTCTATCAAATTGAATGAGAATGGTTGGGGAAAAAATGTGGAAGAAATTTTCCGTGCAGCACTCGTTAAAATAAGCAATACTTATTATTCGTTTAGAGATTCCACTTGCATTTATCCAATTGCACCTTTGAAGTATTGTACTTTAAAGGTAGACAGAAGAATAGAACTAATAACAAGCTTTTATTTTATTTTATTTTTAAATATCCTGACAACATAACTAAGCGACTTTTGCACACTGGAAACTAAAGTTGAAATATCAATATTCCAGTATATACTGTGAGTTATTGACCCAGTAAAACGTACATTAACAATCTTTAGTGATAAAGCAGTAAATATGCCAGCTTTACAATTACCCGTATATACTCGAGTATAAGCCGAGTTTTTCAGCACTTTTTTTGTGCTGAAAAATGCCCCCCCCCAGCTTATACTCGAGTCAGTGTCTGGTCTGAAAGCTCTATGTATGTGCGATGAACAGCGGGAGCGAATCTTCAGTAGCTGACTCACGAATCACTTCCAGCTAGTCGATTTCCCTTCTCCCTCCCCTCTCCCTGCTCGCTGAGTCACGAACAGCAAAATCTTTGCTTGAAGTTGAAGCTCGCTTGAGAGATAGCTGCCAGAAACTCAAACTTTTGTCTCTTAATTGGTGGTACATCTACATAAACTTTCTTCTTCTAACTCCAACTGAGGAAAACCAAAACCTCTATGCACTTATGCTAATCCTACTAACAAACACCAGGATTTGTAATGCTAATTTAACAGCCTCTGCCTCTCTGGCTACTAGATTGAAAGGCTAGCTAGATTGAAAATATAGACTTACATTCCTACATTTTAGAAATTTTATTGGTATCTATCTTTATTTTTTAAATTTACCAGTAGCTGCTGCATTTCCCACCCTAGGCTTATACTCGAGTCAATAAGTTTTCCCAGTTTTTTGTGGTGAAATTAGGTGCCTCAGCTTATATTCGGGTCAACTTATACTCGAGTATATACGGTCTATGACTTTGGTACCACATTCCACTTTATAGAGCATATACCGTATATACTCCATTGTGGTACAGAGGCCTTCTTCCAATGGTACCCCCGAGTTTATGTCTCCCTCCCCTATTGGATTCAGTTTAAAGCCCTCCTGATTAAGTTCCTCATGCTGTGGCCAAACACATTCTTCCCAGTCCTTGTGAGGTGCAACCCATCCTTTGCCAGCAGTCCATCTTCCAGGAAGTGTAGCCCGTGGTCCCAGAATCCAAATCCCTCACGTCGGCACCACCTTTGTAGGCAGTCATTCACTCGGAGTATTTTTCTTTCCCTTTCTATTCCTCTTCCAAGTACTGGAAGGATGGATGAGAAAACTATCTGGGCCCCAAAGCTCTTGAGTTCCCCTTCCCAACTCTTCAAAGTCTGCCGTGATTTCTTTGTAACTCCGCTTGCCAGTATCATTTGTACCCACGTAGAAGAGAAGAAAGGGGTATGTGTCGGTGGGCTGTATGAGCCTTGGCAGCTGCTCTGTCACATCCTTAATCCGTGCCCCAGGGAGACAGCACACCTGGCGAGTCCATGGGTCTTCGCGACATACTTTGGCTTCGATCCCCCGCAGGAGGGAGTCTCCCACTACTACTACTCTTCTCTTTCTCTTGCTGTAGGCCTTGGTTTGATTGCCTCCACTTGACTGACCTTCAGCCTCTTGCTCACTGTCACGTTGGGTGCCTGGAAATTCGTCCTCTGCAGGCTGACCTCTGCTCTCGTCCCCAAGTACTTGGAAGCAGTTCGATAGCTTCACTGCTTCCAGAGGCACAGGATGTCTTCTAGTTCTTCTGCTCCTAACAGTCACCCTTTTCCAGGGAGTTCCCCTTACATTATTTTTCCCTTGCCTCATCCTGCTGTTGCCCTTCTGGCTCCTGTTCTACGCTTTGCTGCTGTAGATCCACCGTTCTGTCTAAGAACTCTTCACTTTCTCTTATACTCCTGCGGGTGGACACTTGCTGCTCCAGTCCTCTGACCTTTTCTTCCAACAGCGTGACCAGCTTGCACTTGTTGCACGTGTAGGCCATGTTAATCTCCGGCAGGAAAACAAACATTGCACACACATTGCAGGTCACCACCACTGCAGAGTCCTTTCCTTCCATAGTTCTCTGTTCCCTTTATGTTTCTGTCTTTCTAGAAAATTTCTTAGGGACCTCCCCCTTGACCTCCCCTGCCGAACTCCGCTGCCAAACTCCTGTTTGCTCTTCCTGTTCGCTCGCTCTCTGGGAGCCTGCTTGCCTTATCCCAGTCCCAAAAACAGCTGGAGCCTCTCTCCTGTTGTGCTCCTGCTCAGCTGGGAGTCAGGAACAGAATGAGCTCCCAGGCCCCTCCCTTCCCTTTAAGCTCTCAGGCCACACCCTTCCCTTGCAGCTCCTGTTGTCCTTGCACTCCAGCAAGTTGTAGTGCTTCTCTTTTAGTTGTCCTCGCACTCCAGCAAGTTGTAGTGCTGCTCCTGTTGTTGTACTACTCCGCTGCCAAACTCCTGTTTGCTCTCCCTGTTCGCTCGCTCTGTTTGCTCGCTCTCTGGGAGCCTGCTTGCCTTATCCCAGTCCCAAAAACAGCTGGAGCCTCTCTCCTGTTGTGCTCCTGCTCAGCTGGGAGTCAGGAACAGCCATGGGAGAGCGGAAATGGATAGCTCGTGTGCATACCCCCACCACAGGGATTGAGAGTGTCTGCTGCCTTGAAGAACATGCTGGAAGTGTGCTTGGTTAGAGAGTTGCTAATATCATAACGGCAAGTACATGTGGGGCTTGAGGTAGGAGGGGAAGTCATTTCCTCCCCAGGTGAGAGATGTGGAAGGGACTGAGCAAGATGCTGTAGATGAGAACTAGAAGGAAGGCTAACACAAGTGGGCAGTATGGCTGCCAACCAGCGTGTGCAGGTTAATTGGGCAGAAGCCCATGTGGCCTTTGTGAATGGACATCCATTTGGCCTTGTATGTTGCTTATTTTGATGTGTTATGCTTTGTTCTCTCTCCTTTTTAGTTTTAAACTGTTGTATTAGGTAAATGTATTTGTATTTTTTTATACATCATCATCATCATCATCATCATCATCATCATCATCATCATCAATTTTATTTCTATACCGCCCCATAGCCAAAGCTCTCTGGGCAGTTTACAACAATTCACAAACACAATAATACTCATAATAAAATGCAGGTAACAAAAAAAACATACAATTTCATTACAAAAGTTTAAAAAGAAATTTAAAAACCCAATTTAAAATGGCAAATAACTAAACAAGCTAATAAAGTAAGCTTGCAGCTGACATGACCCCTGTCCCTCCATGTGTTCTTTTGAGCTGCTAAATATTAAATGCCTTGGCATAGAGGGCAGTCTTAACTGGTGCTGAAAAGATAGTAAAGTTGGCTCCAGGCGGGCCTCAGTGCGAGCTTATTCCATAATTGGGGGGTTAACCACTGAGAAGGTCCTCCTCCTTGTGGCAATCAACCAAGACTCCCTCAGAGATGGGAGTCAGAGGAGGGCCCCAGATGTTGAGCGCAGTGTCCTGGTAGATTGCAGTTGGAAAAGGCGTTCCGCCAAGTATTGTGGTCCTAAGCCATGTAGGGCTTTATTGGTTGAAGTCAACACCTTGAATTTAGCTCGGAAGCATATTGGCAGCCAGTGCAAGCGAGCCAGAACTGGTGTTATATGTTTGGACCTTCTGGTCCCAGTTATTAGTCTGGCTGCCACAATTTGTACAAGCTGCAGCTTCTGAACAGTCTTCAAGGGCAGCCCCACATAGAGTGCATTGCAGTAGTCTAGCTTAGAGATTACCAGAGCATAGATTACTGAAACCAGGCCAAACCTGTCCAGGTAGGGGCACAGCTGGGCTACCAGCTGGAGCTGGTAAAAGGCATTCCTTACCACTGAGGCCACTTGAGCCTCAAGTGACAAAGTTGGCTCCAGGAGCACCCCCAAGCTACAAACCTTCTCCTTCAAGGGGAGTGCAACCCCATCCAGAACAGGTTGAACACCCTCTATTCGGTCAAAGGAACCACCCACTAACAGCATCTCAGTCTTGTCTGGATTGAGCTTCTGTTTGTTAGCCCTCAACCAGTCCATTGTTGCAGCCAGGTACCGGTTTAGCACATCCACAGCCTCACCTGCTGAAGATGAAAAGGAGAAATAGAACTGCCTATCATCAGTGTACTGATGGCAACACATTCCAAAACTCCAAATGACCCCACTCAACAGTTTCATGTAGATGTTAAATAACATGGGGGATAAGACCGACCCCTGAGGAACCCCATACTGGAGAGTCCACAGGGCCGAGCAGTATTCCCCAAACACCACCTTCTGGAGCCATCCATTCAAGTAGGAGCTGAACCACTGCAATGCAGTACCCCCAACTTCCAACTCAGGCAGCCGCCCCAGAAAGATGCCATGGTCGATGGTATCAAAAGCCGCTAAGAGATCCAGGAGTATCAACAGGGTCACACTCCCACTGTCTCTCCCGACATAGGTAATCATACAGGGCATCCAAAGCTGTTTCCATGTCAAAACCAGGCCTGAACCCCAACTGAAATGAATCCAGATAATCAGTCTCATGCAAGAGTGCCTGGAGCTGGTTGGCCACCACTTGCTCAAGGACCTTGCCCAGAAAAGGGACATTTGCTACCGGCCTAAATTTGTTAAGATCTTCTGGGTCCAGAGAGGGTTTTTACAAGAGTGGCCTCGCCACCGCCTGTTTCAGGTGGCATGGGACCACTCCCTCTCGCAAGGAGGCATTGATTACCTCTCTGGCCTAGCCAGCTGTTCCCTCCCTGCTAGTTTTTATAAGCCTAGAGGGGCAAGGATCCAGTATGGACGTGGTTGCACAAACATGTCCAAGCACCTTGTCAACATCCTTGAGCTGTACCAACTGCAACTCATGCAAGATAACTGGACCAGGCTGTGCTCTGGGTACGTCACCTGATTCAACTGCTATAACATTGGAATCTAAGTCCCGGTGGATGCAAAAGATTTTTTTCCTGGAAGTGCCTAGCAAATATATTACAGTGGGCCTCAGACAAGTCTATGATATCCCTGGGGCCAGCATATAATAGGCCCCAGACACCCTAAAGAGCTCTACTGGGTGGCAAAGAGATGAGTGGATAGAGGCAGTGAGATGTTGTTTCTTGCTGCCCTCACTGCCCCTAGATATACTTGACTATAGGCACATACCAGGGCTCAATTGCATTCAATAGGAGTTTTTCTCCATCTGCACTCAAGCTGTCTCCTGTTTTGTTTCATCACTCTCAGCTCCAGGAAGTACCACGGAGCCGTACAAGCTCTACTACAGAGAGGGCATTCAGGATTGTGTCAACTGCCCAGGTCATCTCTGTATTCCAAAAATTGACCAGGGATTCGATAGGACCGCCTGCCATATCAGTCAGAAACCCTCCCAAGGGCCCTCTGGAAGGCCCTTAGCCTCCGGGGGTAGACCATCTTAATAGGTCCCCCACCCTTGCAGAGGAGAAAAATTGCCAATAGTCTAAATCTCACCAGGCAGTGATCTGACCATGACAAAGGGACTGATTCAAAGTCCCCCACCTTCAGATCACCATCCCCATGCCAAAAAAACCAAGTCTAGAGTGTGCCCTGCTACATGCACTGGGCCGATGACATGTTGGGACAGTCCCATGGTTGTCATGGAGTCCAGGAAATCCTGAGCCACCCCAGACAAGGTGCCCTCAGCATGAATGTCTCCCAGGACCAACAGCCTGGGGGACCTCAGCATCGCCACCAAGACCCCTGGTCAGCTCAGATAGGGAGTCTGTTGAGCAGCAGGGTGGGCGGTACACCAACAGAATCCCTAATCTGTCCCGCTGGCCCAACACAAGGTGCAAACATGTCCAGACTAGTAGTCAGACAGACAGGGAGCCTGGAGAGAGAGAGAAAAATTCCTATAGACTATGGCAACCCTGGACCTCAGGGCTACCCTGATGCTGAACCAAGTACCCCGGTGGGCATAACTGGGAGAGACTAACTACTCCCTTGCCCACCCAGGTCTTGGTAATACATGCCAGATCAGCCCCCTCATCCACCATTAGATCATGGATGAGGGAGGACTTGTTTTGAACCGATCTGGCATTTAGAAGCAGCATCCAGAGACCCAAGGGCAGGCTGATTGTAGGGGCTTATTGATCAATTGATTGATAATATTATCTAGGTATTTATTTATAGTATGGTTATTTGTAATTGTTCCTTCTTCTTTTTTAACTGTTAGAAATATTGCCATTCATTTGATATGTTGCAAGATACTTTGGCCACAATCTGCTAACGCCCATTAACAAAATAAAAAACGTTGTAACAAAAGGCTTTTCTACATGAGGCATTTATCAAGCACTCATTCCCTACTTGCAGTTGTTTACAGGTCCTTTAGATGACATAGTGACCCTCCAGTTTCACTTCTGTGTCTAACCAGCACTTTTGGCAAGTTTTTTTAGAGAAGGGAAAATGCAGCATTAAAATTGTGAAAGTGAAAGAAAGTGCAATTTCCTTTTGGGTATTTGTGCTATTCTGCTATGCCACAGTGCCACCTAGAGGTTATGTAGTGGGAAAGCAGGAAAGGAAACACTCTTAGTGCAGTGTTCAGATCTTATTTCTGTGACTAAACGGAAAGTAGATACGGAGGATTAACAGCAGATTAACAGCCTCGTGTAGAAAAGCTCAAAGTGAAAGCTTTTATTGAACAACATCATAGATGGACAGTGTTGAAGAACCGAAACAGATGAATAAGATCATAAATTGCCTGATTCCAGCAGGGCTTGTGTGCCTTTGAATGCTGCATGACAGTAGGGATGGACGAATTCCACTTACCCCATCTCGTCGGGCGCTCGGCAAGTGCTCCCACCACGTGATCTGTCTCACAGCGGCAGCAAGGCGCTCGGCAAACTTCCAGGTGCTCGGCGCATCACTTCCAGGTCCCTAGCGCTGCGTTTTTACGTAAATACCAGGGAAACCCACCTTAAAACAGCCGCGAATAGCAAATCGCAGCCGTTTTAAGGTGGGTTTCCCTGGTATTTACCAGGGGGGAAAAAAAGCAGCACCGGGTCCTCAATGCGTCACTTCCAGGTCCCCGGCGCTGCGTTTTTTACGTAAAAACCAGGGTAAACTACCTTAAAACTTCCACAAATAGCAAATCGCGGCTGTTTTAAGGTGGTTTTCCCTGGTATTTACATAAAAAATGTAGCACCGGGGACCTGGAAGTACCTTTCCCGGGCTCCTCTCGTGGGGAGTTGTGCCGAGCCGGGAAAAGGTAAGTCGCACAGAGCTCAGGGGGGTCGAAGCGGGGCGAGTTCGTCCTGCTTCCACCCCCCAATCAAGATCCGTGCACACCCCTACATGACAGTCAACAGAGTAGCAGGTGTTATATGTGTGCCCTTGTTCTATCCCCATACTGAATATGGATTCGCCTGCTACAAGTCAAACAACTTGCAAAGGTATAGGAGCCTCATCATTTAATTTAATTTATTTCATTTCTATACTGCCCAATAGCCAAAGCTCTCTGGGCAGTTCACAAAAATTAAAAACCCCAATACAACATAATAAAAACATAATATACATTTTTTAACATACCCCCCCCATTAATACAATTTAAAATAGCTTAAAAACAGTTAACAATACAATACCTGGACCAGATAAAACAACTGACATCAAAAGCCCTATCAAATGTCTGGGAGTAGAGGAAAGTCTTAACCTGGCACCAAAAAGATGACAGTGTTGGCACCCAGCAGGCCTCAGGGAGAACAGCATTTCACAATGGGGGGGGGCTACTACTGAGAAGGCCCTCACCAGAACAAGAAGCTTCACAAACCCACAGAGGAAGAACTAGAATTATATTTGTGTCCAATCCACCCAGGATTAGGTAGTTTTCAAAGGGAATTAGGCAAATTCATGGATGATAAATCTGTCAATAGCTACTAATCATGATGTCTCAATCTCCAGATCCAGAGGCAGTTTACTTCTGAGGGCTTTTCTATACAAGGTTGTTAATTGCTGTATCTACTTTTGGTTTTGTCACAGCATTGAGATCCAAGCTCTACACAGAGAGCTCTTCCTTTCCTGCTTTTCCACTACATAACCTCTAGGTGGTGCTGTGCTGTAGTGGAATAGCTCAAATACACAAGGAGAAACAGTGCAATTTCCTCCATTCTTACATAAATACCCAATTTTCCCCATTCTAACCCTGCCCCCGGAAAGTGCTCTGAAAAAACAGAAGCAAAACTGGAAAATCATGACATCATCTAAAGAGCCCATAAACAACCATTAGTAGGGAATCACAAGCACACAATAAACACCTTGTGTAGAAAAGCTCCAAGTATTAGTTGATGGAGAAGAACAGCAAGAGAAAGCTATTGCCTTAATGTTCTGCTTGGGAGCTTCCTGAAGGTATCTGAATGCTGGACTAGATAGGCCTTCAGTCTGATCCAACAGGACTCTTCTTCTGTTCTTCTGTTAATTTTGTAGCACTTTTAATAAAAGAGAAAAACCTGCCAATTTGTTCATTTGGTTAGAAATTGGCAGCTTCTTTAAAGTCACTCTGTACGATTACATAGATGCATTTGTATCTTGACTATTTCTGAATGTGAATTCACTGAAAGGTATTTCATTTTATTAAATGTTTTAGAAATCATATACATTAACCTTGTTCACAACCTTTTATCTCTTCTTAGAGACATCATAGCCTTTGGGGTTCTTCCTTTAATGAGTGGCAAAGCAGCTCTCTTTTTAAAGAAGAAGGGGGGGCGGAAATCTACTGAGCTAAAAAGCAAAACGGTAACATGTTAAAAGTTCTAGAATATTTGAAAGTTTGACAATTAAAATTATTCTTAAATTACAGCCAAGTTTGCCAAGTATTTAAAGGTTAAACCTCATCTTTGATCTTAGAATTCAGCAATGCCTTTGAACTCTAAATCAGGGTACTAAAATTGAGTACTTTCTCCTCTCTGTATTCTTTCACTTTTACTTGCAAATTGCAATT
Organism: Shinisaurus crocodilurus; assembly: GCA_021292165.1. Classification (NCBI taxonomy): domain Eukaryota; kingdom Metazoa; phylum Chordata; class Lepidosauria; order Squamata; family Shinisauridae; genus Shinisaurus; species Shinisaurus crocodilurus. The sequence continues at coordinate 143,058,892 of CM037879.1, read as the reverse complement.
CACAGTTGACTCACTGCTTGGGATTCTGGTGAACTTGTTGATTTTGCATTTGAAAGGCATTTCAACTCCTGTGATTTTTGAGGTATGCAAAGGTTAGTTATATTTTATCCACAGGGAGGACTGCTTAATGAAGTTAGTTAGGAAAAGCTTCTGTACTAATTGAATCCCAAAACTCTCAGAGTGGTTATATGCAGTGTAGATTTAGACTTTACTTACAAACAGAAGCCTGATTCTATAGTACTTCAGATCAGTACGGTAAATATTGTCTACCAGGTGAATATTTTTAGCCAGGAGAGGACAACTTGGACCAAGCACACACACACACACACACACACACACACAGTGTCCCTCCCTCATACACACCAATGAACATAATATGCATTAACATAATGAATGTCAGTGTGCCTCTGCTGGATCTTGCTAACATTTCCAGCATGAGGCATTTGTGTATTTATTTATTTATTTATTATATTTATACCCCGCCTTTTTTCCTGCAAGGAACCTTACATAATCCTCCTCCTCCTCCTCTCCATTTTATCCTCACAACAACCCTGTGAGATAGGTTAGGCTGAGAGTCAGTGACTGGCCCAAAGTCACCCAGTGAGCTTCATGGCTGAGCGGGGAAGAGAACCCGGATCTCCCGAGTCCCAGTCCAATGCTTTCACCACTATGCCACACTGGCTCATATCATATAGGAAACATGGTACGGTAAATATGTACGGGACAATCTTTCTAGGGGGGTGCTCTCTGGGACCCCATTTCTCCCTGCTCCACTTTGGTGTGCGCATGGGAGCATGAATAAGCAGCATACTAGAGCATTGTGTGCAATGGCTCCATCCTCCCACCACAGGAAGGTTGTATTTATCACACAGAGAGGGGTGGTTGTATGGATATGGGAGGTGGTACACATAGACATGATGCAGCCCACTGGCACATATTCTGTGGCTTGTGCAGGGCTGGAGGCATCCTCCTTTGCACTCAGCATAAATGTAGAGTGTGCTGACAACAACCAAGGGACAGGATAAACCAATGATGGCGAACCTTTTTGAGCCCGTTTGTAGGCTCAAACTTTTGTTTGCAGTTGCCCAAACTGCAACACAAAACCAACTTATTTATTTCAAAGTGCCAACGCTACAATTAAACCTGAATACCAAGGTTTTAGTTTTAGAAAAACAACTCATACAGTTGTCCGAACTATTTATTTATTTATTTATTATTATTTACATTTATTAATCGCCCATCTGGCCGGCGATTAACATCTTTTGTCTTAAAAGAAAAACCATAACAGAGCTTTCAATGATACAAACAGTTTTTTGTTGGAAAAAAAATCAACTCAAAAAATTATTATAGTACTACATTGTACACATAGCCTGAAGGGAATTTATACAAACTTTTTAAATAATTAGGCACATGTATTTTTGGATAAGGGATTCTCAACTTGTAATATGATTATATGCCAGACTGAAATTGTATGGGGCAAGCTTTACCCCGGGTCCTTTCCCTGCTTCTACAGGTGTCGGATTAGTAAAAGTAAAAGTCAACCTGTACTAGGATGAGCAAGATAAACAAGAAAACTAAACGTGCTTAACACATTTTAAACACTTTATGTCTTGGACTGCAAACTGCATTAGGTAAAAGTTTGCATTGGGCATGGTTTTGCACAATTAATGTGATTTTTGCTATTGCATGCATGCTGATAATTTGTCAAACCTTGGCTCATACTCCATTAGTTTGAGAGCAACACATGCAGCACTCAGGTCAACTGTTAGGGCTTTACATCCAAGCCATGCTCTGTGCATCATTCTTCAAAATCTTTTAAATGTGATAACAATGTAGAAAAGAATTCTGTAACAGGAATTCTAGAATAAAATCATTCTGTTCTACACTGTGAGAAAGAACAAGATCATTAGTCTTTTGCAGAAGGGGGCAGTCTTTTCGCGATCTGGTGACCAATGGCTCGAGTGCCCACAGAGAGGTCCCTGCATGCAAGCTGAAGCACCCGTGCCATAGGTTCGCCATCACTGGGATAAACAATGACCCAGCATAAATAGAACATACTGGCAGCATAGGGATGAAGTTAACATTACCTTTACCCTGCTTGCATACTCCACGTTAGTGCTGAGAAGGAGTGCCCCTCGCCTCAGCACCCAGCATAGGTAATCTGCTTCCACACATATAGAGGCCTTAGCTGGATTGTCTACCCTGTGCCATTGTCCTTTAAAGCTGAGGACTCATAATGGTAAACATTAGCCTACCCCTGCCAGTTTTTGCTCTGAACCTAAGTAAGAATTATATATACCTTCGAGTGCAATCCTGTTAGATAGATGCTTAAAGGAGAGAGGACTCTAATCTTGGAGCCCTCCATCCATCCTAAGCCCTACCAGCCAGAGCCTGGCAGGATGTGAGGAACGGCAAATGCTTTCTTGGCCTCCCCATCCTCCGATTTAGCTATTTTCACTAGACAGGCCTTGCCCCGGATGGTGACTGAGAGGGCTTTGGATCTGGTGGACCACGGCCTCTCCCCTCCCCTCCCTGCCCTGCACTGCACACCAGCACATCCCTGTTCCTCCCTCTCCTGAGGTCAGAGCTCAGACCGTGGGAAAGGCAGCCACCACAGAACCTTCTTCCACTGTGAATGAGAGATAGGTGAAGTTCTGCCTTTGGCTTAGGAGGAGGAAATCCAAATCCTCAGCATCTAAGGCCCATGGGCAAGCATCCCAGGAGGGACCATAGGACGTTGGAGACAGTGCTCCGAGCTTGGAAGGGGGAGTCAGAGATCCGACCCCAGACCCTGCCCCTTTGCAGCTGGCGTGGAAAGTATTTATAGCATTATAAGAACTAGCATTATATAGCATTGCTTATTTGCACCCTTACAGTCTTTATTTATAGCAGTATAAGAACTAGCTTGTCAGGTAGAATGCAACCTGCTGGATGTTCCACGTTCTGCTCCTACTGTGGTACCAACACAGCTACTAAAACACACACACACACACACACACACACATATATAAACATCCTTGAATGCTTGAAGTCTTTCCTGTTGTGATCTAGTAACACTGTTGGCGACAAAATTGCAAGACTTTAAATCATAGCTTTTATCATAGAAAAAAGTGAAGGGCACAACTTAATACAGGAGAAAATATTTATGGAGTGCAAAACAATGTTTTGAGGAATGATCGAGCCAAGGATTTGTTAATATTTACTGACTTTAATGAGCAATTATGTGATAAAGCAATCATGGACTTGAGAATGCGTTAATAGATTAGGGAATTAGCCAACGTTAGTGAACAGATACACAGGCAATAACAAACTATTAACTACTGAAGTGCTAATTAAAGCATAAATAATATGGTCTGTTATATGTTAATCAATAAAACCATTCAGACAAGTAGAGACAGGATTTATTCATGTTTGTATATTGCAATTAAGTGTAAATACAATAACAGAAAGTTGATCACACATAGCGGAAGTAAAAAATAATAATTAAAAGAGTACAGTAATACCTTGGATTGCAAGTAACTTGGTCTGAGAGCATTTTGCAAGACAAGCAAAAAATTTTGAATTGATAAACAAGCAAGGTCTTGCAAGACAAGTCGTAGGGACCGCTCGCCTCAAGCGGGCGCAGCGGGCCAAAATTGGCCCTGCTCGGCGCTCTCACCCACCAGAGACTCGCTTTGATATAAGAGTGTTTTGTATTACAAGCACGGTTCTGGAACGAATTATGCTAGCAATCCAAGGTATTACTGTATAGGCAAAAGGTGACATATAAAATCTCCATTTGAGGTATTACCATGTGTTCAAAATTAAGATGAAACAAAATGTTTAAAATGCCCATCGGGCAACACACACTCGATATTCAAAGTGTAAAGACACCCTCTACATTTCTTTTTTCAGCATTTCCCTACCTTCTATGTTTTCAGTCATTGTGCTGATGCGTGGTACTGGCCATTTCGCAAATTTTCGCCTAGAGGCTCAAGGGTATGGACGGGCACGTGACCACAATTGTTTGCCAGATCGCGCGAAGCAACGAGGATGAGCCCGACAGATGATGGGGCTCATTGTTGTTGCTTTGCGCCTTCCCCTCCCCTCCTTCCCCCTCCTTCCTCCCAGCGATATCCCATGGTACACCGCAGGGAGGAATGAGGCTCATCTCTTTGACAGCTGCAATCGCGACCCGATTTCAGCTCGCAGCGACTGTCAAAGACTCCCTGTTGCGCACACAGGACTCGTGTCGTGCCCTGAAGCACAACGAAGAGGGGGGGAGCCTCCGCCCCGCTACCCAAGTGGCTTGCCCGCTGCAACTGGGGACTGGCTACAGTGGGCAAACCTCTTGGGCAGCGGAGCAGGATGGGAATGGCTCCTGTTACTGGGGTGGCAGCTGCACCAGTAGCAGGAGCAGACTCCGCCGCACTCCCCGAGAGGTTTCCCCGCTGCACTCGGGGACTGTGTCCCCGGCTACATTGGGCAAACCTCTCGGGCAGAGCAGACAGAAGGAGTCTGTGCCTGTCAATGGTGCAGCAGTCGCACCAGTAACAGGAGCAGATTCTGCCCCTCTGCACCACCCAAGAGGTTTGTGGGCTGCAGCTGGGGGCTGTGCCCTGTCTGCAGCCGGCAAACCTCTCGAGCAGCAGAGCAGGGCGGCAGGAATCGCCCCCCACTCCGCCCTTTGCTTTCCCTGGAGAACCCGGGGAAAGCAAAGGGCGGAGAGGGCTGGCGCTTCCTATACTCACCGGGGCAGCAGCCCGGTGACTGCAGGAAGTGCCTCCGTCCTGTGGCTGCTCGGCACATGGAGCAGCTACGCCCGGGGATCAGTGCACGCAGCCTCCTCCTGAGAGAAAACCTTTCAGGGAGGAGGCTGTGCTCTGATCCCCACGGCTACTCAGCATGCCGAACTGCTGAAAAGAGCAGATCACGGCCTCCTCTCTTACAGAGGTCTACTCTGGAGGAGGAGGTGGGGGGTGCCTGATTCGCTCCTTGGCGGGGGCGGAGGAAGCCTCTGACAGCTGCCTCACTCCTTGCACCATTTCGGCACTTTGGGGCAGCTGTCAGCCCTGCTCTGAGGACAGCCGCTTGGCAAGAGCAGCAATGTCTGCTCTTGCCGAGCAGCTTGCTTTTTCTAGGGCTTGTGCCTTGCCATGATGGGTTGTGTTGTCCGAGTTTTGATGACATGATAAACCATTGTGGTACAAACAAACCCTGGAACAGACCATTGTGACTTATCGTTGTTCAAAACAGAGTGGTGATAGTTGTCAGACAGAGAGGCGGAAGTCAAATATATTTTTGTTTTTGTTTTGGAAATTTAATAAAATATAATAAAAACAACAACAACAACAACGATAAGTCACAATGGTGAGTCGCAATGACTGGGTTCAAACGGCATGCCCGACAAGCAATGGTGAGTCACCACCGTTGCTTATCGTGTCATCTGGACCCAGTCCATGGGGCAAAATAGCCCTGCTCCTAACCTATCCAATGAGGTGGTAGCAGCAGTTGTGGTGGTGTCAACAAAGAAGAGCGGCTCTGCTGTGCTCCGGGCACATTCTTCTAAAGGACTGTGTCGTGGAACAAGCTGTTCTGGGAAGCCAGCTCAGCCAGCACCATTTCAGAGGTGTTTTCTATGCTGCCGCCAGGGCTGCTCCATGTTGTTAATGATGGATGTGCATGTGAATGCCCTTCTGAACCTCCAGTCCACAGGATGGATGTGTCCCCTGGGGCCTCCCATCCAGCCCGCAGCCTACCCCCTGCACTGGCCACAGCAGCTCCCTGGCCCTCCAGGAGAAGTGCCAGGTCCAGAAGCACCCCTCCTCCATGCTGTGAACCTGATCCTTCAGAGGGAGTGCCACCCCCCCACCCCCAGTCCAGAACAGGCTGTACCTCCAATCCTGAATTAGCTCTTCTTGGAGATGTACGAGAACTTCATTTCTGTTCCCAAATCACGTGAACATGTCCCATTCGCAAAACATGAACAGGAGCAGAAGCTCTCTCTCTCTCTCTTTTTTTAAAAAAATAATCTTCAGGAATTCCTGAATTTGCAATCATTATTCAGAAAATGTGTTTTGTTTTGTGTGTTCTAAAGGTGCACTTTGAAATGCACGTTAAACACACACACACACACACACACACACACTTTCATGTTTCAATCAATAGGGAGAGAGTTCACAGTTTTGAAAAATATGTGCAGAATTGCTCATTTGTTCCTGTTCAAAAATGTGCACTTTTCCCGTTTCAACGAGCCAAAAAACAGGTTGAAAACTAAAATGGGAGTGAGCTGAAACAGGCTTCGAAGCGATTTTTGGAGAATGTAGGTGAGTGAGTTCAAAAATTGCTGGTTCTTCCCATCCCTTGCTCTTCTACTGACCAACAGTACCTCTGGTTTGTCTGGATTGAGCCTCAGCTTTTTCACCCACATCCAGTCCTTCACTGCATCCAGGCAATGATTATGTGAGAATGCAAGTGTGTGTGTGTGTGTGTGTGTGTGTGTGAAACAGAATAGGGGTGGCCATGCACACATTAGTTTTAAGCCCACCCACTTTTTCCAGGGTGGTCGCCCATCTCTGGCATGCAGCCCCCAGAAAGTTCCCCCAGAAGTGAATGTGGTGCTCAGGCCAAAAAAGTTCCTTACTCCTGCTATGAACCACCACCAGTGCTGGAAGTAGTGACAGGGACAGTGCTTTTAAGATGCTATTTGCAGACTTCCTAGAGCAGCACATTCTTTCTGGGCAGCCGCAGCAGCATCTTAAACAAGGTAGCATCATCCAGGATGAAAGAGCAGCTCTAGAAAGTTTCCCAATGCCATCCTAGAGAAGACAACCAGCCAGGTGTGGGTGTGGCCTGAATAATGTTGCAAGGAAGGATGAGATACCGCTATTACTGACCTCTTCAGAAGATCACTTGAAGCGAGGGCTGCACAGATGAATATGAAAGCTGAGAGGATATTGTGGGGTGGGGGAGGAACATTTAGAAAGGAAAGGAGCAAGTGTCCTCTCCTTTGTGGTTTAAAGAATTTCTCCAAACCATTGTGTGGAGTAAAACAAACAAAACCCTGATCTCCCCACTCAAAGCAATGAGGCATGTTCCTAGAAAGCTACAATGAGGTGTCTCAAGCCTGTCTGTAAATGAATATTATTTCATCACAAAGAATTGGGAAAGCAGTAATGGGTGAATAAACCAGACAGTCAATGACAGTTATGTGGCAGGTGGTTTATGAGTGTAGGGTTTTCAGGGGAAAACTAACAACATGGACGTGCTTGTCCCAGAGCAGAATCAAAGGAATTGCCTCTGCAATGCAGCATATAAATTCACTCTATTTATCAATGTCATTCTCTGCATTTAAGTCATATTTTAGGGTTTTACAGTCTTCGATTCCATTACACATAATATTCCACCTGACCAAGAAAGGAAAGGACAAAAATGAAACTGTATTTTTGAAATATGTTGCTAAGAGATCAGGAATGTTAATAAAATGTTAATAAAAATTAAGGCTGGCCTGTTTTCTCATATATATATATATATATATATATATTTGAAATGGAACTGAACCTTTTTATTAAAAATAAATAAATCATGTGAGAACTAGCAAACTGACATTTGGCTGAAGTCATATCACATATATAGGCTACTAATCCTGGAAAGCCATCCTTAAATTAAATGGTATATGTACTCAGCATGTATACATTTTCTATTTCTCAGTGCCAAACAGCCTAGTGAAAACTCATATTTCAATTCCCCAAACTGAACAATATCAGTAGAAGACAGGTTCTACACTGTGCGAAATAGAAAAAATAAGTGAATCAATAGCTAACAAGGACAAATCCATGGACAACTGCTTAGCTCTAGCTATTAACCTCTTAATCTGCTTTGACCTTGGATTTGTTGTTTTTTGTACCATCAATGCCTAAATGTGAGGTTAAAGTAAGTTAAAATCAAGGTGGTAGAGTGGGAATCTGCATCATGATAATACTGCAAAAGCAGAATAATCAGGCATTCTTTCTTCATCTCCGTGTTTGTTTGTGTGTCTGTGTCAGATAACTTTGTGAGCAATGAATAGTTTTGTTTTGTGCTCCATATTTCCACGGTAGGATGTTTCAGGCCCGTTCCTTCTGAGGACATAGTACTGGAGAGGTGTTTTTTTTAAAATATATAATTTTTTTAATTGTGAGTTTCAGAAAATTATAACCAATCAAAAGCCATTTTTTAAAAAGCAAGGGAAGGGGAGGACGAAAATAAAATAAAATAAAGAAGTTTACAGTTTTCATTACATAAAGTCTGAATATATCAATTGCAGTAAACACATGTGACATGTATGCCCATATATAGAAATAGGCGGTGTTGGGGTAGAAGCTTGCAAGGTATCACATCATGCCTTGAGCTTTCGTCCTGTATGTATGATCGATGACTGGCTCATTGGTGAAAAAAAAAGGCAAGTTTCCTGAGCATGCTCAGAGGTACTCTGCCCTTGATTGTTACTTCACATTCTCAAGAGATGATTTTGAAAACTGTTTCTCAGACCAGTTAAGCCCAACCAATGCATGGTGGAGAGGGAAGCAGGACTCAACCCACCAGCCCTAGCCCCAGCCACTGGCCCTGCCCAATGTCTGTGTGTTCATTACAACATCTGAAAAAAGGGGTGCCTACTACGCATGTAAAGCAATCCATGCGTAGACTCCCATTCAAATATGCTGAAAACAGAGGTTAGGGGAGGGAGGCACATGGACATCATAGGTCAGGTCACAATCATGATCCCACTTCAGCCTCCATTCATTTGTTGTACACATGGAGAGATCCATTTGAACACCACTTTGATATCACATATAATACACAGTTTATATATGAATGTACACAATTCATAGCAACATCAGTCTAGCACCCATGATCCTAGCAAACCAGACAACTTTTCCCAGCAAGTTAAAAATTCAGGCTCTTCTACAGTACCCTCAATGCACCCCTTCCCTCAGTGAGTCTGCCTTTTCACCACCATTGTCACCCCAGCTTCTACTGTTCCTCATCTTCTTTTTAGTCATTGCTACTACTTGCTTGTTTGACAGGCAGAGAGCCAGTGAGCAAGTAGACAGTGGCATCTACTTCTCCTCCTTTTTACCACCACCATTTTCTGTGCTGGATCAAGAGGCAGGCGAACAAGCAGGCTGCCATGGTGAAGAGGAAGAGCAACTCCAGGCGGCTGTCAGCAGATGCCCAACCATGCCTCTCCTTGACGCCAGGCCTGCTCTTCTATTTTGCACATGTTCAAATGGCAAAAAGTGTTTCTTTCAGTTCCCATAGAAGCAGATGTGGTATAACAGAGATTCCAATAGCCAAAGGCCATTAATTATGCCCATCATGAAGTGCCAAGCTATACGAAAGCAAAGAGAGAGGGCCATTTTGCATACCCCAAAGGCATGTTCATGATACTATAATTAGGAACTCAGCTTGATAGAGCTTGACAGAGTTCAGGATTCATAGCCAGCACATCGTAATCCAAGAATAATTGAAGAGGAATCGAAAGACTAAACTCTGCCTATTTAAACAGGTGAATAGTTGTTAATTAGAGATACAAAGGCATTCCTCTTAAACAAGCCCATGGTATGTGAACATAGTTCATAGATCATAGAGTTGGAAGGGGCCTACAAGGCCATCAAGTCCAACCCACTGCTCAATGCAGGAAACTAGAGGAGGGGTCTCCCATCCAGGTAACAACCAGGCCTGACCGTGCTTAGCTTTCCACGCTCAGACAAGCTGAGCCAGCGTGAGCCACATTTAAATACATAAAGAGTTCAATTTCTAAAATGAGAGATGCCAGGGATGTAACTTGCCCTCCCCTATCCTAGAAACCACATTTCCTCATATTTTATTTATTTATTTATTACATACATTTCTATACTGCACAACAGCCGAAGCTCTCTCGGTGGTTCACAACAAGTAAAATCATAAAATACAACATGGTAAAACATAATATAAAACATTTAAAAGTTTAAAACTAGAGTATAAAACCAAAGTAAAAGCCAGCAGCAGCATAAATATTTAAAGGTACAATAACAGATTTTAAGACAACAGAAATTCTTATAATAAAGAAGTGCCCTGTTTATGATTATTCAGCTCTGTGGGATAGGCACTTTGTACATGCCCCAAAAGCACTTCATTCCTATTGCTACTCATAGGCCATGGTTCAGCCCTAGCACTGAAAGCAGCCTCTATTGCTCATCCCCAGACCAGTTTAAGTCCTTTGGTGCATGTGTGCGTGTGCGTGTGTGTGTGATGATCCTGGTTAACTTTCAAGATATCCTCTGTGCAGAAAGGATAGAAAATTAGACTCTTGACCCATACAAAGGTATGTACTTTCAAAATCTTTAATGGGAGGGAATTATGCACCCACTGGGAGTTAAAGCTGCTTACATTTGGCACAATTTAGAACAAGTTTCAAAAAGTGAATGTGATTTTTAATTAATGTATAAAAATAATATAATCCTAGGAAGTTTTGTTTTTTAAACCCATCAGATTCCTGATCAAACTCTTGGGAACTAGCAAACTGAAATTTGGCCCGTTACTCCTATTGCTATCAATGCCATGCTTACAGTGATGGATATTGTTGTTCAAAACCTATTGCCCCTCAATTTTATATTCAGGCTTCTTTATCAACTTGATATGCTTTATTGTATACTTTATATTCAAACCACTTTATTGCTGCTGATTAACTTTTATGTTTCACTTAGTAGCTAAAAAAAAAAAAGATGCATCCCATATTACAGGGAAGGGACTTAGTTGTGCTAAATAAATTATTAAAGTTGTAATATAAAGGGAAGGTGACTTATTTTCAGTGTTATTGTCAGGGAAATCAATCACTGTGACATCTTATTTATAACAAAATGCTTTAATTTACATTTTATATGCAGTGTGAAATAGAACATTTATTATTGACAACAATAATAATAGCACATGACTGGTCTGGACTGGTCTGATGGCATATCGGACATAGTCTAGCGCAGGGTAGACAACCAGGTCCCCTCCATACATTTTGGACTATGGCTCCCATCATCCTTTACCATTGGCCGATGAGAAAAGTAGTCCAAAACCTCTGGAGGACTCCCGGTTGCCTACCACAGGTCTAGTGTGTGTAGTGGTTAGAGTGCCAGTGTGGCAGTGTGCCAGAGTGTTTAGAGTGCTGGACTGGGACTAGGGAGATCCTGGTTCTAGTCCCCACTTGGCCATGAAGCTCTCTGGGTGACTTTGGGCCAGCCACAGACTCTCAGACTAACCTACCTCACTGGGTTGTTGTAAGGATAAAATGGAAAGGAGTAGGAGGAGGAGGATGTAAGCTGCCTTGGGTTCCTTGCAAGAGGAAAAAAGGTGGGTTATAAATGGGATGATGATGATGATGATGATGATGATGATGATGGGGCTGCCTTGTGTTCAGATCCTAAATATTGCCTCAGCTCCACTTCCTCAGGCACAAAATGGAACAGACAAATGGTCCAGTGAACTAGACAGCATAAAGTGCAGCCCCAGAGTAGGTACCCAATGGAACTGTGATCTGGCTAGTGACAGATGTTGTAAATTGTGGACATGGTCCATCCAAATTTAAGCCCATTTTAGTCCCATTGGGCTCAATGGAAAAGAGATAAGCAAAAGTAATGAATGGGACTTAAGAAGTGCTTAACTTCAGTTGGATCATGCCATGTAGTTAATAGCATAACCAGTAGCTGCTCAAAGTGTGTGTGTGTGTGTGTGTGTGAGAGAGAGAGAGAGAGAGAGAGAGAGAGAGAGAGAATACCTTCCAGAGAGAGAGGATACCTGTGCATGAGAGGGCGGGGGGGGGGGGAGAGAATGTCTGCCTTTGTGTGTGTGTTTGTGACAAAAAGAAAGAGAGAATGTCTGTCTCTGTGTATGAGAGAGAGAGAGAGAGAAATACCTGTGTGTGAATGTATAAAAGAGAGATAGATAATAGCTTCCTATTTTTTTGTTTAACAGCAAGGAACAAATACCATTTTCCAAATCATTCTTTGATTGGACCACACAGATCCATCCAACCTCATCAGAAGTTGGATTCCTACCTAAATCTGGTGTTGACAAAGGATACAGCCTGATCTCCAGTCATGGACATAGCAAGAAAATGCAAGTTAGGCAGCAACGTTTGATGATGCCATTTATCTGGATGTTATGTGTTGTTATGTGGTTTCTCAAACAGTTATATGAAAAATGGTATGTTCTCTGATCTGCACTTGAATGTATTCTTTAATCTTAACATAGTACAATTTACAAATTTTAGCATCAGATTTATGAATGTATTCATGGTAAGTTAGTTAGAGAACAAATGTATTAGTGTAAAAGGTGAGTTTATTGGGTCTTCTGTCACAGACTTTCGTGTTTGGGTGTAGTTTATGGTATGAAGAAAGCTATTTTAATAAAAACCTAAAAACCTAAAAAACAAAAACAAACCCAAGTTGCTTTTCCACAGGGCACCCATGTGACTTTATGTCCCCATCCATGATATACTAATATGGATAGAGTTTGAGAATGCAGCCACAGAACTAGGTGTGTGAAACAAAGGGAGCACAGACAGCTGAGTTTAAGATGTGACATGTGAGCAGTTCATCATGCACTAAAGGGAACCAATCCTCTCCCATGAAGAGTGTAGATCTGGCTTGCTTAGCCATGGCAGCTAAATGGAACCTCCATGTTCAGAGGCAGTACATCTAAAAATATCAGATGATGTGGGATAGCATAGCAGTGGTTAATTAATTTGTGGTGGGTTAGGCACTAGGTACTGGTGAGAAAAGAAAATATTCTTGTGCAGGGAATGATTGATCCCTGGGGGTCCTTTGCATGCATGCTGCTGGTTGGGCATCCTGGAAGCAGGAATCAGCACTAATCATTGTGAGAAGCGCAGCAACTTGGGAATTCTAACTTCATTTGGCCCCAACAACACTCATCACCTAATTTTGAAAGAAGCAATTTGCCTTTGAGGGAAGCAGCTTTAATGATGCTGCTGTGAGAAGATTACTGGGGGTGGGGAGGGGAGTGCAAGCTTTTGAGATCCCCAGATCTCTTCTTTGGGCAAGATGTTACAAAAGGCAGGAGCAGGGAAGTGAGTAGATGTTGAAGCCACATTGTCTGCAAGTCCAGACTAGTTAGTCTCAGCTGTAGTGTTGGAGGAGGAGTCTGCAGATCAGCCGGTCATGTGATGGTTACAGGAAGGTTCCTCTGCCCCCAGTTACGCTGGGAAGAAAAGTGGGGGAAATACAAAACCTCTATTTTGGGGAATACAAAGTCCAGCTATTCTCAGGAGTGTTTTCCATCGTGGGCAAAGCATAGACTAGAGGCTCCTTTTGCTGATGGATCACAAAGAGAAATTAGGCAGTCTTCATATTAACAAAGCAGGAGGTTCTTTTAGATGCTGTTGCAGCCAATGACAATTGCAGCCAATTTGGATAGCATTACTTAGTAGTTGGAAGGGGGAGCCTAACAAAACAAATAAAAACCAAGCCCATATTTCCCACATGAAAAGAGACCTGACTTGGAAATAGCATGAACCCCTGTCTGCGATTGCTCTCTCCCATCCAGCAGCTGTTTCAGAAATGTCGCTGGAAGCCAAAATACTCATTACTTCACATTTGTGTCTAGCAGTTATGGCTTTAGTTCATTTTACTCTAGAATAGGTGCAGGGGGCCTGATTCAAATCTTAAAAGCCACCCTGCCTCTCACACTAGGGTTGTGATCCAAATCAGGGTCTTGCACCTACTCCAGGTCGCAGTCTGAACTTTTAAGCAGCTAACCATGGTGCTGAACCTATTTTGGGGACAGGGTCCAGCACCGTGGATAGCTCCTTTACTGTTCAGACTGCAGCCTGGAGCGGATACATTGCCTCCACTGTTTCTGTGTATATGTCTTCATATGTCATAATAACTACCAGTGTTGTCAAACACAGGGCAGTCACATTCTTTCTGAGGAGATGAGTCAAAAATCTGTGCCTTTGGAATCAGAGCTACTGCATGGGGCCACTGAATTGTTTTCACTATATTATATGTTTGTATTTTAACATTCCCTCTGCATATAGAATAGAACTAGTGACGTGGCCAGCAATATCGGTGTTCCTGAGTCACATGTGTTAAGTCACTATTTATTTATTTATTTATTTATTATGTTCATACCCCGGATTTTTTTCTGGAAGAAACCCAAGGCGGCTAACATAATCCTCCTCCTCCTCCTCTCCATTTTATCCTCACAACAACCCTGTGAGGTAGGTTAGGCCGAGAATCAGTGACTGGCCCAAAGGCTATTTCACGTAATTTCTCCAGGAGGAGGGGAAATTCTCCAACCATTTCTCAGGGTGGGGCTCACCATTAGTAGTGGCAGGAGTGCAACATTTTTTCTTCCTTTTTAAAGTTTTTTTTGTGCATTCTCCTTTCGAAAGTGGTGGCAGCATCAACTGTGTTGGCAGCCTGGGCACCATTTTGTATCCTCCACCATACCCCAGACTTTGAGTTGTTCCAGGGCATTGTGGAACGGAAATGGCATCTGCTACCAAAAAATGATGGGAAATATTCAAAGAAATTTCTGCAGAGTGGCCTTTTTATAGGGAGCTGAGAACACAGAGGATCCCAGAAATTTTCTCAGAAGACAAGTGTCTTCTGAGAAAATTCAGCTCAGCTTCAAAATTTATTCATAACATTTATTTCCAACCCTTCATAGCCTGAATAAGATAAGTGATCTTGATAAGATGAACAAAAGCTTTTTGTTAGAAGGCGGTCCAGTCATTTTCAATAATATATAGTATACATTTTACTTGTCAACAGAACAACCATGGAAAGTTGTCAGGAAATGAGTGCTAAAAAAATAGTTTATCACAATATCCTTATTGTTTCTCATCTCTATTGTCCTTTGAAGTTGAAAGACTAATGGAGAGATCATCTTTCCTCAAGTATTTGCGAAATGAAGAACAGCTTTAAGTTTAAGCATATTTACTGGCCATTTAGGAAGCCTGTTTCAAAAATTGCCACAAATCAGTATTACTTAAACTGTGTGGCTTCTATTTCACTATCATAAAAGACAAATAAAAAAATACTCTGTGTATCATGGAAAAATGCAATCCTATACAAGACTATTCAGGAGTAAGTCCCACTGAGTTCAGTGGGGCTTATTCTCAGGTAAGTAGGTATAGGATTGCAGTTTTACCTATATATTCTGTTATTTAAAGTTTGTTAGAAACTTGACAATAAAGTTAATGGAAAAATATGGATGCAACCATGTCTTTGTTTTTACTGGCATGCTTCACATGCTTCTGTTGGAAAGGTTTATGACTATGAGTGCATGTTTTTATGTTGACGTCAAGTGAAAATGTAATTGTAATATACTGTTAGCTAAAGATCTCTCAGTGCCAGGGGGTTCCACCATAGCCGTATTGCCAAGGGACTGAAACAATAATGCAGGCCTCGTGTGAACTAAAAATACACCAAGTATTTCAAAGCATAGGTATTTGTAGTGAATATGTATAAGGTTCTTTTAAAACAAAAGAAAACAGTATTGCAAGGAACAAAATTAATGAAGGAGTTTTGCAATCTGCCTATAAACCTTCCCTTTGTGGAAAAAAGAAGAAGAGACTTTGCTGAATAACTTATTTGTTATACATTATTTATTCACTTAAAGTTCACTTTTTATTTGCTAGAAGGCTAGTTTTACAGTTATTACTTTATTGAGGGGAGAAAACATATGGAGTGAATAATGTTAACGGTTGCTGCTGCATCTCTGAGCGTACTCACAGTCTATGTAAAGCCTTCCATCCATAGGGCTGGAACAGTGAGCTTTGCATAGCACACAAGCAACCCACCTCCCATGGGGCAAGGTGTTATTTGCATGGTGTGCTAAGTATGCTGTCAGAGGAACCACAGATGCTATTATATCATGGAGCCAACCAGAAACTCTGAAATGCAGAGGAGGCTAGTGGACTGGCTCCAATGTCAGCGGGGTGTGTATCCACTCCGGATTTTAGTCTGGACTTTAAAGAAGCTATCCATGGTACTGAGCCCTAGCCCCAAAATGGGTTGGGCAGCATGGGTAGCTCCTTTAAAAGTTTGGAGTAAAATACGGGGTGAATACACTGGCCCGCTGACCTTGGAGCTACCAGCCTCCACTGCTTAAATAGATCCTGACCAGCATGGGAATAATGGAGGCACCTCACTCATAGCAAGATTAAAAGATTCTTAAAATATACAATTTGAGTAGAAACTAAGACTTATATCTTTCTCAGAGAAAGGCATAGATTATGCTGAAGCAACTTTGGAACCTCAGAATTCTCAAAGAGTTGCGTGGCACCTGAATGACTAACCTTTATTAGTAGGGAGGGGCCATAGCTCAGTGTGATAGAGCACATGTTTTGCATGCAGAAGGTCCCAGGTTCGATCCCCGGCTTCTCCAGGTAGGGCTAGGAAAGAATCCTGCCTGAAACCCTGGAGAGCCGCTGCCAGTCAGTGTTGACAATACTGGGCTAGATAGACCAATGGTCTGGCACACTATTAGGCAGCTTCCTATGTTCCTTCATCAGAATTCCTACAATTTCCTCAGATGTCATTCATGCATTGCATGAAGAATTGTATGAAACCAACAGATCCCCTGAAAAGTAATTCCTATAGAAGTCTAAGCACAATTGAAAATACATTGTCCACACTCTGAAATCCTCATCATTATTAACATTTCTAAAGTTGCCACTGAAAAGACTGTAGACACGACAACAGCATCCAAGAGCACTGTTATTGCAGAAGTGCCAATGTGCACAAGGACCTTTTCAAGACCTGTGCCATTCACTTCGGAGTCAGGGCATTGTATTTTCCATTGTGTCTGAGATGTCATGTTATCGGTCGGTTTCAAACTATTCTTCATACTGTGTATTAATGGATAGCAGGAGTCAATGGATGGGAGTACAAAATTACATAATATGCCATTTTAGAAGTCTTTACCCATACTAAGCTATGAACTATGCAGGACATGATCCATTCCACCCTACACAGGACATTCTGCTGTTTGCAGTAGAGGGGATCCTCTTTTTTCTTCCATCCATCTCCCATCTCCCTGACAGCTGGGAGCATTTAGGGCAAGATGCAAGGCAATGCATCTAGCCATTACCTCAGTGGAAGCTACATGGAGTCCTATAGGTATGTAGATGTAGGGATCCCACACTACACAAAAGGGCTAAGCACATGGAAGATGATGGATTGTGCCCATAAATAGCATAGATATAAACACTGGGCAGTGGGACCCACAGCTAGCACAACAGGGAGCTAGCAATTCTAAAAGCAAGCAACCCAAAATGAGTGGAAATGCTCGTTTCTGGAATGGGGGAGGTCAGCAGAGCTCACAGAAAGGAGCGCCACTTACCGGTCCTGAGCATTTCCACTCATTTCTGGGGGTTGCTTTTAGAACCACTAGCGCCCTGTTGCACAAGCAAATATGGGTCTTACTGGTGCGATGGAATGAGCAGGACCGCAGCACCAGCAGCCCTGTCAGATACTGACCACAAAAGAGAGTCCGATTCTTACTTGACTAAAGAAGGCAAGCTCTGAAGAAAGTGCATTAATTTATGGAAGACCAGCTACTGCAACGGCCTCGCCACTGCAGTGAAGAAAAAAAATCCAGTCATTCATCTGCACAGTGGCAGTGAATGGTAAAGAATTTGAAAGAATATGTGCACATTGTAATGGAGAGGGGGGGGGAATCAATTTTACCACAAAGCAGCAAGAGGTTTCCAGCCACTTAAGTTACAAAGAAGAAGGTACCACAGGTGTACCCTAACAAATAAACAGCCATTATCATCACACATTTCTATAATCTTCAAAGGATGTAAATCATAAAAAAGTGAATGCCATGAGACACCTTGCTGTTAACACCTATTTTATCCATTCCTATTGCTAGCGCTGCAGCGATTCCTATTTGAGCACAAAACCAAGAGACTGACTGTCACAGTTGCACAATCAATATCATAGCAGGCTGTATCATCAAAGGTATGAGCATGACATACTGAAGCAAGACAAAACTGTATTCACAAGTTTCTGAAAAAGCAAGAGAGAAAAAGAGAGATAGTGGTAGCCTAATCATACCTCCCAGAACCGAATGCGGACTGGAACACAATCTGTGGTTTGAAGTCCATTCATTTCTGTGTTCATGATGTGATTTGCAGAATAAAAGATGAAACTGAAAATTTGAAAAATGTATACGTTTGAAAAATGTGCATGAAAGAATGCATACTTTTGACAAATGTGTGCAAGCATGCTTTAAACAATGGGAGAGAAATGGATACATTTCCAAAATGTGCACAATTGATGTGTACATTTGGGGAAATATGCACGAAAATATGCCATGAATTTTATATGAAAAGGAAAACACAAGCTCACAATGTAATATGGATGGAATGAACTTCACGATGGAATTCAGAGAAGTGTTTTCCAGATTCACACATCTCTAGAAGGTGATACTTTACTGTAGTAAAACAACTTCTGAAATATTCATCGAGCCATAGCCAACTATGTTTTATTATAAGGGCATAGCAAAAATTTCTACTAGAGTTGCCGCCAAATGTTGCCTAAAGCAGATTGTCAAGGCAAGTTTGGAGGTTCCTGCTTGGATGAAATACCCAAGGAATTTTCAAGAGAAGGGAAAAATAGTCTAGGGGGATATCTTAGAGAGGTTCTGCTGCACATTCCTAACTTGGATCCACAAAACAGCAACTATTTATACATAGGGGCTCAAGCACACCTTGTTTTCCAGTAGCAAAAAATGGTAAGAAAACACAAGGAAACAGTAGACTGTTGAGTGCCTTGCACTGCAATCCTATGCACATGGACATGGGAGTAAGCCACACTGAACTCAGTGGGACTACTGTGAGTAAACCACACAGGGCCGGATTAAGATAGGGGCTATTGGAGCTGCAGCTCCAGGCCCCTACCACAAAACAGGCCCACAATATTCAGCCCCCGCCCCGTTCATTTCAATGGGTCTACTCTTTTTAAAGTCGGAGTAACGCGGGAGGCGAGGCAAAGACGGGGAAAAGGGAAAGCCGATCCGAGGCCCGCTTTTCCTGGGAGTAAGCCCTCCCCGCGGGAGGGAATAGGAGACTTACTCCCGAGTAGCCACGCATAAGGCGGCTGGAGTGCCGTGTGCGCGCTGTTAATCGCCCGTGGAAGCTCTGCGCGCGGAGGATACGGCACGGGCTGCCCACGCGTCGGCATCCCCACAACCTGCTTTCATTTCTCCTCCCCGGTCTGCTGCGCTCTGCAGCAGCCGCCCGGGCTTCTTATACGGAGGGCTTCGTGGATGGAGGGAGCGGGGGAGATCGAGAGAAGCGGGGGCGGCGGGGGTGTTCGTGGAAGCCGCGTGAAAGGCCAGGATCGTGCCAGACGCGCGGTGTGAATCAGCTTTCTGGGAAGGGGGAGTGAGTCAAGGCCGGAAAGCCGAAGTTGAAAGGGGCCGCCTCCTCAGTCCGGCGAGAGCGTGGATCGAGCATCGTGTCGAGTATTTTAGGCTTGCGAGTCTGAGAGGCAGTAAATTACCTTTTTTGCTTCCCCTTTCAGGGCCCAATCCTATAGCATGTCCAGACAGAAAAAGTCCTACAACTCCCAGCATGCCCCAGGCACGCTGGGAATTGCAGGGCTTTCTCTCTCTCTCTGAACATGCTTATAGGATTGCGCCCTTTGAAATGTTATTGATAATACAGTAATGCCTTGGATTGCAAGTAACTTGGTTTGAGAGCGTTTTTATAACGGTTTTATTGAGTTAACAAGCTTATTGTTTACAAAAAAAGAAATATTTTCAATATGTTTCTGTTTTGGCACTTTAATGGTAATTAAAATATTTAATTTGTTTTAATATAAAATTGCGTCTTCATTTTATTTATTTCCATAAAAAGGCTCACCAAAATCCTCAGCACCAGGCCCATAATGCTCTTAATCCAGCCCTGAAACCACAGGATTTCACCAACAAGCACCCAATGATGAATTACTGTGCACAATGAGTATTGTACATGGTTCCTCCTCATTCCATAAAGCCCACCATTTTATGACTTTAAAAATTAATTTTAATTATTTGTTAATTTGTTAGAAGCTGAATTCTTCCCTATCATAACACTGAAGCACTCATTCAGCCATTAAAAAAAAATGCAAACCCTAGTAAAGCTGTCTTTCCATCCAATAGAAATGATCTATTCTTTGAATTTTGTTATTGTTTCATTCTAGTGTTTTGTTCAGTCTCTCCAATCTGGGAGTGTGACCACTGCAATTCTTTAATAAAGGAGAAACACAAGCTCACTTCCTGCTTCTTCAGTGATGCTGTACACCCTGGGAAAAGCCATCCCCCAAGCAAACTGTGTTCAGGATGGGGCTGAGCAATCATTCATATACGATCTTGAAAAGATTTGATTGAACAGAATTTCAAAATGATGAAGCAAAGAAGAATTTGCAAATAAAAACTAGATTTTCTCAGGGCTGTTTGAGATTACCTAAAATCCTCCACATTGGGGCATTCCAATGGGTGCTGCCACGTGGAGGAAGTAATGTCTGAACGTGTGGTTATTTGTATGAGTGTGGTGGGTAAATGTTATGAAATGGCACCTGCCAGCATTGTCTCCCCAGATCAATGTTACTTCTTCCATACGGTAATGTACATGAAACACTCCATATAAGGGGATTTTGAATGTCTAATCTGGGTTTAAGCCTTATTCTGAAAGCAATGGAAGTCAAGATGAAGGGTTGGATCCAGACTTAGTCATACTTAAAGTAGATCCATTGAAATAAATGGGACTTAGGTTAGTCATAATAATTAACTTAAGCCCCACTGATTTCAATGGCTCTACTCTAAATATGACTGTGTGGATCCAACCCAAAGAATTGACCTCATTTCTTTTCTCATTATGCATTTCTGTATGATAGAGAAAACATTTGCATTTAGCTTCTACAAGAAATCAATTGTGTGTATTGTTGTGCACGTTTCCAACTCAGCAGGTACAGCAAAGTTTCTGTATATATTCATCTGAATATATCCTCTTTAGAAGGAGAAGTCTGGTTAAGTATGGCCTCTTCATTGAGTACTCACTTGATCTTTTCTCAAGAATTCATGAGAGGCTTCCAGTCATCATCCTGTGTCATCTTGTTATTCTTTTCCACTTTTACCTTTTGAAATGCCGTCTTATGGATGCATGCTGAACTGATCTAGTTTCTGAGGCACTATGTTTTTGTTTAGCGTCTTTGATTACTTGATACTGCTGATCAGGAAAAGATGAAAAGAAAATCAAGAGAAGGGGAGATGGGTAAAGATACTTCAGGAGATACAGGCACAATTATTCTGATTGTTGAATATATTTTTGTATGAAGTACATACAAATAATTTCTCCCAGAATATATATATATATATATATATATATATATATATATGCAGATACTAAGAAGATAAGAAGATCTAAAAGCCCATCTAGCATCTTATTTCCAATAGCGGCCAGCTAAATGCTTCTGGGAAGTGCACAAGAACAGCATGATGGTAGCAGCCAGTCTTGTTATTTTCCCCAGCATCTGTTCTCAGAGAATATTACTTCTGAACATGGAGGTTTTTATTAGCTTTCATGGCTAGTAGCCATGGCTAAACCTATTCTTGTGAATATATTCAAACCATTGTAAAAAAAAAAGTTGTATTTTGATTGCTTTGCTATTTTTACATTGCATGGTTTCTTCTACCTTGTAATTTTAGCATTAAATGAATCATGTAATGTTTGTATGCTACTCTGTAATTTTTTTCTATTATTCCTAATTTTGCTTGTGCTCTCTTCCCAAGTTCTTGTAAAAATATGAATTGTATTACGGGGCACCTTTTCCCTGCAGGTTGCGGCTTGTTTTGACTGAGCTGCAGTGAGGCCTGTATGATTTTATTATCAGCAGTTGGGGGGAAGGGTACTATACGAAATTAGTCCTCTCTAATGTACAGGTACAGTTCACATTGGGAGAAAAGAGAGAACTCTGAGCATCTTGAGGCATAGGGCTGGTGAAGGGAGGTTTACCCAAATTAGAGTTGCTGGCAATGTTAGCTGGGCTCAGACATGGAAACAAACTTTTGGGGGGCTCAGTAATGCTCACCTCAAAGGAGAGGTGAGCATTAGAAGTCCCTGAATCCTCCTCGGGCTCTGATTAAAATAGGATCCAAGGAAGATTTCCAGACTTACTCTGCATTTGAAGACCTGATCCTGGGAAAACTGGTGCTGGGGGAAAGGGGGAATGCCAGCTCCCATAGGGGAGTCTCTTATCCCAATGGTTCTTTATGGGATGGGTGAGCTTCTCTCCCTCCCCTCAAGTTTTCCTGGGAAGCAGCTCCTCAAAGCAGCCTACTAACAAAGCAGCAGAGGAATATCTCTGTTGATTTGCTAGGGGTGCTCTGAAGAGTTGCCACCCAAAAAACTGGATGCAGAGGACAAAACTTATCTCTAGTTTTCCTAGGGCAACTCTAAAATCAGCCATCTAGAAAAGCAATGGAAAAAAGTCTCTACTGCTCTGCCAGGAAGCTGCATTGAAGAAATGCCCCTAGGAAACTTGAGGGCAGGAGCAAAGGTCCACCCTTATTGATAACACTCTTCTTAACCCAAGAGCTCTCCATGTTCCCACCCCCAGTTTTCCTGGGATAGTTCTTCAAAGCACCCACCTAGCAAATCAATGGAAAAATGTCCTTGGTTGCATTTCCAGGGGGCTGCTTTTTAGAACTCCAGATTGTCTTGGGAAATGAAGTGAATTATTTGTGATCTTTGAAAGAAAAGCCTTAGTTCGCTTATGTGTCTGTCCAAAGTGAGCTGGGCAAGCTTACCCATTTCTAAGCAAAATCAGCCTCCCATGGCTTACCAGCATGAGGGGATCTGTATCTCTGATGGCCTTACTGGTTCACTCTCTAGGAGCTGCTGATGTGGCCAAGGTCTTCTAACCAGGCATTATAGAAGTGAGGCAATGAAGAGCAAGACCAGTTATGTTACTTTTGCAGAGCTTGGAACAACTGTAACAAGGATGGTGGCAGAAGAAAATGCCTGTCTACTAGCCAACATTTCAGACAGCAAATATATCCACACTGAGATAGAAGGAAGCTGGCAGTTGAATAGTTAAGGATGTTGTAGATAAGACATGTATGTTAATAAAGTTTTTCCTATTATTCTGAATTTCTTGTAAAAATATGAATTTTACAAGTAGTAAAACTATTTATGCCATGCAAAATCAGGCAGAATGATAAATAAGGAAAAGCTGCAATAATACCACAGAAGGTAAATTTAATGACAAGATATACATGGTCATGAAAAAGTACTGTTGTTAACAACTACAGCGTACAGCAAAATCATTCTTTATAATCAGGCATTCACTCAGTTTTCTACCAGCTCAAAGGCCTCAGATGCTAGTCTATCTTCCAGAAAACTAGCTTTAAACCCAGAGCAAAATGTCAAGTGCTTTGGGTATTCTCTTTTGACAACATGCTACAGTTAACAGACTCAATTTTGCAACTGGTTTTCCATTTTGAACAAGAATCCATTGAAGGAAATTAAATGATAACCTAAAACTCCTAAACTGCCTACACTATGAAACTTCACCCAAAGAAGAGCCAGGAAGAAGCATCTTACTAAAGAAATACCACATCTTTAATTTGTGCAATGCCTAAAGCGGCTACTGAAATATATGGGTTATGTGGGCTTTGTAGCTTCCTTAAGCAGTACTTTTATTATACACTGAAAAGTATAAACATATCTCAGATCTTGGCAATATCTGTGAGTTTGGTCAGCTGCAAAGGAGAGATGGATGAACAGACGAAAGGTGCAATCCAATAGACAGAAATGTTTAGACAGAAACAGGTCCAATAATTCCCAGCATGCCCCAGCCAGCATAGCTGGAAGTTGTAAGACTTTTGTCCTCTCTAAACATGCACAGGATTGCGTCCTAAGTTTGTTATCTTCCATGTCCACTATGCTGTCCCGAACAAATTCTGTCTTGTCCCATTTCGGTGCGGCTTTTAAAAGAAAAAATCCTTTAAAAAACTGCCTGGTTTAATTGCACTTTAACATTTTTAAAAAGTTATGTACTTACATGGTAGCCGAGCGTTCTACTCATTTCCCCCCTTTTCTTTAATGGTTTTAGGGCACAATCCTATGCATGTTTAGACTGCTGGAGAATGCTGGGAGTTGTAGGACTGTTTCTGACTAAACATACATAGAATTGTGCCCTAAAGCTGCTTACAGCGGATAGAAAGCATGGCACCTGCTGCACTGGATAAAAATTCTCTCTCAGATTCCCAGGAAGAAGCAGCTGCAGGGCATCATGATGTGCTGTTGCTTTCTAGGTAATTGTATGGTGTGGGGAGGAGAGATGGTTGCCCTCCCCCCATGTACCTGTGAAGGCAGCCATCTTTTTTGGATACAGTGTCCCTGTGACACGACCAGGAACATTGTACAGGAAAAAAAGATAGCTGCCAACGAAGGTACATGGGAGCAACCACAGGTCGCACCCCCCCCCCCATTCAATTACCTAGGAAGCGACAGAATGTTATGATGTCCTACCTCTTACTGGGCATTTGGGGAATATATTTTGCTCTCTCTTGCATGTTTTATAGTTTCTACAAGCAGTGATAAACTATAAAGAGAATAAAATAGGAAAAACACACAGAGCCATCAAACCACTTAGTAATCTATAATGTAAGTACTGCAGGGTGTGGAACAGTTTGTAGAAATCAGGGGCAGTGCTATGTACCAAAAAGATCTGGGGCTCAGGCCCACATAAGCTCTAAAGTCTGTAAAGGATCCTTTCTCCTAAGGACACCCCTATTGCAAAAAGGGATGTATGGACAGGGGAGAGGACAGCATTTGATTTCAGGAAGAAAAAAAAACCTCAGGCAGAAAGATTCAACGGGGGGCAGCAGGAGGTGAAGCACATGTGGGCAAAAAGGCAGCTAATCCAGGGGGATCAGATGCAGCAGAGATCATCAGGGTCCCCATACCCTTATTTCAGCAAGTGCCCCTTGACAGCAGGTGGTGGGGCAGATGGCATCCCAAAGATTCAGGGCTCCAAATGAAAGATTCGGGGCTCCAGTCTTAGTGGGCCACCCCCTAACACCGCCTCTGGGAGAAATGTGAACTAATCCATATATCTATGTTATGTTCTGTGGCCAGCTTGGGATGGGAGAATTTTAAAATGATTGCATAAAAAAACAAAGCGAACAAATTTCTCCCACATGTCTACTGTAAACTAGTGCCAGGCAATATTAAGCATTTCTAAATTCCACTGAAAAATGAATGCAGCATGTAAACATGCTTAACTTTTGGTGGACTCCACTTTGTGTGTGTGTGTGTGTGTGTGTGTGTGTGTGTGTGTTTTCCAAGATTCGTTACTTGTAACACTTTCACAAATTCTTATGTACAGTACACACTGGCAGCAGTCACATAACAGCTACAGCAAATTATGATAAACATTTTTACATTTCACCCCACCCTAAGTCAGAGATGTGTAAATTCGGTCAACAGTTAGTGAAGGGTTGTTGCCAGTCACCAACCTTGATCCCCCTTCTTGCAAGCAGAAAGGAGTGCAGAAAGGAGTGCATGACCCATGTTAATGGCTGTGTTAACACCTCTCCAACATACACTTAACACAAGATCCCCATATTCTCATAGTATTCCATAAGAAATCATATTGTGCAACAGAAGATACTTGGAATTATTATTAATCTGCAGTTTAATCTGTTCCAAAAGGACGTATACTTTTGTTCCATGGAAAACCATCAAAATGCCTGCAGTCTCTTCCATCTGCAGAGGTTGAAGTCCTTTCATACTTCTTCAAACACATAATTCAAAAGTGATGAATACCCAAGCAAAATCCTTTTAACGACTGGGCAATTAGACAACTAACTTACTTTGACATAGCTGGCGGGCTGTCAGTTCTTCTCAGAGGGAGTAACGTCTTATGGCTTCCAGAGTTCTTAAGAATACTTTTCATAAAATGACTGCTAATTAGGACTCAACCAAAAATGCCTATCCAACTTTTAAATTGGATGTGCAGATAAAGTACAGCCCAAGTTTTGACATGTGCCAGTTGATTCACTCAAGTATTATTGCCATGGTCTACAGTCAACAAAGGCAAAAAGCCTCAAGGAATTCCACAATAAAGGCATGATGGTGAAATCTATCCCCTGTGGCTAATTCCCAGATCTATATTTCATCATGGAACTTGCACTTTTGCTTGTCATGGCTTAGAACCTCTAAGAGACCAATCCTTCATGTATTCATCCAGACTTATTTTGCCACCTGCCATCCCAGTATACTTGGGCAAATTAATTGATTCTGCATTTGATATACTTTTGCTCATCCTCAGTCCTATCAATTTCACTGGATGACTGAGTTTTTGTAAAATGTACTAGAACAAATACAGTGTACATGTAAATAAATACAGAGAACTATAATCTGCAATCACTTCTCTCCACTTGCCTTCCTTTGATATGGAGTGTATTTCCATCATATATATATATATATATATATATATATATGGCAATGGACACATGATTTCTGGCCCATTCTACAAAGCTAATATACAATTTTGGTCAAGGGGTGGGCCATTTAGTATAAATTCTTAATGGTTCCATTCTTTTCAGTGGAGGGGCACCCTATGCAGTCCAAGTGGGTACCTTTACCTCTCTGTTTCCTGGCTTTCTCCTTTTCCCATGCAAGACAACACACCTTGGTTGAAGAGCTGAAGGACAGGGAAGGAGGTGGGAAGATTCTTATATTTCCCTGGCTGCTCTTCAGTTCTTCAACCAGGTTGTGTTGAGAAACCGCTACCAATTAAAGGCAACACTGTGTCATTCCTGGGCCTACCGCTGCAATCACGGGAACTTCGACTGTCCACTGCTGGCTGTGCAGACTAGTTCACATGGGCATTTGTCCACATAGGAAAAAGCAGTTGCTTAACATGAACTGGACAAACTTGTTGTGTACACTCCATGCAATCTTTGGCAATACTTATGCAAGTTGGCTTCTCCATTACAGGGAGACAAATATCTCAGTACGCAGAGCATCCCATGGCATGCAGGGAACTGTCCTATTGTTTAAATGAACAGGGAGTCTCTTGAGGACAGGGAGTTCCTTGTGCCTGCAACAGATTGTTAGAGGAGGGTCTTGGTGTCTTAAAAAGGCATCATGCAAAAAAAGGATACGGCAGCTGAAATATTCTGAGAAGGGTATTCTCGGTGGTTTGAGGACTGAAACCTGATTGTGTGTGTCTATAGCTAAAACAGATTTTCTTAGTCTTTTCCCATTGTACTTTCTCGCTGAATTATAAACATCCTGCATATTGAGACTTATTTGATAACAATTCAAATAGAACTGAACACAGTACTTTCAGAAAGTCTGGTAGGATGGATATTCAGATCCTATGCCATGAATTTTAAGCAGATTGGTATATGAATTTCTAGATGAAAGACTTTGCTGAGGATCTTAGAAATATAAATAGCAGGAAAAGAAAGATTTGAGTTAATCCAATTTCCAGTAGAGATAAAAGGTACCACAGGGGTTGAAAGACTAGTTTCCATCAAATGTGTTGTTGCAATCATTCTTTAACTTGTTCTAGTAAAAGAACACTTACGCTGATCCCTGGAGAAATAGACCTTTGATGGCAACCGGTATTTCACAGCTTGCTTGTATACTTCTTATTTCAGAATCAACAAGAGAAGGAAAATATTGTATATATTCCATTTTATATGCTCTAGAGGGATTTTCAACTTTTCCCCTACAAAGCACAAACATAAATAAAGTCCTAATGAAGACTAGGTGGTGTACAGCACTTTCTGAATCCTAGTGATGCTTTGGAGAAAGTGAGGAAGGAGGAGGACATATCATGGAAGTGATGGGAAAGAATGAGATGAAATGAAGATCTCCATTCATAGCACAAGATAATTTTATAATTATATTCCCTTAGTAGCAAGCATCACTTCGAAATATACTGACCTATAATGTGTACTCATGTCATGACTATGTGATACTTTTTTAAAAAAAGCAGATGAACCAAGAGAGAAATTAAATGCCTAGAAATTATGTTGGAAATTCTCTTTCTCCCCCTCTTGTTATAAAAGATGGGTGTCCCGTTATTGTCAGCTTAAATGAGTAATTTTAAGACTACTCACCTGAGAAAGGCCCAAACTTAGATTGCAAATTAGGACTGTCTGCCAAATATGTGTGTTAGTGCATGTGTTCTCTTCTCCTGCAGAGATTATACCCAGTGTTCCTCAAACATAGATACAGGCTGATAAGAGAGATACAGCCCTCTCCATCCAAGGGCATAGTTAAACTATGGAATTCGCTACCACAGGATCTAGTGATGGCCACCAATTTGGATGAATTTAAAAGGGGATTGGACAAGGGGAGGAGAAGGCTATCAATGGCTACTAGTCCTGATGGCTGTGTGCTACCTCCAGTATCAGAGGCAGTATGTCTATGTACACAAGTTGCTGGGGAACATGGGTGTGAGGGTGATGTTGCCCTCATGTCCTGCTTGTGGGTTTCCCATGGGCAGTTGGTTGGACCACTGTGTGAACAGAATGCTGTGTTACAATAGATAATTTTGGGCATTATTCCCTCATAGAAGAGAGACTAACCCTACACTCCCATCTTTGGCTGGGGTAAAGACGCACACTGCTGAGTGGAGTATGCACTTTGCCCTTTAATACTAAACAGATACACACACACACACTGATGTCACAAACAAAAGAGTTGTTTTATTAAAGATCAAATATAGAGTAGATACAGCATCTTACTTGTTGTTGGTAGAGCAAACCCAGTGATTTCAGGCAGCAAAATACCCTTATGCTATGGTTCCAACACACTCTATATTTTGGAGAGGAAAAGGGTCCCTGTTTGCCCTAACAGCCTAGATAGAAAGGGGGTGGAAGAAAGGCTTCCATCTAGAAGGATAGTAGAAGAAAGAAGTTCCAGTTATTACTACCTTGTCTGCTGATGGCACCCTGCAGTGGATTCTCAGCTGTAGTCCCATGGAGTCAGGGGCGATCAAGAGGTCTGTGTCCCAAGCAAGCTTGGATGGCTTATGGAGGACTCTCTTGTCTTGACCCTCTCCAGAGACACCTTCCATTACCAATACGGTCTGTTCTTATACCTTTCTCCTGCATTCCTGGCAATGTGAGTGCAGCAGGGGTGATTATTTTGTCCCCCTGATGTTCTTAATCCCCACTAATTGCCCTATCCTTTGTGTGCTGAGTGCCCTTGTTGGGTGACATAAGGAAAACCTTTTGCAGATTTGCCTTACCTGATGAGCTTAAATTTCTAATTGAGTTTCTATTGGGGGGGGGGAGCCAAGAACTATTTTTAGGTCTTTTCAGGAGAGTTCCTCCTATGCCTTGAGGTGTTAATCTAATCAGCGCAAAACTCTTGGCCACTGCCTATTCATTCATCAGGCTCTCAATCACTCTCCATTCAAACCTTCACTTGCATCCTGTGCACCAGTCTGGCAGCTGTTCATTCCCCAGGAACCCAAGCTTACCCAGCTCCTATTGGGACCTGCTATGGTCTTCCTCAGTGAACCATAGGCATAACCACATGATTATAACTATATCCACTCATAACAGCCGGATTAAATGGACCGTAGTCTCATCCAGCATGGGTCTTCTTATTTTCTTATTACGTTGTTATGGCCATATTCCATCCCAGCTTGCAGCTGCCTTTAGAAAGCCATGTGTATTACTTCAGTTGTGAGGCACACAATTACCACTCCCCCATGCCACAGCTGTTTTGTCCCTTTAACATTTCCCCCCCAGAAATTGTGAAAGATTTTGCAAAAGATTTCACAATCCCTGTTTTGACAGCCACTAACAGCCCTTCCAAAGTTCTCAAGCAGCACATGGGAGGGGCTGTCAGTGGTTGCGAAAGAATTATTTATTTATTTATTTATTTTGCACTCACAGCGTGTACAATATTTTTCACTTTTTCCTGCATTTGTGCAACTGCGGAGGTGCACAGTTCCACGAGTGCAGCAATTGGAAGCCTCGGCTGGGTCAATGTCCTGGGGGGCACCTGCTGCCATAGTTCATTTAACCCAAAGAGGGTCAAAAAGGGGGTGGTGGGATTTATACCCCCTTTGTGGCAAGATCCTCTTTTTTTTTTTTCTTTGACCCAAAGAGGGCCCAAATAGATTTTTTCATCCCTTCGGTTTCTCTTGACAGCTGTCAAAAGACAAGCTGTCCAAGAGAAACCAAAGACACAAGTGATCTTTGCTTGTGAAAAGGGGGGTGGGATTTACATCCTCTTTGTGGCAAGATCACTGTGTGACTCTGTGTGTGTGTGTGTGTGTGTGTGTGTGTACTTTTGCACTAGACTGTCCTAAGGGTGATCTCACTTTTCCAATTGTTCCTGAGACTCCAGGTACACGGAAACATGGAAAAGTGCAAGCCACCCCCTTTTTAAGGGTGACTGGGTTAAGACGACATGACAACCCATTGTGGGTACAACAACCCCTTGAACAACCGTAGACAATGTCTAAGCTTCCCTTTCTGTCAGAATCACAGCTCTTATGTACCAAAACTTGCTCAAAGTCATTCAAGTGAAACACTCACGGAAACAGGGGGGCGGGGCAGAAATCTGCTTGAAAAGTAATCTTCTCCATCTCTAATGACAGACAAGAGAACTTGTTTATACTTTATTTGACTACACGTATACAATATCATGTGTCAGCCAAACTCACTAAAGAGCATATTCCTTATGCATCTACTAACTTTTAACACTTCAGTGTGAGTGATAAGAGTAGAAGTGAGCAGGATTTCTAAAATGTGCATATGAATTAATGACTTGGCTACATTATAGCAGCCACATAAGAAAATAAGAAGACCCATGCTGGATGAAACCAAGGTCCATCTAGTCCAGCATTCTGTTCACACAGTGGCCAACCAGCTGCCCACGGGAAAAGCACAAGTAGGACATGAATGTGACAGCACCCTCACATCCCTGCTCCCCAGCAACTAGTGTACATAGGCATGCTGTCTTTGATACTGGAGGTAGCATATAGATATCAGGGCTAATAGCTATTCCCCCTTTAAAGCCATCCAAATTGATGTCCAGCACTAGATCTTCTGGTAGTGAATTCTATAGTTTAAGTATGTGCTGTGTCAAGAAGTACCGGTACTTCCTTTTATCTGTCCTCCTGAATCTTCCACAAAATCTTTCCACAAAATTGGGGCCAGCTTCATGGGATGACCCCATTAGGTTCTAGTATTATGAGAGAGGGAGAAAAATGTCTCCCTGTCCCCTTTCTCCACACCATGCATAATTATGTACACCTCTACAATGTATCCTCTCTCACTTGGCTCTTCTCTAAGCTAAACAGTCCCAGACGTACTTGTAACCTTTCCCCATAGGGGAGTTGCTACAGCCCCTTTAAGGTACTTTAAATTCCTCCACAGGGAACAGGTATTATCATGAAGCAAGCCATTCACATGGAGCCATTCACTACTGCTGGTGCATTTTTCTTACACATTTTTTGTGAGCAGCTACGCACACACTCAGTAGCATAGGAAGGCACTCTGCACGAGTAGCTTGCCATGCTACGTGGCATCAGCTTAAGTAAAAAATCAGGACACCAAAGCTGACCAAACGGATTGCAAATAAATGGCTCAAAAAAGCTCTTTTTTAAAAGTACATACAATCAAATACTTTTAAAAATAAGTAATTAATGTGGCCATTGGGCACTGTGAGAAAAATAACCTTTTATTTTTTTAAAAAAATAATCAATTCTGGCCACACAGAATCAAGCATATCATTTTTTTTTTCTTTTAAAAATATATTTAGCTGGACCTGCCTCCCTTCCCCCCACCAATGTTTGGCAGAGAGGCTTTCCCCCTCCCAATGTAAGTCTATGGATGCATTGCACACACACACACACCACCCTACCACCACCAAGAAGAACCCTCTAGCCTTGCTGAACTGCAGAAAATGCTGCAAACACAGTCTCTCTCTCTCTCTCTCTCTCTCTCTCTCTCTCTCTTTCTCTTCCCCACTTTTCCTCAAGACAAGAGTTCAACAATAGAAAAAATAATCAGCCACTCTGAGAAGAGAATGAGTTACCTGATGGCTACAAGTCCTGATGGCTGCATGTTACCTCCAGAATCCGAGGTACTATGCCTATGTACACCAGTTGCTGGGGAACATGGGTGGGAGGGTGCTGCTGCACGTATGTCCTGCTTGTGGGATCCCGTGGGCAGCTGTTCAGCCACTGTGTGAACAGAATGCTGGACTAGATGGACCCTTGGCTGGATCCAGCATGGCTTTTCTTACATTCTTACCTGCTGCTGATGATCTATTCTGGGCCTGCTCCTGCCAACTGCATGGTTTTTCCACAACAACCTTCTCAACTGGCAGACAGAGGACATCCTCCTCCTCCTCCTCCTCCTCCTCCTCCAGTGGGTGGTCTTGAAAGCCCTGCCAGCCTCTCTGTTGCTGTGGCAACTGCAAAAGAGCAGGCTGCCGGGTTCTCTGCAGCTGCCTGCAGCCTCCTCATTCCTGGCTGGAAATCTTGTGCATCTAAAATACTGTGAGATTTTGGGGTGATATATCTCATGAGATTTCAGATGCATGAGATGCCAGATGAGTTCTCACAAGATTTCAGGCTCTTGCAAGGCGTTGGACGCATCTCGCGGGATTTCGAGTGAGCCACAGCTGGGAAGGAAGAAGATGGTGACAGATGGCAGGGTGGTGGGGCAGATGCCCTCCCAGAGATTTGGGGCTCCAAATGAAAGATTCAGGGCTCCAGCCTAGTGGGGGTGCCGTAACACTGCCTCTGATATAGGAAGAACCCATGGCTGCTTTTAAACAACCAAAGCAATCAGTGAGCGCCATGAAGGAAGATGTCCTTTTTGTCCTTTTTGAGATGATTGCAGAGACAGTGGATTTCACTTGTGTTCTGAAATAGCCCCCAGAAAAATAGACATATACCCCTTCCCTCCTTAAATCTGGCAAGCAAACCCATCATTTGTGGCAGGACTGGCCATAGGCAGAGCAAGGCAGACTTTTGCAGTTGATTTGGGGTATTATGAAGGGACAGCAAATTCTTAGTTATTTAATTTATTGTTGTATTTTTACTGCTGAAGAGGGGATTTTCTGCCTCAGATGTCAAAATAATTGGGGTGGCCTTGGGTACTATGTACCATTTCTTGGTGGGAGAGCGTATGATTGATGTTCCACCTCAGGCAGCAAAATGTCTTGGGCCAGCCCTGTTGCAGTTCTGCTAGTAATAACCAGAATTCATTGCAGAGAACAAGCTAAGATTTACATGAATTTATTGCCACTCAAAGAAATATGAGGAGGGGTAATTGTGTGATTGTGTGATAAGTCCAGAGCTACCTAATTCACTTATATTGTAGGCACTGAACACAATTTCTATGAACTCAATTAATTAATGCCTGCACGGTGATTACTGTAAGGTATGCTTCCATAAATTTTGCATAGCAAGGACAAATTACATGACATTTCCATCTTATCAACAAATGTACTCAGTACCGTATGAATAAATTGTCGGCAGTGATCACAGTCTGATAAAATTAGCAGTCCCATTTATTTTACATTCATAATAAGTGCTGGACTCTTCCGCAGTGGGTTCCTAGGTCAGGTACATGAAATCAGATACATGATGGGTATACTGCCCACCTGAAATAAAATGCCACCTTAGGGTCACACACATAAGAGCATGTACAGCATATACAGGCCTGTGGCTTACGCTGGCTCAGCTTGTCTGAGTGTGGAAAGCTAAGCAGGGTCAAGCCTGGTTGTTACTTGGATGGGAGACCCCTCCTCTAGTTTCCTGCATTGAGCAGGGGATTGGACTCGATAGCCTTGTAGGCTCCTTCCAACTCTATGATCTATGATCTATGTTCCGCTTATGGGTGGGGCCATAGTAGCTCAGTGGTGGAGCATGCAAAAGGTTCTGAGTTTGGCATCTTCAGCTAAAAAGAATGGAGGTGACAGCTGGGGAAGACATCTGCATAAGATGCTGGAAAGTCTCCTGTAGTCAATCAATAGTACTGGGCTAGTTGGACCAACTTCACATGCATAGATATATACCCTGGAATCAGAATTAAATTAAATCCCTTTTGAATTGCCTTTTCCATTCCCAAACGGCCAGATCGTGACTCATACTGTATGTTATTGCAGCACTGTGGTATCAGTAATCACCAGGCCTTGCTACTCAGTATGTAGTGTGTTCATCATTTCTATTCTAAACTTATGCTGAATGGAGCCAGTCTTTCCTGAGGGAAGGGCCGTAGCACAGTGATAGAGCAGCATGCTCTGCATGCAGAAGGTGCCTGGTTCTATCCCTGGCATCTTCAGGTAGAGCTGGAAATATTCCTGCATGAAACCCTGGAGAGCCACTGCCAGTCAGTGTCAACAATACTGGGCTAGATGGACCAATGGTTTGACTCAGTATAAGACAGCTTCCTATGTTCCTGGAAGGCGAATGTTGTTTGCACCTAGATGCCAGGAAAACATCATCCTTCTTCAGGTATTATCCTCCACGAGATCATATGTGTGAGGTGGAAGAGTATGGGCCAGAGCTTCTGGCACCACTCCACCAGTGCACCCCCCCTTCTGCTGTCCACATATTGGGGAAATGTCTAAGGGGTAAACCTGCTGTACATGCATAGGCTCTCCCTGTGATTTGGAACCCTACGTGATCTTCTCCAATGTGTGGACTGCAAGGGTGGGGAGAGTGAATGTGGCCCTGCTCTCTACCTCCATGTAATGGAGGATAACACCTGAGAAGGGCTAATATTTTCATTGATAATGCCTGAAAAGAGCTATTCTGTAGGGACCTATAGTACAATCCCTGGGGCATAAGGAATGTCAGTTTCTGTTCAACAACAGCAACAACAACAACAACAACAACAACAACAAGCTATTTCTTATTCTTGAATAGGAACTTCTAAGGGAGACTGCAACATGAAACTGCTGAATTACAATGATCAGGAGGTTCAGTTTTGTCATCTATGGCTTGATTTGGGATAAACAATCACACTACATGTTAATTGACTTACCAAGGTCAGGATGTCTGTGTTATCATCAAAAACTCTATCATGAATTGCCAACTCCTAACAACATAATTGTCACTGTCTATACCATTGGCCTTTCATTTCCCTCTCTTTACAACCTTTCCCTCTCTTTACAACCTCTCCCTCACCCAACTATTTGTATCTATATCTTCCTGCAACTCAGGCTAATAATTCATGCACCTAATGAAGTGGACTCTATTCCACAAAAGCCTATGCCGGAATAATATAATGTTAAGTATGAGTAAACATTGCCACAATCGCCATAAATAGGGGTGGCCAGAAACAATTTGCTGCCTGTGGTGAAGGACAAGATGGTGCCCCCCCCGCCCCCATTCCTGAAGCAGAAGCCAGCCAGAGTGGCAGTTGAATCTTACTTTCACACTTGCAATATGACAATGGAAGACCAAATTGCCACCAAATTAGCCTCCAAATTTCACTTTGGATGAACTTTGGTTGATACTCTAGACATCATATTAGGATGATAGCAGATGTACAAAGCTTGACTAGTGAACCCACTTGAGTCTGTATTCACAGACCCTTTGGGGGCAAATGTACAAACTTAAAACCTGAATTGAGTTAAGGAGCAACAAGTTTTTCCTGATTCCAAGAGAAGGCAACTCTGCAAAGTGCTGATTGGCCAGCCCTTCTGGCTATCATAAGCATCATAAAATTAGCATCATAAAATGTTTTGTTTTCCTTGGTTTCCATTTTTTGTTGTGTTTGTTTTGTTTTGTTTTTTTTGGTAAGGATTGGCTTTTTTATTTTTTTAAAGGCACAGAATAAACATTCAAGTAAAGAAATATGTTTGATGCCTGAAATGAAAATCTCTTTTAAAAAAATGACCCTCAAAATGGGGAAAGGGTGAAAATCCAAGCTAAAATGTCAGAGTCAGGTAGCTGTGTCAATAGAAGTGCAAGAATGAGGAGCTCACCCTTCAAGAGAAAAACATGTTCCCACTCTTGGAGAGAGGTATGTCTGTCCTCACTCTTAGTTATTTCAGACCTAAGCTCATGAAAGTTGAAACTCAGTAGGTGGCCTTGGGCAAGTCACGATCATAGACTAACCCACTTCACAGAGGGGGGGGGGTGTTTCTTGCCGATACAAGGCAATAAGAATTTGCTGTCAGCTGGCCTAAACCTTTGGCACATGGAACGAAATAAATGTGCATAAAGGAAAGGGGGAAGAGTGTGTACTGTAAATACGGAGCACAGATTTGCAAAATACCTGTGAACCAGTCATCCTTTGATTGTTACCTTTTGTGGGAGCAGTAGATCATAGGAAGCTGCTTTATACTGAGTCAAACCAATGGTCCCTCAAGCTCAGTATTGTCTACTACACTGACTGGCAGTGGCTCTCCAGGATTTCAGACAGGAGGCTTTCCCAGGTGTACCTGGAGATGCCTGAGATTTAGCCTGTGACTTGTACTACAACTGAGCTACAACCCTTTCCCAAAGCTAGTTTTTAATTAGTGTCTCTCACGTGGCTGGAATATCGTTTAAATGACCCAACCACATGGTTGCTGGTCTAAACATGTAAGTTGTCCCCCAGAATTCTCTCCTGAGGTGCCCATTCCTCAGTGGGGACCTGCATTATTGGCTCTTGCCTATGTGGTTGGGTTTAGTAATGCCATTCCATCCACAGAGTAGCCACTGATGGAAAATAAGTTCCCACACAGCTAGGGTAAGATTAATCTGCCTCAGTCTACATCAATTGTGAACTTCGACATTGCAGAGCAGAGCCACAATATGGTAACCACTTTCCAAACACGCTCTGGAAGTGTTTCCCAGGAGGAAATCCCTCCACCTTAGTTTGTTATGTAGATACTGTACCAGCATTAATCCTGGATCAGACAGTTGGACATTCAGTAAAACACTGAGACCCAAGTAGATGTATTATCATTGTTTTGAACTGGTTTTATTCATGCAGCCATTTTAAAGATTTGTCCATACCAGAAACTACAAGCCCAAAAATCAGATTCAGACTACAGATTCCATAGTATGTCTGTAGTTAGGTTCATTCTGTTCTCATGATTAATCAGTTGAGCTGCAAGTTGGTTGGGGCAATTTTGGCTGTACTTATAAGGAAGACAGATCGTACAAGGCAGTGATATTATACAAGCTGACCTCAGAGGTCATTCTCGTAACACTTCATTGGGGTGCTGCCACTTTGTTGTATGCATTCAGGCCCACTCCAATCAATTTTCCCTTATATTGTAGGAGATTTCCTTCCAGGTATACTCATTAGAGTGAGAATACTGGGACTTTCGACCTTTCCTTGGCCCGCAGTAGTGCTTACCTTTTCTAACTATGCTGTCTTGGGCTTTGCTTTCTACAAGAACTGACATTGTTTCAGGGATGCTCTCATCCGTGGAAATGCCAGTCATCGTTCTCCCAATGAGAAAGAGATTTCTGAAAGAAGTGAAGGGTGTGGAGGGGGGATGTCAGTTCCCTTCTATCCAGAGCACTGGTGATTTTAGTACTCCAGTGGCGGGGAATGAATTGATTTCCCCCCTTTTCTTCCCTCCCTCCCTCCTTCCACTGTGGCTGGAAATAGCAGCAACCTTTCTTCCATTGAGAAATTAATCTTGTGCATTTCCAGAATGAGGAAGGAGGTAAGCAGTTGCCTA
Organism: Shinisaurus crocodilurus; assembly: GCA_021292165.1. NCBI lineage: Eukaryota > Metazoa > Chordata > Lepidosauria > Squamata > Shinisauridae > Shinisaurus > Shinisaurus crocodilurus. The sequence continues at coordinate 143,021,196 of CM037879.1, read as the reverse complement.
GGATGCTACTAACCACACCGTTCTGGCTGGGGGTGGTGGAGCTGAAGCTCCTTCTTTCCTTGTCTGTATTTCCTTTCTGGAAAAGTTAATGGTTCTCTTTCCCACTACCTGAATGTGATCCCCTCACCCCCGGATGGAGTCTGCGGGCAAGGAATGTGCTGGGTAGCCTATAGCCTCAGTAGGTTCGCCACAGAAAACCTATCATGATTTTGAGCATGTGTGTGTGGTTTTATTTAAAAGAAGTTGGGATAGATGGGAATTCAAACAAGGATTAGATCATATGATTCAATAATTTACCTGTGAGGTTATACAGCATGTGGTAACTAACTTCAGAATCTCAAAACTTTCCAGTTATTTATTTTACCTTAAAAAAATCAATATTTTGTTGTAGTCCCTCTCCCTCTATTATATTAGTGTTAATCTTAGGTTTCAGATTACAGGAACCAAACATATAACTGTAATAATTCTAACTTTGTATTAGTGCCTTCATACCAGTCTCCAATCCTAGTTATCCAATATATAGAACCATCACTAGGAAATTCTGGGTCAAGACTACTGACTTCCTCTCAAGGTGTGTTTTTCTCCTGTGGGTCTAAGACTGGCAGTTCCTTCTGTCAGGCTCTTCAGGATATCTTTGTCAGGGCCCAGGAATCCACATCTTTCCTTCCACTTGCTGAGACTCATAGTTTCATCTAAGCTGAGGAGGATCCTGGATCTTTCTCTCTTTCACCCAGGCTGCTGATGACTTCTCCCTCAGAGTCCCTGATCTTCAGCTAACAGATAGTTTCTCAAGCTGTTGCTTAGCAACTCCATGGGAGGAGAATGAAATATTCTGAAGGGAGCAAGTGGCAGTCTGCTTCACTGACCCTTTCTCTAATAGGATTGCATCTTCACAATACAATTTTCATTTCATTTTAACCATAAAAAATATCTTAGTCAAAGAAGTGGCCTGTGTTTGTTTGTTTTTACTCTCTGAGCTGGGAGTTCTCTTCCTTTCAAGATGTTTCCTGCTTCCACAGAGGGGGATGATTTAAAGGTAAATTCCTAGGGTCACCCACAAATGGATGTCAGGGGTGTTTGTGATATCTCCGTCATCATATGGCCAAGGGTTCTATTCTAATCTCCACTATGCTTCAATACAACATCCTGCTGGGCTAGTGATAGGCCAAGGCTTATGATCTGTATGGGTTGCGGCTCCCTACTTTTTCTCTGCCCCTTGGAATATATGCTAGCTCAGGCTCTTGATCCCCCAAATGAAATGTCAAGCGAGGCATTCTCCAGCTGTAATTGACCACACTAAGTCTGACCTTCACAAAGCCCCTTTCTGGGGCCAGTATGATTACATCATAAGATACATAGAAGAAACAAGAAGTATTTGTTGTGAAATAATGTACATAATTCCAGGCTGTCTAATCTGACTGGCTTTGTTGGAGCCTACCCCCTTTATTCTGACCCCTTCCAAAAGGGATATTGAGGACCATCATAAGGCACAAGGCTGAAATTGGGACCACTTGGAAGAGATCACTTTCCTGCATCTGAAAATATCCAACCTGACTGCTTTTCATGGAGCCAATCCTAAATCAGACCATTTAATATGGTCAGAGCCATAACAATTTCTACTGTACTGAACTGGAACTACGTACATTGGTTCTCTGATCTGAAATTATGAACTTTGCAATGAAGTCAAAATAAATTATTATTGTTTGCCATAAGAATACTTTTGTTCTACTTTATTTCAATTATGAAGACATTTAAAACAATCAGCATGCAACCCCCAGAAACCCCCAAGATGAACTCCCGATCTCTACCCACTCATACTTCAACTCAAATTCCTAAAGTTGAGAAAATGGCTTCTGGATTCTCATTTCTTTCCAGAATCTTGAAAGGCTGAATCTCCCCCCCCCCCTTTTTTTAGAAAGGCTACTGTGTAGTCACATCCAGTGAAGTAATGGAATCCAGGTAGGGATGTGCACATCAGCTGAGTTCCCTGCTTATTGGGGATCCAAGATTTGTGGGGCATGCAGGTCCAGCAACAAAAGGACAACGGGAGAGAGCCTGCTGAGACAATCGTGCTACAACAGGCTTACTGGGGGTGGGGCCAAAGGGGTGGATCGATGGGAGTAAGTTTTCGCCTTCATTCGCACTGCAGTCAAACCTGAGGCTCCTAAAAGCAGGTCCCTGATGCAGCAGCAGTATTGCAGTCACTAACTTCCCCACACACTCCAGGTAGCAATATGTCTTCAAGTGGCAGTAGTAGTCACCAGTTAATGAGGCTGGGGAGAAATTTTACCTGCACACCAATTGGCAAAGACGCTGCAAGGTTTTTTGCCTTCCTCGTTGCCAGATTATTTCCATTGTAAATAAGTTTATTCATTCATTCATTCATTCATTCATTCATTACACTTATATCCTGCCTTTTTCCCTGAAAGGAACCCACGGCGGCTTACATAATCCTCCTCCTCTCCATTTTATACTCACAACAATCCTGTGAGGTAGGTTAGGCTGAGAGTCAGCGACTGGCCCAAAGTCACCCAGTGAGCTTCATGGCCAAGTGAGGACTACAGCCTGAATCTCCCAAATCCCACTCCAACAGTGTAACCACTACGCCACACTGACTCTGGACTGTAAGTAAATTCTTTGTGGATGCTTCATTTTATAATGTTTATATTACAACTAGTAGGCATGATAGGCAATGAGCTGTATCCATTTGTGAGGGGGAGTGAAATTGGGGCTCCCAGTATTCTCGTGATGGAGATCTCCATGAGGACTTGGGGATGTGGCAGTGGCACCAAGACCAGACCAGCATGGGAGCTGTGAGCTGGCCACATCTGGGGTGGTGGAAAGGGGCTCATATTAGTGGTTGTGAGTCCCTGGCCCTGCCATCTACTACCAGTGCTCCTGGCAAGTGGGCCAGGAAGGGGAATTGGACAGCAGGCAGGCTGGGCGATCACAGGATCCACACCCTATGCTGCCGCCAAGCCTATTCAAATGAAAGTCAATAAAGTTGTGGTGAATTTATTGTCCCAGTTAAGTCAGTGTGTCTAATGTGTTCCCTTCCCTTCAGAGCATGGTCCCACCTAATCGATGCACTGCGCAAATGGTCCCAATTAATCTGTTATTTTTCTCACATCTATCTACCTCAAATTGTTCTTTGACTGCAGGCCTGCTTCCATCCAAGCATTCATCATTAAGTCTGAAATGTTTCCCAGAAGAATGACCAACTGGTGCATATGGCATAGAATCATAGAAAAGTAGAGTTGGAAGGGGCCTACAAGGCCATCGAGTCCAACCCCCTGCTCAATGCAGGAATCCAGGTCAAGGCATCCCTGACAGATGGCTGTCCAGCTGCACCTTGAATGCCTCCAGCGTGGGAGAGCTCACCACCTCCCTAGGTAGTTGATTCCATTGTCTTATTGCTCTGACAGTCAGGAAATTTTTCCTGATGTTTAGGTGGAATCTAGGTTCCTGTAATTTGAGCCCATTATTCCGTGTCCTGCAAACTGGGATGATCGAGAAGAGATCCTGGCCCTCCTCTGTGTGACACATCCCTTCAAGTACTGGAAGAATGCGATCATATCTCCCCTCAGTCTCCTCTTCTGAAGGCTAAACATGCCCAGTTCTTTTAGTCTCTCCTCATAGGGCCTTGTTTCCAGTCCCTTTATCATCCTTGTTGCCCGCCTCTGAACCCTCTCCAGTTTGTCTACGTCTTTCTTAAAGAGTGGTGCCCAGAACTGGACGCAGTACTCAAGATGAGGCCTAACCAGTGCTGAGTAAAGGAGAATTATCACTTCACGCGATTTGGAAGCTATACTTCTATTAATGCAGCCCAAAATAGCATTTGCCTTCTTTGCAGCCATATCGCATTGCTGGCTCATATTCAGTTTGTGATCCACGACATTTCTAAGATCCTTCTCACTTGTAGTATTGTTGAGCCAAGTGTCCCCCATTCTGTAACTCTGCATTTGGTTTCCTTTCCCTAGGTGCAGCACTTGGCATTTATCCCTATTAAATTTCATTCTGTTGTTTTCGGCCCAGCGCTCCAGCCTATCGAGGTCGCTTTGAATTTTGTTTCTGTCTTCCAGAGTATTAGCTGTTCCACCCAACTTTGTGTCATCTGCAAATTTGATAAGCATTCCCTGTATCTCTTCATCCAAGTCATTAATAAAAAAAGTTGAGGAGCACTGGGCCCAGGACCGAGCCCTGTGGTACCCCGCTCATTACCTCTCCCCAGTTTGAGAAGGAACCATTGATAAGCACTCTTTGAATCTGATTCTGTAGCCAATTGTGGATCCACCTGATAGTTGTTCCATCTAGCCCACTTTTAGCTAGCTTGCAAATCAGGATATCATGAGGCACTTTGTCGAAAGCTTTGCTGAAGTCCAGATATATGATGTCCACAGCATTCCCACAGTCCACAAGGGAGGTTACCCGATCAAAAAATGAGATCAGATTAGTCTGGCAGGATTTGTTCTTGACAAATCCATGCTTTCTTCTAGTAATCACTGCATTGTTTTCAAGGTGCTTGCAAACTGACTTTTTTATAATCTGCTCCAAAAAATTCCCAAGGGATTGATGTCAGATTGACTGGCCTATAGTTCCCAGGTTCCTCCTTCTTGCCCTTTTTGAAGATGGGAACAACATTTGCCCTCCTCCAGTCATCTGGCACTTCACCTGTCCTCCATGATTTCTCAAAGATAATAGACAGTGGTTCTGAGAGGTCTTCTGCCAGTTCCTTTATTACTCTAGGATGCAGCTCGTCAGGCCCTGGAGATTTAAACTCGTTCAGAGTAATCAGGTGCTCCTTGACCATTTGCCTATCAATCTCAAGCTGCAATCCTGCCCCTTCAGTCTGCACGTCAGGTTTGCCAGGCGGGTCATAGACCCTCTTTTGGGAGAAGACCGAGCCGAAGTAGGAATTGAACACTTTTGCCTTTTGTTTGTCTTCTGTTATCAATTTGCCATCCTCATTGCATAGTTGAACCACCATTTCTTTCCTCTGTCTTTTACTATGCATGTATCTGAAGAAAGCTTTCTTGTTGTTTTTAGCATCCCTTGCTAACCTTAGCTCATTCTCAGCTTTAGCTATTCCTGCAGTTCTGTGCTACCTGCCTGTACTCTTCCCTTGTAGCCTGTCCTTTCTTCCACTTCCTATACGTGTTCTTTTTTGTTTTCAGGTCATCTTTGAATTTATTGTGAAGCCACATTGGCTTCTTCTGTTGCCCTCTACCTTTTTTCCTTGTGGGAATTGTTTGCAATTGCGCCTTTAAAATTTCCTTTTTTAAAAACTCCCACCCATCCTGGGCTCCTTTTCTTATTAGAGTCGCTTGCCATGGGACCTTACTTATCATTGTTCTGAGTTTGTTAAAATTGGCTTTTCTAAAATCCAGGGTACGTGTTTGGCTACACTCAGCTTTTGCTCCCCTTAGAATCAAGAACTCAAGTATAACATGGTCACTTTCCCCCAGAGTTCCCAAAACTGACACTTTATCCACTAACTCGTCTGTGTTGGTTAGAATCAGGTCAAGGATAGCCGATCCTCTAGTTCCTTCCTCCACTTTCTGTAGGAGGAAGTTATCAGCAGCACAACTCAGGAATTTCTTGGAGGGGCCATGTTTGGCTGAATAAGTCTCCCAACAGATATCAGGGAAATTGAAGTCCCCCATTACTACCACACATCATGCCTCCTTGAAACAATGGCAATTTGCTTTTTCAAAAGTTTCATCCTTGTCTTCTCCTTGATTGGGTGGTCGGTAGTAGACTCCAACCGCCATGTTCATTTTATTCTTTGCCCCATTTATTTTAACCCAGATGCTCTCAATGGGGCTGCCAAGCTCCTCTTCCTGTATCTCTGTGCAGAGATACGTATCTTTAACATACAGTGCAACTCCACCTCCCTTTTTGTTGCTTCTGTTCCTTTTGAACAAGTTAGACCCTTCAATTGCTGTATTCCAGCCATGGGAGTCATCCCACCAGGTTTCAGTTATCCCTATCAAGTCGTATTTGCCCTCATGTATCAAGAGTTCAAGTTCGTTCTGTTTGTTGCCCATACTCTGGGGATTAGTATAGAGACATCGAAGACTATGTGCTTTATAGTCCGACTTTTTCCCTACATTTTGTGGTAGACTATCATTGGGCACCGCTGGAGCTGTTCTCTTTGTTGTGGCACAGAGGCCTTCCATTGGTACCCCCGAGTTTATGTCTCCCTCCCCTGTTGGATTCAGTTTAAAGCCCTCTTGATTAAGTTCCTCGTGCTGAGCCTGTAGCTCAGTCCTTCTTCCCAGTCCTTGTGAGGTGCAACCCATCCTTTGCCAGCAGTCCATCTTCCAGGAAGTGTAGCCCGTGGTCCCAGAATCCAAATCTCTCACATCGGCACCACCTTCGTAGGCAGTCATTCACTCGGAGTATTTTTCTTTCCCTTTCTATTCCTCTTCCAAGTACTGGAAGGATGGATGAGAAGACTATCTGGGCCCCAAAGCTCTTGAGTTCCCTTCCCAACTCTTCAAAGTCTGCCATGATTTCTTTGTAACTCCGCTTCGCAGTATCATTTGTACCCATGTGGAAGAGAAGAAAGGGGTATGTGTTGGTGGGCTGTATGAGCCTCTGCAGCTGCTCTGTCACATCCTTAAGGATTCCGTGCCCCGGGGAGATAGCACACTTGGCGAGTCCATGGGTCTTCGCAACATACTTTGGCTTCGATCCCCTGCAGGAGGGAGTCTCCCACTACTAGTACTCTTCTCTTTCTCTTGCTGTAGGCCTTGGTTTGATTGCCTCCACTTGACTGACCTTCAGCCTCTTGCTCGCTGTCACGTGGGGTGCCCGGTAATTCGTCCTCTGCAGGCTGTCCTCCGCTCTCGTCCTCAAGTACCTGGAACTGGTTCCATAGCTCCACTGCTTCCACAGGTGCAGAATGTCTTCTAGTTCTTCTGCTCCTAACAGTCACCCTTTTCCAGGGAGTTCCCCTTACGTTATTTTCCCTTGCCTCAGCATTCTCCGCCTCCGCCTCATCCTGCCATTGTCCTTCTGGCTCCTGTACTACGCTTTGCTGCTGTAGATCCATCGTTCTGTCTAAGAACTCTTCACTTTCTCTTATACTCCTTAGGGTTGACACTTGCTGCTCCAGTCCTCTGACCTTTTCTTCCAACAGCCTGACCAGATTGCACTTGTTGCACGTGTAGGCCACGTTGATCTCCGGCAGGAAAACAAACATTGCACACACATTGCAGGTCACCACCACTGCAGAGTCCTTTCCTTCCATAGTTCTCTGTTCCCTTTATGTTTCTGCCTTCCTAGAAAATTTCTTAGGGACCTCCCCCTCCGAACTCCGCTGCCAAACTCCTGTTTGCTCTCCCTGTTTGCTTGCTCTGTTCGCTCGCTCTCTGGGAGCCTGCCCGCTTATCACAGCCCAGAAAACAGCTGAAGCCTCTCTCCTGTGCGCCTGCTCAGCTGGGAGTCAGGAACAGAATGAGCTCCCAGGCCTCTCCCTTCCTTTTAAGCTCTCAGGCCACACCCTTCCCTTGCAGCTGTAGTTGTGGCACTCCAGCAAGTTGTACTGCAGCTGCTGTTATTGTTCTACTCCACTGCCAAACTCCTGCTTGCTCTCCCTGTTTGCTTGCTCTGTTCGCTCGCTCTCTGGGAGCCTGCCCGTTTATCACAGCCCGGAAAACAGCTGGAGCCTCTCTCCTGTGCTCCTGCTCAGCTGGGAGTCAGCTGGCAACATTACTTGGTGTGTACATGACATTGTAAGGTGGTAACACAGTTGGGAATCTGCCTCTTTATAGGTGCATTCCAAGGAGCTCTCCTCAGTGCATTACATTCCACGGTATGGAAAACAATACTTTTCACCGTTTTACAAGAATGTGTCTTGAGATGCCTTCAAATGTTGGGAGGAAGCTCACCTAGAGCTCATGAAGAAGGAAAATTCAGTTAACCAATGTGCAGTCTATGGGAAATGGTCCCTGACAGTCAGTTCTCCTTTCCTTAGAAGAACTGATTCATCCGTGAAAGCACTGTTGTATCTATATGACAAAAAGCAAGGGGCACTGGGGTCAGTGGATATGACACAACACTCCCTGCATATCTTTTTTTTTTCCTTTTCCTTTTTCTGGGTTGGTGCTAGGCACAGGAGTCACCCCCATCAAATCTCTTCCTATCTACCATCTTTTTCTTCTTCTTCTAAATGATGCTCCTTCAGAAGTAAAGGTACTTACTTGACACCTTATATTTGGCTGACTGTAATTGGATGGTTGTCACAAGCTTCATTTCCTTTGTGGAATATGTCAGTGGGAAATCAGCTGTAGTGGTTGATGCAGCTAACACTGAACAACAATGAGTATTTGATGTTTGCATCAAATGTGTTTATTTAGACTCTCTCTTCAATCTTTACAATGATGTTGTTCGACTGTGCATGATCTTTTTTCATGTTGGCAACTCACAGCTTTTGTTTGTGGAGCCCAGGTTCTTCTTTGTAGACATTGCTCAAAATGCTTGTTCTTATGAAATGGCTTTTGTGCCCATCTTTGTCTGGCAGATATTGAATCAGTGGATGCTAGAATTCCTGTTATTTGACTTGCAGCATCAGCATTGACTATTCCAATGTCATGTCAACAGCGGAACTTGGAAATCATTTCATATTCTATGTATGGACAGACTTTGTTGTTTGAAGTAATTTGTTTTCCTTGGGAATTCCACATATGCATCGATGAAATTTATAATTTCCTCAGTGAAATCTTCTTTTATGAACGCTGAAGGTATATCACATAAACAATGAAGCTCCTCAGCTATTTCCGAGGGGATCTTACAACTGGAAAATACCTTCTTGGGGTGTGAGATTTCCATAGCTGCATCTGGGAGAGGCTGTATCTTTTTATATCTTGTATAGTGGGTACCTGTTATGAAGCCATTCAGTGAACTTCAACAAGCACTCCAGTCTCCCCCAGGATGTGGGTGCCTCCACAACAAACCTGCAGATTTCCCTCCTTTTTTTCTTTTCTTTTTTTGGCCTTCCTCCCTTACTGGTTGTTCCTTCTAAAAATTTCCCACCCATTGGTTTCAATCAGGGAAAAGCAGTACACCAGCAACAGGGCTGACATTTTTCACCCTTTCTGGAGCAAATGGGGGGGGGGGAACAAGGGTGTTTTGGAACTGACATACCCACGGCCACCCCTGATCCACCACAACATATCCCTGACACGCCCCTTCCCCCTCCCCGCCACTGGAGCAGCAACATTGAAGTAGTGATGGTGGTGGAGCTCTCTACCATGGCAATGATGCCTCTGGTGGTGGACCTCCTCTGCCTGTAGAGAGGAAGGACAGACAGCAGGGAGGGAGGTTCACTGCATATAACAGCCTCTCAGCCACCACCACCACTGCCCCAAAGAGCTTAGGCTTGCTTCCTTAGTACTTTAATCGATCTTCAAATATTAATTACTTCTAAACCTTTTCCCAGGAAATTTTCAGTGTAGTAGTAGTAGTTGAAATATTTTTGAAGTTGGCCAGGGATTTTCGTATTGTATTATTATTAGTATCAAAATATTCCTGCTCTGCATATATATAGACACAATGTGATAGACTGCAGTATATGCTTCAGAGGTTCATTTAATATCTTCATACATTTTCAGTGCCTTTTATTGTAGCTCTGGAGAGCAATTGCTCCTTAATTGATGGGTTAGGAAGCTTCTTTTTTTCCCTTCCAGTCCAAAATTCTTTGCTAAGGGTAGTTCACTTATTCAGTAGTATTGCTCAGCAGGAAGAGGCAGAGAGGTTACTCAACATTTATATACCTACCTGATTTACATATGTGAAACGCCAATGGTTTTAAAAGCATTATGAACACTTCTATCATTATAACTGAGATAAGAATGAAGTACCAGCTTTTCATGTGAAATGTATCAACTTGCAAGGAGAAATTATTGACGTTTACAATTAGAAAATCCAGCATTCCTCCAAGGTGATCAGACAGTGGATATTTTATATTTCTCAATATGTTATCCTCTGTGAGGTAGCTTGGACTGAGTGATAACAATAGTCCAAAGGTCACACAATGTGCTTCATGGCTGAAAAGGGAGATTATGTACCTCAGTTCCCCTGGTCCCCTCGGTTCCCCTAGCACTCTCTCCAGTACACCACACTGGCTGGTGTAAACAATTTAATGTAGTATCATCATGCACACAATTACAAGCATTGCACTTTTGATTAGATCTTGAACGTAATAAAATATGGCATGTTCTAGAGCGGACCAGGTTAACTTGTGATCCACCAAGCTGAATGCAGCACACTGTCTATATATGGTGACTCAGAAGGGTCTCAATATACCTCTTCTTTTTTTCTGCAAAAGCAGAAGAACGTTCAAGTGCCTGTCAGGTGGGCTGTATTTGGGACTATATACAGCCAGATGTGTGGAACTGACCCTCACCAGTGAAGGACAATTAGAATCTAGACAATGTTCTGAAATATGAGAGAAGCCCCCCTAACAATCACTCTTGGAATCTGTTACATCAAAAGGTAGCTTTTTTTTTTTTGACCGGAAGTCTTCTCAAAGCAGGAACAAAAACAAATAAAATACTGAGTTCACTCAGGCCATGAGCCATTTTGCATGGGAACAGCTGACATGCAAGAAGAGATAAACAAGGCCTTTTTCTCCCCACCCCACCAATGCTGACCCTGGGTATTAATGCACATTTCAGCACAACAACAAATACTGTACATGGGGGCATCCAATATAATTATCTACCCATTTCCCCATATACCTCTTCCACGATTTAACAGCCATAGCTAGTTTTAAGAACATGCAAATTTCATTTCAGTAACATCTTGTAACTCTGTCTTTTGAATGCCTTCTCCGGATTTTTCTTCTTCTTTCTTTAAAGACCCTGTATCCTCTAGAAACAGTTCCTGGCCAAGGAATAAATGTGAGCTGCTCAGTTTCTGTTTATATAACCTGAGAGAAAACAGCATCTCTTTGCTGATACCTCTTTCATGGAATCTCTGGAACCTTTTTAAGCAACTTCTAATAATTTAAGTTCAAACATAGGAGATGGGGGAGGGAGACACAGCTATAAAGTTACTTTCCTCTAGACCAGATTCCCAGTTGTGCCTAAGCTATTTTATCCAAAGAAGAAAAGAATAAATAGCTGTCCAAATTACAGAGATACTGGGAGGAAGATCTGGGCTATTCTCAGGCCAAAAGCCTCATTGGCACAAAGGTTGGCACCAGAAAATCATTTCATTCTGAGACTAAAAAGATGAGTTCCAGCAAGCATAAGATGTATCTGTATTCCAGAGATGAGAACCCTATCAAGGTGCAGGAAAACATGTAGTCGTTACACGCGAAAAGGGGGAGTGTGGATGAATGTGCTCACTCGGTCTCCCCTCCGCCATCATTCTTACCCTTCTCTACATGTGGAGAATATCTGCCAGAGAAAGCCTTTCCTATCCATGGAAGCTCTCCATATGATTGAGGCCCCTGAATAATCAGGGTTTGAAATTGTGCACGTAGCCTGCACTGCCAGAAGAGGCTGTCCCCTGCACAGAGTCACCCTCCATGTATAGAGGGTGACTAGAATGATGATGGGGGAGCAGAGCTAGCACACTTGTTCCCACTCCCCTCCTTGAATGTAGAACATACATGCAATTAGAATGCCTGAAATTCTACATGAAATTCTATACAAGTTTGTAGAAGGTCTGGGTAAAGATGGCATGTTACAACTCTCTCTGACCACAGAAAGCCAATACTCACAACTTTCTGCCAAAGCCTCGCTGGGCAGGAATGATCTGTTTCCCTCCCCATATGGAATACTGGATGCACCTGCCATCTTGATGCGCAGGCTCATGGCCCATCTACGTGGGGAGGTCAGAATTTTGAGGGACCCACCCGAAGCAAAAGGCAATCAGTGGATTCCCCCAACTCATTCTCTTCAATTGCTGCCACCTTCCTGCTGTGCAGCAGCTAGCACCTTTTCAGCAGAGATCCTAATGCTCCAGTGGTAATGAAGGAAGGAGAGCTGTTCCAGATAACAGTTTCCAGACTGAAGCTCTTCTCTCCCCTGCCTCTTGATCAAACCATGCCATCAAACCAGCCTAGTAGCTGGTATAAGAGGCTTAGGCATGAGGTGGGCACCAACACTAGAGACAAGTTGAACTATTAAACAAGTAATTTATTAAAGGGATGTTTTGTTCCACTTTCTGGAGATGGGCTTTCACATCTCTCTCTCCCTCTCTCTCTCTCCCTCTCTCTCTCTCTCTCTCTCTCATATCATACAAGGGTCCTTCATGCTACTTATACATTGCATACTTAATATATATACTTATCCATTACAGGCAGTCCCCAAGTTAAGAACATCCAACTTACAGACAACCCATACTTAAGAATGGACTGGGTTCCTTCATTGGCGCTACGTCATTTACGTAGAGTACATAGTGTAGTAGTATACTACGCAATTTACGTAAATGCCAATTTTAATGTATAGAACGCTATGCTGTTCCGACTTACATACAAATTCGACTTAAAGACATCCTTAAGAATGGAACTCGTTTGTAACCTGAGGACTGCTTTTTTATCCATTCTCATTCCATCCCCATGGCCTGTGGCCCTTAGAGTGGCTAACAAAACTGTTTAAAATTGCTTTAAAAAGCAAAAGAAACAAATTAAAACAATAAATCAATCAACAAAAATACACATTTAAAACCAGTTTAAAACTGCATACTGCAGAGCAGCAGCCACAACATGTATTACCTGCCTGGTTAACAACAACAATCCCTTCTTTTATGGAATCACTGGAACCTTTTTAACAACTTATAATAATTTAAGTTCAAATGCAGCAGCGGGGAAGAGGCGGGAGTACACTCCAGCACACTTTGAAGGCTTGCTGGAATAGAATATCTTCCTAGTTTCCAGAAGGCGAGGAGTTTGCTGGACTTCCTTTTGGAAAGGATTCCAAAGAAAGGGCACAGTTGCTAAGAGATCCTGGCCCCTTTTCTTCAGACAAGAAAAGATGCTCCCCCCAAAGCATTGTGTCTGTACGAAATATTGAATTTAGTGCTGGACATTCTGTGTTGGGGAGTATATCTAATTAAAGCTCTATTATTAATTTACAGTACCTCTCTAGCCTACAGACTGGAGTCTTTATGCGACAACGGTAATTATTCCCTTAAAAGGGAGAACATTCAAAAGATTCCGAAATCATCTGAGTTCAGTTTTGCTTGTGTGATATCTCCTTTAATTAATATGTTACTCAAGCTCCTTTCTGTCTCTGCCTCATTTCAAACAGGCACACAGGTCCTTTACAGTAATCTCCAGTCTCAGTATATTCTCTTCTCCCTTCAAACCTTTCCTTTGAACGGACTCATGTTCTGTATTTGATCTTGTATCCTTGATTCATTCAAACAGCGTTATTAAATATTTTAATATACTAGAGAGAGATAGGAGACTCCACAGGACCTGTGTGGTTCTCAAAGCTATGTTTCTTGCTCTGAGTTCTGCAAGCACACAGCTGGGGTGTCAGCTTGCATACAAGATCAGGCAATGTGTGAAACTTGTCACTTTATTACTGTGGATGGTTCTGTCTTCCCACACACTGGTATCACATGTTCACGACATTTATCCACAAAAGCAGATATACAGATTTTGCAATGTAGATCTCAATCATAACAGGAAGCAGTGGCAGCTCGTGGCTGGGAGGGCAGACGGCAGGCCACTGGCAGAGGTGGAGCCAAGGAGTCAGCCTTGTGCTGGAGAACCAATGGCAGAGAAGCATAAAAGTTGGTTATCCATGTACACAGGAGTTTCTTAAGACATTACATGGTGCAATGCAGAAACAAAGGTAGATGAGCTTTTAAAGGAATAAAGGTTGGCCATCCATGCAGCATAGGAGTTATCTAAGGCATAACAATGGCATAGCAGCTGTGAAAAATATGGAATTTGGCCACTGAATTTACCTGATCCAGGTCCCATCTAGCAATATTCAAAGTGATTGTCTTTCTGTCCCCCTTCAGAATGTCACTCAGCAACTGCTACACAGACCTTTCACAGAAATAAAACAAGGCCTCAGGCCTATTTGGATACTCGGATGTACCCGAAAAAGGAGGGGGGAATTGACCAGCTCATCTACTAAATTAAGTACTCCCCACCCCCAATTTCCAATTCCCCAAAACAATTTCAAATCCTCCCACAGAGCACACACAAAGTAAACCTTACAGAAGAACAATAGTTATATACAGCATTTCTTCACAGTTGGGTGGGTGGGGGGTCCGACTACCCTGCCCTGTGAATAGCACCAATCCTGATAGGAAAAGAGGAAGCTGCCTTATATCATGTCAGACCATTGGTCCATCTAGCCCAGTATTGGCAGTGGCTCTCCAGGGTTTCAGATAGGAGCTTTTCTAGCCCTACCTGGAGATACTGGGGAAAATTAGGGATGTGTGAGGATTCCATTCAGGGGGTGGAATTCAGCAGATTTGCCCAGTTCGACCCCTCGAACTCCGCCTCGCTTACCGCTTTCCCAATTCCCAGTGCTGATTCGCATTCTCCCGAGTTGAGCCAGGGAAGCAACTTTCATTTTCAAAGTGGGACTGCAGTTTACATAGAAATTGACATAACCTACAGCAAAAACAGCCTTAGTTTGTGCAATCCACGCAAATTACGTCAGGCCATTTTCAGTGCGGTCTTGGCATAGGTTATGGCAGTTTTCTACATAAGCAGCGGTCCCACTTTGAAAATGGAAGTCACTTCCCCAGCTCGACTCGGTCTGCTTCCGACTCGCGTGGCAGTGAGATCCGCCAAGCCGGAGGCGGGTCAAGTGCCGCAGCGTTGCCCATCCCTAGGAATTGAATCTGGGACCTTCTGCATGCCAGGCATGTGCACTGCCCTTGATCTATGGTCCTTGCTACCATTCTTGAACATCATATGAGTACTCTTATCTGCAACTGCAATTGGCTTAATTGTGCATTGTGTTCTCTACTCAAAAGCATAGGCATCCAATTGGCTTAACTGAACATTCAGCTTACCTGTCCATTTTTCTTGCACAACCCTGACAACAACAACAGTCTCAAACATGTGGCCGGCTTAGCACACCGATCTGCAAGAGCAAGTATGTAGATTTCATATCAGAAACAGAAAATCGCAAATATTCCTGGCATCCCTAGAGGTGAAAGACGTTATAGTTATGAGTATGGGGGGGGGGGAGTGATACCTTCACATGTTATGTGGCAGGAGAGTCAGAAGTCACAACGTTTTAGTTAAGCCCAAACCAGAGTTAGTTTAACAACAAGGTGGATCAAGGAGTCATGAAGCGGTGATGAAAAAAAAAGAAAGAATGCACACTGCAGTGCAAATGAAGAGCATACTGTGAGGTCAGTCAAGTGAACCCAGAACTGGGATTAGACTTCAGTGAAGCCTGAAAGATTACAAACTGCTGCTCTTTCTTACATCGGCTCTTCATTTGTTGTTCTTGATTTGGATGCTCCCCTGCCCATGTAATGTATTCTTCAGCTGCTTAATCCCTTTAGTACCAAAACAAGCACACAGACAGGGCCTAGAATTTTCAATGATTCATATACACTGCAAACTGGAATATTTGGGAGACATCTATTTGTGCAGTTATGACAGGATGGGTCAGAATAAGAACACAGAAACAAAAGGTGATAACTTGAGCATCCGCAGTCACGAAATGACAGGATAGTTACTCAACAGAAAAGGCAAAATACATCCTCATGATTTTCACTTTCCCACATGCTAATTTCTGTAGTTCAGGTTGCTATAAAAGGCACAGAAGCAGGGCCATTAAGAAAGCTGGCAACCCTAGAGCCAACACCTGTCTTGGAATGCCATTGTAGAGTGACGTGATAGTGGCCAAAAGGAAGCTAGCTTTGCTCAGGCTCACCATCATTGACTCTAGATGCCTTCTGAATATTTTGCGAATACAGATCCACCCTGACAAGTATCCAATATAGGCAATAGTGTTCAGCCCAGGTTTGAGGGGAGGGGCAATTCACAGGTGTATTTGTGAAAAGAAAATGCCTTGAGGACTGGGAATTTGCAAATGCATCTGCAATTTATTGTGGGGGAGAGAATTGGCTTGTTTTTGGAGGAGTTGGACTGTGTTGCACACAGCGACTTCCTTATTGTTTCCAAAACATTTACCTGTGGATATCACAGTCATGCCCCTCTTTCAGTTCTGGTTGGTCAGAGACCTCAGAGTGGACTTCCTATTGGGCTACACTGTTGATCTGGCAGCACTGGCCTGGGTGAGTGGGAGCATGACCAGGCCTGGACCACACACTGTGGCTTGTCCTGGGTTATTTAGCACACAATGAGCTGTGGGTGCCCACGGGCGCCAGGTGGCATACCCAACACCTGCCTAGGGGTTGTTGTGTCATGTGAACCCTAAAAGAGTCCATGGGTTATGTGAGGATTATTTCACCTTCACATAACCCCCGCTCACTGAGTTCACATGCCACAACCCCCAAGCAAGGGTTGCATATTCAAAATGGTGGCCGCATGTGCTACAGCCTCACTGTGGGTAAAATAACACATGGTGGGTTGTCGTGTCATGCAAATTGACTCAATGAAGGAAGCAGGGAATGGAGAGGGGGGCGAGAAACTGCATGGGCACTGGGGAACATCTCAGGTAGATTGTCACCCATGGTTGCCAGTGCCACATTGGGGATCTCAGGATAGAGAGCTATATAGAGCATGGTCTGACTCAGGGTGAGGGAGATTCATATTTATTTTTATTTATTTATTATATTTATACCCCGCCTTTTTTCCTGCAAGGAACCCAAGGCGGCTTACATAATCCTCCTCCTCCTCCTCTCCATTTGATCCTCACAACAACCCTGTGAGGTAGGTTAGGCTGAGAGTCAGTGACTGGCCCAAAGTCACCCAGTGAGTTTCATGGCCGAGCGGGGACTTGAACCCGGATCTCCCAAGTCCCAGTCCAACCACTACGATATTGCTTCCCCCCATTAACGCAATAAAAATTTATTTATTTGATACATTTATATCCTACCTTTTAGGGGGGGAAATCTTGCAAGGTGGTGTACAATAATATATGTTCAACAAATGTATAATAATTTAATGAAACATCATAGTTAAAATTAAAAACACACAAGTACAATAACATTAAACAGTGGCAGCCAGCAATAACATTAAAATGGCATTC
The DNA here is from genome assembly GCA_021292165.1 of Shinisaurus crocodilurus. Taxonomy (NCBI): domain Eukaryota; kingdom Metazoa; phylum Chordata; class Lepidosauria; order Squamata; family Shinisauridae; genus Shinisaurus; species Shinisaurus crocodilurus. The sequence goes on along the minus strand of CM037879.1, from coordinate 143,004,040 downwards.
GGTCCAATATAATGCATTGGACCAAAGATAATGCATATTAATTCATTATCATTATTCAAAACATTTAGTCAAGGAAGAGACTCAAGTCTCACTTTCTCAGGCAATCAAGTTTTTCCAACCTGACTTCATACCTTAAGCTTTTGAAATGCTCATCAGTCTTTTTATTTGCTTCTTTGTAGCAAGAGAGAGAGAGAGAGAGAAAGAGAGAGAGAGAAATTGCACACAACATTGAAAGGATCAGTAAAGAAAATCAGCTCCTATCCTTTGCAATAGATCTTGTATGAGTGGGATGCTATATCAGCCTCATAAAGCAGCAGAACTACCCTCTTGATTTATTTGATCTTTCTTGAGCAATTTGACTTAACATCCTGTGTGTTTTCTTAACAGGCTCCACACATTGAATTGCAGGCTTTAGGGATTTCTCATCTGTCCTGCACAGATTTTCCCCGCAAGGTCATATGGGGGCACCACCTTTTCATTGCAAACTCATCCGTACTTCAGATTACCACTGAGACAGAGATTTTTCCTCCTGTTTATTTTCTCAACTCTTCATATACGTGAGCATCCCATTATTTACCAGACTCTTGAAGTGGGCTCAAATGCCAAAGCACACATAGTACTTGCAGCATATGTACGCATCAGGGCTCAGCTCTAGTCACGTAAACAAGATGTTAACATGGCTGCATCTGGCTGTGCTAGAATGGGAATGCCCGACCCATTCAAAGCTTTCTAGGGCAGATACGCTCTCCTCATTCAGATGCGTGTTGTTGGGATGTGAATCTGAATCAAAATGCATATCTGATTTATACTCATAGTTCCCAGTCCATCAGCCTCTGTGCACATCAGCTTTCATGTGTGGAACTCCTTAGCTGAAGTAGTAGGGGAATCATGTGTAAATAGACATTTGACCAAGTCACTGTGAAAATAATTGCTTCCAGGTTTTTTGCCTCCATTTCAATGGGTCTACTCTAAGTAGGACTGCCACTGGGGTGTGTCCCTCTTTATTAGGGCTTATGTGGCAGTAAGGCTAGTCGCTCTTGTGAACATATTTGTAAAACAATCATACATGTACCACAAAAAGGTGTGCCCAACAGCATGAGCTTTTGCAGCTTTTATTTGCCTGGATTCAGCTATTAGAGCAGTGTTCTCCAACCTTGGGTCCCCAGATGTTTTTGGCCTACAACTCCCAGCATGCTCCAACCCAAGGTTGGAGAACACTGTATTAGAGTGTGCTTGCATACGCAGGCTTTTGCACACAGATCCCTAGCTAGATGAAGAGCAGCATGTGCAAATGGGTGTCACATACACGATTCCTTGGCCTATCTAGCACCCAATCCAATGCATGACTGGCAAATATTAATTATTTCTGTAACCTCCAGGTAAATTCCTTTTAATATAGGATGCAAAATGTAGATTAAAAGTTTCCAGCTTCATTCAGTAATTGCCCATAGCTATGTTATGCAATCCATATTTCAATCATAAAGGCCATGATCCTTAAGTCCCACTGAAATCAATGGAGTTTGAGTATTTTTCTATGGTGTTAATTTTAGAAAACAAAGTTCAGTTAATTCAAATGGCTACAACCAATTTTTGCCAACAATTTAAAGATCTACAGATCATGATCTAACAATTTCCTTTAAAACTGACTCTACCTGTAAAAGAATAAGCAAGGGCTCCACTACAGACAAAGAATCCTTTTTTTAAAACCTCCAAACCAGTGGAAATATGTGGAAATACTGGGTGGGATCCAACGAGGCGCTTCCTCCCCCACCGATTCTCTTCCGCCTCGCCAGTTCTGTTGTGCAAGCAGCCCCCACCACTCACACAATGACAATGTAGCACTTCCAGGGCATAACTGAGCTCTGCCAACCTGCCTCCTTCCAGAAACAAGTGTTTCCACTCGTTTGGGGGTTTCCCCTAGAAAGTGCTAAATTTCCCTTGAGTAAGGGCTCAGTCCTGCTTGTGCAATAGAATTGGCAGGACCCACCGCCTGTGGAAGGGAATCAGCAAGGCGAGGCAGAAAGGAATCAGCAGGGGCGTAAATGTCCTACTGGAGTCAGCCAATTTTCACAGCTCAGATCTGTTAGTGAGCCCCATAAGATGGTCCATCGTATGCCCTAAATTAAGCAAATTCACATCTGGTACTGCAGTTCTGTAACAGAAGAAGCTGATCCTACCATCCCTGTGTCATTGATGAAGCCCAGGGCTGTTTGTTGGTTTCTATGGAAATATGTGGGCAACACGTAACCTTCAAACGAACCTAGCACCAATATGTGGGCAACACGTAACCTAGCACTTTTAAAAATAAAAAGGATAGACATTGAAATCATGGTGGGGGATGGGGGGGGAGTCTCAGGGCATTCAGCTTTTCATTTCCTAGTAGGGCTGTCTGTCATTCTGCTGTGAGCAATATTTTTATATTAAGTCTATTTGCACCTTAAGAATTAAAGAGTAAATAAGCAACCCCCTCCCCACCACAAAAAACAAACAAACACCAAACAGGCTTTTCCCCAAGAAACTTAACAATCTAATGATATATTAGAGTTTCCTATAATATATTAATGATATATCATCAAAACTCGTGATATATCAAATTATCTGTTAGACTTCCCTATATGTCTGCACAAAGGGAGTTTCGGGACACTAGTGTTATTAACTGGAGATCATCAGAGTAAAAATGATTGCAATTAGAGAGAAATATATAACAAAATGTTAACATACACACACACACAATAATAATAATAATAATAATAATAATAATAAGAAGAAGAAGAAGAAGAAGAAGAAGCAGCAGCAGCAGCAGCAGCAGCAGCAGCAGCAGCAGCAAGCCTATGAATTCTTGGAAAGACTGAGATGCCTAATTTTAATTAATGAAGGCACTTATCAATTATCAACAAAATCAAAGAGACTTGAGTTAATGAAATATGATGCCATGTAAGCTAATTATATTTGTAATGAACAGAGAATGCATGAGGTTAGGAAACCTCTTTTCAAGACAATCAATTTCCTCTATTACCCTAGGAAATGTATTACAACATAGGATATATATAAATCATTCAACGAGCTAGTACACGTGTTTCAGTACATTATGAAGCCAGGACATTATATTAATGTTACAAATGCAACTCATTAAGCTGCATTATGCAGTGAGCAAGCAGAGTCACCTGGCTGTATGACCTTCACAGCTGCATTAGCATCTGAACAAAATGAAAGGAGAGGCCCACTTCCATCTACCCATCACTCATCCATGTGGCTGTCTTCTTCTGTCTTTCTTGTTCTCTATTATGGAGGAAAGTGCCTTTGTACATTGTGTTTTGTGCAGATCTGACAGCTTTGCAGCATTTGGATATAAACTTTGAATCCATGTGTCCTTTGAAAATGACACATCATAATCAGAGGTGCCATATCCTATCACGAAAGAAACGAAGAAATAGTTGCAATGCTACTTCACAAATGAGAAAAGTGTGTGTGTGGGTGGGGGGGGAATCCAACCAAGTTTGATGCCTTGACAATGAATCCACTAATGAGTTTCAGGAAAATTAAAATGACATTCCAATAGTTAAGCTATATTATTTCCATTTTAAATAGACGGCTTTAAAAACAGATCACCGAATTCAGGAACAGGCAATTATGTTTAGTTGAGGCAAATAACGGCAAGTTATTTTCACCCTTAAATAATCACCTGTCACTCTAAATCTAGGTGTTTCATGACACCCTCCCAGCCACCATGTAAGTGATTACATGATTTTCAGCTAGTTACAGGCATAAGGAGGAACAACAAAACGGAAGTATCAAAGAACTATGAACTGCCAGCGGTGCTGCAGAAACAGAAATCCATATTCAGCCTGGCCCAGGGTATTTTTTTACGGAAGGCAGTACTGCAGTGCAGAGTAAGTGGTTTGAGGAACAAAACCTTCAAATGAGTTCAGTGTTAAGATATATCATGAAATACAGACTGGAGACCTAAGGCTAGAAAACCCTTTAAATGCTCTAAATCAAGGAAATGCAAAATTGGGCAACTCCATTTCACTGTAGCTTTAATTCTTCACAGCGAGCAACAGACTAGTAAAAGAGAGAGAGAGAGAGAGAGAGAGAGAGAGTCCCTTACTAAATTGCAAGAGGATGCATGCCTAAAATACTAATGTTTAAAAGCCCTTGTTTCCAGGGGCGTAAACTATGGGGGGAGGGGACTCAAGCCCCCTCTGGGATTTCCCAGAATTGGCAAAGCCCCCTCCAGGAAACCAGCTGTTACATGTTTGGGGGGGGGGAATCTAAATTACGTGTGTGTGTGTGTGTGTGTGTGTGAGAGAGAGAGAGAGAGAGAGAGAGAGAGAGAGAGAGAGAAGGGGTGGAAGAAAGTGTGTAGGAAAGAGGGGGGAAGAGAAGGGGGAGAACAGGGGCATAAACTATGGGGGGGTTAACCCTTTTCTGGGATTTCCTGGGGGGGGCAATGCTGCCTGCGATTTCCCAGAATTGGCAAAGCCCCCTCCAGGCAACCAGCTGTTTAGCCCCATGCCCCCCCCCCAGAAATTGAGAAGTCTACTCCTCCCCTGATTGTTTCATTTGGTCATTGCTGGTTCTGCCCCATTTGCCCACAGAATTCAGTGACATCCTTCACTGAAAGTTTTGCATGGACAAACCATTGACAACCACTTAGGGATATTAAGGGTAAACTGGATGACAGGATGCAGGTCAAACTATTTATTTATTATATTTATATATCCCGCCTTTTTTCCTGCAAGGAACCCAAGGCGGCTTACATAATCCTCATCCTCCTCTCCATTTGATCCTCACAACAACCCTGTGAGGTAGGTTTTAGGCTGAGAGTCAGTGACTGGCCCAAAGTTACCCAGTGAGTTTCATGGCCGAGCGGGGACTAGAACCTGGATCTCCTGAGTCCCAGTCCAACAGTCTCACCACTACACCACACTGGCTCTCTATCTCTTCTTATAAGCCTTTTAGGATGTAATCCTACACCCATGTTTAGACACAAAAGGTCCTACAACTCCCAGCATTCCCCAGCCAGCATAGGATTGTGCCCTTAACAGCTCCCCTTGGGTTTCTTCTTCACAAGCTTGTTCAGATGTCCCACTGAAAATTTGAACAGCAGCAATTTCCTGACCAAAGAAGATTGTCTAGTTTTGATGTGGACATTCCTCGGAGTTCTTGACAGGTTAGATAAAAATGTGTTGGTGTCTTATGTTGAGAATCACACTGTATAATCACTTCAGCTGATACAGGATAATGACATGCTTCCAATAGGTGTAAATGGGTTTTCAGTGTTTATCCTTCTATGAACAGTATAACACAATAACACTTGCCTTAGTGTTCTGAGGTCCTATTGATGTTAATGGGGAACAACTGACCCCTATGACTTTCTAATTAGACAGCCGGCAGTGTTCTACTTATGCTTGTTTGTTTGTTTTTGTTTTACCACAGACCATGAAGCATACAGCTTACAATTAAATAGAAGGGTGACTCTGAAAAACTATTTTCTGTAAAGTCACATGATGAATCTGGGATTTCAACAAGACTGCCAAAATGTTAAACATGGGAGGGTATGCCTGTGTTTAAATATTTCAAATAATATCCCCATTTGAAGGGGGGACGACGACAGTATCACTTGAATTACAGGTAACCTTGCTGCAGCCTCACATGTTCACAATGTACTTCTGTCTTTATAAATCTTCTTTATTTCTACTAGTAAGAGATAATCAAAGCCAGTAGGTTTGGTCAAGCTAATACTTCCTTTTAATGACAGACCAAAATATCAGTTATAATCTTACTGATGGAGACTTTATTTGTCTCTGGTGTAAAATAAGATGAATTAAGAGTATATTTGTCCAAATAATAATAATAATAATAATAATCCGAGAATGTTCATGATCTTCACTTGCATATACCTCCAAGGAAAATGAGCAGCAGAATATTTTGCTCAAGGTCAGATGCAAGACAGCCAAGTGATGGCACAGGAAAATAACACTCACAAGAAAGTACTGTTGTGTCAGTTCTTTGTTGTTGAAACAGACCATAAATCCCCATTCGGGAGGGTGACTTTGCACAAATCCAGTGAAAAGCACAAGATATCGAGGGGGAGCTTGTGTCTTTCCCCTCTCTGCCTTGTTTCTAGATCTATGTTCTATCAACTGCATTGATGGAAGTGGACTTCCCTGTCCCCTCCTTCCCACAGTAGCCCGTCCAGCCCCCTGAAAATGCTACACAGAGAGCCTGCTGAATGGGGCGAGCTGTGGTGTGGGGGGAGGGCGATACCCCCAAAACAGGCCCAAAATCCTCTTCCGGAAGGCAGCTCCTGGATCCAACCCTTTAAGCCTCAAGTGAATACTACACCTCCAGAACAGGAACATTTCTATATCTGGCAGAATTATAAAATTATACATAATCTTGACTCATCAAGCGTAAATGCAGCAAAAGAATAGCACTGGCATGTCCTAAGTGTACCTCCTGGATAAGTGATGAGCTCTATATACAGTAAATCAATTAGAAAAATGACAGATTTCATAGACAAGTCATGGTAGAATGGCAAATGTTACAGATTAATAAAAAAGCATATAAAGCCTCAAAAAGCTGTCAGCATGCTTCAGAGGAACAAAACCTCCTATGGTTATGCCTATTTCTAATGAACTAAAACAATAAGCATGAATGTTACACTGTGATGAAGATGCGGTGTTATTTCTGAAATGGGGAAAGGAGCAGAGGGTTAGTATCTCTGTTCACAGTGAGCTCCTTGAGTACCGCCAGATCTTTCATTGAGTCAACTTCAGTGCATTAGACTTTACATTCTCATTGTATCAGGATATTAGAGTCTGTTTCCAGGCACAATTCAAAGTGCTGGTTATATGACCTATCAAGCCCCGTACGTCTTGGGACCAGGCTACCTGAAAGACCACCTTCTCCCATATGAGCCTGCCCGGGTATTAAGATCTTTGGGAGAGGCTCTTCTTTCAATATCACCACCTTCAAGAGGCACGCTTGGTGGGGATGCAAGAGAGGGCCTTCACAGTGGCCACTCCCAGGCTGTGGAACTCCCTGCTGAGGGAGGCTAGGTTTACTCCTTCTCTGCTGTCCTTCTGCTGGCAGGCAAAGACCACTTCATTCAAGCAGGCCTTTGGCTTATAAGCGGGTCTGTTGGGTTGGTTGCTCTTTTATTGCATTATTGCTGTGTCTTTAATTGTGCTTTAATGTATTTGTTTTATTGTTGCTTTAATCAAGTTTTATTTATTATTGAAAGCTGCTTTGAGTGCCATCTTTCTTGGTAGAAAGGCAGGGTACAAAATAAATAAATAAATAAAATAATAGAGGGTACTTGTTCTGGGGGTGATGAGGCATGCACATGTTTGACTGTGAGAGCATGTGCCTGTATGTGTTTTTGAGCGATGCAGTATATGTGCTTATCTGTGATGTTGATATATGTACCTGTGGCAATGAATGTTTGTGCTGTGTGTGTGTGTGGTTATTGTCATAATACCAAAGAAAAGGGGTATGGATATTATACTGATGGGAAATAGTGCTATAAGCAGGATATAGCATTGGGTCTATTGAAGACAAGATCAATGCTGTAGTCTAGGCAAGTTTGCTTTCATGCTTAATGGCCCTTGAAGGCTTATGATGGCTATGCGCTACTAAAATCTGTGATACACTCTGCAACCTAGGGTGGTGGAAGCTGAAAGAAACAATTTAGCAATTTGAATCTGGGCAGTGAGAGAAAGAGACGTTTTCCCCCAGCTGGTTGGCAAGAGCTTTGGGAAGCTGCAAGGAGTCTGCTATCTGTATTTAGAGAACTACTTTAAGGAATTACTACTGTCTGGATGGGCCTCTGCCTGCGACATCCCACTAGTTCATTTGTAAATGAATGTATATTACAAGAAACATTGCTCTCCAATACCATATTCTCGCAAGGAAACTGGCCCTGTAAAAAGTTGTCATGGAACTTATTTGGAGAAATGTGGATCATGAAATATGAGGATGCCATGATGAACTACAACAGTGCTATATCCATAGCACTGAGTTAGAAACATTACATATGGTAGCAACTATTGTTAAATTATCCATAACTAATTAACATCTTAATTGTCTGTAATCTGAAAGAGACAACTAAACATGTTCTGGACTATTACCCGATCCATATTTTTAGGTGTTCATAGGGATGTTGGAGAAATCCTCAACAGATTCAAATGAGTTTGGATTTCTATGAATCCAACCCATGGATTCTGCAGCGGATTGGCTTTTCCTGAGTTGCACAGATTCTGCGGACTGGTTTTTTACTTTCCAGAATTTTGTACAAATTTTATTGTAGAAAAAATATGGGGGGGGGGGAACACTGACCAAAAATGTGCATTTTCTCCCATAGGCTAAAACATGAAAATGCATATTTTGGGGGGATTTGCACCTTTTTGCAAGTGAAAATTTGCACAAGTGCCCATGAATGTAAGTTCAGGAAATTGAAAAATAAATCTGATTCCATCCATGAGTGGACAACAGAACAAAAGGCACCTGACAATCAGTGAAACACAGATGGAACGGATTAAACAAAATCCATACATCCTTAATTCCTAAACTAGTCATTTGTGTGTATGTGCATGTGTATTTAGCATGACTGCATAATTATGCCACACTACTTACTTTCCCCTTTTGTGTATTTCATATGAGGTTCTAAACAAAATAGGAACATAACACAGAGATGGATAGACATCAGTACAGGGCAGGCAGAAGGTAGATTGGGATCTACTGGTAGATATCTGGATGATTTGTAGTAGATTAGGGAGGGTTTCTGGCCCCCAATGGTTTAACAATATAAAAAACAAAAAGCATCCTCCCCCCTGCCCTCCTAATTTAGGCTGCTGAAATCAAGAAAGCTTTGGGAGAAGTCGAGAGCAGATGTATGTGTGAGCTCCAGTTCTGGTACTGAAAACATGTGCCTGTGCTCAGAGGAACCTTATTTTGTGATTCTGTGCCTGCCTTCCTGAGCCACTATTCTGCACCTGGCTTTGGTGATGGACTTCAGGGTTCTAGTGGAAAACAAAGTAGAACCTACAAGCCTATCGTCTGCCCAGCCTTGCGTTAGGGTGCTTTTCATTATTTGGGCAATTCAGATAATTCTGTCACATAAGATCTATTCAGTCATTCTCCCGCAAGTGATTCCAGTCCCATGAGATGGGAAAGCAGGATTGTGCTCGCTTGCCCAGGCCCTTTCTCACATCCCGTTTGCCCATCCCCACAACCTTCCATGCACTTGGGGGTGCAGAAGGACTGAAACGGGGAGCCTGATCTACACAGGTAGGCTCCCCAAGTGATTTAGAACCCTGATCATGTATGGTTGGTTCTAAATCACTTGGGGAACCTGCACACATAAAGCACATTTCATTTCATTTCATTTCATTTCAGACCTTCCCTAGGAAAGAACAAATCTGTCGGTTTTGCTTTCTCCCACATTCATTTTTTTAAAAATCTAAAGTTCTTTCCATCTTAAATATGAACAAAAATTGTTAATTTTGGTAAATCTTATCAAAAACAAACTGAAACAAAATTCTCACCCATCTGCATTGGCCAAATTCAATAGGTACCGCTATTCCCAGCATGGAGAGGACATAATATACCTGCTTGCCATGTAACTGTTCAAGATCAGGAGCCGGTAAGAAAAAAAAAGATGTGGCAATCCTAATGCAGCACCACAAACATGGTCAGAAACATAAGGATATATGAGAAGGGCTTTGAAATGCAGAGCGAGAACATTGATCATAAGAATGGAAGAGACTAGGGATCTCATCTGTTCTCTGCTGGATAAGACTAGAGATCGATGAATCTGTCTATTTTGGTTTCACTCAGTTTCTCATTTTTCCAATCTTAAATTCAGTTCATCTCAAACTTTGAGATTTTTTTTTGAAGTTTGCATGAATATTCATAAGCAGTTACCTGCATTTTTGCCTAATATACATATTCTTTGCACACACACAAAAACCCTTTCCTAATATAATTAATTTTTGATTGTTATTTTCCCTAGCATATGCAGTTTGTACACATTTTTCAACTGGAGAGCTCCTTTACAAGATTTAGGGAAGTCTGATGTTCAAAGGATAACTAAATTTCATTTTACATAGTGGGTCAAAAGTGTGAAACTAGGTAGGTTTGCATTAAAATGCAAATTGAATAAATTTCTTCCCCATCCCTAGAAGAGACCAAAGGTCCATCTGTCCCAGTGGCCAACTAGGTGTCTCCAAAAAGCCCACAAGCAGGTAATAGCTTCTCCTTTTGTTGCTTACCAGCAGCTGGTATTCTGTAGCATACTACTACGGATAGGTAAGCATCCATGCACTCACTCCCAAAATGCTTTGTGCCCTTGAAGGGGTTCTCTCTGAGAATCCAACTTGATGCTTGAAGGGTGCAAGGCCCAGCCCTTCTCTGCTTGATACACCTTCCCCTTCCCACAGGGATCAAAAAAAGACTTGTGTTGTGTTACGGGAGAAAATAGCAAGTGGAGGAGAGCCCCAGAGATGACAGGAGAGACTGATCTTCATCTCTGACATGATCTGCTGCTCTACTTGCAAAAAGAATATGATAGCAAAGGCAGCCTGTGGTGTATTTCAGAAATAATTGTGACATATTCAACATGTTTTGGTTTGTATTGTGCATATAAACTGGCTTCATTTCTACTAGTCAGCAATGCTGAAGATGGAATTTCTGGTCAACACCACTAATTAAATAAGTCAGAAAATGAAACAAAAACCATTTGAAATGATAAAGTGACTAAGCCACTCTGTGAATGTTGTGTTTCCATGTTTATTTCCACCTCACTGTCTTCTGTTGAACAGAAGTGTTATTTAAGAATATAATTGTTATGTTAGGGTTTTGGTTCATAAAAGCTTTCCACACCGCTTCACTTAAATGCTATTTCTCTGAATAATTGTGTTTTGCTCTATGTTTTGGTTGTAATGATGTTTTGTCATCTTCTTTCCATGTAGGGTGCCAGCCAAATAAAAAAAAGAAAGAAACTAAGGGTGCAATTCTAAGCATGTTTAGACAGAAAGAAGTCCTACAACTCCCAGCAATCCCCTGCTGGCAGGGGAATGCCTGGAGTTATAGGGTTTTTTTCCTGCCTAAACATGCCTAGAATTGCACCCTAAAAGGTCCACCCAAAGAAATATTCAAATTGTAAATGAATGGCCACTGGTTTAAGCCTTCCCCCTGGGCAAGCAGAGAATGAGGGATGGTGGGGCTCCACATAAGCCTGCACCATAGCACTCTTCTCCCTTGCCACATCACCCCCACACTGGCTGCACCACCTCTGCTGCTCTACAGATGTGGCAATGCACTGACCATTTTCAGAGAGAGCGAAGGCCCTCCCGCACCACAGAGTGCAACATCATGCTGCCTGTTCCTCCCCAGGCCCCTGGTATGTAAGTCCCTCGCAGTGGGACCAATGTATATGCAAGGGCTTGGAAGAGGGGGACCCTAGCCTCTGCAAGGTGAGCTGCAGGTGTGGGCTTCAGCTCTCCATAAAGGGCCTGGATGATTTCAACACACTGGGAGAATCAATGGTGGAGGCCCAGGATGTGTGTGAGGGAGAGGATTATGACTCAAACTTACGGGGAACCTCAACACACACCTTGGTCTTGGCATGCAGAATGGAAAGATTATGAGTATGTCTATTTAAGGGATGGCGGGTTGAAAAAAAACCTGCCCCCACCCAGTACCTAGCACACTTCATTGTCTTTATGAGGGCTAGATACAACTTGGATATTGACAGATATAAATGATCTTCCTTGCTATAATCTGATCAAGAGGTGAGGTTTACCAATTTTTGACAAACTGTTTAAATGTTTTGCTTTTTTTACATGTTAAATAACATACTAGCTACCTGTTTAGCAGGAATATTAAATAATGTAGATGCTTGGGTTGTTGTTTCTTTTTAATGAATGTTATATTGTTTATAGTATGTATTATATTTCTTTATATATATTATACTAAGAAAGAAAGAAAGAAAGAATGGAAGGATTAGGGTCCAATGAATTGGAATAATTAAAATCTATACATATTTATTTATGAGAAAAAATATATATATTGGCCCTAAACAGGGCCCTCCAAGTGGCCTACAGTAAAATAATTTAGAACATAATAAAAGCAATTTAAATATACAATTAAAAAAAAAAAAACAGGAGCAGGAAAAATATAACCAAAACATAATCACCATGGGAGACAAAAGATGTTTATTTAAAACATTTCTATCCCAACTTCTACCAATGATTTCGAGGAGGTGTACAAAAATTAAAACAACAGGTAAAGCAACAGTAAGGGTGCAGTCCTATGGGAATGCCCATAACTCTCCAAACTCAGAGGATGATGGGCATCCTATGGAGGCCAGGAGGAGCACAGAGGTGAAGCTTACCTCCGTGCTCCTCTCACTATGCAAAGCGGATAGCCAGCTTCAGCCGTCTAAGTGCTGTGCTTCCGAAGGGGAGGGAAGGAGTCTGAGACACTGGCAGGATATGTCGAATATTGCCGGTGCGGGTCTCCTCCCCTCTTTGCCTCCTGAATGCCTCCAAAAGCCCTTCTCCAAGGTCACTCAGAGAAGAAGAAGAAGAAGAAGAAGAAGAAGAAGAAGAAGAAGAAGAAGAAGAAGAAGAAGAAGAAGAAGAAGAAGAAGAAGAAGAAGTCATCTTTCTTACCCGCCGAGGCGGGGAACAACAATAAATATGAAATACATAAACTGGTTAAAACATAGTAAATATTAAAACATTCTTTTTAAAATATCCTAAAATATCCTAAAAGCAGCCGGCTTGGTTCTTTCCATACCAACTGTGAGGAGGGGGGAGGGAGATGCAAGTGCAGATCCCCAGCTACAAGGTCGGAGCAATTTTCCGACCTTGAAGCTAGGAATCCGAAAAATCCTATGGCTGTCTAGATGCTGTCTAGCTCTGTAAATGATTCAAGTAAAACAAATAGCAGCCAAAAGCACAATTAATCAAGAATTTGAAATTTTTAACACAATAAAAAGTACACAATAAAAATGTTGTAAAATTCTGTGTGAATAGACATATCCCAGGATCCAAAAGACAGCAAGAGGGCATTCTATAGTAGGGATGGTGATAATTTAGTTTCAGTTTGGTTTGCAAATTACCATAATTTGCAAACTTCTCCATATTTGGGCAAACTTCTCCATATTGAGTTGGATGCAGGATCTGCCTTCCGCAAATTTTTGCAGATCATCCCCTCTCCCTCACATATAGCTCACCCCATTCAGCAGGGTCTCATGACTGCCTGTGCAGAATTTTAAGGAGCCTGGAGGGTCTGCCATGGGAAAGAGCAGGCAGGGAAGTCCACACCCACCAGCATAGTAGACTCAGCATAAATCTGGATCCAACCACTTGAGATTTTAACCATTTGAATGCAGGAGAAAACTGACAGATTTACCCATCTGTATTAGCTGGATCACCACTGCCAAAAATGGCCTCTCCCTTGTATCTCTAAGCCTCACCTCTAATAGAGATGGTATTTGTGGAAAGGGCATCAGCAGCAGACGGTGCGTGAGAGCACTGAGCAGGCAATCGTTCAAGTACTTGGGCCCCCAAACCTTTTGGGACTTTAAACGTAAGCGCCAGTACTTTGAATTGGGTCTGGAAGTGAAAAGTGATGAGATACATATGATCTGAGCAAGAAGTGCCAGTCAAAACTCTGACCACTGCATTCTGCACTAACTAGAGCTTCCAAGCTGTTTTCAGAGGCAGCATTACTTGAAACAAATGGCAATAATCCAGATACGATATTACTAAAGCATGGGTGAGCATTGGCAGACTACCTCCATCTAGGAGTGGTTACAGCTGGCACACAAGCCAAATCTGGTGAAAAATGCTCCGTGCTATATCACCTGGGCCTATAAAAACAAGGCTGGACTGAACAGCACTCCCAAACTGTGAATCTATTTCTTCAGGGGGATTTCCACTCCATGCAGAATTGAATGAATACTGGTTGCTTTTTCAAACCAAGCAGCCAAAAGCTACACAAAATAAGAAAGGTCTTAACAGCTCACTTAAAGCTGAAAAGGAAAGGAGGTGTCAACTGAAGCTTTCTAGGGAGGGAGTTCCATAATCTGACCAGTTTGGATGCTACAACTGAGAAGGCCCTGTTGTCACTGAATGGGCATAAAACAAACTTCAAAGCAAATTTAGAGGTCCTTGTTCAGGTGAAACAACTGAATTTCGTGAGAAGTTCAAATAACTTTGAGCAAATTAGTAAAATCTCTTCTAGTGGGGGGGGGGGGCTTGCACTTCTCCAATATATAATTATAACAAATAATTGGAATTACTGCAAAACAAAAACATACAAAATACCACAAACCAATAGCATTCTCAGCAGCAAGGATATAACCCAATGATGGCTTATTTCATGGATTGGATATATAATACTGTTGTAAGATATACAATACTGTCCAAGTGGAATGTCATAGTCCAAATGAAAGCAAAGGACTACTTCAAATTATATCTTTTAACAAGTACAAATATTATTATATACACTTATGTTTTCCACATGGATGAAGCACATTGATATAAGGAAACCTCCAAATATATGATTGATAAAAGCTGTAGGAAGGAATGATGCCTTGTGAAAGTGGATTTGAAGAGAAAGCGCTGAAGATAATAGAAATGAATGACATGGTGAAGGAGGAGTCTAGGCAAATGACATTAGTACAGAAACGATTACCTCGCCTGATGTCTTTCAGGAGAGTATGCTTGGTTATTATATGCAGTGTGAATGTCAAATCAACCAAAACCTTCCTATGACATTTATTTACAACTATCATCTCAGATATAAACATCTTAGGAAGGATTATCCCCATATGACATCTTCACTACACACTGCTATATAGAAACGTCAGATGACAATAGCCCTGGGTATTTATCGATGTACCTAGATTATTGCATTTTCTTGACATATGGCAGCCCTGGTTTCTGATCATTTTGTGTGTGCCTTGCCCCACCACTATATTTTTTAACTACCCATCCTCGTTTTCTCTCCTTAAAATGTGTCTTCCATTGTTATTTACTGCAGGGATGGGAAACCCTCCAGATCTTGTTGGACTACATTTCCCATTATTCCTGATCATTGGCTATTCTGGCTGGGGCTGATGGGCACTGGATTCCATCACAGGTTCCTCCCACCCCTGATTTAGCGAATGAGAGGATTTGTTATTGTTTCTCTTGTTTAAGTAGGAGAATTTCTAACATTAATTTTGGAAATGGACCGTTGCATTATTTTGAAATTTTCATATCCTGTGCTTCCAGCCAGACACTCCCACAGAGGCACTGATAATAATTTAACGGTACAAGAAAAGGATTTTTAAAAAACATACACACACAGTCAAAGTATCCAGGATCTGGTAGAGACAGCTAGCTTAAAACATGACCCAACACTAAAATCTTGATCCAGTCATATACCATCAGAGTAAGATTTTTTTTTGTAGTGCTTTAGCCACATGGGGGTGAGGGAAGGGAGCAGATATGGATAAATGGATACATTGAAAACTGTAGCAAACTACATATGGAAAGTACTCTGTGCAACATCCAGAAAAAATATTAAATATTTTTGAACCATCAGTGGAGAATTTCTACTGCATTTATTCTACAGAAATAAACTAGGAACTCCAAAATCCATGGGAAATATACATGAGGAAAATGTTGGAAACATTCTAACAAAGGGATTACTACGAGAGCAAAACACACACTAGTGGGGTGTGTGTGAAGGGGAGTGGAGTGGAGTGGAGTGGGCAAAAGTTTCAAAATATTTATGAATCTAAAATACATTGTAAATTATTTATTGTTTTAAAGGTGTCCTTTTAATAGCTGTTCTTGATGACAACAATTTATACAATCAAAGGCCAAAATTAAACACATCACCCTTTAGGCTTCCATCACTGTCTCAGCTGTATTCTCATTACAACAATCATTGCAAATAAAAGTGTGATGCATTTAGGTCTTAGCACTAAGGTTCTGAGTAGTCTCCTACATTGTGTCCATTTATATTCTGTTCCCAAAATGGCAATGCTAGTCAGTAAGGTGACTCATCTGCTGACCTCTATGCCAGGAAGCAACTACGCCACAGGCTGGCAGAATTGGCACCGAAATTCCACCTCAAACAAAATTTGAAGTTAATTAGGGGCTTCTTCCTCAAGCAAAACTTCTAAAGGATTTTGAGGGAAGCCAATAGACTCTCAACATCTCACATAGGTGGTTGTACACATTCCCAGCTGCTAGGGCAGCCTTCCCCAATTTGGTGTGCTCCAGATGTTTTGGACTACTGCTCATTGCATTCCTGACCTGGCCATGCAGACTGGGAATCATGGGAACTGCAGTCCAACTGGAGGAAACCAGATTGGGGAAAGCTGTGCTAGTGCTTCAACTTGAATCTGTGGCACCCTTGCATTCTGCAATGGTTGTCCACGCCACAAGCTACATCAGAAACTAGCAAAAAACTGAACTGGCCTGGGCAATCTGTGTCATCCTTTCCTTTTCACCAAACAAAGAATAAGTCAGTTCCACAATACACACTGACCTAGAATAACTCATGGCTCTGAATGCATCATCTGAGCTTTTCTGGTACTAAAATAGAGCTGGAAATTGCCTGCCGTTCTATTTTGTGAGATCTTTCAACATTTTACCATATTTTTCAAGGTTTCTGGCATTTTGTGTTTCCCCTTGAATTTCTTTTGGAGGGGGCGGGGGGGGAGTTGCTCAGTGTAACCAACAGTTAAAATATTTAGGTATTATAGAAAGGGAAAACAAAGACAAAATGCTAAATAACCATGGCTGTCTTCTCCAAGTGTCTTTTGGGGGGGGGGGTAGACTGGTAGAGGAATTCCATCTATAAGAGTTATGAAAGATGGCAGTTTTGGAGGAAGTGGTTATCAGGGCCAAAGCAGATGTGACATTAAATGTGTATTTGCATTTAACGCACTGGTATTTTAAAATGCAGATTGCATCAGCTGAGGAGACTTAATTATTGGGATCACAGCAGGTTGGAAGGGAAAATTTAGCCTTCCTCCCCTGCTGCACACCTGAGGAAAATCCCTCTTCTGAAGCTGGAATTTGCATTGGGAGAACATAAGAAGAGCTGTGCGGGATCAGACCAAAGGCCTGTCTAGTCCAGGCTGTCCAGCATTCCACAGTGGTCAACCAGATGCCCAAGGGAAGCTTGCAAGCAGAATATGAGTTCAGTAGCACCCTCCCACTCACATTCCCCAGCAACTGGCATTGGGAGCCATAGTGCCTGCTTCTGATACTGGGGGTAGCATATAGCCTAGAGCCAGTGTGGTGTAGTGGTGAGAGTGTTGGACTGGGACTCGGGAGATCCAGGTTCGAGTCCCTGCTTGGCCATGAAACTAACTGGGTGACTTTGGGCCAGTCACTGACTCTCAGTCTAACCTACCTCACAGGGTTGTTGTGAGGATAAAATGGAGAGGAGGAGGATTATGTAAGCTGCCCTGGGTTCCTTTCGGGGAAAAAGGTGGGATATAAATCATCATCATCATCATCATCATCATCATCATCATCAGCCACTTGCCTTCCATGAATTTGTCTAATGTCCTTTTAAAACCATCCAAGTGAGTGGGAATCACTACATCTTATGGTAGCAAATTCTGGAGTTTAACTAGGCACTATGTAGAGCAAATCCAAATTCCAGAGCTGGAATTTGCACTGGGAGGGTGTGCAATTTCCAATTTCAGAAGAGGGATTTTCCAGAGAAGTGTGGCAGGGGAGGAAAGGGTTAAATTCCCCATCTACACCTGCTTTGACCCTAATAATCATCAGCCTCTCTACTGATTCAATTTTTATTTTAAAAATCTGCATGTTAAATGCAAAAACACCTGCAGTGTTCAGATAGGTTGATCATTCGCTCTCCCTGGGCTGACGTAACTTCATTCTGTCTCATATCCTGCCCGCTAGAGTTAATTTGGCTATTTTGTTGTACGTCCACTCATATGCAAAGTTAAGCATTGACATTATAAGTTATAGCTATAATGCATCTTATCTGTAAATCTGAGAAACAAAGACACTGAGCTTTTAACATGGATTCATGTTCTAGCTACCAAGAGAAGATCAAACGCAAATCTCCCTTGTGCGATTCTGCCCTGGCGCCCACAGCCGTCATTGCTTTTAAACAAGCCAATTTCCAGAGCAGTGCAGGGGCTTCAAAACAGCAGGTGAATAATACACATACATGGCTATCAAATTAATTACATTCCATGTGTTAAAGGGGGAAAAAATCCTCTGAAAAAGATATGCCCCAGCCATTTCCATAAGCTCTTGATCATGTTATCATTAACAGCAGCTTTCATTTTCCTGACTTTTCAAAAACAATTATTACCATTAGGATGGGGGAAAATCAGGGTCTAATATCTTATGCTCAGACTTGGAGATGGGAATTAGCCCTTAGCTGAAAAACAAGTCTCAGCAGCAATACACGGGAATGGAAAGACTAATGTATGCTCTTCCAAAGGCCAAGTAATTTCTACTGATTGTTGGCATGAGAGGTACTCAAAACTTTTTCCTACTTTTTCTCAATATTTTTGAGACACCAACTCAATGTTCCATGAGCTCTGCTTGCTCAAGCTATGATTCATATCAGGAATAGTGTGTGTGTGTGTGTGTGTGTGTGTGTGTGTGTGAATTCAATTTAATTTAATGTATTACATTTATATCCTGCCATTTTTCTTGCAAGGAACCCAAGGCGGCTTACATGATCCCTCTCCTCCCCCCCCCCCATTTTATCCTCACAACAACCCTGTGAGGTAGGTTAGGCTGAGAATCAGTGACTGGCCCAAAGTCACCCAGTGAGCTTCATGGCCAAGTGGGGACTAGAACTCAGATCTCCCAAGTCCCAGTCCAGCACTCTAAGCACTACACTACACTGGCTCTCAATATGCAATCAGATTTTACAAAGAGAACATGCTCTGATATTGAAGTGTGTGGTAGAAACTCTTGCTTGGGTGGAGGTCACTATCCATACTGAATTCCCCTGTGTGTTCATTCACTGGAGTTCAAGGTGACTGTCTGCATGATGTACTTTGGTTTTGTAGTCATCTATATGCATAAACACTGTGTATGTACATACAACTCTAGAGGTAATGCCAGTGGTATTGTGGGATTTTAGAAGTTTGAAGCAGAGAAGGTAATAAAGTTATCACTAGCCCCTAATAGAAGGACAAGTTATGCTAGGGCAGCCAGTCAATTCATTGGTTCCAGGTGGATCCATCCAAGTGTCCTGGTGAGCTGGCCTGTACCTGTCGAGCACCTCATGCAGTTGCGAGTGTATGGGTGAGATAAAGAAGAGTCAGACACAGAGTATATGGTTTCAAATCAGGGCCACATTTATTGAATTGAAGATCTGTGAAGGGCGAAGTGCGGTACTAACCTAGCCCGGCCATTGGCCGGGAAAAAACCAATATTTGGGCGAATACATCCTAACCGCACCGGAGGCGGGTTGGTCCGCCCCCAGCCAGTTGCCCTCCATGTGGAGCTGGAGGGCTTTACCATCGTCGCCTTACTTTGACGCCTCCAGGCACCCAATGTAGGCGAGAAAGGCAAAACCCCAAAGACGTCCCAATCTCCCTCCTGGCAAGCCTCAGGGCATTAGCGAGGGCAGCCTTGGGTAAACGTCAGTCACCTTGAAAGGTGCCACTGGATGATCACCATAAGCTTAAGCCATACTGCCTAATCCCGCACTTCCCGCAAATGCGACCAATTTAGCTATGATCCCCCTGGTGGGATCAAGATCGAATTCAAAAATTTCCCTACCCTGATTCACAGTGTAGAGTAGGCGAAACCCGCCCATTGCCCCGGCCAATTGAGACAATGAGCCAAAATTCCTACTCGGCCCCCATTATTGGGCGACCAGAGGAGCCTACACTGCTAACAGGGCGGGATGGGAGGGAGCCGGAAAACAGCAGCCAAAGAGGCCGTGGGCGGGAACCCAGGTGCCTAAATAAGCCCTTTCCTGTGTCCCCGCCCTAGTTGAGCCATTGGCTCAGTACCTGTGACCAACCTGACCTGTTACCTGACTCCTCTCTCCTCCCCCACTCGCAAATCTTCTCCCCGGCCCCAGGTGAGGGGCCAGTGGAAGTCTGTTGTGAGTGTATGGGTGAGATAAAGAAGAGTCAGACACAGAGTATATGGTTTCAAATCAGGGCCACATTTATTGAATTGAAGATCTGTGAAGGGCGAAGTGCGGTACTAACCTAGCCCGGCCATTGGCCGGGAAAAAACCAATATTTGGGCGAATACATCCTAACCGCACCAGAGGCGGGTTGGTCCGCCCCCAGCCAGTTGCCCTCCATGTGGAGCTGGAGGGCTTTACCATCGTCGCCTTACCTTGACGCCTCCAGGCACCCAATGTAGGCGAGAAAGGCAAAACCTCAAAGACGTCCCAATCTCCCTCCTGGCAAGCTTCAGGGCATTAGCGAGGGCAGCCTTGGGTAAACGTCAGTCACCTTGAAAGGTGCCACTGGATGATCACCATAAGCTTAAGCCATACTGCCTAATCCCGCACTTCCCGCCACAGAGAGAGACAAGCTATCGCTTAGTCGAATCTCCCCCACCTGCCCGATAAACAAGCGAGCAGGGTCCTTCGCAGATCTCCAATATTATTCTCATTATCTACACCGGATAGGTGAACCCCATCCAGGCGAACCCCATCTGGGCTGATACAGCTCCCTCCGGGCCAAGGATATTGTGGGATGGGGAATACAAAACCCAATCCCTCCTACGGCCCTACAAATCTCGCCGTTCACTTTTCTAACCGCTCTGTTCAAGGCCTTGGGCCAACTGAAACACGGTTTCATGAACGACCAAGGATCAGGACTCCCAGCCATCGTTGCCGTATGTATGCCATATCACATGACACCTGCAAAATCAGGGCCTTGCCTTTTGACAAGCCCAAATCATTCCCCCCAAATGGGGACCAGGACATCTGGGGGGGAAGAACACTGGTCAGTCCAGAACAAAGTGTGGAGGAGGTTCTGCCATCTCATGCCGCGGCGACCCATCCATTGGACGTCCGCCAAAGGCTCAACCTCCAGGAACTCCCAGCTGTATGTATGCCATATTGCATGACACCTGCAAAATCAGGGCCTTGCCTTTCGACAAGCCCAATACTTCCCCCAGAATGGGTACCAGGCTATCTGGGGGGAAGAACACTGGTCAGTCCGGAACAAAGTGTGAAGGAGGTTCTGCCATCTCATGCTCCGGTGACCCATCCACTGGACGTCCGCTGAAGGCTCAACAGCCAGGAAGCCCGACATGGCAGTTCGTCCTGCCGCCCAGTAAATCATACTGTGCCCACAGATCAACACACGGACAGTCCTGCCTCCACCCCGGTGACCTGGAAGAGAAACACAGCTCACGGCAGTACCATCAAGGCAATTTTTGACGTACCATTAAGGAAATGTTCGCACCTAGGACCAGTATGACTGGGACCTCAGAAAAACCCCAGTTTGCCCACAGTGGATGCGACACCAATCTGTATGGAGTGGGCTCAGAAACCCAAATGTGCCAGGCCCAAGTCCGCGAGAGCAGACCTCGTCACCGAACCAAAGCGACTTAGTCAATGGCTAGCCGTCTTGACGACAAAACAGCCTACCCTCAGCGAGTCCACAGCCAGCCACAAATGTGTGCAAAGGGGCAAGGCATCCTGCTGACAAAACAGACTGCCTTCAGCAAGTCCGCATCCCACCATGAATAGGTGTAGAGCCCTGCCATGACATAGCTCTGTTATTGATCCCGCATGTAACAGGATGATAGACCCTCTACCCAACTGGTCATGAAATAAGACCGTCTGGCAAGGAGAATGGCAAACTGTAGGCCCATGGGGCAGGGCCCGACATCTCTGCATCGCCCCCAGGCTCTGAGCAGAATATTGTGCTTTAAAGCGTGCAACGTAAGCGCCCAGACAAGGATAGAACTCTGGAGTTCTTAGGACATAGTGTTCAGTATTTGCACCGAGCCTGATTGTCACAAATTGGACAACCGAGTCAGCCAAGAGGTCTGCCAAGAGTGCACAATCAGGGGCAATAACCCTGCCAGCACAATTTGAGATGGCCAACCAGGCCTTGTAATTGGCGTAGAAATACGCCTAATTAGGTCTACTATTTTTCGCTAGAGAGGTGGGAATACTGCTGCACTGAATCCCAACTCTATATAGGAAAAACAGAGTGTAGAAACAGGCCATGGTACCAACTCCATATAGGAAAAACTGAGTGTAGAAACAGGCAATGGTACCCCCAAATCAAACACCAATTCACAACAAGGCCTTCGAACAAATCATCTAATAGTGGACAACCTGTTCGAGGCCCATCCCCTTCCGTCAGGCCAATTAAATGATAAATTTTTTGCCCCGGAAACAGAACCCAAGAAGGTCAAAATCTTCTGAGTGGACAGGCAGCAGCTTAAATGCTGGTTTAATATGGCATTCTTCCATCAAGACCCCGGGACCACAGGAACGGATCATGCGAAACTCACCCATGGCCTTCTTTGGGAACTATTCCCAAAGGCGATATGCGCAGGGAGGGGATGGGCCATAAGGAAATGGGCCCAAACCCTTCCCGCTGCCACTTCTTTATCAATTTCAGATTGGACTATGTACTCTGCCTCAATTACCAGCCTTGGCAAATTAACTGGGCTGGGGCCCTTTAGGAGGTGGGTGCTGGCCTGTATGGACACTCAGCACAAGCCACCCCTAATGGGAGATGAGATATGGGGGGGAGACTTCAGTGTCTCTCGCACTACACACACACACACACCCTGGGGGCCTGTAAATGCGAAATGTACATAACTCAGACTGCGCCTCAGAGGCTCCCCATCTTGATGTCTACGTGCCCCAGCAATTCGTATGAAATTACAATGCAAATGCAAGCATAGCCATGAGCCACCCCTCTCGTCTGCCTGGGCTAAGCGAAGTTCATCATGACTGGCCACTGGAAGGGGGGGGGAAGAATCCACACTGCTGCTGTGGCTTCTGGTTTCTGTTGTTGTTGGGTTTGCACGTGAAGAAGCGCGGACCAGGGCTACCTGCTGAGGCAAGCCCTGGAGAAGACCAAGCAACGCCTAGGCAAAGAGTGAGTCATTATGTAGTCAAGGAACCAGCTTTGTTATGTTGTAGCTCTACTGTGTAGGAACCAAAGTGTCTTTTTAACTCTCAATGGTGAGCCTGTTTGTGTGAATGGCCATGCTGGCATGTTATTGTGTGGGTAGTACTCACCACTCTCTGGGGAACTGCCCGCATTGTTGGATGTATCCGCATATGCCTGGTCACAGAGCCAAGAAAATCTAAGCGTGCACTATTTCAACAAATTCCTGGTCCCAAGGCAGTGAAGGTGATTCAACTGCATGCTCCCTAAAAAATCGGCTGGTGCTGGGCTTTGGTAGGACCATGGCACTAATGGTGGCTTCTATTTCTTCTAAGCATGCTGAAAATGAATGCATAACATTATAGTGTGATCTGCTACGCGTAGAGATGCGCGAGTCGGTGGTGGACGCTTTGCTGGTTGCCTAGGGGCCCATTCTTTGTCCTCCTTGCCACCTTGATTTTTCTTAGGAGGCATCTGAACCGGGACTTCAACTGGAATATCAAGAGAAATTGATGAGAGTAACGAGCCAAATTACAGAGGTAGCACGCAGCTTAACTAGCACGCTGCTTAACTCTCACGCTAAGTTGTGCCAGAACAATAACACACAGTAACATTAAAACGAGAGGGGGGGGAAAGGGGGGGGATTTAAATTGATCAATTCAATCAAAAACAAGTAGCAGTGACAGCTGAAAGTGCCATGGCCATTTTCATAGATTTCATAGATCATAGAGTTGGAAGGAGCCTACAAGGCCATCGAGTCCAACCCCCTGCTCACTGCAGGAAACCAGAGGAGGGGTCTCCCATCGAAGCAACAACCAGGCCTGACCCTGCCTAGCCTTCCATGCTCAGACAAGCTGAGCCAGCGTGAGCCACAGGCCTGTATTGATTAAACTGATTAAAATTAAATTGATTAAAAAATGATTTTAAGTTGATGGAATAAATTGATTAAATTTGATTTAAATTGTCGGAATAAATTGAAAACTTTTGATTTAAATTATCTTTCTACGCACAGACAAGCTGAGCCAGCATAAGCCACAGGTCTGTTGAACATTAATTAACTTCATTAATTAATTTAATAACATTAATTAATTCAATAATATTAATTAATTTATTTTTTATTTTTATTTTTTTTAATTAATAATATTAAATTAAACAACATTCAATTAAATAACATTAATTATCTTTCTACGCTCAGACAAGCTGAGCCAGCATAAGCCACGGGCCTGTTCACATTAATTAATTTCATTGATTAATTTAATAACATTAATTAATTCATTAATATTAAATTTTATTTAACAATAAAATTAAATCAATATTCAATTAAATGAATAAAACTGTAGCGACTATGGGGTGCTGATGATGAACAGCCGCTCAACGTCCTGGCTAAGGCCAGGTGACGGGGCAATGGCCGAGAGGCTGCCGGCCACGTAGCGCAGCGGCCAGGCCCGGTCAGATACTAATGGCGCTACCCCACAAAAAACAGCCTAGCAACCGCAGCAGCTGAAGTTCAGTTCTTCTGCGCCGAAGATATCAGCTGTTTGACCCAGCCCGTGCAAGCCCCCCCCAAACAAGGGGGAGGTGGGCAGAAGCCTAGAGGCACTGGAAGCCAAACCCCGGCCGGCAAAGGATCGGCTGCTCGGCGCGGCACAAAGGCGTCCGGCCACGTGGCGCTACGGCAGCAACCCCAGCCGATCTAGCTCGAAGACACAGCATCAAGCCCCGGCCGATTCCCGGCAGCAGAGCCCCGGCCGCGCTACGGGCCCGCCGAGCAGCTGGGCCCCATTCTAAAGGAAGGGGGGGTGACCAGCCGCCCGACGTCACGGCAGCCAATCCCCGGCAATCTGTGGGATGATCAGCTGCCCGCCACTGCCGCAGCAAGCCCTCCGAAAAAGATGAGCGGCAGCCCACAGCTGGGAGGTGGCCGCTGGTATCAACGGCTGTTGGGCGGGGGGGGGAGCGGCTGCTGTACTGAAAACTGCTCGTCGGCTGCGGCCGAGGATCAACCGCCCACCCCCGCCGCCACAGCAGCAAGCCCTCCGAAAAAGACGAGCGGCTACCCACAGCTAAGAGGCGCCCGCTGGTATCAACAGCTGTTGGGCGGGGGGGGGGAGCGGCTGCTGTACTGAAAACTGCTCGTCGGTGCTGGGGGGGGGAAGCGGCTGCGGCCGAGGATCAACTGCCCGTCGCAGCCGCAGCAAGCCCTCCGAAAACAACGAGCGGCCGCCAACAGCTAAAAGGCGGCCACTGTATTAAAAGCTGCTCGTCGCAGCCGAAACAAGCCCCGAGAAAGACGAGCGGCCACCAACAGCTGAGGCGGCCGCTGGGGGGGGGGGAACAGGAGCGGCAGCAGCCCAGGCAGGGGACGGCCAAAGACCCAGCCCGGCGGCGGCGCCATCCTAGCCACTATGAAACTTAATCCACCCACTCTCATCAAATATAATAAAATTAACAGTTCATGCAAAACGTAGGTAACACACACAAACAAAACTGAATCCACCCCATCCCCTAAATTAAAGACTGAATTTACAATACTTGTCTCTGACCAATTAAATTTAAAGGCAACTAAATTTAAAGGCAACTAAAAGCACGCACACATGCAACCCCCCTCCCTGAAAGGAACGATACCACGAGGAGAGAAGAGTCAGTGAAGGACGATGGCTGTGGATTCAGCAGGAAAACAGCCGGAAAACAGCCGGAAAACAGCAGCCAAAGAGGCCGTGGGCGGGAACCCAGGTGCCTAAATAAGCCCTTTCCTGTGTCCCCGCCCTAGTTGAGCCATTGGCTCAGTACCTGTGACCAACCTGACCTGTTACCTGACTCCTCTCTCCTCCCCCACTCGCAAGTCTTCTCCCCGGCCCCAGGTGAGGGGCCAGTGGAAGTCTGTTTTTTGTAGTCCTTTGGGACTAGGAACTGTCAGTCAGCTCATTCCATTAGGAGCTGTTTAGCCACCTTGGCCTTTCCAGCTAAGTCCAAGGGATTGACAGATAGCACAAAAGATTTCAGGATTCAGAGGATGCTCGACTGGTAGGCTGAGGAATGTGGGCCTGATGCAAGATGTACCATTTCCCTTGAAACATTAAAGGGGCTAAAGAGGCAATGGGGTGATCTCCACTTCTCAGTATGAGGCATTGCTTTTCCATACAGCATCCCTTTACTGCCTACCAGGGCCGGGGCCAGAAAATGGTCCAGCTGATTTTGAGAGTATCCACAATACTTCCCAAACCAGAGATGTGGTGAGCCCAACCAGCATGCAAGTGTACACATGCCTTAGCACTCCTACACCTATGTGCCATGCCTCTCATCCCGGGCTGAACACAACCCTGCTATGGATTGATACATCTATCCATTTCATTTTCTCACTTATTGGAATTGTTTAAATCTCAAGTTCTTTCCATTCTGGACATGAAGAAATTTGTGAATTTTAACAAATTCTTATTTTAAAAAATGAACTGAAATAAAATTCTCACCCATCTGCACTGGCCAAATTCAACAGGCACAGCTATTCCCAGGATGGAAGGGCCATGAGATACTTGCTTGCCATATACCTGTTAAAGCTGAGGAGCCTGCCAGAAAAAAAGAGGTAGCAGCCCCATTTCAGCACAAACATGACTGAATACATAGGAATTTTAAAAATCCAGACTTTTATGAACACAGCACTCAAAGCCCCAGGACTAGTTGGACAAATCTAACTTGTTTTGGTTTCCCTCACATTTGAATTTTTTTAAATCTCAGGTTCTTTCCATCCCCAAAATAAAAAAAAATTGTGAATAAATTCTTATAAAAAATGAACTCAAACAAAAATTCTCACCAATACTTAAACACCACCACCTACATCCTTCATGGTGGTGGGATGGACTAGAGTAGCATTCTGAGGTTCACATTTTCTGAAGCATGTTTTAAACGGAAAGAGGTGGGCAAGAAACCATTTTTACAACCCTTTTCACGATTTTGTTTTTAAAAGCACAGTGATCAGCAACCCAGTCTCTCATAAAATCATTGGCCTGAAAATTAATTCATGCAATTTTCTATCATTATAAATTCACCAGTGAGGAAATTGCATTTAAGTATATTAATATCTGTGTGAACCGGTTCCAATCACTAGCGATCAACCTTTGCGTACTGACTGCATGAACAGGGACATTAGCTTCACAACTGTCAAGATTTTCATTTGAGGAGCCATTGCTTAACCTTTTCAAAAAATGACTGAAGCTATGCATTTTCATTATGCTTTAGAAATTATTATCTCCCACAAAGGAGCACTGCATATTAAAAGCAAGTTGGTAAGTGGGAAGGGAAGTCTATGAAGAAAGGGAAGGAGAAATGCATATGTTTCTTTCTTGCATTGACACCTTTGGAAAACAAGGGCTTGCATGCGCCAGTCCAGCTAGGAGAGACATATATGGAATCAGGCTTCCTGGATGAGGAACTGTACATGAGTGGATGCTGGATTTAGTCCAAGAACAGTCCCTCCTTCCCTCTGAACAGCTGATGAATTCAACACTTTTGTTGAGCCCAATTCAAGGTGTTGGTTTTGACCTATAAAGCCCTAAATGGCATGGGACCCCAATACCTGATGGAATGCCTCTCCTGGCATGAACCTACCCATATACCACACTCATTGTCTAAAGTCCTCCTCCAGGTACCTCCTCCAAGGGTGGCTCAGAGGGTGGCAACAAGGGAGAGGGCCTTCTCAGTGGCAACCCCCCCCCCCAATTATGGAATGATCTCTGCAATGAGGCCTGCCTGGTGCCAATATTGTTATCTTTTTGGAGCCAGGTTAAGACCTTCCTCTATTCCCAGGCATTTGGCATATGATAGGTTTTTAAAATCAGGTCATAGGATATTGTTTGGATATACATGCGTGCATGTGTGTCTGTTGTCTCTTTATATGTTTGTAGCTAAACTGTTTTTATATTATGCACAATATTTCATTTTTTAAGGTCTTTAATCTTTGTAAACCACCCAGAGAGCTTTGGCTATTGGCTATAGTGTAGAACTGTAAAAATTACCCTTATGGATATCACCCCAAGAGGGCACTATACAGGAAAGAAATGACAAGCAATGAGAACTGGTTAAAATACCGATAAATATTGGAATCGCATCAGGGAACATATTGGATTAAAACACGGGATTGTTTAGTAACAGAAGGTTATAACTTACACTGGTTTTCATACATGCAATTATCAGAGAGATTGAATGTGGATAAAAGAATGTATGATGATATAGAACAGGATAAGTCTGAATTTGAAATACAATTGTGTACAGGTGATGACCACGTAATTGCAAAAATGTATAAATTTCTGCTGAAGTTTGGGACAGAAGAAGAACAAGTTAAGCACTGTATGATTAAATGGGCAAGGAACTTTGGATATAATATAATGATATAATGATGGAACAATGGGAACGTATGTGGACTAAAGGTATAAAATTTACATTGTGTTCTGATCTTAGAGAGATTTTTTACAAGATGATGTATCATTGGTACCTAACCCCTGTGAAATTGGCTAAGATGTATAAAAATGTGTCAGATGTATGTTGGAAATGTGACATGTCAAAATCAGGAAGGAACATTTTATCATGTTTGGTGGACATGTAAAAAAGTGAAAACATACTGGGTACAAATACACACATGGATACAAAAGATTTTAAAAGTGAATGTTAAACTGAAACCAGAAATGTTCTTATTGGGTATAATGGATTTACAACTTGAGAAAGACTATGGAACATTATTACAATATATGATGACAGCAGCAAGAATAATCTATGCTCAAAAATGGAAAGAAACAACAATACCAACTGTAGAAGACTGTCTGTTGAAAATGTTGGACTTAGCAGAGATGGCGAAATTGACTTGTTTAATTAGAGAAAAAAAATCTATCTTCATTTAAGAAAGACTGGAAACCTCTGGTGGACTTCTTGGGGAAGAGGGAAAGTGACTCAATAACTTTGGGTTTTGATTTTTGAATATTGGTAAGGCGATAGAAATTCTTTCTGTGAAAATAGAGGAAACTTAGATTGGATGTGGATTGGTAATGTTTGTCAGACAATGAGGTGGAAGCCAAATATGATTTGTTGTTGTTTTTGAAAATTCAATAAAAAATAAATAAATAAAATAGAACTATAATACATGAAATGAAATGATTAGCTGAGCTGGGCCCCAGGTTTATGTATGGTAATAGCAAAATAGCTCTGGATGCATTGCCCGGGCCAAATGATCAGCGATGCACTGCTGAGCTGCTCAGGGGGCAGATCTAAACCCAGCACCTACCATCCTCCGAAAGTTGGTAGCTATTGCTGCTTATGTGACTGGTGTTATGAAGGTAACCCTCTAGCAGCTTTTCTTTTTTTTTTTTTTAATTTACCTCCAAAATGCAGCAGCTTTAAGTATGAACCAGTGCTTGAGCTACATCTCCTAATGCCAGCTAATCCAGTCTCTCCAAGGATGAATTGACTGTGGAATTTGCATCTGACTTGAAATTCAGTAGTGCACCAGCAGGCAAGTGGCTGAAAACAAAGGTATTAAGATAGAGCTCTAAATGTCTTTCCTAACCTGCTGTGATGTAATACCAAAAATGAAACTAGCCTAAATCCAGCACAGAGTTAGGCATGTTTAAAGCCAATTGATTTCAGTGGGCAGCCACTATATATGGGTACTGTGTTGAGAGAGAGACAGAGAGAAAAGAAGGAAGGAAGGAAGGAAGGAAGGAAGGAAGGAAGTTACTTACCATTTGGGGATAAGAAGCTCCGAGCAGCAGAGAAGACTTTAAGGAGAACAGAACCATGTCCAGGGAGACAGCTGGCAACATAAATTTCTCTTCCATGCTTAACTTAAAGTAAGAATTGTCTAAAGAAAGACTGGTGACAGCTATTAGTCATTAGTGATTGACAGCACTTTGCTACTCCATGTCTTTGAAATAGATACTAGCTGAATCTCTTGACATGTGCAATGGAAAATGGTTTATCTTTAGACCTTGTGCAGGTACTTATAATGGACAGATGCAGGATACGAGGAGTGACTGCTAATGACCTTACCAGAAGAAGCAGATTTTAGGATGGAACAGTTTCAAAGTTAAGTACGATTTGAAAGGGGAAAATCTTTTCTGTTTGTCCACTAATAGCAGATAAAGAAACTGTAGTTTAAAAGTTGATGAAAAAATGTAATCATTCAGGAAATCTGGGGGGGGGGATAGATAGTAGAATAATATTTGAATAGATTATCATGCAATCCTGTGGCATAAGATATATGAGAGCTGGAGAATAGTCCATGAGGCTGCCATTTTCCTGAAAATAGTTGAAAACTAATGTATGAAATAAAAGGAAGAGCTGTAAATATCAAACAATACATCTATACTGTGTGTAGCTTCTGCTGCTGTTTTATATTTAACAGTCAAACAGCCACATCAAGCCCTGCTTTTATATTCTCTGCACCAATTCTTTGTGAAGTGGGAAATATTTTCTGGGCATCTGGCCCGGGAGCAATCAAACCACACCACTCTTCACCAGTGCAGAGTCAAGGTGAAACCATTCCTCTGACAGAACAGGTGAAGCTCATCAGAACAGCTGAAGCTGGTTCAGACCAGGCCACTGCCTCACATAGCCCAGTACTGCCAACTGTGACTGGCAGCAAGTAGAGGCCTTTTCAAGCTCTCTTCCTTGCTAACTTTTAACTGGAAACACCAAGGATTGAACCAGGGACCTTCTGTGTGCAAACCATGCACTCTGTCACTGCCGTACAGCCCCACCTTCAAAAGCACAGCAAAGTTCCTGCTGACCTGGTTAGAGGTAGTTGAGGAATTCGACCTTTGTGAATTCTGAAATGAACTGACCTCATGTGAACTTCTTGGACTGATGTGCAGGTCTCACTGGTTGCACTTCTCAAATATTCTGATGCAGTTCTCAGCTCAAGAAACTTGTCAAAGTACATTTTAAAATGTATATATTGGGATAAAATACCATTACAGAGAAAGCCTACCATTCATTGTGGAGAGCTCTGATGTCAAGATCCTCAGAGGTAGCTAAAGCCCTGCCAGAGCAAGAGCAGAAGAGTGGCAGGTCCTTTTTTCTGGGTTCTTTTCTTTCTTAAATTGTCTTCCTCCCATTGACATTAATGGGAATGAAATGAACCATGCCAGCTGCGTAAAAGGAGAATGCTCCCTGTCTACCTCCTTTTTGCTTCCCCCAATGCTGCAGCTCTGACGTCGGAGAGGTAAGGGCTGTGAAGGTTTTTGCAGGGGGTGGGAGGGAGTATCCAGGGTCAGATCTCCCTCCGAGGTTCAACTTCTCTGTCTCCCCTCAGAGGGGGAGAGCCAATAAATCCTATAGCCCCTGGGACAACCTCAAAGGTGTATTTTGAGAGCAAATGATATATTTAGAAATGTGTGTTTACATGCAAATTTCTGTGCATTTTATTATAATTATTATTTTACACAAAAATATTTGCAGGTGGATGGGATGGGATATTTATATGGGTGTGAACCCCCCATGCAAAAGTGACGCAGACCATTCCTAGCCCCAGCATGTTGGAAGGCAGGATTTAAACTCATAGCCCCCGAGGCACAACCTGAGGGAAAGTACCACAAATAAATCTCTGTGACACAGCGGCAGGTGTTTGAAACACCTGCGGGAAATTTTCTCTAAGACAATCGACATGTAGGAATTCTTAGGTCTTGCATGCAGTCATTCAGTGTGCCGGATGCCTACAATTCATATGGCATCAAAACAACATTTTCAGGCAGGAGCTTGAAAGTGTGCAACATGTTCACGGGGTGGGTGGGATCTCTGTTGCTGAGCAAAGAGGTTGATGCCCTGTAATTTATTTCACTGTGTTGAACTTGTTGCTACAGCACTGCAGGAATATGGATGTGTGTTTTCTCCTTCCCCAATCTCTTCATAGTGACTGGACTCATTTGCCCCCAGCGAAAATATCTCACCTAATTGGCTACATACAGTGATGATAACATTGTGTTTATGGCATGTTCCCTGATTGATTGGGATCAGGTCACTGTTCTGTTTCAGCCAGCAAGCCATGTCATAGAGAGGGCCTGGAGTCAATTTAGGCATGATGAAGTCCAGATTACAGAGTGTCCACTGTGGATCTGGTTCACAATGAGGACTTGGGGCAAGTCAAGCTTATTTGGATTCCACCAAGCAGGCTGTTCAACAAGCACAATAAAAACGCATGAGCTGCCTTGAGCAGCCTGGTGGAAATCATAGCAGAAATCAGTCAACGACAATAATGGGGAAATAAAGTATGCAAAGGTTTTTTTCAGGGACCTTTTTATCCACTTCAAAAGCACCTCCTTTTCACCGTGAAAATGCCTGCAGGTATTTGACACAGCTCTAAATGGCACCCGTACACGCATGTTAATAACATGTTATGCTGCCTTCCCTGCACCGAGAGTATATTTCTGTTCTTGTATACTGTGCATGAATGTTCTGCTCCAGATGGGGGAAGCAGCATTGTCCGTGTGCAACACAGTGTTCCCTCCCCCAGACAACCTTCTGCTTTTATGTTACAGCAGGAAAACAGGAGTGCAGGATGACTCTACATGGACAAGAACAGTCAGCCATAATTCCTGTGCCCTGTGGCTTGGAACGAATTTGTGGAAGAAAATAAAAATGAATATGCAATATATATATATATAGAATACATTTCTGGGCATTAATTAATCTATTTGGCAGTTTTTAAAATGACTGCAAAGCCAAGGAATCCACCTCATGGTGTCTCTGTTTCACACACACACACACACACACACACACACACACACACTCTTCATCTTGGAACAGCTGTATTTTAACAGTAAAATAGGGCATAATTGGCAATCCTGAATGGCTGCAGTTGATCCGACCCATTCCGGGTTAGCCAGAAGGCAACACACCAGGGTGATGTCCACATAATTGTACAGATAGCTGAGGCAATTAGACGCCTAACTGTGGTACACTCATAAACAAAATGACGAAGTGTTTGTTAGAATAAAAAATTAAGAGAGCCAAACAGTTAGTTGGCTGTTCCCAATGACCTCATGTGTTCACAACATCTGCAGCATGTGGTGAGAATAATAACATCTTTGATATGTTATAAACGCAATCTAGTTGCTCAGCTACGCCTGCAGTAGGGCTTTCTATATTTGCCATAAACATCAGATCCTTGCATTATTACAGAGTAAATTTGAATTCCTTAGTGATGCACTACTTCTATTAATGTTAAACTGGCTGAGGTGATAGTAAAAAAAAAAGTGCCACTGAGAGAGGAAATGAGATAATATGATGCATGACTGCACTGAAATGGGTGACATTTACATATTGAAGGAGCAGGAGTTAGATTGGAAACAAGATTGAATGACCATACTGAGTGAAACCAGCAGGAAACCAGCAAATCCAGCCTGACACATGGGAATGTCTCAGAGCTGATATCAAACAATAATGACTGCTATAGTAAGAAATAAAAAATAAAGAGTAATCCTGAAAATAAAATGACAAGAACACCAGCAACTGAAAAATGCTACAGTCAGTGTTGTTTCAGCATTTTCCTTCTGTCTGAAAATGGATATTGTATAACATTCACTGCTGATGGAAGGGCTTATAGTTATGAATGACTGCTAATGGGACACCAGTGGTAGAGGAGGAGAATGAAAGTATTCAGTATTTGTGATCCCAGTTCAATAACCTAGTTAGCACTCAGACATTGCTCCTCACAACAGATCTGCTCAAGAGTAACTCTGACTCTTCCCTCAGATCCACCCAAATCTTTAAAATCTCAACTCTTTCTCTCCCAAATATGAGGAACTTTGTGAATTTTGGTAAATTCTTATTGAAAACAAATGGAAACAAAACCCATCTGCACCAGCCACATTCAATTGGTACAGCTATTCCCAGCATGGAGAGGAGCATGTTGTACCTGCCTGCTATGTTGCCATTAAAGCTGAGAAGTGTCAGAAAAAAAGAGGTGGCAACTCTATTTCAGCACTAATCATGGCTGAATACACAGGGATTGAAACCCAGATTTTAAAGAGAAGGAACTCAAAGCCCTGGGCCTGGATGGGCAAATCTGTCAGTTTCAGTTTCTCTCACATTTGATTTTTTTTTTTTTTTTTTTAATAAATCTCAAGTTGTTGTTGTCCCAAATATGGAGAATTTGGTGAATTTTGGTAAATTCTTATCAAAGCAAACCAAAACAAGGGAGTTCTGGAAGGCATGATTACCAATTCACCATTGCTTTCAACACAGCAAACTAGACGTGCACAATGTCAGTGAAGTTGTGTTCCCATCATTTTTTGAATCTGAGATTGGTTCAGAGAAAATAAACCAAGTTATTTCTGTTTTTATAGTAAGAATAAGAAGAATAACAACAGCAATAACAACAACAACTTGGTTCAATGTTCTAGTCAATCCAAGCTCACCTGGTGTATACAGACATTTGGCATATCTTTCTAAAATATTGGATGTCAATTATTGAACAGTATTTTCTCAAACCATTCTGAAATCCGGGAGTTCCAAGAACCAGCAAGTGGGAATGTTGCCTCTGAGGCTCTGAGGCCATTTAAATGTGTCAATAAATTCCTTTCATTATCACAAAGCATTTCAAGCTCAATAGAAATATCAGAAATCCTGATTGCATTCCTGTCAGCATGTCAGCTTCTCAGTCAGGAGCAGTTATCCCAGCTTTTGTGTTTTTGTTGTAAAGCTTGAAGTTACAGGTGGGTGAGCACTATATATAAATCCTATCATTTTGACTCATGCCTACTTCTCAAGCTCACACGACTCACAAAGACAACAAGCTAAGTCTTCTGGCTCAAACGCTTTGTAACTAAATACCTCTGTGTATGTGTGTGGTATGTCTTACTGAAATGGCTTTTCTGCTTTAGAACTGGGGGTGCATGTACATGAATTTCATATGGCTTTACTTAAAGGTGGGAAAGCTACATCTTCTAAAACCTGCAGAGAGGAAGAAAGAGGGAGAGAGAGAGAGAGAGAGAGATCTTTTCCTGCTTCAGGAAACCTTTTGTAAATTTGGCCTCAAGTTGGAAATTAAACCACTGCTAATCAGGCTATACCTTGTGACTCCATGGCTTGCTTGCCTGTTTAGCCCTGAGGAATGTACGATGAAATAAAACTCCAGCAATCATCTTGATTACCTTCAGCTAAATGGCTTTCCTCTCAAATGTCAAGTTGCTATATTTTTGTTTGTTTGATGCTGTATAGTTTTAAGTCCCTCCGCTGGGAATTCTGTCACAATGCGTGGATTTTCTCCCAGTCAATACGGCAGTGCTGGTATCGATGCTGTACTTTATTCCCAACGGCCTCTTGTTTCCTCTTTCCATCTTCAACCCTGCCTTCCAACATCACTCACCACACACACACACACACACACACACAGCAAAAGTTAATCATTATTATTATTATTATTATTATTATTATTATTATTATTATTATTATTATCATCTTTGCACTGAAATTGAATTGAATTGACAAGTTGCTAGATCATAGCACTTATCCTGGAGTGTTTAGAAGCTAGTTTTCACAAAGGCCTTTAGGGATGATGTCCTGGATATAACAGGCAACAATATATACATATACATATACATATAAAAATTCCCAAGGTCATCCTGTGTCATGGACCTGGAGATGGGGGAAATGTTCCCTGCTGAAGGATCCTTTTCTATATAAGGATTCCCCAAAAAAGAATTACAACAGGCTGCTACCAGTCAGCTGACACCTCCTGACCCACCCTAGTCTGTCCAGCTGCTTAGGGAAAGCTCTTTTGCAGTCCCTTTGAAAAAGTAAAAAGGAAGGTGCTTTGGATTTACTTGCCCAAAGCCCAGAAGACACAAGAACTTACGAAAACATTTGTGAAATATCATAAGACCATATGGGATAGCTTGCAGGTGGGGTAGGTTTAGTGAGAAATTCCCTTTTAAAACAATGCAGCCAACTATCCAAAAGTTTATTTGGGGTGGGGGGGATGAAGGAGGGAAGTACAGGAAGGCACCAAATCACACACACACATAATAAATAAAATCAATAAATGTATCCAGTTACGGGTTGCCTAACTGAGTAGTCTCTTGGATTTCAGAGCAGAGTTCCTTGAAGAGAGGATGATCTGAGAGAGACTGTCTTTGGACTTCTGATTAGGGGTTGGTTCCAGGATCTGCCTTCCACAAGAGGAAGGGCTCTGCTTCTGGAAGGTTGTTCCACCCGATTGTTGGGGATCCCTCCTCCCTCTCACACCGCAGCTCACCCCATTCAGCAGGGTGTCCTTACTCTCTGTGAAACATTTTTAGGGGCTGAAGGGGCTGCCATGGAAAGGAGGGGGTGGGAAAGTCCATTTCCATTAGCACAGTTGATGCATCATAAATCTGGATTCAACCCTAGATGTTTCCAGGAAGAGCCAGACTGAGGTCCAAGTCTCACAAATCTATGGGAATCCGAGACCAGTAAAAATCAGCCCCAGAGATGGTCTGTTTTGCGCAGTAGTAAGACAAGCTCAATTTCTGATGTTAGTCATCTAGCTAGCTAAAAAGACAATTATTTAGAGGCTGCTCTCATCTGCTTAATGACTCTGTACTTGCATTATAAAAAAAAACTAGCTGGTTCTGGCCAGCTGCCTTTGTGGAAACAAGGAAGTTTATTCAAAGACGAAACTCAGGATACCTGCTTATTCAAGATTCATTGCAGGGATGCGAATTCCCAGACACTCTAGGTGGCACTGTTGAGCTACAACAGAATAAAATATTTCTTACACCCTGGTTCCATACTTTACACTTGATCTAGTTGCCTCACTCCTGCCATGATTAGCCCACAGGCATGCTAATGAAAGTTGCTAGGACAATCTTGCAACAAAAAAAAAAATGTATTGAAAAAAGTTCTAGGGATTGTATCCAATAGCGGATTTGCCTTACCAGAAAGTGAAGTTCCAGGTCAGGGCAGCCAACTTTCACCAAGCCTCCTATCTAGTTAAGCCACCTGCACTGAAAAGTTGTTCCTGAGGATTGGGGGACCCTCCAGAACAGAATGGGATATGGCACAGAGGGCTGCAGTAGATAAGACAGATCCGCAAAAATCCAGTGTGCAAGTGGAAGTGCTTTCCACTAAGACAACGCTGCCATTGGCTATGTGGAGAGAAAGCCTGACAGGACACACACTTCACCCCTCCAGTCACCTACATCCCTACGTTCACAATCTGAGGAAGTGTCTTGGACAGTCTGTTGACTCTTCAGAATCAGACTCATCAGGTTGTATCCAATGTTAGTCCTACTTAGAGTAGACCCGTTGAAATGAATGGGACTTAGGTTCAACTAACATTGGATAGAACCTACCATTTTGAAGAGTGAGGATTTGTGACTGCACTTACCTTTTCTTCACAGGCCCTTTCCTCAGAAGTCCCAACCCCTAGCTCCCAGTGTCTGAGACTTTTTTTCAATGGAGATGCCTCCACTCCTATTTTGCTGTTCTGATTCTGAGGCACTCCGATCCGCTTAAGTCTCCTTAGTTTCCCATTAAGAGATTTAATAGAAACAAACAAGTCATTTTCAATAGCTGTGCCTTTGCACTATGGGGAATAGAGACTGTCTGGCCATGCCTTGCTCCACTCTTGTTGCTGCTGCTGCTCTGTATACAGTCCCTCCTGGTGGGGTTCATTTGCAGGGATGTTGAAGAGTCCTTGGTCTCGAGTCACGAGTCGAGTCACGAGTCTTTGGACCCGAGTCTCGAGTCCGAGTCCAAGTCCTTGGTCCAAATGGTGACTCACGAGTCCCGAGTCCCGAGTCACTCCCAAAGCTGACTCCACGAGTCCCTATTAAAATCAATGGTTTCTTCCCCAACAAAATAAGGCTACTTCAGATGTGTGGCTTAATAAATCTAGGCACAAGTGTGCCTTTTTATCTCAAAACTCTGCCACTGATTTTGACAAGAACAGACCAGGCAGACAAACCCAAAATAACCAGGCAGGCAGAGGAGGCAGGGAACCCCCAAACAGGCAGGCAGAGGCAGCCAACCCAAAATGTCTGAAAGGTTGCATTTTAGGAAAATGATTTTAAAAATAAACTTGGATTGTTTACTGCAACTGGATCCAGGCAGCACCTGCAGGTGGCATCACGCAGGGATGTTGACGAGCCTTGGTCTCGAGTCCCGAGTCGAGTCTCGAGTCCCATTAAAAATATTGGGACTCGAGTCCGAGTCGAGTCAGAGGGGGGACTCAGTCTGACTCACGACTCGAGTCCTCGAGTCCAAGTCCCCATCCCTGTTCATTTGTTGGTAGCTTCTGCCTTGTTCTGTTCTGTTGCTGCAGCAGCTAGGCAAGCTGTTGGGTAGAGTGCTGTGGATCCAACAGAGCAGTTGCTGGGTTGACCTTGCCTGCTGCATCCCTTTCCTTAGTTCTCTTTCTTAGAGTCAGCGGCAAGAGTTACTCCCCTTCCACTTTGCAAACAACAACAACAAGCTTTATTGTTTTGCTTTTAAAGGGAGAGGGCATTTGCAAGCATTTCTTGTGAGTACACGCAAAGATGTTTTTTAAGAACTTGCAAGTAATGCTCACACAAAAGCCCGATGGTTTCAGAGGTGAGTCCATCCCTACCTTTGACATTTTGGGGTGGATTTGTGCTGAACTCAAGACGCTTTCCCTGGGTTCCAAGCAGAATCAGCTTCCACTCTAGGTTGGGAGGCAAAGGACACAGTATAGACTTTCCATTTCCCCACCACAGTAGATTTTAGGGGAAAGATGATTCAACCTTTCAAGTGACCAAGGAAGAGTTAAAGTTTGTTTCGTGACACTGAAAGAAAGTTGAAAGAAAACCTGAAGGTGAAACGTTTCAGACTTAAGAAATTTAGTCACCTTGTACCAAGAGTCTATATAACAAGGCAGGGAACCCACAAAGAACTGAAGAGACCTGGAATTGAAACCTATGGAGTCTCAGTAAAAATAATTACAAGCAAAGAGAGCAGAAAAGGAGCTGTGCTCCAGAAATGTCTTGAGCTGAAGATATTTTCTTTCTGAAAAGCAACAGATTACTGAACATGTAGGTATTGTTATCTATGCTTCAAAGTTGTTGTCGTTTTTTTTAATGTACAATAGAGTCTCCAGGAAGAACCCAATGGGCTTGATCAGACCTAGTCACTGAAGTCAAGTTAGCCATGGCTAATGGGTCCACTCTAAGTATGACAAACAGGACAAACCTATGGATGGCATCAGAGCACTCCGGGATCAGAGAGACCAATGCATCCAGTGCTCTACTGGGCTCCTGCCAGGAGGACAGACGAAAGGGAGGAGTGGCATTCAACGCTCTTCTTCCTGGGTGGTTTTTGAAGCAATTTCCCTCCTATGGTGAGCCCAGAGACCACAGGATTGCAGCCTAAATCTAGACTGGGGAAGAGGGATAAATTAGTCCAGTTCACATTTTAATGAGAACTTACCTAATGTCACACTTTGGGACCAATACACACAAACCAAAACTCACATGTCAAGATTCTCATTTCTCCAAATTTTGCAATGGAGTTAGTTTGCCAATTTAAAAAAATGTGTACGAGACATACACAAAAATGTGTGTGTAACTGCATATATATTATGAATATTTTATTAAAATGCATTATATTAGGAAAACTGTTCGCCAAAATGTGTATATTATGCAAAATTGGGTAGAACATGCATGTATCTGAAGAAATGCATGCACATTTTCATGCAAAATTTTCTCATGAGTTCAGGACCAACCAAACTTAAGACTGAAATTATTCTCAACATTCGGGATAAAATTAACTTAAAATGGGAAAAATGAGAAACCAGAAATTGACAGATTCATCCATTCCTAGGCTGGATCCAACTCAAAGTCTTGATGGGTCTCCTACCACACACTGGTTGATGTGGTAAGTATGAAAGCAAAAGAATAAATGTTTTGGTTTATGGAATAATGCAACATACATTAGATGTGGCCGCTCCTTTTCTACTTCTTCCAATGGGATTCAGTCATGACTAATATATATTTTTTTATTATGCCATTTAAGTTTCCATGGATACCACTATTTTAGATTCCAGCCAGGAATGGTATTTCTGAATTTTGGTTCAATGGGATTTTTTTTTTTTAAATGCATTGATAGCTGAAATAAAAGAGATCAAGCAACTGATTGACATTTGACTGGCAAGTCATGCAGCTCAATAAAATTGTCTCAAAGATTTTGACATAAAATATCTGGAAATGTGTCACATTTGCATTGTTGTAACAGAATATTAGAAAGAGCTATCCTTCAGGCTGAAACTATTTAGATTACTGTTGCCAATGAGTTCACACATGGTAGCATAAAACAGTTAGGAAAGTTCTGTCCAAATAATTTCTTTTTAAATTTACAGACTGGCTTTAAAAAGAAAAGACCTCTAAACTGATGTTTTCCGAGGTGGTCTTTCACATTCTTGAGACTGGCTTTCAATTCATTGTGCAAACCACATTTCTGTTGTGCTCATGGTAATTCCACCAAGAACTTTATAAACTTCATTTCAGTTTCTCCTATTGTTTAAAATTTAAAAACCATCAACGGCAATAAGGATATTCTTTCCTTGGAGCAACAAACAAAAACCCTCAGTTTTTCAGATGATTTGCCACAGATTTTTGCACAAGGAGGAGACCAGTCTCTTATTCCATCACATGTTCAACGAATGCATCGATGGGAGAGTGGAATAATGACAGCAGGCCCTGCCCCCAAACTTCATGTGCTCTGCCAAGGTGAGAATGTGCTCTAAACATGTACATGATGTACATGTGTGCACATCAGGATCCTGGCATGATCAAGGTAAGAGTGTTGGGCTGGGACTTGAGAGACCTGGGTTCTTGTCCCCGCTCGGCCATGAAACTCACTGGGTGACTTTGGGCCACTCACTGCCTCTCAGCCTAACCTACTTCACAGGGTTGTTGTGAGGATAAAATGGAGAGGAGGAGGAGGATTATGTAAGCCGCCTTGGGTTCCTTGCAGGAAAAAAGGCGGGGTATAAATGTAATAAATAAATAAATAAATAAATAAATAAAAACTTTCCCAGTCATGAGTGTAGACTGTAAGCATATAGCACTTGCTTTTACTTGCTGTTTGCATACTACTACATTCTATTTTTCTTATGCAGGATCAGGATCTAGAACCTGGCAGGAGGGGTGAGGAGCTCACATACTCAATGTGTCTACTCCATCTAAACATAGCATGGCTGTCCTTCTGTAATCAGAAGGGCTCCTTCCATCCATGGATGGCTTCGGATCCAGCAAAGCATTTCCTCTGAGAGAGTGGGGGAGGAGGTGATCTTTGTTGATTCCCTCATACCCTCTGCAGTCACCACTACCCGTCCCGGAGGATCGGAGGACCCTCCAGAACACTGGGGAAGGTGGCACTGGAGACTGCAAAAGGAGAAGGAATCGGCAAAGATCGCTCCCCCACGCCTTTCTGCTGGCAGGGGCATTCTGAGAACTCCACACAAGCAGTGCTCCTGCAGGTGGAAAAGAACCCGGATCCAAGCCAGTCGATGCTTTCAAATTTGACTCTGTTTGGGGCTACCTCTGTGTGCAGTTCGCATCCCGGAGTTGGATGCAGAGCTCCAGCATTGGAAACTACTTGTGAAATACCCTTTTGCATGCGCAGTGACTCTACCAGGGTCTGCAATGCAGATTTGACACTCCAGAGTCAAGAGGCCCATAGCAGCGATTTTGAATCTTCTGGAGCTAGGGACGCAAGAAATGTAAATGGAGTCCTTATGTCACCCAAAAAAAAAAAGGGGATCCCACTCTAGCATGACCAAGAAGTGGAAGTGAGGCCAGACTAAGCAAATGAAAGAAGGTCGTATGCAGATAGGTACTGACTCAGTTCCATGTTGAATGCTACCGAGTAAATAGGCTACAAAATCGGGGGTGGGTGAGGGAAACCCAATGTCCAGACCAGCCTCCACCTCTCCAATTTTGCCCTATGCAAGTCCCCACACACATGCACATTGATTGTGCCCCCTGCTGGTTTTCCTCCCCTTGGCTCCATTAGCCTTCATGGGGGGGGGGAACCCAGCAGAAGTAAAATCAGGGGATGGAGAGGGAAGGAGGCCCAACCCTTGCTGAGGACCCACAGGAGCTGGGGGGCTCTCCCCGACCCTCCGATTCTGCCCTGGCACCATCTTTTCCCCACCTCCGCTCCACGTGAATGAATGGATATCATAATGGAATCATTTGGGAGCAGGGAAAAAGGCTCCCAAGACCTCCAATTGACCCGGAACAAAAAGCTGAGTTTTTCGTTTCTCCCAGAAGAACTTGGGTAATTTTCAAGTTCATTCAAGGGGAGCTTTGAGAACCTCTGCCATGTCTAACTAGCAGTCAGATATACTGAGCTAGAAGGACAAATAGTTCGTTCGACCTGATATAAGGCAGCTTCCTGCATTCCTCTGAAAAGCAAGAAGGAAGTGGTGTGTGGAGGGTGAGGGCAGGGAAACCACTTGACAAGCATGCTGTCCCCTTCGGATAGTTTTATATAGAAGACACTCGCACAATACTGACTTCTGGAAGTAGGCCATCTTAAGGTTAAAATGAGAAGTTAAACTCTAACCTCTTTTGCTTTAGAAATGAAAACATTTACAGAGGTAATCAAGACTCCAACCATAGATGTGACTTCATGATGGATGGTTTTAGAGTTATTGGAAATTTCTGTCATCCCTCAATGCCAAGGCTCAGTTTTCCCAGACACAACATGCCACCTTGTTCCATTATTCTGCAGTTAATAGGACAGTGAAGGCAACAAGGATATATATATATATATATATATATATATATAAAGATTAGCTAGAAAGGCATCGTAAGTACTTCATTTCACTAAAAGGCAATAGTTGGAAGTCATTTTAGAGAATAAGGTCAAGAGCAGTGGGGGAGGGCATAATATTAAAGTAGAGCAGGCAACCTGAGGCAAATCTGCCACACCAGTCGGCTCAGCAAATGAAAGGATGTCACTTTCTCATCTTTCCTTAGACTTCAAAGGACTTCAAAACAGATAGAAGGAAAAATGTGTTAAGCCTTTGGAAGCATCCCACCCCACCTTCCAGTTTTATTAAAATGTCATTTCCAGGACAGGGCTGATAGATACATTTAGTCAAACAATTTACTCTATTGTAGAGCCGAGAACAATTTCAAGACATCCCCAGAGAATACAGGCCTCCCTTTTGTGAAGCCTGTGCTATACGTCTCTCCGCGACAGAAATGAACATAGCTAGAGGGAGGAAAGTGGGAGTTCTTTGCCAGCCCTTTCAGGTCGATGTTCCTCCAAAATGAGCTCACCTTTCTTGGCTTTGTTGAGGTGTTCAGCCTGTGTGACAGAAGAGAGGGCACATTCATTCTTATTTGTTAACAACACATGTTAAAATATAGTTCTCATCTGAATAAACCTACAGGCTGAATAGGGACAGGGGGGAGGGAAGGAAGGAAAAAAGAAAACGTTGAGATTTTCAGGAATTCGGATTTTGTGTTAGCTTTTGATTTCTTTGTGCAAATCAGATTGAGAGTGAAGCTACTATATTGAATACAGGCATCATCTCAATGTGTCTGTTTGTTTGTTCACACTGCATAGCCTGTAGGTTCCATTGATAAGGTTTTGTGCGTCTGCAATGGATAGTTGTTGTGCTGAAACTTCCATAATTGTTTCTTTCAAGAGAGGGGAGGGGAAACTTTCTTCTGCTGGGGGTCGCATTCCCTTGAGAGTGACCTGCTAGAGGCAATATGCTGGCGGTGCGCAGGGCCAAAAGCCAGTGGTGGGCAGGACCAGAACTAAAAGTGGGTGGGGCCACCTTTTTCCCTCTCTCTCTTTGTCATCCCTTTTCTCTTTTTCCCTCTCTTTCTGTCACCACCTCTCTCTCTCTCTCTCTCTCTCTCTTCTGCCCTTTTGAAATTAGGTCAAGGGTCGCAGGTTGTCCACTCTTGTTCTAACAG
The DNA here is from genome assembly GCA_021292165.1 of Shinisaurus crocodilurus. NCBI lineage: Eukaryota > Metazoa > Chordata > Lepidosauria > Squamata > Shinisauridae > Shinisaurus > Shinisaurus crocodilurus. The sequence continues at coordinate 142,959,994 of CM037879.1, read as the reverse complement.
AAGCAGGAACAATGATATGACAGAGCAATCCAGCTTCAAACAGGATTTATGGTGATCACAAGAATGCTGAAACAGCACACCCTATGAAGAACTGGACTCATTGGTCACATTGTCATTTCTCCTCATGGTTCCGTTTCACCTAAGGATGTGTGAATCAGCAAAAAGAAAGCTTGCCAAAGTTCTCCAAATTCCATCTTGAAGCTCGTTCCAACTTGAGTCCATATCAGATTACAAGCTTTTTTCCCTTTCTTTTTGCAAGAAAACCCATGCATATCTTCATGTGTATTTTTTTCCAAATGTATCCATCAATTGTGCACATCTTTGAAATGTACGCATTCTTCTCCCATTGATTCAAGTGTATTTGTGCACATTTTTCCAAATGTACGCATGCTGTCAAATGCATTTTCGGGGCCCCACAAATCACATTGCAAGTTCGGAAAATGTACAGACTTGGACTGCAGATTGCGTTCGAGTCTGTGTTTGATCCAGAAGGTGCAAACTGGGTAAGTCCTGATAAAAAATGAACTGAAACAAATTTCTCATACATCCCTGGTTTCACCTCTGCTCACCTGATCTTAACTCTAGTGCAGAATGAAGTCGTGTATATCCCCGAAGGCAGCATGCATGTCAGCCTGTAGCCAAAATAGCACCGACCTGAAATAGGCATAAATATGCTTATATGAGGTTAACACAAATGGGAAGGGGGGAGCAAATGGTTCCCCCTCCCCATCTGTGTTAACCTCAGGGAGATGTGTATGTATATGTATATCTGGAGCTCCTTTCTGTAAGGCACCGGAACATTTTTCAGCAGGATAAAGTTGCTTGAACTTATAAAGTGTCACTTAAGATAGACTGGTTCCTTTCAGCTCATTAGAAATACAGGGATTTTAAGTTTCAAAGACACTAACCAAGTCATATAGCATCATGAGCATTTAAAGTATGTTTGAGAGCAGTGTTCCTTATAATATTTGTCTTTGTTACCGTAGTTCCTGTTCTATTTTCTTTTATTTGCAATAGCTGGAATACATGAATCTCCCTCTTGATTAATTTCTTTCTTTTCAAATTTGCAAAGTTTTAATGGTAGTTCTTTTGTTGTTTGCATCACCAATTGCATAACCTCTCTTGAGAAATGCATTTGTGAGCTATGTTTTGCTAAGGCACAAGCAGGTGCAGCTAGGAAAGGAAGAATACTTTGCTTTCTTATTTCACAAGTGTGCAATGATTATTATGCTGATGGGGAGGGGTGGCAATGGCAGCAGAGAGAGAGAGAGAGATTGTCTGAAGAAGCTAAAATGTACATTAAAAATTGAATGCAATCCTTTTGAAATACTTTTAAGTCCTATTCATTTCAGTGGGAAAAGTTAAGCATATGCTTAATTCCCTCCCATTGAAATAAAATATGACTCACTGAAGTGTACTTTACTTTGTCTGAATCACATCTGAAACACAATTAATTAAAAATATTTATAACAAAGTTCCAGGATCTCACAGTATTCCATCAAAACCAGGTGGATCTCCATCATGCTTACGCCTTGTTTTGTCAACATCATATTTTCTGCAGACATATCAGGATGGAAATCCATTTTCATTTCTATCTCAGGATGGAGATCCATTTCTATTCATGTCATCTGAATGGTTTTACAGATGATCAGATTGCAAACTAACACATTTGGCAACCTTAAGCAATACAATTGTGCTATAATTCTGAAATGTTTTACCCTGAAGTAGTTCCCATGATGTCTATGGGAGAAAGTGAAACTGACAGATTCTTTCCTTCCCTAGTATTATGAAGAAAGTCTCAATTTGTATGCATTTATTTTCCACCGCACTTCCAAAAAATTAAGTGCACAGACTGAAAGTTTTGTTTAAAGTGTTCTAAATTAGAGCAGTACACAGGGAATCCGACCGCAGCCCTAACTTGACTCTTCTGAGTCCTTAATCCAACTCCCTGAACCCAAACACAATACAAATTCAAATATTTAGAGCCACATCTGCTCACAGCAGCTCCCAAAACTCCACCACACATTTACATAAAAAGAGGGCAGGCATAAATGGTAGAGGCGGGTGGCAACGATGGTGAGGAATTCTAGAAGAACAGCCATATTTGGGGGTCAGATTTTACAATTGTGCTGCTAATCCTATTAGAAGGTGGATGTGTGGCCTTGTTGGTGCATTTAGTATGTAATGCATGACACCAGTAGACATGCATCTCGGAAGTGGAGCAACTGGACAATTGTGCATGAATCTGTGCACATTCCACAGATTTAGAATGCACCTAGAGCGCATCCTTCTGTAGTTAAACATCAAAGGGCAGTGTGGACCCTGACCCTGTATCTCTTCTATATAGACTACCCTACAGGATACTGCTCACCTGGGATTTTCTTCCTGATTGAGCCCTGGGGCTGCTACGTGGCTAGTGCATGTGGAGGAATGGTAGGAGACTTCTTTTATATAACACTCAATAAGGGTTATCATTGGGCAGGGCAGATAAACTACCCGAAACCATTTCAGGGGGTGCTTAACGCCATCTCCTTTAATTCTTTTACTATTTAAAAAGTGTGCCTTTTCTCTTTGTGAAGCTAAAGACAAGAGCTCCTGGAGCAGCTGGCTGCTGGCCAACACCCTCCCAGGGCCTTCTGGGCAGAGAATAATGGTGACTGCCTGCATGAAGAGCTCATTCTCACTCTTGCTGCGTGGACAGATAGCATTTTTAAAACTGTGTTCACCCTCCCCCCAAATTTCCTCCTATTTTGACACCAAAACAGACTCTAAAAATGCACCAGCCCAGGGCCAAACTAGTTCTGCCCGTCCCCTATTCTGATATGTGTTCCCTAATTCTGAAATGTATTCCTTTGCACGCAACACGTGTAGCTAGTCATTTTGCAGCAAACTGCTTAAACAGAATGGTTCTGTAACCCAGTGACCCAGTTTGCACTCTCTCCACAGCCCACCGGGGCTTATTTAAGCCACGGTGGGTTGTTGTGGCACATGCTGGTGGCCCTTTTGAATATTCAAGCTGCAGCAGGCAGTCACCGTGGCTTATCGTGACGTCCGAACCCAGCACTGGGTGGGTTGTTGGCGTGATGAACAAACCACCCACAATCGTTGGGCTGTTTTGGGGCTTTTAGAGATCTTAATTGAAAGGCATTGAGCTTAATAAAGTATATTTTTTTCTGCACCTGGACATTTCCTTTCCTCTTGATCCTAGAGATGGTTGAGAGATACACTGGCAAAGCCTAATGTGCAGCATAAATAAGCAAACAGTAATTTTTCAGCCTGTCCTTGTCCTTTTCAAGGACTGTGTATTATCTTGGGAATAGGCTACGTGGACCGCCTTATCCCATACAAGTCTGCCTGGGTCTTAAGATCTTCAGGAGATGAGGCCTTTCTTTTGATACTGTTGCCTTCACAGGCGCATTTGGTGGCGACACAAGAGAGGGCCTTCTTGCTTGCTGCTCCCAATGCTGCTCCCAGACAACTTCTGGCTGAGGGAGGATAGGTTCGCTCCTTCTCTGTTTCTTTCCACTGGCAGGCAAAGACATTTTAATTCAAGCAGGCCTTTGGCATGTAAGCAGGTCTGTTAGGCTAGATGCTGTTTTATTCTGTTATTGCTGTGTTTTTATTTGTGTTTTAATGCATTTGTTTTATTATTTTCAATCACATTTTATTTATTATTATAAGCCACCTTGAGTGCTATCTTTCTTGGAAGAAAGGCGGGATTCAAATCAAATAAATGAATTTGAATACATTCATACATACATACCGTACATACATACATACATTCATGTGTGCTTTTATATTCAACTTTGCTCTTCTCCCCTTCACAAATTGTGGGTGTTTTCACACATCAAGACATGGCAACAAAATGGAAGGGAAATTGTGGCAAAAATAGGGATGGGCACCGAGTCCGGGACTCAACTCACGGGGCACTCAGTGAGCACCCCCGCCACGCGAGCCAAGCCTCCGGCGAGCACCTCAGCTGGCACTCGCCAGGCTTCTGGGTCCCAGGCTTTATGCTGTTTATGTAGAAAATGGCGTAGTATATTTAAAAAATGGCTGCAATTTGCGTAAATTGCAGCCATTATTAATGAATATGCCATTTTCTACATAAACAGCATATATTACTCCATTTTCTACATAGAAAACGTAGCACCCGGAACCCGTAAGTAGCTTTCCCCGGCTCAGCTCGCGAGAACACGAGCCGGACCCGGGAAAGGTAAGTTGAGCGGAGCTCGGGGAGGTTGAGCCGGAGAGTTTGCCGAGCTTCCACCCCACCCTTCGAACTCCACACACATCCCTAAGTCATGCCATATGCTTTAAGCACCACACATCTGTTTGCACAACAACTTTCCCAGGAATAAACAGGGATCCCACATGTGCCGAAGATATTCTGCAGATTTTTCTGTAGCTATCCAAAAGCACAAGGAGGCAAAGAAAAAAAATACTTCATGGAAAGGAAGAGACAGATTTCCTCAGAAATAAAGTGTTACATCTCTTAATGTGCTTATCTTTGTTATCAGTATTACCCTACATTTACCCAAATACTCACTTTTAAACTTGGCCAGTAGAAATTCTTTGATTATAAGTGAGGAAAACAAAAAGACTATAACAACAGTAGATTGCCACACAGGAATCTGGAAATCTAAAATTAAATATTTAATTAGAACTTTGATTTTGCTTTCAAGATAGGTGGCATTGCACAGGCTATATTACAATCTTTTATACTTTTTTTGCCAAAAAATTACTGTATATTTTAAACAGGCCACTTCAATATTAATACATGTGTAATAGGTTCAGAACTGAAAATTCAGCTAAAGATGGTGCATTTTACAGTATTGGGAAAAAATTACAGGATTTTTTTTTCCTTTTGTATTGTAAAAACATTTTTTTTAACAATTTACCTACATTAATCAAAAAGTACAGCATATTTAATAATTTTACAAATTTTTTCATAAAAAATATATCTCTGTACAAAAAAGTTCTTTTGCACCTACTTCATGTCACAGCAGCATGTCGTGAAATGGCAGAATGGAATACTGGGAATGAAAATTAGGTTGACTTGATTGTAATGCCAGGTTCCCCCCACCCCCCTTCTTTAATAACAGCTTTTGTTTGTTTGTTTACAAAATATATTACAGAAGAAAAAAAATTATTGCAGCTAGCCTGGAGAAAGGCAAGATGGGTGATACAAGCAGCAGATTTAAACAGCTTTGAAGCACATAACCTGTTTAGGATTGTTATTTCTTACAGCGTTTTTTTTTTTTTAACCTTTGCTTTATCATAAACAATCTGGTACTTCTTGGGGAAGAGTCAACTGTAAATACCTCACAGAGAAGATTTCATGACTGCCTTTGGCATGATGATACTACAACATTTGGAGAGACCCCAGCTCTGGTATTCTAGTCACTCTGCAGCTCAAGACCTACTCAAGTGAATGGACTTTGGGTGGCACTTTGAGAATCTGGGCCATTAGGATGGTGCACCATATGCAAGTCTGGACATGCATGGAGCCTTCGAAACAATAGAAGAAATGGGATATCTAACCCGCTCAGTGTGATATAATGCACTCATAATAAAAATAAGGGAAACAGAAAATTGTCAAGAGATAGGCACAGAGGTGACACAGAAGAAAAAGAAACCCCTAAAACCTATTTTCATTAGGCAGGGCTGTATTTCCAGATATGCTGTGGGTACAAAACAATGTTTTGACCTGCAGTTTCACTGGAAAAAAATGAGACTACAGAGAAAGAGTTAAGTACTAATGGAAAATCTGAGTGTGTCCAATCTGGTTGCTTTGTCTGCATTAAGTAAAGATGTTATTGACTTATTATTCTAGCGTAAACAGCCCTAGCCTTATTCAAACAATTGTACACTAGCATAAGTGATATTAGAATTTTCAGTTTCAAGATCCTAAGGACAGTTGGGCAACTTCAGGTGTTCCAGGGACCAATTTTCAACTGCAGAACCTACCAAAGACTCCATCCCTCCCAGCCACTGAAATTGCCACTGCTGAACTGCCAAAATTTGGTGGAATGGCTGCAGCAAAAAGGGGATATTTCCCACTAGCCCTTTTTTGTGGCCACTGTGCTGCCAAGTTTTGGTGGCAGTGGTGGGGCAGAGGGGACTGCAAAAAAGGCTGGGGGACTGCATGCAGCCGATAGGTCGCATGTTGCCCACACCTACCCTAACGAATGAAATGCAAAAGACTGTCATCCTGATCTAATGAATTCTTCTGGTATATGATGGAGCTCCTTTGCCTGAAACACTGTCCCCATTCATTTCAATGGATGGAGCCAATCCATGCACATGGACCATCTCATGTGCAGCTCAGTCCATTGGAATGAACAAAGATCCCCCATATACAAGAAATCCATTTCCACATATGAGTGAACATTGATCTCTTGATCAGGATATACCGGTATGCTGATAACAAAAATGTATTATGAAAATTTTGCTCTTCTTACTCTTCATCCAGACAGGGTAAGAACTAGAAAAATCAATTCTTTCTCATAATTTTGTACTTTTTTTGAATGACTTTGGTTACTTCTGCCATCACTACTATTTAAATAAAGTGACTCCAAAGGCAGCAATACAAAGTTTTCCTTTCTCCAGTGGACAACAGTTCCAGCTACTTAGGAAGCAATGCTTTAGCAATTGTAGCCATTTTTATTTGATCCCTGTTGTCCTTCCAGAGGATGCAAAAATCTGTTGGATATCATACAAAATTGTAAACGCATATGGAATAATAAAAGAAGTTATCTGCATCTAAAACAAAATAAAATGTCCAGATATCTCTTAAGTTTATAATAGTAAACAATTTTAAATTCACATGAACAGCTAAATATATTGGTATTGCTGGTATCTTCCATCAAAACTATATAAGGTTTTCTACTTTGATCAAAGATTGCCCTGCAAACTTTTTCTTGCTATTTAACATAAATTGAGATATATTCTTTTCTACTAATGCTTATTTTTGGTGATTTGTTTAGTCACTAGAATCTCCCACAGGGATATTTTAAAAACTTGTGGGGGTGGGTAATCATGGCCAGGATCCAAAGAGCTACTTTAGGCACCCAAAGACTTGGGCTTGCTCAATGCTATTTGTTTTTCTTTGAAAAAGAATAGAAAATTGTCCCTGCCATATCACAATCTGCTTTTGAAAGCCCCCTTCATTTCAAAAAATGGTTTGATGTGGCCTACAGGACACAGACGCCCAAAAGTTCCTTTGGGCATGTGGAACTAGTTGTTTGGTTTTTTTGGAACCTGGCCTATGTATTGACTTGAAGAAAGTTTGGGTATCAGAATCCAAAAAGAAATCTTTCTTTATAAATTTTAATGTTAGGGGCAAATCAATGGCGACATACAATATTATAGTCCCACTGAAGCCAATACAAATAACACCAGTGCAAACTTTAATTGAGTCATGCTATAATGGTACAAACTACACCATGCCCTAAGGCGGCAATCCAGTGCACAAGTACGTACACTACAGTCCCATCAATATCATATCTGCACATCCTTGCATAACTTTCCACAGGATTACAGACTAAAACTGAATGTAATTTTTGAAACTAAGCATAGTTGATTAGATTAAATTAGTAAAGTTGTGGCCAACCTTTCAGGCATCTTGTGTTATAAGTGAAGTTCCAACTGTGGGATGGACTGTAGTGTACAGTACAATACATATGCAGCTCCCCATGCATAGTTTTCACCCTACTCTACTGAGCTGAAGAGTAAGTAGCAGCAGAGGCCTGACTATGCCACTCCTATGCCTACAGGTATTTTTATCCCTGCCCAGCAGTGCCACAGATTCTGTCTGCCTGTGCCACTTGTGGCATCCATGCTGCAGGTCGGCTACCCATAAATTAGTAGTACATGTAAAAGGCTTATGCAATTCAACAACCTGTCAATTAATTTTTTCATGTTCCATTTTTGTTTTGTGAAGAAAGGGGCTACTCTCACCGCATTACTCTGAAGAGTCCTCTAAATCTCAAACTTGCTCTGTCAAGCTGTGTGATTACAAAAGCATTAAGCAGTATTGGTTAAAAAATGTAGCAAAGACATTCACACACACACACACACACACACACACATGCGTGCGTGCGCACACACACACACACCATGGAAAAGTGTAATGGTTGCAGTGGTAAGTTGATATGTTGAATGTGGCTGGAGTTTACATGTGCTGCTGCAATGCATTTGTACGTTCAATGTAACACCATAAATCAATGTAACTTGACTTCACAGGGGAGGGAAAAAAGATGGAAAACAAATGCAAAAGGGAAGACTGTATTATGAGCACATGGCCCACAGGCTTTTATGTATTATCTAAAATAAATTACTATTCACATTTTGTACATGGCAAGCAGCGGTAGCTGCCTAACTCCCCTGCTGTTATAGAGTATGATGCTGACAATAATGAATGATACTGGGAATGAAGATTTGTAAACATGGGATTTCCCCCCACCCCTTGTCTGGCTGGTTTGTACTGGTGTTTACAGAGAAAATAAACCAAAATATAGTCTCCTAATGACAAATTACCCTACTAGAACTAGGTAAAGGGGTTGTTGGATAACACACACTCTAGGTAAAATTATCATGGAATGTTTCACGGGACAAAAAAAAGAAGAAAAGGACGAGTAATGCTTATATACAATGGATAGTGTGTATAAACCCTGTATAATTGTTTGTTTTTTTAACCAGTATCTTAGTCATTCATACCACACTAGTGCAAAAAATTGTGCATTAACATTTTGCAATACAACAGCTGACTGGGAAGTTTGTAGACTGCCTAATGTATGAACATCTGAGATATACTGTAGGGTTGTTCTAACTGAACATGATTTCAATGGTAAAGCATTTTGTAGATGTGTGCAGACCCCAAGGAAGGTTGTCTTCTCCTTCAAGAAAGCTTCTTCTTCTGTTTTTGTTTTAATCTTCTTCTGAATGTTCTTATTCCTGGGGATAATTTATGGTGCTATTGTTTGTCACAGTTCCCAAAAGAGTGATCCAAGTGCCCAGAAGATTGCATTGAAAGGCATCCAGCCACATACAAATGTGAAAGTCTGAGGCATTTAAATATGACAGATGGTTATGACTTGGCAGTCTTCCTTCAAAGTGTGCCTTGATTTGGAGCAAATGCAGCCAGGTATTTCATATCCACCTTTGAGATGAAGAAACTATCTTGGTCTTGATTCCCCAGAAGACTGACGTTTTACCAGAAAGCCTCGCTGCATCTATGCTGATAGATGTTAAAGATTACAGCAGCGAAGCCAAGAGAAGAAGGGAAACTGGTATATGGCACCAAAGGAATTACTGCTTGTCCATCAGAGGTATGGCTATGAATCAGTCAAATTGGGCACTGAAGGCTATACCACTGTACAAACTGTGTTCAGAGTTGTGTCAAACCTCACAGCTTTTGCCTCTGTGGGTTTTAAGTTTGTATCATACATAGGATTTTCAAATGATGCCTGTCCATTGCTGTTTTCATGTCCAGCATAACCATTGTACTGTACTTTTGGTCTTGTTCTGGAAGGTTAAAAAAAGGATAAAAGTCTGAGTTTCAATCATTGCAAATAACATGGCACAACTAAATCACAACTACGTGATTTGTACCACAATAACTAAGTAGCAGCAGAATACTAAAATTAATAGTCCCATTTCACATGCATCCAAAATAGTATAAGCACCGCTTCCCTCATCACCGCATGCAACTCAAAAAATAGTTGGGGTCCTTCCTACTGGACTGGTAATATCTGTCCTAACAAGCAAAAAACAGCTTGGGACCCAGCAACTGGGCACCTGAAGGACATAAGCTGGCCTGATTTTTCCAGTCATCATGAGGCCCCCTACATGTTCCACCCCTATTTCAAGTAAGGTGGGTGATTATGGCCATGACACCCCATCCATGGAATGTTTTACCCAGAGGGACTCACCTGGCACCAACTTTGATGTCATTTCGGCGCCAGGGAAATACTTTTTTTTTTTTATCATTCCAACTAGTAGCAGAATCTGTTTTTCATTATGGTTTTGCTGAATTTCTATGTCTTTGTTTTAATGTTGTTTCTGCTTTTTTATATTGGTTTAATATTTGTATTTATAGTAGTTTAATATTAACTGGAGGGTGGCATAAAAATGTTCTAAAGAAAGAAGATCTTTGGGAGAGGCCCTTCTTCCAAGACCACCACCCTCAGAGGCACATTTGGTGATGACCCCAGAGAGGGCCTTTTTGCTGGCTACTCCCAGGCTGTGGAACTCCCTCCCAAGGGAGGCTAGGTTTGCTCCCTCTTTGCTGTCCTTCTACCAGCAGACAAAGCCTGCTTTATTTAAGAAGGCTTTAGCCTGTAAGTGGTGGTGGTTGTTTTTTGGTAACTTATGTTTTTATTGTATTTTTATTTATTTATTTATTTATTATATTTATGAATCACCCATCTGGCCAGACATCCGGCCACTCTGAGCAATTTACAATCCAATAAAATACAAGGGGGGGAACACACACACACACAGTATAAAACACAATTAAAAACAGTACAAAACTTAAAAATCCTAACCCAACCCATATTCCCGCCTGAAAAGCCACGTAATGTATTGTTTTATTGTTGTGATCAATTTTAATTGGTTCTGTAAGCCGCCTTGACTGCCATTTTTTGGTAGAAAGGTGAAGTACAAATAAAACCAATGAATAATAGATCAAAGAAAGACCCATGACATTGCTTCTTTCACATCAGCTTCCAGTGGCATGTGAAGGGAACTAAAGGGAACCAGCTCGTGTGTGTGTGTGTGTGTGTGTGTGTGTGTGTGTGAGAGAGAGAGAGAGAGAGAGAGAGAGAGAGGAGACAAAGCGTAACAAGATGGATCATGTAATTTGGCATTTCCTACTATTACAAAGGAGAGAAACAATGTGATTGCTATAGGTAGGCATATCTCGTAGAAAATGTTGTCACTGGATTGACAAATTATGTATCTTGTTTCTTGTGGGAAAGAAACAGATGCAAAGGTTCTGGCAGGGAAAGGATAAGCCTTATTAATATTGCCATTCATAATATTTTCTACTAGTAATATAGTGGGGGGAATCTATTCATTTTAGTACAGTCTGCTATTCAACTTGTTAAACTGCAGGGCAAAAATACTCTCATTTCTCTGCTAGATTTAATCATTCATCCCAGCTATATCGAAATAAACACTCCAAGCAATGTACTAGTAGATGCTGCCAAAAGTAGAATGTAACAGATGGGAATGGCTTTCTGGTAGGTGCTGAATGTTTTCCTTCCAGTACTTAAGTGCCTGCTAAATGGCAAGAAATACCTTCAATATTATTTCCCATTTTGGTCATTTTTAAAATGGATTTCAAGAGCTACAAATAGCTGTGATATTTCTGAATTTTAGCAGTGGGATTTACTGTAGTTCCTTTCATTAACCAATCTACAGCAATGCCAATGATGTATATAATAGCAATAGTTTTCCATGTTACTTATTTTGGCAGCCTATCTGGAGGGGAATAGGCTGCAATTCTGCAGCCAGTTACCAGGTGTATATACCCATTAAGCCCAATCAGATGATTTTGGTGTGCACATGGGGTCACAAGAATACATGGAGCTCTGCACAAGCAAGATATTCCCCATTAACTTCAGGGTCAGGGAACATTCCATGTCCAAAATCCAGACCAGCACAAACAGCTAGCTGCTCTGCTCATTACTTGTTTTTAAGCACCTCCCTTTAAGTGGCAGCAATGCACAACAACACAAAAGCCCCCTTCAATCTGGAACAGCACACTACAAAGTATAGGAGGCTGCTGTTGGAAGGAATATGAAAACCCCTACTTGTGCAAAGCTATGTGTGCATGTGGGATCCCCACAGAATATTTGCAGACATAGTGCTGCACATGTGTCATGTTATAGGTCTTACTAAGACAGAAAGTGTAAACAAGAATATGACCAAGGTTTAATCTATAACATTTACTAGTTTGTAGAATCTTTTGGTTCAGCTCCCTACACAAGTACTGAAACAGTTAGTACTTTTGCTAATGAAGGGGTATGTGCCCAGTTTTTGTTAATACCATTTCTGTCTTTCATGCCTAAATATGGTACAAAAGCGAAAATATTCTTCTGAATTCCTACCACTGTTATATTAGATGGAGTCACAGCACTGAAGGTCATGATGAAGGCTAGATCTGTTTTCTAATTACCAAATAATGTATAAAAAGAATAACCAGCCATCAGATTCAAACCGCCATATAACTATCATCACAGACTATAAAACATATCGCAGAATAATAGACAAGTATAAGAAAACACAAAAATATTTTATTATTAGAGGTAAGCCAAAACAATCAATTAATTGTTTAATGCCCAAGACTTGGACAAAACAACAACAGAGAAATACTTTCAATTTTAAAACTGTTTATTTAGATATTCAGTGAAAGATTGTCCCTCATTGAATATGCACATTTCAACACAAAAATCAAAACTCACAAAAAGTCATATCAGTTCTATTTATGGTACACAGAAAAGAAGGAATGAAGACAACAATGTCTTATCAACAGATGACAACTGGGCTTCGATGAGGCTGTTCAAGAATGGTCACACCTAGTACTTTTTATTTCTTATCTGCAAAACTGCATATACACACATGTGGAAATCTTAAAACAATTTATGTCAAAAAGATAGATTTCTTCTGATATACCCAATTCTCATGTTTGGAGATGTTATGCCAACTCAAGCAGCAGTTTCCATAAGCTCACTCAGCATGTACTAGTAGGGTCATTATGGGCTGTTTCTCTGTCCATCTATGGATTCTAAACTTTTATAATGAATACTCATAGGCACTTGGAGGGAAGAAGCACATTTAAAGTACAATCCAGCAATCCTTTCAAATCCTATCTATTTAAATGGGAAAGTGCTTAATTTTGGCTGGATCATGTCCCCTCTGTTGAATAAACAACGTGTTAGGAAGATTATATCTGACAAGATCTAGGCTAACAAATCTGTTTCTTATTATTATTTTTCCATTCTAGAGAAAAAAGGCACTTTATTTATTTACAGACTACCAGTAATCTAGAAGCCACTTCGTTGGCACTTGTTGTCTGCAGTGTTGAAAATCAAACTGTATCTAGTCATTTTAGAGCACAGAATATAAGGCTTTGTGTTCAAATTCTGCAGCAGCCAAACATTCACACACTTAATTAAATACATCATAAATTAGATCTAGAGTACCTGTGTTTGTAGAGGTAAAATGCAAACCCTGATAATATTAGAGCAAAGAAGGGTACCAGGATTGCAGCTGCAACAGAACTGCTGTTTGTACCATAGTAGTGATTGGGATGGTCAGTGTCTACACGTAAAGGACCTGAAAATGAAAGGGAGAGAAAAAAGAATAAAATTTTAGGGATTTCATAGATTTCATAGATCATAGAGTTGGAAGGAGCCTACAAGGCTATCGAGTCCAACCCCCTGCTCAATGCAGGAAACTAGAGGAGGGGTCTCCCATCCAAGTAATAGTCAGGCCTGACTCTGCTTAGCTTTCCACGCTCAGACAAGCTGGGATGTAAATATAAATGTGTACAGGTGGTCCAATTGAATTTAAATACGTGATAGACCTATGTACAATATGCTGATGCATAACTAATTACTGAGTTATATCATTCTGAATGACGTGACACTTTGTGGGCAAACATATGAAGCTGCCGTAGTGAGACAATTGGTCCTCCTGGCTCGTTCCCATGCTCCAACTGGAAGCACTACCCTCTAATTTTGTCCCCTACATAATTAGTCATCATTATCATCTCTTTTGTTGGAAAAGCACTGAAAAGGACAAAAATATAATCAGATCCACAAATGCAGGCATAACCTTTAGTAGTCTTGAAAATTTGCATTCACTTTCCCCCCACAATTCAAAGATACATACCAAACTCAAGAGTACCTAATTCATTTAAACTGCATAGAATACAGTCCATCATTAAACAGAATATTTAATAGTTTGTAAAAGCCATATACAGCACAATCTTATACATGTCTACTCAGAAGTAAGCCCCATTAAGTTCAATGGCACTTACTCCTGCAGTTATCTCTTATTAGCTTGCATCAGAAATAAAATGGCAGCCAGCATGAAATAGTTGAATCAGAGATTTTATGACACATTGTAACTAATTTAGGTGATCTGTAAAGTTTATGGCAGTAATTCAATACAATATGTATGCTTTATTTACTTGCCAGCACAGTGCTGTCAGCAGGTTATCAGTATTCAATAAGAGTAATATACAATCTAAAGTACTATACGGGCATTCTTACTTTGTCTTTGGAGCATAAATTTTCCAAAATCTTTTCTATGTATGTCACCTTGATAAGTGAAGATGCCTCTGTCAAGCCCAGATGACACCTAGAACAGAAAGAATGTATCAAGAAGCCTGAGACTGATTAGTTTATTAAATAAATAAATAAATCTAGAGTCAGCAAGGTAACCTTCTTATATGCATTTCATGATGACTGATATGCGAATGAAACAAACTTGTTAAAATATTTAAAACAGCACAACATCTTTAATCATCTGCAGTTGCAGCACTTAAAACAGACAGACAGACCCAGAGTGTCTATCTATGATCACAAAGAGCCTCGGCATTTGTAGTGTTGGGAATATTATGAATTCTGGAGTACCTGAAAGGAATACTGTAAACATATGGTCTGTAAGTTCCTTTGGCAGGAACCTTTCTTTTTTGCTTACGGTATATTATTCTCCATAGCATCATGTATATTAATATTACATGTGCATCATGTATATACATACATACATACATGTATATTTTTGCTGGATGGCCACTTTGAGGAAGTGTTATGAGGTAGTGAGTCTCCCCCCCACAAGAGTAGCCTGTCAGGAAATTCATCTCTATCCATTATCATTCTCTCCTACTTGGAGTTTTGGTACTGGATCCTTACACATGTGTCTGTAACCTTCTCCTCTAGTTCTGACAGAGGAAGCAGAGACAGAAAGACATGGGAGAGAGGAAGGCAGTCATAAAATGGAAGCCCTCTTATCACTTTGCTCCTTCGTCCCTAATTTCACAAGTGTGCATGAGTGTCTCTGTCCTGTCCTGTGCAGTGAAAGCTCCTCATTTTGCCTTCAAATGAGACCACAAAAAGTAAGGAAACTTATGTATTGAACGCTCCAGTTTTACAAAGTATCCTTCTTCAGTCCCTTTCAGGGAACCTATATGTACCCAGAAACTCTCCATGGCATCATCTAAGAGAAAGCAAGTAACATCTGAAGCATTTCCCTTAAGTCCACAGGGGATCCCCTCCAGCCTGCCTGACAGGAAATACCAACACCCCATCTCATTGGTTGGGATCCCTCCTATCTCACACATCCCGCCACCATGAATCTCTAGATATATATAAAAAAATAAGTTTTCCAATGTTCTTAGTCTCTCCATGGGATGCTTTCTACAAATGTGGGAATGACCCATGCCGGTTTTGCATATCAGTTGAAGGTATTTTGTAAGTTGCTAAGTCTGCCTTATATGTTACATATTACAGTTAGTGAACATACGTTTTTATTTATTTTATCACAGATATATATTTCCTCCATTCTCTATAATGCGTTAAATCAATCTGTTCCTTTTAATTTGAACTCTGAAGTTGATTAAGTTTTTGCCTAGCAAAAGAACCTGGTCTTTTTCACATTCCACCCATCCTCTAAAAGCTTTTAAGGAGTGTTGAAAAGAATTGTGTAAAAAAAAAAAAAGTCTGTCTTTCTCCATAAATGCATGTCTGAATTGTCCCATGTGTTCAGATGAAGGCATTAAAACATGGATGGTGCTGGTGCTACCTGGGAGTAAATAATGTGCCATCCAGCCAGTCCTAGCTCTCAGGTGTCATGGGGAAGCATGTATTTGTATTTGTGTTTGTTACAATCCCAAAGCCAATGAGAAAGTGGGCCCAATAAAATCTTCCACCTTAGTAGCTGTGTGTCTCATTATTTGGGAACAAGGCAATAACACAGGCAATAAGGCAGATGTATGAAAGATACATTTTTCTTATGGAACCAAGGGACTAGTGATGAGTTTTATACATTACATAATGCATACTGCCACGGTCATAAAAAAAAGTATTAGAGAGAAGAAACATACAAGTAACTGGGGATAGCAGTTCAGCCACATAAACATTTTTAGAATAGTGCATCTCTTTACTTACATAGCCATCTAATGCCCACTTGTCATTTTCAAGCTTGCTTGCAAAACCCTCTCTAGGATTTTTAACTTGATAAACTTTCAGAAGCAAATGGGCTTCTTCTTTCTTGTAAACGCCTACAAAGAAAATGTTAAAGCATGTTTACACAACTGTATATTTTAGATTATATGAAGTATGAATAATCTGTATAAATGACACAAAATATTTCAATAAAGTTCATTTACATAATAATTTTATGTGTAATTATATATTTCTATATCAAAATAAATTGTAACATGTAGTTTTTCTTTGACCCAGTTTGTGATGCTAATGAGAAAACCCAGAAAATCCATTCTTAAGATAGGAAAGAATTTCAGAAATAAACAAATGCAAATTAAACTCTTTCATTGTTTCAGTAAAACTCTTGAGATGACTCATATGCTACCTGGTTATCATGGCAATCCCTTGATGACTTGTCCCCACACAGTTCAGGTAATGCTGGAGTCATGGGGGACAAGCCATTCATCACATGGCAACCTGCTGGCACTGATATGGTCAGTAACGACATGATCAGCTTGTCCCATAT
The DNA here is from genome assembly GCA_021292165.1 of Shinisaurus crocodilurus. NCBI lineage: Eukaryota > Metazoa > Chordata > Lepidosauria > Squamata > Shinisauridae > Shinisaurus > Shinisaurus crocodilurus. The sequence continues at coordinate 142,943,251 of CM037879.1, read as the reverse complement.
AATTCTGGCCTTCAAATGTTACCAAACAATAGCTCCTAACTGGCCGAGATAGGCATGACCAGCCCTTTTAATTTCTTTTCCAAGGTCTGGAAATGCTTCTGCATGATACATAAACACTACAGCTTCTGTGAAACACTTATTGCTCAACAGGAGATAACTACAGTAAGTTCAGGTTGTACACTGACTTTGCAAAAATGCACAGAGCTTTTAGAATTCCTATAAGTATTTAAAAAAAAAAAAGTTCAGAGAGATCGGATCATAAAACCCATGTCAGGGAAAATACGGCTTTTTTGTGTGTGGGTGGGGTGTTAAAACTAACTGAAATATATTGTAATTACCTACATATAATTGTGGGCATCAAATATTTATTTATTTATTTATAGCATTTATTTACCGCCCATCAGCCAAAAGGCTTCCTGGGCGGTTTACAAAAACAGTACAAAACAAAAAAACAAAACAAACATATTAAAATACACTAAGATAAAAAACAAGCAGCCAAATAAATTCAATCCCAAGGTACAGTGGCGATAATAACAATAAAAGGAATAAAATTATCCATTAAAATATTGGGTAAATAAAAAGGTCTTCACCTAGCGCCTAAAAGAATAGAGGGTAGGCGCCAGGAGGACCTCCTTGGGGAGTTGATTTCATAGATGGGGTGCCACAACTGAGAAGGCCCTTCCCCTAGTAGCCACCCTCCTAGCCTCTTTTGGAGGGAGCACTCTGAGAAAGGCCTCTGAAGAAGATCTCAGGTTTCGGGTAGGCACGTATGGAAGTTTATCTTTAAAATACAAATATGCGGAGGTTTATCTTTAAAATACAATATATTGGCATAGAAGATGTTTCATCATGAGCAAAACTTAGCTTGTATATATTCTGCTACTCTCAACAAAAAAAGTTGGTAATGGCCCAAAGCTAGAACTGGGTTGCCAGGAAGAAAAGGAGAAGGAAGGTTGATAAGGCATGGAATTTTTACTACATGATGATAAAGTGGTAGCAAAAAAAGAACTGTTTTACATTTAAAAAAAATTCTGATCAAACTGATATGCAAGGAACCAAATCATTTCACTGTGTCTTCTAAGAATACATGTGGTCAGGATTTCCAATAGCATAAACAGCCCTCATCTGCTACCTTATGCATGCTACATTTCAACTGAAACAAATGGAAACATGTTCCTGAAACCTTAATCAGCCTAAAAAATAAACATATCTAATTATTCCTGCCCAATTTCTAACCTCACCTGATAGTTTAAGTTGTGCGCTGGATGCTTCAATGAATGTGGCATTCACCTTACTGCTTGTAGCATTGAACCAGTCAACGGTTAGAGTTGCAGGTTGTCTTTTCCCTAGATGCTCGTAAAAGCCCTTCCACAATGAATTTATAAAAAATACATCTGAAGGAACTGAAGAAAAGACGAACAAAGAAGTAAATCACTAAACACTACAAGTGGATGTGGCATTACTTCATGTATTCATTATTCAGCTTGCTATTAGAGTGCCCACGCATTGTTCCATAACTAGTAACCTTTGCTATTCTTAAAAATTTATAATATCAACAATAACAAAGTATATGAACTTCTGGTGAGTCTTGATTTATAGTGACGTTCTCCTGCTGTAACATGAGTAGTTGAAGTCCAGAGCAAATTGCTTTGGATCTCTCCTTTCACCTCCTCCAGAAGACATGAAGAAGAGGTATCTTCTTTATTACCACTGAATATGTTATTGGTATTTAGATCATGTACTAGAACACTTCTAAAATGATCAGTTGATTGTAATGCAATTTATATCAGTAACAAAAACTCTACTTCCTGATCTTTAGAACAAACTCAGGGCAGTTTGTGTTTACTTTTGACAAATGTTAGATATGGCTAAATTCCATTGATTTCAGTGAGATTAATGCATGAGTACCTAGGTATAGGTTACCAGCCTTAGACTTGAATTAATTCCTAAAGGTTCTTTCTTAATTAAATTGCTTTGAAATCCCCATATTTCTGTGAGAATGTGACACTGACCTCCATTCTGCATGTTCAAATGTTCACATTGCCATCTTCTTGATTATGTCAATTCCTAGTGCAGGAGAATCACTAGACTGCTTCACAAGATGGTGGGCTCTTCTTTGTTGGGAGGATTTTAAGCAGAGGCTGGATGTCTACCTAACAGGAATGCTGTAGTAGTGGATTTCCTGCATCAGCAGAGGGTTGGACTAGATTACCTTTAATGTCCCTTCCAATTGTATGATTCTAAGCCACACTCTCAAGAACAGATCACAGATGCTGTATTTAAAATATAGTAGATTATATATTTACCCATCCCAAACTTTCAGGGGTTGGCAGATTACAAATCTAAGTGCATCTAATGGGCTCAAGAAAGCTCAAGGAAGAAAGGCAAGTCTTATTTCTGTTACCCCAATGTGGGGTTAACTAAAAGTCACCATTAATTTTGGAGTAATTTTTGGTAACTTAACATTTTCCTACTCTAGGAGACTCTTGGGAATTATTGTGCAAACTGGTGCTTAAATAGAGTCCTGCACGGGTGCTACACATGTCCCTTTCAAGGCTATGTGGGATGAAAAGGGGGAGAAACCCATCACTTCCAATAGGCGAGACAGAAAGTAGGAGAAGACTCCAGGGCTGAGTAATGGTAGAAAGTTACATTAAAAGGTTCTATCATTACTCAGCACTGGAGTCTTCTCCTCCTTTCTCCTTTGGCTTTCAAGGCTAGCCAGATTTTTACTATATGACGGTTGCTTCTACATTACATCTTTCTCTGAGAGAATACATATCATTGCCCAATCACAGCATTCTAGTATTTTCTAGCAATAAAATTAAAGCCCCTTGCAATTAGCACAATTAAGGGGCAATTCATTTATATTCCTCCCAAATGCTCTGAATCAGGAGGAGGAGGAGGAAACAACTAATCAATGTTGTAAGGAGACCTCTGCCTCTTCTGCAAATAAATATTACAGAGCAGGGACGGGCAACAGGTGGCCCACAGGCTGCATATGACCCCCCTGGCCCCTACTGCTGAAAAATTTGCTGCTGTGGAAGTGGCAAAAGAAGCAGTGATTTTGGAATCATGCTCCCAGAAGCATCCTGGCAGTGCAATTCTAGTTTCAAACAAGATGTGTCCTCCTTGCACACCTTGTTTTTAAGTAACATCACTGCTTTTTTGCTGCCACAATGGCAAATTTAGGGGCAGCAGGGATGCAGTCCCCAGTGCCCCCCCTCCCCACAACTAGTGCCAATTGCCCACTCATTATAGAGGGATCTTGGTCATGAGGAAGAGCTTTGCTGCATAATACAGCACTATACTGTGCACTGTGGAAGCACCATTTTAATACCACTTCTAGTTGATTGCAGAAAAGCTGATTCTCATTGATCAGCAGTGCTAGAGGTAGGAATGTGTGTGAGGTATCTGATAGAGGGTGAAAATCCGATGGGTTTTCATGATTCGCCCCCCTGGATTCCGGTTTGCCAGCCCTGTGCTGGTGCTGACTTGCTATGAAGCTATTTGAGCCAGCTCACTGACTTCCATCTCTAAGATGGGCCATGGTTTGCTCATTTTTTTTAATTGCTGAGGAAATTTGTGCAAACTGTGTAAAGTTGTGCAATTTGTGTCACTTTATGCAATTTGTGTAAATTGTTTGGGGTATTTTGTATGTGTTACGTGAATAAGCACCTGAAAAGCACATGGATCTAGCATGATTTGCATAAAATCAGCTGATTTTATGCAAACTGCACTAGATCCACACGCTTTTCAGGTGCGTATTTGCGCAAAATACCCCAATTTATGCAAATTGCGTAAAGTGATGCAAATTGCACAACTTTACACAATTTGCATAACCTTACACAATTTGCGCAAATTTCCTTAGCGTTTAAAAAAAGAAGCGCAAACTGCAGCCAATCGCAGAAATGGAAGTCCACAGAGATCTCCTGACTCAGCTCGCTTCTGATCACTGGGTCCGAAGCAGGCAGGAAGTCCGTCAAGCTCAAAGAAGCTGGACTTCCCAATGTCAGCATATCCCTAGTTAGAGGTCCCTAGTGTGGAAGCCATTGAGGTAAAGTGATACAGAAATTGTTTTGAAAATCTGCTCCTCATGTCACTGTTTCTGTGCGCTCAAGTACACTTACACCTGATGTAGGACAAATGTAGGGAATTGGTTATACTATGAATGTATGAAAGTAGTATGTTGGTTTCCCAATACACATAGTAATACAAATGTGTGTGTATAAATCAGGGAGAGGAGAGCTCTGTAGTATGTTAATTTCCCAGCTTGCAAGAGTTTATGACAGTTTCTTACCTACAAAGCTGAACATAGCTCAACTGGCATCTATGACATTCAGTCAGAGGCTCAGTAATCTTCCCGCTCTTGCTTCCTGTCTAGAATTACAAAACCAGGGAAGGGGAGGGAGCTCAAGTATCTAGCAGTCCAAAATGGAGTCTGGTGGGCTCCACTGGTTCTGGTAGGTCACCCTACCTGTGGTAGGGAAGCTGGCTATAATGAATTAAGTGGCCCTATAAGTCAGATGTTCCTTGGCTGCTCTGGTTCACTCCAATTTTGCATGATAATATAACACATGGATAAAACAACAATAAGGCATCTAAATGTTTTAGCATAGTTATCACCTATAGTATGTTCCTATGTTCAGGGTCCAAGCCACCCCAGGGGTGTGTGTGTCCCAGCCTCAGGACAGGACTCCCTCACTGGCGGAGGTGGGGGTGGGGAAAGACACGCTGGGGGGCCCATAGCCTTACAGCTTTGTAATAGCTATGTAAGATTATATGGGGGTGAGTGTTCCTTATTTTATTTATTTATTATCTATTTTATTTATTAAACGTCTCACAAAACAAATTTCTCTAGGTTTTTTACAATAGCTTACCTGTATGTGCCCTATTCCTAAGAATAAGGGAGAATGTGATCCCTGCCCCCGCCACCATACACACATTATTCCTGTCCACCAGTTTGCAAGAATCCACAGTTTCATTAGCAGATGAAGAGTTCATCCATTTCAAAGTAGAGTTAGGTACAACGTGCTTCATTCCCTAAAAGCATAGCTCAGCTCTTGAGTTCCACTTCTAACACATCTTTGTATCGAAATAAACTCCTAGGGATTACCAGCCTTCCCATAATGCTACACTGGTAATTCCCAGAACTATACCAGTGTATTAATGTGCAAGAAAAAGTGCACAATCATGTACATGCTATGAAAATAACTGATAATACCAATGGTATTGTACAAGAGCTATTTCCTTCCACTTTTCAGTCAACCAAAGGAAATAGCTGAACCTGAGGCTGAAGGCTAAATTGTTGACTGCTGAATTTTTAAAAATCTACTTTACATGGATAAAGAGAAGCTAATGGTATACTGTACCAGGAAAACATAAACAACTTTTTTTTGTACCTGAAACCTGGTCCATAAACTAAAAAGTTAATATGTTTAAGACATATTTTTTTCACGTTTGAATTTTGAAAAACGATATGGCTATATAGGGAACTATAACAAAAAGCAGTTAAAAGATTTGAAAGGCAAAATCAAAGCTAGTATCCATAATGTATGTACGTACTTAATTAAATTAAATACAAATGTATAATCACTCTTGTAACATATCCTTAAAACATTTTGGAGTTTTACCATTTTTACTCATATCAGTAAAACTGTAATAGCAGAAAAGCTTTTTTTTTTTAAAGATTGGGATTTTTGAGGGAAATCCAAAATCTTATTGGAAATATTGCAGTGATACTGCATCCCCTTCATACCAATTGAATTTATGATGAAAGTACAATAAAAAGCAACAATTAAATTCTCCTTATCTGAAGATCACCATCAAATTTTGAAAAAAACAAAATCTTGTCCAAGATATCTACTGATGTTGGAAGAAACCCCCTCATGTGAAGCTTGTGAAGTTCACATGAAAAGCTGAATTTCACACATAAAGTGTCTTCAAATTTTAGGGAGTACCACCAACTTTGGGAAATCCAAGATTTGCATTCACTGATACTGAAATCCTCCTGGAACAAAGTTTTATGAAAATCCACTGTAAAACAATAATCGACTGAAACTAGTTGGGGGATTAGCTTCCACAAGTTGGTAGTAGGTCTGTCTGTCTATCAGGGCATACATATCTAGCCGATTCCTCCTCTTCCAAATAGGAAGCAGATTTTCTCCACAAGTCCTTACATTAATATACATACACATAAATACACACTCACAGAAAACAAACTTATCATTAAGTTCCTTGGGTTAATTATTCTTGTCCAATTTTGAGTTGTACCTCAAAATGGGTTGTATCTCAGATCAGCTGATATATGATCTCAGATGACAAATTTGTTTGTCATCTGAGATCATATATCTCAGACCAGAAATCACACTTTGCATGTAGATTATTTTTGTAGAATAAAAAGACATGCTGCACATTCAACACTGAAGTGACTCTGCAAAGACTGTAAGACTGTGACACAAGCTGAGAAAAATGAAACACACAGTTGTTCCCAACCCTACCCGTTTTACTATATTGATACAGTGAGAAAAAGAATAAACTATGGTGGTTTGGTTGATGACCACCATTTATTAATGAGAACGGACAAAGAATTTGCTCAGGCTGAATTTTAAAATCTTGTACAATCTGATATAGTGCAGGTTTGTACATTTTCTCACTACATAAATATAGCCAACCAGGAAGCCACTGAAATAGAACAGTGGAAGAATGGCACAGGATCTTCCCCTTCACTGCACAGATAGCCTTTGGCATGAACAGTCAGTTAAACCAGGTACCTGTGCAATTAGGCACTCATGTGCATGGTAGAAGCGAAGAGCAGCAACAACTCTGAGCTCTCCCACCACTCTAAATTGCAGCTCTGCCCCCAGTTGAATGTATAGACTGAGGCTTAGACAAAATCATCTAGTTAAAGGTATCATCTGATATATTTGCCTCTCAGGCAGCCTGATCGTCAGGAAGGCACTGCTTAATTCTTATATGAACTTTTCATTTCCAAGCATGAACCCCTCAGAGCTGACACATACAGCTGTATGAGAATTGCATACATACACTTTGAGCAGATCCAAGCCTCTCTTCCTCTAGCCACCAGTATCAGTTTCAGTTATAGCTATCGGGGGAGATAGCTATAACTGTAAGCTATCGGGGGAGAGGAAATATAATGCGGAGAGAACCATACCAGATGATGGGTTGAATCCAAAAAATGTGAGTGAAAGGAAAATAGCTACTGTTAGCACTGTTTTGCAAATGCTTGCACGGACACTAATAAAAAAGTTCACACAGTGCTATATTAGGTAGGTAGTACGTAGATAGGTAGTAGGTTCTACAGCTGTTCTGATGCTTCCTCTTGTACAAGCAGAACAATAACTTTGGATTTTGTTTCATTTTTTTCATGCAATGCTCTAGCACAAGTTGTATAGCAGTCCTTCCATAAGTGGAAGATACCTTATGAATGTGCAGAAGGGTTTTTGGATCCAACCCCATGACAGCAATAACAATCTGAAAGAAAATGTTTATTCTGGGGGCCATTTCACACTGATTAAAATCTGGGGTTTCCATTATGAAATATGTATACACTCAACAGGATGCTGCAGTCAATCACAGGTGCCTGATGTGTACCTACATTTTACATGTGTGTGCCAACATGTGGCTTGTTACATCCAAAACTACATTTCTAGTTCATGAAATGTGTGAAGTGGCCCCAAATCTGTGTTATAGTCTAAGTCTGTGACATGGAGATGAACTTGAATTTTAAACTTGTCAGCTAGAGCATTCATAAGATGAAAACAAAAATAGATGTTTAACTGGAATTGCAGTATAATTTAAATCTACTTTCATTATAAGGCTCTCCATTATAGTACACTGCCTGATATAAAGCATCTTTATCTAGCTTCTATCTGTAATAATAAACACAATTACTCATTGTACAATGAGTAATTCTCACTGAGGTGGTAAAGCCCATGTATCGGCTGTACTACCTCAGCATGCAGGTGAGGATTCATATACAACTACATGTGTATGTGTGCGTGTGTGTATATATATGTATGTATGGATATGTATAAGTATGTATGAATGTATGTATGTTCACATATATATGTGTGAACATTCTGTCCACACAGAAAACGAACATGCCGACGGTTAGAATCCCTAGTTTTCTATGTATAGAGGAGCATTCCGTCACATGAATCCCTACCTGCAGCCTGAAATAGTGGAGCCCCCAGACACCCATTTACTACCTCTGTGCGAGCTAGGCCACAATAATGAGATAATTGCCACAAAAGAGGGCACTGTATTAGAGTCTACTTTGTTTTAAAGGTGCCATTTTGTGACCAATTTCAGACAGCAGGTTTTATATGCCAGTGTTCTGTGGCACTCTTTTGTTTTCACATTGGTAATGAAATGATTCAGTTAAAAGCTAGAAGTTTACTGTTTCAAAAATAGTGAGCTGGAGAGGAATTTAATGTATTTAGTTCTAAAACTGTTCTCGTATACAAACCTGGAGTTTTAGTTATTGTTTCATTTACTTCTCTCACTCCTTTACCTACAAGTAAAAAGACAAATTATCATTTTTATAAACATACGTTTTTTCTGTATAGAATGTTGATACATAATGCTTGATTGAGGCAATTGTGTGTTCTCCAATACACCTACCATTTATAGCAGGAATAACTAAAATCTATATTACATATTCAAGCAGGTATAATTCTACACACTCATCAGAAAAAAAAAATCTCTTGGGAGTCCATTTGTGTTGTGGCAAGCTTGCTGATTGCAGAAATAATTACTGTTCTCATTTCTAAAAAATGATTCGTTTTATATCAACCACAGTGCTGTAACAGAGAGCCTTATATTAGCGATGAAGATATTGTACTTATATGTCAACAATAGTTATACACCCTTGAAACCTACAATTAGATTATACTGAGCTAATGGTATAATTAGAAACCAGAAACAGTCAGAACAATGATAATATTTCATAATGCATGCTACTGGTGGCCAAAACCTTTGAGAATTGTGTTATATCAAATGTCAACTGCAGTGCATATGCAGCCCACATGTCTTGGGGTGGTTTTGCCACTAATCTAGTAACAGCACAGTCTTGGTCATATTTACAGAGAAGTCCCACTAATTTCAATGGGGCTTATAATCCCTATTAAGTGCATGTAGGATTGCAGTGCAAGGGGTGGGGTGGGGGAAGACAACAGTGCAGCATAGGAAAACTGGCAAAATTCGAGCCTGATTCTGTGCCCTAGCCAGGCCCATTCCTTTCACCCTGCTCTTCTCCAAAAATGCCACAAATACCTGTTGCCCATGCTCTGTGTGTCCATGCATGCTTCCTGTTGGCAACCCATGCTATAAGCCATATTCTGTAGTGCATTGCCTTAGCTGAAGTACAATGTACAAGATCTGCATTTTTGACCAATACATTCATTAAATATTAGACTATTTAACATTCATTAAATAGTTCCAGCAAGGTTAATTATTTTTCCCTTCCCACCCCCTTTTTTTTTGCCATACTATATTTTTGGTGGGAAGACATTTATGAAGCCACAGCATTTCATGAGTTCTACTTTCAGGAATTGATCAAACCATTTTGCTAAGTAAGAGTGCACTACTATAGGAGTATGGTGCAGGCCAAATTGGGCTCTTATATTGTAAGTATCTGACAGCAGCTTTGCATGAAGAATGCTACTGTCCTTGGTTTCTGTACTGTGTTCTCTTTACATTCTCCACAGCTCAGATCTTGTTATAGCAAAATGAAATGTTCCCATTTATGGGTTTAAAATAATGGAAGCAAAATGATGCTGCTGTCTGTACTGCAGCACAGTTCAAGTATGGGATTAGTGGAAGCCTAGCCCGGGTCAGTGAAAATGATATATGGCACAGTTAATACAATGAGGCTGTGCAGAATGGGTCAGGATAGAGCCTACTCAGCCAATTGCCCAAGTACAAATACTACCCTGAATTAGTCCACGTATGTCAATATAACAATAATTCTTCCAGTTATGTTTTACCAAAACTAAACAAAAGACATACTAGCCTCTTCATATTTTGCTTGCTGGGGTCTTAATGAACCTTCTATAATGCTTAGCATTGTTCCGTTAAAAGAATAAATCTTGAAATGTTATCTCAAATTGTTCCATCAGAATCAATAAATTTATTTATATATGTGCCATGTAGGAAAGCTGTCTGAGGTACAAAGTATAAGAGGACTTTATGTTCAGATATAGGCCATAGTTAAAGACACAATGTTAAATGACAAAGAACAGTGGCAGACATCAACTAAGTTGGGTCACATAATGTTACAGAGTAGAGTCCTGAGGGCAAATTCTTAGCAGGGGTGTCATTGAGTCTATCTTTTTGCTTGTGCTGTTGATTTTTATATTGAGAAAGAAACATGTAGATTTATATGAAAACGTTATCTTTCATATAAATGAAAAACAAAAACATACATTTATTTTACCCAGCGTTCTTGCAGGACTCCACAAGCTTGTCAGTCATTAAAAATGTTTACTTCCTTAGTATTATACATAAATTAAACACTAAAGAGACACACATGAAAAACGTTAAGACTTGCGACACAAACTGAGATTAGGAAATGTACAGTTACAACACACTTTCCCCTTTGGCTAAATATTGCTGAGTGTTACCTGTAGTTCTTCTCTGAGAGGGGGCCACACAAAGACATTAATATGACAGGCAAGCAGAGTGTCCATCTGACCTGACAGGAAACTATAGCAAGCTGGTGTCAAGAGCTGCAGAGACACCCCTCCTACTACCTTTCAGCAGCCTGAGGCAAGCCAGGCTATATGATGGAGGAGGAATGCCACTCCCTCTTTAGTCCCAAGTCCACCAGGCACCAAAGTAATAAGTACACGGGCGTAATGAAAAAGGTACATATGCCCACATGTGGTGGAGCTGTAAAAATATTCTGGAATTTTGGCAGAAAGTGTTTGCAGAAATATCAGAAATAATTGGAATGGAATTAGAAGTCTGCCCAAAATTAGCATTGTTAACAATAACAGAAAAGTTTAAAAAATACAAAACAATTGATTGTGAATTTGTTAACAGCAGCTAAATTAATGATAGCTAGGAAATGGAAAGTTCAACATGTCTTTTCAATCACTGAATGGTATAAAGAGGTATGGGATATCGCGCTAAATGATAAATTAACTTGTAATATTAAGTGTCAAAAAGGACAATTGGAGAAAGACACTTTTGTGAACATTTGGGGTAAATTTTTGGGTTGTGTGTTGGTGAAGGGGAAGGGGAATGAACATTGTCAAGATTTGTTACTTTCTTTGGAATATATATATATATATATATATATAATATAAATATTTTAGGGGAGAAATATAACTTGGTCTCAAGAGGTGGGGGGTGCACAATGTTTATGTTGTATTTTTGTGTTTTTTTTTCATTATAAGTTGTATGATTGGAAAAATTCAATAAAACATATTAAAAAAAAAAAAGTACACGGGCTCCTAAGGGGAAGTGTTTTAGAGTTTAGTTTTTAGAGTTTCATGTTTAGATTTTATGGTTGTTTTTATCTGTTTTAGTCCTGAGTTGTGCCGTGTTGTTTTGTACTGTATTCTGTTAGGTTTTTGAACTGTATTTTATTCTTTTAGCTTTTACAGTATAATCCATCCAGAGAACATTTGTTATTCAGTGGATTAAACATATAATCAATAACTAAAACCAGAGAGCAATCCTATGGCTCTCAGATGGCATCTAGGGAGCCAGATATGCTGCAGATCCGTCTGCTACACAGAGCTCTGACCACAGAGGATGAGTCAGATTGTGGATCTTCCACCCTCCCACTCCCAACCACTGAAGAAAGCTCTTCAGCAGCCCCTCTTCCAAGGCCTCTGTTGCAACCTTGGAAAAGGATGGGGAGGGTGGAAAGGGTGTATGCTGGTGGGAAGGGAGGAGAGAGGAGAGGACCTGGATCCACCAGATCCACAAGTCTCTCTGTTCCCAGTCCTGCATCCAGGAAGGTAGGACTAGGAGAACCAGATGTACCCCTGAGCCCATTTACCTAAAATGCGTCTAGAGAGGAACGGGAGCCTTTTTAGTCTCCCGTTCCTCTCTAGACGCTTCTCCCACCCTTGGAACCCTCTGTCTATCGAGCATCAATCCTGTTGCATTGTGCCTCTAAGTGGGTGGGACTGTTGTGTGACTCCTGAAGAACAACAGTTACAAGGAAGCTGTTTTCTTCTCTAACCGATGACATACACTGATACACATATGCATGCGCGTGATCAAGTCTTGGGGGATTAGCAGAATGCTTTCCATATAAACCCTGAAACTGTTCTAAGCTAACTGCAAGAGAAGGGAAGTAAGGCCAGCTTCTCCTCTTTTCAAACGGGCCAGTACCATTCTCATGCCTACTGCATAGATCACAGGCAGCACTCTCTTGGACAATAAGAAATTCCTGAGGAAGCTTGATAACACAGTGACTCGCATGAGGATTAGTTTCACAGTATAATAGTTGACTAACTATAGTTTTAGAGGTCCACATCTTTAGGATTAGTTTCACAATTTAAGAGGTCACCACCTATAGTTTTAGGGGCAGGCACCATCCTGAACCTCCCGTTGATGTCTAAATCAGAAACAGCAAAGCACAATCTATTCTGGAAGATAACATTATAGGAAGGCGGGGACCAATATGACATGCAATTTTGTGTAACTTTGCCCCAATGTTTGATTGCGTTGCATGGCCCTTGTCTATTAGTGATGCTCTCCACTGGAGGGACCAGGAAACAAGAGGCAATCTAATCAGATGTCCCTACATTTAACATTTTTCCATGTTCAAGGTTGCATCATTCCTGATTTTCTTCCACTGGTATCAAAGTGCCACCAGTTGCACTTTGGGGGTGGGGGGCTTCCACAACCCAACCATGAGGTCTGGAAGGAGAAAAGACACCGATATATATTGCACACACACATATATATATATATATATATTGCACAAAATAACAAATGTAGTATTTACATAATAAATGGGGGAAACATTATTTCTGTGTAACTGGTCATAGAATCAGAAATCCCTGTCCAGAAATCAACTGAGTTCTCATCCACTGTGGGCATACTCATTAGATTACAACTATGCTGACTCCATCTTTTCAATTTCATTTTCACTTTCATTGTACAACCACTTGGGGTATGCTTTTGACTGCTTCCTTGTAATTCCATCTAGTTTTCACCCATAAGAAGCCAGTCTGTAAAGGTTGATTGGTTTGGGAGCTTCAATAAACTGTGTCCTATCGGCTATGCCAGGGAATGAACAATTCTCTGGAGCCTTAAGAGGCTTTTGTACAGCTCCATCTAAATTGTGAGTAATGCCCAAGAGTGATGAAAAGTAGAGAAACATGTACAATTTTCATATGCCAGTTGTTTGAGAAAAGGTTCTCCCTTATCAAACAAAACGGTAACTCTACAGATTCTAAATGGCTAGGATATTTCCATGGGCCTTCTGTTTCCACCCTTAGATGTAGATGTTTTAGCCCAGTCAGAGAGAGCCTTCTAGGCTAGCTAGTGTATCATTGCTCATCACTGCTTCTCATAGAAATGCATGATTCTAATAGAATATTCCAGATTTGAATGGCACAATGCTGGCTTCTATCAAGATCAGACTTTCTAGAATCTTCCCCAAATAAGCTGAGCATGTGTAGAGACAGCCTGCAGACATGCTTTTTTGAGCTTTCCTGGTCCAGAATTTTTGGGATGTCAGAAGGGAAGAGACTAGCCTCACTTACTAGAATAAGAGTTGATTCTGCCTCATGACCAAATCCTCCCATAGAGCCTGCCAATTTTACCCTGGATAATCATCTGGATGGTGGTCAATATGAGAATGTATTTGATGTGTGCTTTGGCTGCAGTCAGGATACAGGTACTGGTTACCAACAGGGTGTGTCTGTGCCAGAGCATCATTGCCCCAACTGCCTAGCCTGAAACTCCTCCAAAGCACTCAGGTTCAGGGCCCATGACTGGCGCAGTAGGGGCAATAAGGGTAGTAACTAACAACAGGCCTGCATCATGATGCTCCTCTCTTCAACTGTAAAAGGTATCTAAAATTACCTCCTCCCTGCTATCTTGACTACAAGTGTATTAATAGAAAGGAAAGAGCAAAGCATGGCCTACACTCACAGTATTATTTCTATCAGCCTGACACTGTTGCATTTTGCAAAGGTGCTAATGGCTGTGAGTCTTGTGAGCAGAACTTTTGTCTGCTGGCCACAGGAGGTATCACTAAGCATGAAGGATCTTTCACAACAGGAAAAGAGATATATGCGTGTGATTATCAAAGCCAAACAAGGATACCTTTACAGCATGGTGAATAATAATAATAAGAGAGACACCCCAGCCATAGTCCAAACAGGTAAAGGAATAAATATGCTATTGTCAGCACCATGAGCTCCATAACGGGGCAAAGATAACTTCTTGCTGTTGTGTCTACAATAGGTGTGTTGCTGGATACATTATTCCTGCCAAAGAGAAGAATGAATATGTATGTGGCCTCAAGTCCCTACAAGAGACAGGAAAGGCAAAGCCACTTAGATTCAGAAGGAATTCCTCTCACCTCCCACAGTATTTGTAAGCTTGGCTTTCTTGCTTTTGTTTTCTCAGCTAATAAATTTCTCTCCCTTTCTTCTTGTTCCTCCTTTTTTCTCCTTTTGACACTTTTTCCCATGAGAAGGAGCCTGAGTGACACAGGGTTTCACCAATGATGGTCCCACAGGTTGCAAAAGAAATAAAGAGGGAGTGGCCCTCCTTAGCAGTCAAACAGCTCAAGCTCTCAATCGCAACAACTCATGACATTGCTTACCAAAGTTTCCCACTAGGTGGCCCAGCCTAGCAGCTGAGCACCCATATATGTAATTTGTGCAGACCGTTCAAAGAAGCAATATATATTGTCTTCAGTCTTCAAAACAGCACACCACTGTGATGGGTTTGTTGTTTGCTTGTTTGTTTTCATTATTCTGGGTCCATATGCTTAGAAAGGAATAATGTATCACAAACAGATAAAAATCTGTTTTTATCTTTTTATATCAGTTTTTATCTTTTTCTTGTTCACTGCTCTGGAATCTGCTTAGATATGGAGCAGTATACAAATACTGTAAATAAATAAACAGATACACAGGAGGCATGATTTATACACATACACACACACACCTTTTAGAATGAATAGCATTAGACTTGTTAGCAAGTGGAAGAAAACTGAACCATTAATTTTATCAGCGACTTACTTTTACAAACAGGTGATTTCCCTGTCCATTTCATATCTGGCTTACACGTCCGATGTTCTGATCCACCAGCAAGAAAAAATCCTGGCTGACATGTATACACCAAAGTGTAGCCTAAGGTAGGTAGATCTATCGCTTTTACATCCACATTTGCTGGTGTCTCTGGCTGTCTGCAAGCATGGGCTGAAAGAGATTAAAGGGATTTGGGGTTGGGGGAAGGAGTAAAAAAAGTAGAAATTAGACCATATCCAGAATAAGTAATGAACATTTTATTACTCAAAACAAAACAACTTCATGTTTTGAATTGCTTGACGTACTGTTTCTGTGTTGCTGTTCATATAATGGACAAAGAAGCAATGAAAGAGAGAACTGTGAAAAAGAAAGAATAAAAGGTATTCAGAAGAACACCTTTTTCCTGCACACTACACACTGAAGATTATTAGGAAGGTAATCAAGAAAAAGAAGAAAATCAAAGCACATGCCATTGCAAATTAGGCAGTGATCAGTTCTGTGAATTACTGAGCTGTCTTCACTCTAAGCATCACCTTCTATTTCAGTGACTCAAAGAACCTTGAAAATTGCAGAGTGATTTCTCTGCTAAATAAATTCATTATAAACCTCTACAAAATAAAGGTTCCATAGAAAGGTTTTTACTATGCTACACTGGCTACAGAAGCCACTGTAACTATACTTCTCTTCTCTTTTGTGCCCTGTTCATTTACGACATCTCAAAGTTAATTTGAAATGAGATAAGAACCTAAGGTCACTTTTGTTTCACATCAACATATTTTACTGAATATGCACTCTGATGTCTTCTAACTGTCAAAGAAACCTAAATGTACTAATCCTCAAGCAGTCTGGTACAATTTCACACACAGCCTGGCACCCTACACTCCTGCTTTGAGTATAGGGGGGCAGGATTGAAGGACACTCATCCCTGGGGCAAGAGCCTCATTCACATCAACACTAAAATTCTTGGTATGGAGTAAAATGGCCCAAAACTGTGATACTAAAGGAAAAACATTCTTGCAATTGCACATACAATCACAACAGTATTACTTTTTCATTGTTCTACCAACGTGCACTTGTGTGTCAATAATGTCAAGGGAGGAAAAGATATGAGTAAACTGAAGGAACTGAGAGCAGAGGCAAGAAGTGCACACACAGTGCCCTGTAAATAATCCAGAAATAGAAGAACAATGGGAGATCTCCTAATGCACTGGTTCCATTTCAGAAAACAAGTCCAGGTAATTCAGAACTCTAAAACCCAGAGAGACGTACAGATGAGCACAATTTTGGAAGGATCCCCTATCCTTCCCAGGGATAACTTGAGACCTCCTTCTCACCCCTCACAGGGCTGAGGGGGCAATGGTCACATGATATTGTTTTCAAACAAGGATCGCTTGCCCTCATTTGAAATCTCCAATGGTACAGTCACATGACAAGGCTGTACATGTAAACAAATGAAATGTTTGAAACAGGTCTGCACCAAAATACTCCACAGTTGCCTGAATCGCACGAGCAAATCCCATTTCCGGGTAGTATCCTTATGTCATCTATTAAAAGTGCATTCATTTATCCTGTTTTATTTTTAAATATATATATAACTGAATATCTTTACTTACGAATGCATTCAGGCTGTATGCCACTCCATGTTAAATTTGCAAGACAAGTGCGTGTAGTAGAACCCTGTATATGATAACCCTTCCTACATCTGAAAAAGACTCTGCTGCCAACCTAAAAAGTTAAAAATAAAATTGAAGGGAGAAACAACAATGGAATCCTGCAGTTTCACATCTTGGCCGCTACAGTGAAATATCACTTTGGACATTTCTTTTATTTTGAATTTCTATAGGGTAAACTCATACAACCAATCCCCAAGAGCCCTGGATAGTCTTAACCTTCCTCCCCATTTGGTCTGTGTTAAGTGAAAAAGTTCTGTGATGAATGATATACAGCTGGCACTTCAAATGAAAAGTCCATCACATACAAGGAGCTAATAATCATCATATGTTAGAAACAGGTTCATTGTATCCACCAGCATCAATATTCTTTTTAAAAGAAATGTAAACATTACCTGCCAATGTTAAGGGCATTTGTACATCAGCTGTTCTTACTCTTCAACTATAGCTTTAACTAATTAAGGAGAAAGGGTTAAAAATGTTTCCCTTAAGACAGGGCTCTCCAACCTTGGGTCCCCAGATGTTGCTGGACTCATCATCAGGCGATCACTCGTGACCGAGTAAGATTGTCTTCCAGGATAAAAATTTACAAAAAGGAAATTTTAAAAGGAGGAAATTCTAAAGAAAAATTGTGTAGACTCTAGCGATGGCTCCGTAAGTGACTGTGGAGGCCAATTCTAGATCCACACAGCTTCCCACAGTGAGGACACAGGTTACCAGATGGAAGATGGTCCTGTAAAGGATTCATTTGACGTGCTTTTCACTTAGCAGCACGTTTCTCCCTTTCACCTTGCACTCAGGCTCAAAGTCCATAGAACCTTTGTGAAAGGCCAACTTCCAGTTAGATCGTTCATGGGCCAGAGCTTCCCACTTTTCGATGTTTATATTGCATTTTTTTAGATTAGCCTTAAGAACATCTTTAAACCTCTTATATTGACCACTGATATTCCGCTTTCCATCCTTGAGTTGGGAATAAAGTAACTGCTTTGGGATACGGCAGTCAGACATTCGAACAACATGACCGGTCCACTGAAGTTGGCGTTGAAGGATCATTTTTTCAATGCTAGTAGTCTTTGCTTCTTCCAGGACACTGACATTTGTTCGCCTATCTTCCCAAGTAACTCGCAGGATTTTCCGGAGGCAACGTTGATGAAATCTTTCAAGGAGGTGGAAGTGACGTTTATAGATAGTCCATGTTTCGCAGGCATACAATAAGGTTGGCAATACAATGGCTTCATAAACCAGTGTTTTGGTCTTCTTACAAATATCCCGATCCTCGAACACTCTATGTTTCATTCAAGAAAACGCGGCACCTGCGGAGCTCAAACGATGCTGGATTTCACTGTTGATGTTAGCTGTAACAGAAAGATAGCTGCCAATATAGAGAAAATGATCGACATTTTCCAGTATTGTCCCGCCAAGCTGGATAGATGGCATCATCAAACGGTTAGCTTGCACTTGCTGATGAAGCACTTTGGGGTTTTTTATGTTAAGTGAGAGACCAAGTTTTTCGTATGCTTCTGCAAAAGCATTTAGGATAGTTTGGAGATCATCCTCTGAATGTGCGGAGACCACATTATCATCAGCATACTGAAGTTCCACAATGGAGGTTGTAATTACCTTACTTTTTGCTTTCAGCCTGCTGAGATTAAAAAGCTTTCCATCTGTTCGATATATAATTCCCACAGCAGTGGGAAGTTTCCCCTCGACAAGATGTAAAATCATGCCGTTGAAAATAGCAAATAATGTTGGGGCGATAACACATCCCTGTTTAGCACCTGATCCCACTTTAAATGGAGCACCATGAGAGCCGTTGTTGTCCAAAAACCAAAACCGTTGCCGTCATGTTGTCATGGAGAAGTCGCAAGATATTCACAAATTTATTGGGGCATCCAGTTTTCATAAGGATAGTCCAGAGAGCTGTACGGTCTACAGTATCAAAGGCCTTAGCCAAATCAATAAATGCCATATAAAGGGGTTGATTTTGCTCCCAGCATTTTTCTTGGAGCTGACATGCAGTAAAAATCATGTCTACTGTCCCTCTAGAGGGGCGGAAACCATATTGAGTTTCAGGGAGGATCTCTTCTGAAATAGATAGAAGACGGTTTGCGAGAATCCTAGCAAATATTTTACCTGCGGTAGCTAAGAGTGAAATGCCCCGATAGTTTCCACATTCTGTTCTATCACACTTCTTAAGGAGAGTGATAATTATGGCATCCCTGAAGTCTTCTGGGATCTCTCTTATCCAGATTTTTTCGATGAGTTTATGAAGATGTTGTACAAGTTCGGGGGGCCCTTCTTTAAAGATTTCAGCAGGAATCCCATCTGGCCCACTAGCTTTGTTGTTCTTCATTTGATTAATGGCTTTTTTTACTTCATCCAAAGTGGGGAGTATTGCAAGTTCCTCTCTAATTTGTTTTTGCGGGATTTGTGAAAAAATCTCATTATCCACCTTAGATTTACGATTTAAAAGGTCATAATAATGCTCTTTCCAACGCAGTGCAATAGACTCTTTGTCTTTTAAGAGTTTGGTGCCATCTTTTGATTGTAAATGGTTTGTAGTACCATAGGTTTTTGGTCCATAAATGGCCCTTGTGGCCTTAAAAAAGCCCCGTACATCATGAGATTCTGCAAGTTGTTGAATTTCTTCAGCTTTCTTTTTCCACCAAGTGTTCTTAAGTTCTCTTGCTCTTTTTTGGACCTCAGCCTTTGAACTAGCATAGATTTTTTTTCTTGGCAGACTACAGCTCCCAGAATCCCTTGCCATTAGCCATGCTGGCTGGATATGCTGGGAGCTGTAGGCCAGCAACATCTGGGGACCCAAGGTTGGACAGCCCTGCCTTAAGAAATATTTTTCTCCTGGCTCAAGAGGGGGAAAAAACGTGGTGGCAAAATCTTTCTTTCCACCATAAAAGCCCATGGTGACTGTCCAGCAGTTATAGTTGCAAACATATCCTTCTCTATCTATTGATAGACATTATTTATTTATTCTATTTATAAGACACCAACAAAACAAATTGTCTAGGTATCATACAATTTCGAGATTCAGTTGCACTAGTAAGAAAATTGTATAGCAAACAAAAGTAGTCTGTCAGCTACTTTTTTCCATTTCTACCAGCAGAAAAATGGGGTAAAAGAAAGAAGAGAGATAATTTCTGTATTTTTAACATTTAAGAAGTGATTAGATATTACGGTGATGCAAAAGGCAGATAGAAGCTGTGTTGGGAGTCAAACCTCCAGAAGAGGCACCTTGAATTATTGACTTAAAACCTTTGCTTTTTTTTTTTTTTACTGTGGTAGAACTTGATATATTGATAAATCAACAGAATGATAACTTAGCTGTGGTGTTTATGTACTTTTGTAACAATTTCTCAATTGCTCTCAGGACAGACCCTCAAGCTGATGCCTTTATGCATAATTGAGGGATTATATGGAGAGCACACAATCAAGCAGTACTTTGACCAATATGCATAACAATTTTAACTTCAGTATTTGTGCTTGCAATTCATTGTAATGCACCAGTTAAATGAAATCACTTGATGAATCATCTATTGGGACCTCACACAAAGATCACAAATGTTAATTGAACAGAAACCATTCTGGACTAGGCTCTTGTTATTCTTATGGCTATTGTGCATACTGAGATTTTTTCCTTCACTTGGGAAAAAAATGTTTTGCTCACATCATTGTGAGAGCTGTAAGAAGGCTTCACACATGACTCCTCCAGTGAAATTAATGGAGAGGCCTGCTTGCAAATGGTGGAAGAACACATTCTAAAATGTATAGGAGTTTAAATGCTGAAATAAACGCAGCACAAAACCTAGGTGTCAAGCAAACAAAAATCAGGGCTCCTAAACCACACATACACCCAAAATGTAACAGCACAATTAGAGTCCCATGTTGCAAAAAGTTTATTACCTCATAGCCTCTAGAACTGTTCTGAATTCCATAGTGAGGCGTACCAGGGTCTGGGCAACTGTTGTGAGCAGGATCTGTGATTGTAAATAGAGGAGGTATGGAATGGATTAGGAGATTGTTCTGCAAGGATAGATTAGTTTTATAGCATAATTAACAAAGTTTCTGAAGACATTAATATGCATATTTACTAGGGTTATGTGTTGTACATAACAAGTGGATTTAATAAAGTCATAATAAGACATGTGCCAAGTTAAAACCATACCTCCTGAATGACCCGGGGCACTATTTCATTAAAAGGGTGACATCCAACATTGCGCAAGCAAACTTCTGCTCACACAACAGAACTTTCCTGTTCTCTCCTCTCTTCCTTCCTGCAGCCCCCCTTGTCCCCCAAAAATCTGTTCTTGAGAGTCCCACAACCCTCCAGAGAAGATTGGGGGGCAGGGGGCTGCAAAAGGGAGGGGAAATTCACTTCACTGGCAGACGCTATTGGATTTCACCCAATATGTATACTGCATAAAATAAACATTAGGTGGGATACACATTATTTGGATTCTCTTCAATTGTGATTACATTGACCCCTTCTGACACTTGACTACACTCATCCTCCAAAATAATTAGTAGTCTAGAAACCATGTTACATTTTATTTTCCCCTTCTAGTATTACAGAACCAGTACAATCATACTTGTGAATTTAAACACCACTTTTATGTGTCAAGGAATGGCACATTTTTATTTTATTTATTTATTTATTTATTATATTTATATCCCGCCTTTTTCCCTTCAAGGAACCCAAGGCGGCTTACATAATCCTCCTCCTCTCCATTTTATCCTCACAACAACCCTGTGAGCTATGTTAGGCTGAGATTCAAAGTCACCCAGTGAATTTCATGGCCGAGTGGGGACTAGAACCAGGATCTCCCGAGTCCCAGTCCAACACTCTCACCACACTAGAGTCTCTTATTTTTTATATATTCTTCTTTAAAACTTAGGTATGAATGAAAAGAAGAGAAAAAACCTCTCTGTAAGTTCCACCTTTAAAGAGATAACTCCATCCTTAAAGGCGCCCTAAAATAATTTTAAAGGTGCAATATGCATGTTTAGACAGAAAAAAAGTCCTACAATTCCCAGCGTTCCCCAACTCCCAGCATGCTGGGAGGACTTCTTTCTGTCTAAACAATCACGGGGTTATGCCCTAAATGAATGAAGAAATGAAAAAAAAATCACTGTGTGAGCCAAACAGAAGGATAAATGGCAAGAGAGCTGGATCTAGACTTGTCCCTCTGCAGATGGAAGGACTGACTGCATTCACAGAGGGAACTAGGATCCAGTGGTGGCTTTGTGCTAGAGGAAAGAGAAGCAGCAATTTTCACTGATTCTCAATCCCCTCTGCAGCCCTCAGCTTCACCTCCAAATGCTGTTGCAGCTGGAGCAGCTTTTCATGACAGCATTTTACTAGTTTGTAGTAATTTCCAATGCACAGTATTTGTAATCATATAATAGAGAAAGAGGATACCGTATTTCGTATGTCTAGCCTGATTTCAATTTTCAATGTAAGTCAGTCACTTTAATCATTCTGTCACTGGAATATATAACGGCCGTATTTACAAAGCAAATCTTAAAGGCTTCAGAACTCAGGCAGATGGGAGCCTACCACATGACATTAAAAAAAAAAAAGTACTTGAGCAATCAAGGGACTTTTAACATCATCAGCAGTTTCACTGTGCATCTGCTAATGGAAAAATAAAACAATATACCACAAACAATCTTTGATTATTATTTTTAAATAGGTAAGAGCAGACAGACTTGCAGCTGCAGCAGCTGAATAATGGTAGCAAGAAAAAAGGAGACAGTGCCACCTTTGGGGGAAGTGTTGTTTACAAAGGATTGTTAATGTAATAAAACACCTTAGCTCAGAATATGAAAATAAAGTTCAGATTTGCTACCTCGACATTCTATCTCCCTGTGAAGATCAATGCTGAAATATCTTCACATGAGTTTGTTTAGTGCTGCCCTGTAAAAGCAGGTCTATAGATATAGAAATATAATGTGGTACAACCATCCTGGACTGTACGATTCCATATTGCTGGAGGAGCATATGTTTGAATCCTGTCTCATGACAGATAGAAGGATTAGAGCCTAGCCTTCTCCCTGACATACACACCATGTTGGAATATTGATCAGGATGTGTGAGGAATCCGATAGGGAGGTGAAAATCCAACAGATTTTCTCGATTCGGCCCTGCAGATTCCATTCCGTCAATGCTGTGCTGGCGCCAACTCGATCTGACACAGGCAGAGCCAGCATGCGGACTTCCATTTTGCGGACTTCGCAAAAACAGGCTGCGATTTGCATAATATTTTTTTTTTGAGTTGGGGAAATTTGCACAAAATTTGGGCCTCCGGTCTGCAAATTGCCACAGATTGCGGAGTGGAGGCCCAAACTTTGCACAACTCTGAAATTAACTGTCAGAAAATTCAAGATGGCCAAGGTGGAGTGTGTGCATATGCAGTGAGAGGAGGATGCTTCCATACTTCTCATGTTAAATGCTACATCAAGAAGAACAATGACTTGAATCTGATGAGTCAGCCCTGATTTGCGCATATCAACACTTGTGCAAATTGCAATTTGCGCAAATTATGCTAGAGATACGCAGTTCTTGGCTCCAAATTTGCGCAAATATTTTGAGCAATTTTGCAGAAGCCGAACCCCCCCCCCCCCATCCCTGGACTTCGCCCGCTTTTGGCCATTGGTTCGGAAGTGTGTCGAAAGTCTGCTGAGCTCAAACGGAATAAGTTTTCCATTGTTGCACATCCCTAAGATGGCAGAGAATCATACCAAATAAAGGTGCAAGCTACAGCGTTAATTTGATCTTGAAATTTTTAAAGCAGCTAAGGCACAATAACAAGGTTCACTCACAGTGCAGAGCTAATTAACAGCTCTGGTTGTCTCAGAGAGCCTTAGGTGCAAATGGGTGGGCAGGGAATGTTGCCTAACAGCCAAGTGGAGTCAGGTACATTTTCTTTTAGCCTGGATTTTTTGTGAATGACGCATATTCACAATTTTTTTTAGTAGTAGTAGTGTTGGTGGTGTCAGTGGTTTCATCCTGTTAGAAGCCTGGCCTGATTCACTCTGTCGCTTTATACTTCTGACTGCTTAGTCAGGAAATTATCTGTTTATGATTCAGTAAAAATTGCCGAGCCCTTCACGTTCTGGGTTCAGTCTGTTTTATTCAGCCACTTCTGCTAACACACACTACTAACACACTACCCCCTGGCATTCTGAAATGGTACTGTTTATTTACTTATTTATAAATAATACTTTTATACCACTAAATATATATACTTTAAATCCCAAAGCTGTTCTACTGTTTTAGAAGAACTGCACCTTATGCTTTTTCTGAACATGTTGATTGGTTTTAACATTTAGAGTGATAAGGAGAAACTGATCACCTTGGCCAACAGCCTTCAGCAACTTATGGGACAGGCTTAAGGGTAGTTTTACTAAGGCTGGTGAGACTAAGCACCATCTACCTTTCCCACAGGAAACAGGAGGATTCTTGCCTCGCAGTGCTCTGTAAGTTAAGAAAAACTTCCAAGGAAACCATGTTGTCAAAGTGCTTTATTAAGCATTGTGAAGAAGGCAGATGGAGCAAGCCTTGGAGATGCCTTTTGACTTCAGCCAGAGTTTGTACATACACTGTTCTTTGCCCTCTGTAGCTTCTGGGTCTCTCACTGACTGGAGTTCTTTCCTCCTCAGCCTCTCCTCTTCTTTGCCCTTTATATACAGCTTTCCTGCTTCCTGACTCCCTTGCCCTGTGCATGTGCAGGTTCCTTACTCCCAGGCAGGCAGTTATTGTTTATGAGGAGGCTAAATGCAACAGGCAGGCTGGGAGAAGTCTGCTTCTTCCCACGTAGCTCTGCTCCCCAACCAGCCTTCCATTGTCTTCCATCACTCCTCTCATAAAACCCCGTTTCTGTATCTGGGGGCTTTAAGAAAGTGGGGTCCCCCTGAACCCCTACAAATACAGTTAGGCAAAGCAACAGTTCCATGTTAAATAAATCACTAGTTGAGCAGTGGATGGTGAAGTAGTTTGTTAGGCAAAACTGCCAGTGATCTCTGTGTGGCAATCAAGGTGGAAGGTGGTGATGGTGATGGAGGCATGGGGCACCTTAAGTCAGCACTGTGAGAGTGCAAAGTTACTGACTGGATAGTCACCCCTGCTGATATCAGCAGTCCACAACAGAGGTCGGGGGTGGGGGGTTGCCTCTGCTTCCTGATGCTTAAACATATGGGAAGGAATCCCACCTCCCCTTTAGATTGCCACACAGTGGCTAGCAGCAGTTTCACCTGGTGAACCACCTCTCTGGCCACCACTGTGTGTCTTAATACTAGATACATTACTGTTCATTTACCTCTCTGAACATTAAATGAAATTGCATAGTGTTAATACTGGGGGGGGGGGATTCCTCCCCTTTTTGGATCTTCACAGTCTCAGTGATGTGCTAGTGAACTTCGTAGCTCTGGAGCAGATTAACATGGCTGCTAAAGTGGCCTTAAGGGTTTGTTGCTTCACAGGTAGAGAGATGTGTGAAAGGAAGAAAAATATGATTCTTTTAACTGCGAGAAGATATTTCAAAGGAAAAAGATCAGTCACAGGGAAGAATTATTACTTTAAATGGATGGTTCTCCATTGCCAGGGTTTCCTTTAACCTGAGAGCACTGAATCAGTTTAGCGCTGCCAACATAAAAATAAAAAACCCTACCCATAGGGACAAGGTCACCTAACTGTACAGGACTGAGTTACTTGTCATTAATGCTGCATTATTTGCGAGATGGAGAAGACTGTGGAACTGCTTTGTCTTATTGTGTAAGCTGGCTGACTTTTACCCTTGCCAAGTGGGTAGACAGGAGAGGATATAGGAGACTGGGAAAATACTGAGATGAAGAAAAAGGTTGCAGGAAAAATGCTTGAAAGCAAAATTCTATGGTCTGGGATAAAGGGGTTTTTTTGGTGAGTGGATGGGGCAAAAGAACAATCAAAGTGAGAACAGAATACATTCCTGGAAGAAATCGAATCATATTATCCTAGAAAGAAAATTATGAATGTTGTACTAACATAAATTGTGAATAATAAATATAAAAGAACACATGGATTCCATGTTGCCACTCATTTTGGGTCTCAATGTGCTGATTAAATGGATCCACACAGTGTCAATCCACAGTCAATATGTCACAGTTCAGAAGGCAAACAAAGCCATTCTGTGATTTTGTGCCAAGCACCTTACTGGACAACACAATGGAGCAATTCCTTAAGGGTGTGTGCAATCCTATTCATGTTTAGACAAAAAAAAAGTCCTACAACTCCATGGGTGGCTGGGGCTTGCAAAAGGTTGTAGGACCTTTTTCTGTCTAAACATGAATAGGATTGCACCCTAAGTTGATTCCTTCTATCTGTCTAGGAAGTAATTGATTTTTAAATCTAAACATGTTTGATCAAGCCACTGGGGTGGGGGGAACATCTCTCGCAACCCCCCCTTACATTCCCACTGGGGCAAATCCTGACATCAGAAGGATATACAGGTAATTTGCATTTGTATCATGTCGACCTGATTCTTCGAGATGTTGAAAGTCTGCATAAAGAATCTCAAAGGATCAGATGCATTTGATCTTACAAACTGTAGATTTATATGCTAAGTTTCGACAAACCTTTATGAGCATGGGGTTCCATACTTATTAAAAATTAGTATCTTTAGTGCCCAGGTGGCTTCTCCCTTCTTCTATTTATAGGCATCACACTGGCTTTTGCCTGTATCAGAAATTGTATGGACACACAAATGGCTGGGATCCAAAGGTGACTTGTGAGAGTAGAAAGGCACTTCTGCTCATGCAAGGTTTATTTATTATTTATTATTTTATTATATTTATACCCCGCCTTTTTTCCTGCAAGGAACCCAAGGCGACTTACATAATCCTCATCCTCCTCTCCATTTCATCCTCACAACAACCCTGTGAGGTAGGTTAGGCTGAGAGTCAGTGACTGGCCCAAACTCACCCAGTGAGTTTCATGGCCGAGCGGGGACTAGAACCCAGATCTCCCGAGTCCCAGTCCAACCTTCCCACATTGTGCTGATTCTCCACTCCTACTCTGGCCCCTTGTGTCCCATCCCAAGCTGTTCTAGAGGGGCCCCCAACCTTCAAGAACTGACTAGAGGGATGTGAAGGGTGGGAAAGACTGGTTGAGTGGAATTTCACTCACACCTCTCTGGATCCTATCTATCTATCTATCTATCTATCTATCTATCTATCTCTACACACACAATGACATTATTGCCAGCAGTCAGGGAGGCAAATTTACAAATGTACTATTAAAAGGGTATGTCCTTTAAAAGTAACATGTTATACACTCAAAGATTTCTCTTCAGGGAAGGGCGGAAACTGGTAAGGTGTATGGTTAGTGCAACCTTATGCATGTTTACTCAGAAGTAAGTCCCACTGTGTTAAGTGAGGCTTACTCCCAGGTAAGTGGCTACAGGATTGCAGCCTTAAGCACTCAAAATATGCTTCAAGTATGGGTTAGGCTCAGTACCTTAAAGCTTAGTCATATCTACTCAGCATCTGACTATCACCACAGAATGATATGAATAGATTTTGAAGATAGGACAGAGGAACATTTGAATTTAGCTATCTTCACTCACTTTCCTAGACCAACAAGGAGTTTGTCAGAACTATGGGGCACCTTCTTTCCTTGCGCCCTCATAGAGGGAAGCAAGTTGAAATATTATCTAGGTTATACCGTGCTTATTAGAGATTTCAGATTCAGATTGGCCAGAAGTCGCATTCACCCTGTCAATACATTCCTTCTAGCGGTAAGTCAAGATCCAATGTAGGAGAGGAAAACTCATGAATCCAGGCTTTGTTTGATTGTTTGGGGCATATTTGTTCACACTGCTGAATAGTTCACACCATTAGTCACACTATTAGAATAATAGTTCACACCATTGTGGGTGCAGGAGCAGTTCTCTTCCCTTGCAATAGTATTTATTTAAATCTTTTCCAAATCACTTTTCTGATTGCTACACTTTCTTACTGTGATTCTTTCTTACTGAAGTATTCTTTACTGAACCATTCACAGCTTCTTACTACTGTTTCTGCTCCTGACCTTCACAAATGACTTTTATAGATCCTAGGTATCTAATTATCGCTCTACTCCAAATCTTGCCTTCCTATCTTTGCTTCTTCTCCCTGCTATGACTTACTAGCTTTAACAAAAGCTTCCAAACACATGTAATCAAAACAAAATAGGCACCTGCGTGATTTTCTTGCATGATAGTTTAGCCAATGCTATGCGTGGTGTTATCTTCAACTAGATAGGAAAAATGCCATTTCCTGTGTGTAAACTGGCACTTAGCCACAGTACAAATAGATAATTCTAGCAATTACCAATGCAAGTTGGCTGAATTCCACTCCAGCTACCATCTGCTTGGCATATTCTCCTTGAAGATCCTATCAGTATCAAAGGTGGTCTGCACTGGAAAGATACTTCAGATCTGTAGGTGAAACTTTTACCATTGAGTCGCCCCTCAGCTGGAATACCAGGCTCTCCACAAAAGACAGCTGTTATAGAAAAAGGGAACATGTTGAATAAGGGACTTTAAAATCAAGAGTACTAGACATATAATGCACAGGCACAGCAAGATACTTGTTTTGTGGATACAAGGCAGAAGGCACCATACTCATTACTGAATTTGTGTCAGTCAAACCAGTGATGTTTGGTGAACAGGATTTCTGAGATTAGTGAATGTTTAGTTACTGCTATCATGATTTGTTCTCAGTATTGCATTTGTCGATGTGACATCACACCCACACAAAAGGTCACTTTAACTTGGATGCCTAATTGTATAATTTATGGGTAGGGTACATAGTGTTTGAGAGGACAGTATTGAGTAAGGGCTAGTAAGGAATAAATAGAACTAGCAGACTGTGGGCAACAAGAATAATGGGGAAGGGGTTGCATGTAGTGTAGGCATACTGAATCAATGTGGATATGTCAGTGGGAGGAATAGACATTTAGTGGGGGAAATTATGGAAGTGTAAGGTACTAGATATAAGCAGGTAAAATATTTCATTATATTTTTGTGGCTGAATTATACTCAAATCACCCATCTTTATCTAAGGGTGTTTCTGTACTAAGAATTTTTCTTCGTAATAATATTTGGAAGAATAAAGAGCTGAAAAAAATTATTAGGGCTGGCAAAGTCAGGAATGTTAACGTGTCCCAAATCAATGCTACTATTGTAGTGTTGTCTCCATCCAGCCACACTTGGATTATTAAATCATGTACTAAGGAGCTTCAGGAGGGCAAATATTGCTTGTGATACAATGGGCAGTATCTAACGGTGTCATTACAAACTCAAATAGCACTAGTGGAGCTCTGCTGAATCTTTTTTGTTGTGCAAGTGGTTGCCCATTATGCTTGTGCACAACAGGTCACACAAGCATAATGCACAACTGCTTGTGCAACCACACTTGCACAAATATAACTTTAGTTGGATTCTTCTCTTGTGCATAGTGCTGAACCTAGTTTCTCCTAGCACAACATCATTTGCACTAATGGAATGACACAGTCGGATACTGCCTAACATCTCCACTAGCTCTCAAAGCAGCATGGCTGCTGCCACCCCACAGCTTGCCTTGACTTTGCATACAACATTCAGTTTCTTACCCTAAATTCTCCTAATTTTCCCACTCATGATTTTGCACCATTACACCATGATATAATACTTTTTTAAAGTGCATGATTTAATCTTAATAAACATACGCAGGCACTGTGGGACCTCTCCCCTCCATACTCCTCGTCCTTCACATGAAAGGATAGCAGAATTGGAAAGGTGATACCCATCAGCACAGCTGTAACTAATACTTGATCCCCAGTGAAAATCAGATCCTTCCACCTTTCCATACAGCACCTGAGGAGGCGGACCACATGTGATGGCTAATGTAAAAAGAAGAAAAGAGATTTTTAAAAACTGAAACACTGATATTAAAATATAATGTCAAAAGTGACATACAATAACTATTATTTATCATCAGTTATAGTTATGTGTTCTGTATTCCATTCTTCCTGAATTAACTAGGAGAATTTCTAAATCTGCTTGAGGGAATGAGTTGGCTCTTACAATTTGGTGGTAGGACAGGCTTGTCTCTTTTTCCACCTTTATCTGCCCTTCAAATGCTCATTGAACATGGATTCTGCTGCACCATTTAAAGTAAGGTGGATGAAGTATTCCCTCCTCCTTTTATCAGTAGCCTAGCCACCAACATCAGAGAAAAGCATCAGGCTCATGATTCATTTACTCAATATTTCTAATATTTCTGGTTTCCACAGTTTCATTTCTGGGCCAGGTTGTCACATAAAGCCCACAAATATATATTAAAAGCTATCCACTTGTACTTACTTTAAAGTTAATGAGAAAGATCATGCTCATTACAAATATAAGGAAGCCATTGCATTTATGTAACAGTAGAATAATATTTTCAAGCTGGTAAAAGCCCAAACCTTTGCAGATGGGTTTACTCTGGTTCCAGGTGCCATCTTTGGTACAGCGTATAGTAGATGCACTGACAGGTTCCATCAAGTATCCTGGATTGCACTGATAGGTTACTGTCTTATTAAAGGTGAAATCATTTCCAAAATGAATGCCATTTGGTAATTCACCTGGGTCTCCACAACTGATCACTAAGTGAAGAAGCAACAACAAAAATAGGTATTTCATTAATATATATATATATATATATATATATATATATATCCTAGAACACATGTGCATAAATACATAACAATATATGTCATTCAGAATCTGCATGCACAGCTGCATACTTTAGTTTACATTTATATTCAAGCAGCCCCCTGCTGAACCACAACCGTGACTCCTAATCCAAGCGAGTTTTAACAATGTGTATATGTGCGCACACACGCGCATGTATGGTGGGGTGGAAGTTGGTTCTGCTGGAATGCAAATATCATCAGGATCCCCTGGAAGAGCATCTATAGCTTCTGGCATGTGTAATAGGGATCTCACTGGATTAGGAGCAAATAGTTTGATCCTCAAAAATGAATTGTGCTCACAAATTACAAAAGCCCCTGGATGCCCAAATCTATGTAAGTGTTGTACAAACACACCTGTACAAATTTTAGGTCACATTCTCTCTACCAATGCACATTTTAGGAGTTCTACTGCATAAATAAATAAATAAATAAATAAATAAATATCTTTCTATCTTGTTTTGTAGATAACATTTCCCTTATTATACATGCATACACTGTAAACCCCAAATCTGGATTGTTTCCAGTACAGGCTGAAGGAACAGAGGGATAATTTTAAATAAAGCTGTTCCTCAGAAACCACATTTCCTGACATAAATGATGCTATTAAACAAAACATTAGAAAGGGTATATGGGATTTAAGTAAATTAGATTATACTAAAAATTAGATTATACTTAGTAAAAATTACTAATACAACAGATTTAATTTCATGCGTGTCACTGTAAAATGTTTATAGGTAGGACTATAAATGCTTAATGCGCTTCTTTGTGGAAGAGCCAAATAGATGTGCTTCCAGCAAAATAAATCTGACAGCACAAGACAATCCTATGCATGCTTACTTGGAAGTAAGTCCCAGTGTGTCAATGTGCTTACTCACAGTGTACATAAGACTGTGGTAGCCTAAGGCTGCAGACATAAGCATACTTACTGGGAAGTACCGGTAAGCCCAACTGATCTCACATAATGAATGCAATTTACATTCTTTCTTACAACCTGTGTAAAATGTGGTGGCCAGATTGATAGTGCAGACCAGATGGTCTGAGCATACATATAACACTGATTTTGGTCCACTTGCACTAGCTGCCTGTGTGTTTCTGAGCCCAATTCAATGTGCCGGTTTTGACGTATAAAGCCTTACACAGCTCACAATACCTGATGGACCCTACTTCTCCTGGTATGAATGAAAGGCAGGTGGCTACCAGGAAGAGGGCCTTTTCTGCTGTGGCACCCCGGTTACGGAATGAGCTCCCCAAAGAGGTTTGCCTGGCACCTACTTTGTATTCTTTCCGGCGCCAGGTGAAGACCTTTCTGTTCTCCCAGGCATTTTAATCATTTTAATCATCTTAATCATTTTAATCTTGTAATTGTTTTTAATTCCGTTATTGTAACTGCTGCTGCTAGCTCTGCTGTTTGTTTTTAATCTGTGGTTTTAAATTTTATATTTTATATTGTATTTTATGATTTTAACTGCTGTAAACTGCCCAGAGAGCTTCGGCTATTGGATGGTATAAAAATGTATTAAATAAATAAATAAAGTTATTGGCATTGTGCCAGAGGTTCCTTACATTGGTGCAATGTAATTTACTTCAATAATGTACTTATAGCACAATGGTAATTTACATTAGCACGTGTCATGGCCAATAATAATGATAATGATAATAATATGATATTGATCATTCCAAAGAAAACACATTTCTTTCTATGAGAAGGATGGCACATTCTGTACAAACACTATTTTCAGTCTTTAAGCATATTGTTTACAGGGTGTCAGTTCCAGACCTGTGCAGTCTGGTGCAGTGCCAGTCCATGTCCCATTGGCTGTACAGTGTCGAGTAGTTAGCCCTGAAGTCTTGTAACCTTCCCAACAGGAGTAAATGACTGAGCTGGAGAAGGAAATCCCGTCACTGTAGACTATCTTGCCATTTGCTGGTGTTCCAGGGTTTCCACAAGATACAGCTGTCAAAAGTGAGAATGGTGGGGAAAGCAAAAGAAAGCTAATGTGATTTTGATTATAAATTAATACAGGTTTCTTTTCTTTTCTTTTTTTTAAGACAACAACTTTTCAGTTGCTTCATTCGTGATGATATTATGATATACATTAATACAAAAGGCCAAAAGATGTATTTCTCTTATTGTCTGACAATATCATTTTATTTAATTAGTTAAAAATGGTAAAAAATATAGCCCTTCTGAATGCATTTGCAAATATGCAACACAAAATAAACGAGATAGAAATGGGGGGGGGAGTATTTAAAGCACTGTAATTTTTTTTCCTTTGACATTTTCCCTCTTTGTAGCTGTAATTGTGACCATGAACAGAGAGCTCTCACACCAGTTGGTTTCCCAGGATATATCCCAGGAATAACTAGAATCATTTTCACCAGGTGAAGTCAATGTTTTGTGTTCAACTGCTGGGTGTGGTTGTGAAAAAGAAGTTCCTTGTTAAATGTGAATAAACTTTCCTTGCAGTGCTCTTTGAGATGATCTTTTGCAGTAGTACAAAAGCTTTCCTTTGATCAGCAGCCTCAGTCCTAGTCAAATTATTTGCTAATAAGGAAGTGTTAGAGCTCCAGTCTGTTGCCTTGAGATCAGGCTCCAGCACTTCCCCACAAATAGTTCTGCTGCAGGGAAGGAGGAAGGATACAAAAAGGGCCCCATCAAAGTTGATGGAAGGGGTTTGAGAGTCAACCTTTTCAGATAGGTGAGGTTTTCATGAGACTAACACCACGCTCTCCTATGGCTGGCAGCATAAAACAAAATTGCATAAGGGAAGCAACTGAAGGAGGCAGGCCTGCTCCCCCGCCCCCGGTTTTTTTGGCCCCAAATCCCTCCTTCCCCCAAATGTCCTAGTTCAGGCATTTAGCTGTTTTGAATTGAGACTCCAAACAGCTTTGTTATTTAATCAGTTCATAACGTAAAAACATACAGAACCTACAGTGTACACACTCAAGTACCTTCTGGATTCTTTCTTGAATTAGTAACATTAATAAATGACACAAAATATGTGTGAGGGGCTTAAAATGCACTTTGTAGCATCTCATTCGAAAATGCTCACAGGCACACTAGTATTTAAATGTATGGCATCAATGCAAGATATGAAAGAACAGTGAAATGTTTTACTGGTGGGGAATAAGCTGTAAGCTGTGGGGAAGATGGATTACAGTCTAGAAAAGAGAACAGGTGCTTATAATAAATTAAATCGGAGAGGTTCATAATCACTTATGTACATGACCTGTGTGTATACTGAGTTTTCTGACAGGGGGGAAAGGGTGAACGAAGGGCAACATGTGAATCAAGATCATAACTTGCCTGCAGCTCCTATTCATAACATATGATACACCTAGGCCTTCTCTGATTCCATCTCACTGTCTTAAGGCAAATGCTTTTCCCACATTGCCTGTGAGCTTAAACAAGACAAGAAACTTTTCATTAAACCATGTGTGAATAATCAGCAGCCTGCAGCCACACCAAGTCTTTAAAGCAGCTTTGCTTAGAAAAGTGTGAGATTATTGATTGTGTTTTCTTTTTTTCTAGCCCTAATGGATATAGTTTAGAAAACATGGTAGACTAGTTTCAATCGGAAAGTATTGATCAGGTTCACAAAAGAGCAAACATAATTACCGGTACTGACTGGGTTCAGACAACATGATCACTCAAGGGTTGAGTGTGGGTTGTTGTTGAAATGTGGGTTGTTGTTGAACATGGCCTGTGACTCACGCTGGCTCAGCTTGTGTGAGTGTGGAAAGCTAAGCAGGGTCAGGCCTGGTTATTACTTGGATGGGAGACCCCTCCTCTAGTTTCCTGCATTGAGCAGGGGGTTGGACTCGATAGCCTTGTAGGCTCCTTCCAACTCTATGATCTATGAAATCTATGGGTTATTGTGTTGTCTAAACCCAGCTATACTAACAAGCCATGGCTTGTCAACCATGAATAACCCATGAAGAGAACCCATAATAACCCACATTTCAACAACCACCTACGGTTCAATGGCAACTCACACTCAACCCATTTTCAACCCTTGAGCGTGGGTTATCATGCTGTCTGAACCCAGTCACTATGTTATTTTGGCCCATTGGGGATGCTCCAGTCAAAAGTTAAGCAGTTTCAAATTACCTCACATTTCTGGAGCTGCACTGATGATTTGACTGACCATCATTCTTTATTTTCTTTTTTTTCCAGACTGCAGTACATATGCAGTTTGCTACAGTATTCAGACTGTGCTTTTTTTGTTTTTTGTACTGGTTACCAATGCACACATATACACACTGGTTAAACTGCAGCACAAAAAGGAATCAATTCATTAAAAAGTATGATGCAATGCAATCTAGGGCTGGTCTTGTTTTGTTTCATTTCAGAGGTTCAGATGAATGGGGGGGCATTTTTACCAATCCCCCTGAAGTGAAATGAAAGAATCAGGGAAAAATGATTTGGGGGGAGCAAAATGATTGAGAGGGGATGAGGGGGCTTACCATTCTGTCAAGAGGAGCGGGTTCTTACCATTCCCCTTCTTTTTCTTTCTTCTAATCTTTTAAACATTTCTTTGTTTTCTTTTATATAATTTCTAAAGCTGCTTTGGCAGCACAGCGTCAGCTATAGAGCTCTGGCCACTGCCAGAGTGCATCTGGAAATAACATGAGCAGACCCATGCATGTCCGCATTGTTCCCAGGGGCACTCTGGGAAGGAAGAGTGGTAAAAACAGCAAGTCATCTGCTATTGCTGCCACACCACCAGAGATACTGGAAAAGCCACCAGCCTTAAAAAAATATCTTATAAAATAAGAAAAGAAAAATGCTTTAAAGAAAAAAAGAAGAAGAAAAGGTAAGAAGTCCCTCTCCCCAGAATAGTAAGCACCCTTCCCTCTGAAACCATGTTTCGGGTCAGTGTGGGGGTCACATAATGGGACTGGATCAGCATGCAATGGCAGGGGTGGGGTCAGGAGGGGTGGCCCCACTTTCCTTTATACATGTGGAGCCGTTCCATGAGATTAACACATGAAGGGGGCTACAGTCAGGGCAGAATGTGTGGGAGCAAATACATGGAATGATAATAAGTAAGATCTGAGTTAAGTACTATAATTTAACGCCCAAATATAGTTTAGTTTACTCCAAGAAAAGCATATAGTATTTATGGAACTCAAGATATATGATTTGGAACCAATACTGCTGCAATTACTACTCCTCACCTTCACACACTGGCTGCAAACCAGACCAAGATCCATTCAGCAAACATGTTCTTTCTGTTGAACCTCTCAGCTGGTAACCCATTTCACAGGAGAAGCGTAGCAGACTTTTTATTTTGAACTCATCCCCAAGTCTAGACCCATGGGATGGCACACCAGGATCATCACAATATCCTGGGTTGTTTCCTGTAAAATATAAGGAATTAAAATGTTAATTATTATGATCTTTTCAGCTTCAATACAGTTTAATGTCAGTTGCCTGAAGACATTAAGACCACTTCACACCACTTCATTAAGACCACTTCACGCTCTTGTGTGTTCTTAGGTGTAGCCAACACAAAGTGTCATAGAAATATTCTTGCTAGGGATCCATGATATGCTGAGGCTGCCTGCTAAATATACATTTGGTTAAGATAGACCTAATGCTGAACTGAGTCACCTCTGGTGCCAGCTACAGGTTTTTTTCCTGGTGAGAAAAAAAACCAAAACCTTTAATAACAGAGAACAGAATCACACTTAAAATCACTCAAACAGACAGAACAAAAATGTATTAACAGCCCTAACAAACTAAACAAAGATGGAGTCAATCTAACCCACCTAGAGAGGGAGTTACACAATTGGGATGCTACCACAGCAAAAACCCTGTTCCATGTTCCCATCAAATGATCTCTCTTTGAGGTGGAACACATAACAGGGCCTCTGAAAGGGATCTTAAACTATGGCCTGCCTCATAATAGTGCAAGTGGTCCTTCAGATCCTGGCTCCAAACCATTTACTACTGTGAGTTGTGCCTGGAAACCAATTGGAAGCCAATGCAATTTGGATAGGACTGGTGTAATATGGTGATCAATGTGCACAACAGAAAGCAATCTAGCCACCGCATTTTGCAATAGCTAAAGTTTCTGAACAGTCTGTAAAGGCGGCCCCATATAAGTCCCCCGCAGTTCCCGTGTTGTGCGAATGCCGACCGGGGGTGCCCCCGCAGGACGGCCGCACGTGAGACGCACGCAAAGTGACCATGGTCGGTAGAGGGGTAAGCCCCTACCGCGTGTGGCCACCCTGCCATGCAAACAGCGGGCGGCCGTCCCGCGGAGGCCACACAGAGGCGGCAGCCCAGCCCCAGAGCGGCCGGAGCTGCCGCCGCTCCATCCTGTAGGGGCAAACAGCCCCTCTGGGCATCCCGGACCCCGTCCCCTAGCGCTGGGAGGCCCGCACTGCAGTGCAGGGACTGCCGGCTCCACCGGGGTGCGCCCACGCACGGGGGGGCGCAGGTCGTCTGCGGCGCCCCGCCAGACCCCGCGGATCACCCCGTGGTGCCTCCCCTGCCTGCAGCCTGGCTCGCGCGAACCGGCCCATAGAGTACAATTCAGTAGCCTAAATGCAAGGTGTGAGGGATTGAGGCCTACACAGGATTTGGTTTATTGAGGCCTACACAGGCTTCAGTTTGTTGAAGCCTGAAGGCCCAAACACTCCACGATGGGAGGGGGAGTTTGAGAGTTTAAGTTACCCAATAGAAGTTAAGAATTAGATATCTTATTCAAGGTCACATGGTCATAACCTTCCAGTCCTGGGAAGACTATATATGTGGGGTGTGGTCAGCTAGCAGTCAGAGTGTGTGCTGGGAGAGAGCTAGAAGCAGCAGAGAGAAACAGCAGAGAGAAGCAGAGAGAGAGAAAGAGAAACTGGCTAGCTGACTGCATAGGAATTAGGTAGACTGAAGTGAAACTAGAGAACATTGTTTGTTTATTTTATTTTATCATACATGCTTTTGATATAAAACCACTCTATTAAGTAATTTCCCTACTACTATAAGTAAAGTTTGTTGTGTACCCTGGAGTTTGGAGTGACTTATTCACCACGCCTAAAGCCTTCACCCACGTTACTGGAGGAAGCAGGCAAAGGACTGGGTCTTTGGGAAGAGGCAGAGATCTCCCAAAGGGCAGATCAAGGGGTCCTTGCAGTAGTGGAACCTTGACAGATGGTGGCAGCAGATCGATCCTGAACAGGGAGATTAAGCACTCCAAACAGTAAAAGAGGGTTTTACTAATAGAGCTGGCAAAAGCAGTGTGTGTGTTTTAACTTCAGGACTGCAGAATAGGGACCCAGTGAGGCTATTACAATGAGCCAGTATCTCTCCATGAATAAAACTGCCCTGATTGAGCAGTGTAAAAAGGACAATTTGCCATGGGAGGAGAAAACAGCAGAGGAACTGAAAGTTATGCTGATCTCCCAGGCGGCAATAGGAGGAGCTGCACCCTCTAGCCCTAGTGTAACAGGACCCCAAACAAAAGAATGGGAGCTCCGTGAACAGGAACTGCGGCTAGTGGCAAAGCAGAAGGAAGAAGAGACCAGGTTAGAGTGGGAAAAGCTTCGTCAGCAGGAAGAACAACGCAGACATGAGGAAAAGCTGCACCAGGAGAAACTTCAAGCCCAGAAAGAGCAACTTCAGGCCCAAGAGGAACAACGCAGACACGAGGAAAGGATGATGCAATTGAAACAGGAGCAGCCTGTCAGAGTTACCCCGAAGGACTTCACAGCATACACCCCAGGAGAAGACCCACAAGTGTTCCTGACCACTTTTGAAAGGGCAGCACAGAAGTGGGGATTGCAGGAGGGTGATTACATGAAGTTTGTGCCTAATTTAATCAAATTAGGCAGAGATTTATAATAGCATGCCAGAGGGGGAGGCTGTTTCCTATGCTCAGTTCAAAGAAACCGTGTATAAAAGGTTCAGGTTAGGCCCTGAGCACTTTAGGAAAAAGTTCAGAGGGTTAACACCTCAACCTGGTAAATCTATGGTAGAGTTTGCAACAAAATTAAAAAACCTGCTTCTAAAATGGGTGGATGAAGCAAAAGCTGACAACAGGGAAAAGGTGTTAGAGCTTATGGCCCTGGATCAGTTTTATTTTCGGTTGCCCAGAGAAATAAAACTGAAGGTTAAGGATAAAGATCCTGAAACTGTAAACCAAGCTGCAGAAATGGCTGCCAAATTGATTGAAAAATGGGAAGGGTTAGGCCCCAGGACTGAGTCTGAGAAGAAGGGGGGGAAATGGGAAGCCCCAAGTAGAAAGGAGTTCAAAAAACCTCCTTTTGATCCTTCTCACCCCAGAGACCGTGCCTGCTATTCGTGTGGTCAGACAGGCCACATCAGGAGTAGCTGTCCCAAGTTACAAGCAATAACACCAGCTAACCTAGGTAGTCCTAAACCCGAACAAACCAAGCCACAAGGTGTAGCAAGCATTAAAAAACCTTATAATTGTGGATTTGTGATCACCAACAGGGAAGAGGTTAATAATCAGTTTAAAGAACCTGTTTATGTAAAGGATAAGACCGTTATGGCAATGTTGGATTCTGGAGCTGATGTTTCTCTGATCCGAGCAGATTTGGTGAGACCTGAAGATTTGGTACCAGGAATGTCTATTGAGATTCAGGGAGTGAATGGTCCCTCCTTTGAAGTCCCAGTAGCAAGGTTATCCATAGAATGGAGGGGATGGAGGGGTCTGTATGAAGTTGGGGTGATGGAACCTCCAACCCAATTTGCCCCTATCATTGTGGGAAAGGATATAATGGGCCCAGAAGCTCAAATATGTGTGGTAAC
This sequence comes from Shinisaurus crocodilurus, assembly GCA_021292165.1. Classification (NCBI taxonomy): domain Eukaryota; kingdom Metazoa; phylum Chordata; class Lepidosauria; order Squamata; family Shinisauridae; genus Shinisaurus; species Shinisaurus crocodilurus. Next base: position 142,903,804 of record CM037879.1, on the reverse strand, counting down.
CCACAAGCAAAAGGAAAGGGAGGAACTTTCAAGACAGGACCAGGTAAAAGCTGATGGGGTAAAAGAAAAGGTACTAGAGGTACAACCCACAGTGATTCCGGAAGGTCCAAAACCAACCCCAGACCCTCCCCAAACCGAAACAACAGAACAAGCCTCCATGCAACCTGTTGATCTGAAAGCCAGTGAAACAACCGAGGCAGGTGGTTCTGTAGAGGAGAAGGCACTAGAGACCCCTTTTCCTGATTTGAGAGGAGTAGAGGAATTCAATCAGGGAGTCCTCAGTGATCCCAGTTTGCAGCCTCTGAAAAGAGTAGCTCTCCCTCAAGAGAAACCCTTCTCTGAGGAAAGAAGGGAGCAGATTATTTGGGAGAAAGGATTGCTGTATAGGCTGTGGTTACAAAAAACCCAAGAGTTCACCCGGGAACCACTAAAGCAGGGGTCCTCAAACTTCTTAAACAGGGGGCCAGATCATTGTCCCTCAGACTGTTGGGGGGCCAGACTATAGTTTGAAAAAAATATGAACGAATGGATCAAGTAAAAAAAAAGGACCCAGGTCCTTTTTTTTTACTTGATAGGGGTGAATTTTTTTTTTCTTAAATGGAAAGTTATTATAAATCAATTATTATAATGTTAATAAGTGATTAAATGGAGGATGGAATTTTATTTTGATGGCAAAAGTGGGTTTTAAAAAATAAGAATGTACTACCTTTTTTGCTGTCTAAAATTGAAATACATTATAAAAGGCTACATACAAATTATAAGAAATAGGAGTGTTTTGCTTTTGTCTGGCTGCTCTGTGTGAGTGCTTTGTGTGGGGTAAACTGCAGGTGTTTGTGGGCTGAGGGTGTTTGGTGAGCTGTGTTTTATTTTTATTTATTTATTAAGGAACCCAAGGCGGCTTACATATTCCTCCTCCTGTGAGGTAGGTTAGGCTGAGAGTCAGTGACTGGAAGAAATTGAGGATCCCGAGGGGGAAACAATGCAAGGGAGAGGATTTCCCTACTTTATGGACTGCCCAGAGCGCGGGGGACACACACACACACACACACTGAGACAATCTGCCCCAGGCTCTCGCAAAGCAAGCAAGAGGCTCCCTACCAGAGTCCTGCGCATACCGACCCTAACACACAAAACAGCTGCCAGGATTAAGGGAGATCTTAAACTCGCACGATATCTTTATCCCTGGCTCTGATTACCTGGAAAGGAAACATGCAACAAGCTGTCCCTGCGTATGAAACTGGCCTGCAAAATGACAAGCCGCCCCAGCTGCGGAGACTTTTTACTCCTCTGACCAGAAGCATCCCCAGTCCCCACCTCCTTTCCTTCGCCAGACACATGGCCGGCTGGGCGCAGCTCCCACCGGGGAGGTGCTAAATGTCGCGGTGCTCTCTGGGACTTGTAGTCCTTTAGCAGCTCCTTGCCCGGGGGAAAAAATGAACAGCGAAGGAACGTGAAGACTTCATTTCCCATGATCCACCTCTGTCTAGAGAGGAGCCTTGCTTCTGGGAGCCGGCTGCTCGGCTCGGTGCCTCTATCTTCTTAGCAGCCTCCCCTCCAGCCTTTTGCAGCTGGCTTGAGTGGAGAGGGGCTTTGCCCTTTTTGCGCGAGCAGCTGCCGGGCTGGATAAAAAGGCAAGGCGGGCCGGATGTGTCCCGCGGGCCTTAGTTTGAAGACCCCTGCACTAAAGCAACTGGTAGTACCTAACCAATTCCGGCTAAGGTTGCTAGAACTAGCCCATGATGTACCATGCGCAGGGCACTTGGGGAAAAACAAGACTAAACAAAGGCTCATGGCAAACTTCTTTTGGCCTGGAATTGCTAAGCAAGTAGCAGAGTACTGCAGGTCTTGTGAAACCTGTCAGCATGTGGGGAAGGCAGGGCATCACAGTAAAGCCCCTTTGCAGCCTCTGCTTATTATAGGAGAAGCTTTCTTCAGGGTGGGCATGGGTATTGTAGGGCCTTTCACTAAACCCACCCGCAAGGGAAAAAAGTACATCCTCACAGTGGTGGATTTTGCCACAAGATACCCGGATGCTGTAGCACTAGCCTCTATAGATGCTCCATCTGTAGCTGAGGCATTGCTGACTATATTTTGCAGAACTGGATTTCCCTCTGAAATCTTGACAGATTGTGGGTCAAATTTCCTCTCTGAGATAATGGAATGCCTGTGGAAGTGTTGTGGGGTAAAACACTTGAAAACCACTTCTTATCACCCACAATGCAATGGAATGGTGGAAAGATTTAACGCCACACTCAAAGGAATGATTAGAGCTTATGTAAACACACACCCAAATGACTGGGATGACAAACTGCAACACCTACTTTTTGCCTACAGGGAAGTTCCACAGGAATCAACGGGATTCTCACCTTTCGAGCTGTTGTATGGCAAAAGAGTGAGAGGCCCTCTTGATCTCCTGAGGGAAAACTGGGAAGGTAAACTCGTAGAAAACAAAACCTCTGTGGTGGATTATGTGTTAAAACTTAGACAAACCCTAGATACACTCTGTAAACTAGTTCAAGCCAATGTAACCAAAGCCCAAGAGGTGCAAAAGTTCTGGTATGATCAAAAGGCACGCTCTAGAGTATTTGAGGTAGGGGATCAGGTAATGATATTTCTTCCTCTGCGCAAAGACAAGCTTAAGGCTGCTTGGGAAGGCCCCTACACAGTCAGAGAGAAAATGGATGATTTAACCTATGTGGTGGTTAAAGAAAAATCTGAAAAAAGACCAAAGGTAGTACATGTAAATATGATGAAGCCACACTATGAGAGGAGTGGAGTAGTTTTACAGGTGCAGAAGGTGCCAGAGGTAGTATACTTAGGGCACAGGGTTGGAAATGGCCATATCACACCTTTATGGGACAAGGTTGAAGCTATCAGAACCTGGGACATACCTACTACCAAGAAACAGGTCAGGTCATTCTTGGGATTTGCTGGGTATTACAGGAGATTTGTTCCCCATTTTGGTGAAATTGCTGGACCTTTGACTGATTTAACCAAGAAATGTAAACCTGACAAAATTGTGTGGACGGATGAATGTCAGAGAGCATTTGAGAGACTAAAAGACATTTTAATCTCAAAGCCTGTGTTAAGAGCACCTGACTTTGAAAAAACCTTTATTGTAGCTACAGATGCCTCTGAGACTGGCATAGGTGCAGTATTGTTACAGGACTATGACTCTGTTAAACACCCAGTAGCCTACCTGAGTAGGAAGCTCTTACCCAGGGAGAGAAACCTGTCTACGATCCAAAAAGAATGTCTGGCAGTAGTGTGGGCTCTGGACAAGCTCAAGCCTTATGTTTTTGGGCAAGAATTTACTTTATGGACTGATCATCATGCCTTGCAATGGATACAAACAATGCAAAATACCAACTCCAAGCTTCAGAGATGGTCTTGGAAGTTGCAGGAATTTCAAATGAACATTGAACATGTGCCTGGGAAGGAGAATGTGATAGCTGATGCATTGTCTAGGAAATAATCAAAAAACAGTAGCTGTTTGTGTAGGTTAACGTTTCACAATTCTCTTCTGTAAAAGGGAAATTGTTCCACTTGAGGAGAAGGAGGGGAAGATGTGAGGGATTGAGGCCTACACAGGATTTGGTTTATTGAGGCCTACACAGGCTTCAGTTTGTTGAAGCCTGAAGGCCCAAACACTCCACGATGGGAGGGGGAGTTTGAGAGTTTAAGTTACCCAATAGAAGTTAAGAATTAGATATCTTATTCAAGGTCACATGGTCATAACCTTCCAGTCCTGGGAAGACTATATATGTGGGGTGTGGTCAGCTAGCAGTCAGAGTGTGTGCTGGGAGAGAGCTAGAAGCAGCAGAGAGAAGCAGAGAGAGAGAGAAAGAGAAACTGGCTAGCTGACTGCATAGGAATTAGGTAGACTGAAGTGAAACTAGAGAACATTGTTTGTTTGTTTGTTTTATTTTATCATACATGCTTTTGATATAAAACCACTCTATTAAGTAATTTCCCTACTACTATAAGTAAAGTTTGTTGTGTACCCTGGAGTTTGGAGTGACTTATTCACCACGCCTAAAGCCTTCACCCACGTTACTGGAGGAAGCAGGCAAAGGACTGGGTCTTTGGGAAGAGGCAGAGATCTCCCAAAGGGCAGATCAAGGGGTCCTTGCAGTAGTGGAACCTTGACACAAGGTAATTAAGGCATGATTCACACTGGCTAGATCTGCACCCCATTGGATTCTGCCCCAGAGCCCCAAGAGATTCACTCAGATGGGTTCTAGGGCTCCTATGAGCAGCATTAGCTCTCACTACATGGGAATATTTAATGATGTGTGGTTACATAATACAGAAGCAGTACTTCAATTGAACTCCCATATTCCTGTATATAATTTCTAAAGACTCTCATTGGCTGTTGAACCATACAGATACAGACACTCCCAGACAGAACTTTGGAGACAACATGTGGCCTATGGACCACAGATGGGCCACCTCAGTAATAAATTCTCTTTCAACTGCAGTAGGACATAGCTTCTCAAACTATGGTCCACTCCATTTATGTGGTCTGCAGAAAGGTTGTAGATCAGCTAAGGATACCTGTACTTAGCCCTGCCCTTGAAGATTAAGAATATAGTCAGCATCAGGCTGCTAGTGTTACAAATTTGTGTGGTTGCTTTAAAACAACAAAGAGTCCATGGCATCTTAAAGACTAACAAGTTTTCTTGAACTAGAATCCACTTCATTGGATCTATGAGATAGTTGGCAGGGATATACATCCAGGGCCAGATGAGAGAGGAATTGCAAAGTAAAAGAGAAATGGAAAGAAAGACATGGTGAAGACATTAGATGCCAAATTTAAAAATCTTCATAAGGCAACTAAGGGCACAATCCTATGGTCCCTAGGCATTGTCTGAGGGGCCATAGGATACTGGGTATTTCTTTCACCTCCAAGGTTGTAGACAGAGCTATGACCTCAGAAGTGAACATCCCTACTCGGATCTTCACCCCAGCCCCCCTCCCAGCCACCGCAGAAAGCTCTGCAGTGGCTGTTCTTCAGAGGTTGGTGTCACGACCTTGGACAAGGATGGGGAGAGGGAAAAGGGGGTGTGCCAGTGGGCAGGGTGGGAAGGGAAGAGGAGAAGCCAGGATACACTGTATCCTGTGGCCTCACCAGCCCCAGGTCCTTACCCACCAGCACAACTCCACTAGACAAGCTCAGAAGCCCATCTAGTGAAAAAATCTAAAAAAGAAGGAGAGGGAGGCAGAAATTGCCCCTGTCACTCCTCCTGCCCTGCCAGCAGCAGACCGGCAGGGTATAGGAATATTGGAAGCCTCTGCGATCAGTGGCTTGGCTTCCATCTAGTGGATGGCAACACAGTAGGGTTGTGCCCTAAATGGTTAATCAAATTTGATGAAATTAAAATGAAAGCACAGAACTTGACTTATTTTTTTTATTAAATAATCAATTTACTTAATGTTAAAAACTACTGCAAACAAATTGTTCTAATAATTTCAATTACAAGGTCACATTCAGCCAATTTCTCACCTGAGCAGTGAGGGAGAGTTCCACTCCAACGGCTATTTTCTTGGCATGCTCTACTAGAGTTTCCTATGAGAGTTCTACTTCCTGTACAAGAGTAGTGAACTACAGATCCAAATGTAAATTTGTCTCCTGAGAGAATCGCATTGGTTGGAACTCCAGGATGTCCACAAGATATTGCTACGGTGGAAAAGAAAAAGGATTAACATCATAAAAATAACAGCATTGGAACAGGCTTCATCATAAAAGGGAGTGGAGGTGAGTATACCAACTACGGTAATTTAGCCCCCTATTTGCCATTCCCCTTTTGTGGTCCTCACCACTGCCACCAGGTGAATGTCTTCATTTTTCCTGGCTACTGCCTGCACTAAAACAGCCTTTTATCCTTTGTAACCTTGATGTCTCCTATGATCTTCTTTACTGAGCTAGCCAATTTATTGTACTATCTAGAGTTCAAAGACAATTAGGCATGGGGTGAAAATCAAGGCCTCAAACCAAGGCTGACCAACTAATTTAGTTTTTACTAAAAGTTTTTAAAAACAGCAATTAGTTATTATATTGTTATATTTAGGGGATGGGGGGAAAGAAGTTTCAGAAGATAACCGTGAAGCAATTAGGCTATGAAAATAACATGAGAAAAATGTATTCATATAAATTTTGTCTAGACTGTTTCCTTACTTAACTGAAGTTCTAATAATAAAGCAATTTCTTTCAGCTCATCTTAGTTCTTTGGCAATGCAGCTTCCAGACTTTTTATTTTCAGCACAGCCTCTTTTGCTCCTGGACTCTGTCTTGGCTTCTTTCTTCTTACTTTTAGTTCTTATATCGACTTACTGAGTGCTTGCCAGCTTCACTTATATACAAGATTACTGCTCTCATTTCTAAATGTGTTACTCTGCTTACAATGTTTTTATATTTTGTGGCTTGAAGTGTTTTAAATTTTTTATTCTACGCTGTCTTGAGAATCTTTGACAAAAAGGCAGAAAGAAATATTTTAAATAAATAAATCATCATGTCAGAAAAGCAGTAGATTTTTGCTAAGTTTCTGGTTCTCACAGTAAATAGGTTTCTGTTCTGCTCATTTCCGAGCTTGCTTTAGGAAGTGCTAGTAGTTGTTCCTATGGGCACAACAAAACAAGCAGAGAGGCAAAGACAGCAGCAGTATTGCTATTGCATACTGTTCATTAAGTAGAAAACTGGATCCTAACTATGAATTTATTTAAGGTGGTCCATGGGATAGGGCAAATCCCCATTCCCACTAACAACAGTAGACCAAAGGCCAAAAGAGACTACTTTAAATCTGTATCTAGCAGCTATATCTTTTGTTCATTTTTATTCTAAAGTAGGTACAGTGCCCCCGTTCTGGAATCTAACAGTCCCCATATCCCCCACATTAGGGTCCCAATCCAGATAAGCCCCCTTGCACCTGCTCTAGAGTAAAAATGGGGGGGGGGAAGAGACATAGCTGTTAGATAAAAATTAAAGTGATATCTTTTTTGGCCTTCAAAATCATGCCTGGCGAGTTATAGTTCTACTACTTTTTCTGTCTGGGCCCAGGTGACTTTTACAAAGCCATATTAGCAAATTAAAATCTTAACTATGCAGCCTAAACTAGGGCCTATAAAAATCTAAATCTTTTAAAATGAACACAGACAGGTCAGGTATGAACTTGTGTAAAATTTCTCCCAGAACTCTGGATTCGAGAGGAAAAGCTGTATGGAAAAACTGGATGTGTTTCAGCCTCCTATTCCTGGTAATAGCTGGTGCACTACTGCATATGCATCCTGAAGAGGGGTGGGAGGAGGGCTCCACTGGACCTTGTGTTAATCCTTCCATGTTTGCATTGTTAGTTCCTTGCTTAGTTCCTTGATTTATATTTCTTCCTCTAATAATATAAACCATTATAGGCAACACAACTGGAATTCCCTTTCCCCTCCTCCTCGCTACAGCCTCGCTGCTCCGCAAATCTGCTCTGGAGCATCCCATTAGATACAACCCCATATGCATTTGAAAACTGGTATATTTTCAAGATGTAAACAACTGCTAAAGAGTAGAATAATTAGGGATGTGTGACGGTGGGATTGGGAATTCCATTCCATTTAATCCTGATGGGATTTTGCTGCCTTTCCATTCCAATAATGGGCATCAGACTGTAGCAGATTTTTTTTTCTGATTCCAGATCCAGAAACGTTTGGGGTTTTTTGCACACATTAAATAAATAGACACATTTTTTCTAGGTCCTATGATTTGCACAAATGGGATTGTATTATTATTATTATTATTATTATTATTATTATTATTCGGGTCTTTAAATTTGCACAACTGGGATTGTGTGGGCTTATTTTTGGATCTTTAAATCTGTGCAAACGGGCTCGTAATATATATGGTCTTTCGCAAGTCCACCTGTCTGCTATATAATATATTCCCTTCTTGTAAATATCCTTGCCAGTTTTATCCTCTCCACACACTACTTTGTTTAGCCCAGCAGAACCATATTCCATACTTGTCAAAGAACTTGTCAATTTCATCCTCCACTTCAGCACTTCCCCAATGCAGGTTGGGGGAGCACCAAAGTGGAAGATGAAACTGACAAGTTCTTTGACAAGTATGGCATATGGCTCTGCTGGGCTAAACAAAGTAGTGTGTGGAGAGGATGAAACTGACAAGGATATTTACAACAGGAATACATAGCAGAGAGGTGGGCTTGCAAAAGATCACTGATAAAAAAAAATCTTAAAAAATTATGATCCCATTTGTGCAAATTTAAAGATGCAGAAAAAACCCACAATCCCATTTGCACAAATTGCTGACATCATTAAAAAAAAAAAACCCACACAAATCTGCATATCGGATCAACTCGCTATAGATGGAGTCAACAGCAACGTGGGGGAAAGTGTGTCAGGACTGAACTAGTGAAATCCATTGTGATTTCATCCCCAAAATGGAATTCTCATACATCCCTAGCAAGGAGTTTATAAGGTAGAATATATATTTATTTGATTTATACCCCACCTTTCTATCAAAAAATAGCACTCAAGGTGGCTTACAAAACAATTTAAAATAGATTAAAACCATAAAACACATTAAAATACAATAAAAACATAACAGTTTATAGAATAAAAACAGCACCCAACCCACAGGCCCTGTTTTTTATTTATTAATATCAATAAATTTTAATTTTTAATATTAATTATTAAATAATAGATAAGGTGGAATAGATAACTTGCTAAAGAAATTCTCCCAATGCACCATAAGTTTATTGCTAATAGGTCTGCAAAATAAACTATTAACATGGACTCCTGTGACAACCGATGTTCCTGGCCTTCTGACACCCCCACTCCCAGAGAAGTATTAGTTCAATTTATTGGATACTTACGCAAACATTTAGGCAATGATCTGTCCCACAAACCATTAGCTTTACAGGTCAGAGCAGAAGATCCTAGAAGATAAAATCCTTTCTTGCAGTGGTAGACCACACTGATTCCATACTTGAAAGATTCAGGGAAATTCTGCTGTCCATGACGAACGGCATTTTCCACAAAGCCTGGGTCTGAACAGTTCACCACTACAAATCAAAAGTAAAGTTTTTCACTACTGAAGACAGGAAAATGTATAGACAAATATCTTGGCATGCAACTGAACTCTTAAAACCACTGCCAGTATTAATCCCAACTGCCTTTTATCCAACCTTTTACTGTTTTGAAGTTTTTCATAATCAGCCACTTAAGTTTTTCGGTTGCAGAAATAATTGAAAACATGTAAACAAATGCCATTGTTTTTATTATTTGATGGCTGCTGCACATTTACTTAGTACCAATGTGTGGTAGGCATTAAAAAGAGCATAGCAATGGTATGACTCCTTACAATTTACATCAGCACAGAGAAGGCTGGGGTTGAAGTAAAGGTAAAAGACCCTCAGAGAGTAGTGGGAATAGTCTAGGAGAGAGGAAAGGCTAAGGCATTTACAGTTGAGTTTTCTAGTTTAGAAAAACAATGACGGGATATAGAGGATTTATCCTCGTCTGGGATTATAAAATTATTAACAATGTGGAGAGAGTGGGTGAGGAGAGTGGTAGAAGCAGAGATAGGGCATCTGGGAGCACATAAAGAAGATCAGAGCAGATAGGTTAAGAAGGGTAGATATGAGAGAAGAAACAGCCAGAAGTTGAGAGATAAAAAGGGGTTTAAACATCAGCAAAAAAAAACCTAGCACAAGACTCAGGCACACATAAGCCCCATTGATTTAAACTAGGTGTAAGTGCTCACAACTGTGCACTGAATTACATTCAAGGACTAGAAGCTTACAAAAGGGATGGAAGTCCCAACATTTATTTCAGTCCTCTCAGAAATCACATAGAGTAAGCATTCAGATGTTAAAAAAAATATTCAGGTGACCAGAGATTTGTATAAGACTACCTAGACATAAGTAGAAAGCTCTTTTATGTTTACTCTGCCAGTGAGCTAGAATCCTATAGAATATAAAGGTGAAATCCGTCAACAACAGGCAGAGAATGTGTAAATAGAAGGGGGAAATCTTTCATTTATTTGGTGACCCATCTTTAGAAAAGAGGATTAAAATCCTGGAAACACTATCAGATCCAGGCATTGGAAACCACAGCAGAAAGGTGGTTTATGGCCCAAGATTTGTTTCACAATTTTCTCTCTATATAGCAAATATCCTAGCTTTTTAGCACTTCACCTCTTTAGTTAGTAAATCAACAACTCTCTAGTGCTCTTCTCACAAAATGCTTATGACTTGCCACACATACACACACACACACACACACACACACAAAGACCCTTAACTGGTGCTCTGCCAATTTCACCTTTTTGCAATTGCAGATTGGTTGTGGCCCACATTCATCTGTCACTTTTATTCCTACTCCAGGAGGAAATTCAGTTACATTAGTGATTAAAGCTGCAATTTGAAAAACCTCTTAAACTGGCTTATTTATCCTACACCCTTTGACCTGGTTCACACAACAGACAATCCACAATAAAACAAACCACAGTGGCTCTTTGTTGTGTCGTGTGAACCCAGCACCATGACTTAGGTGAGGGTTGTTAACTATGAACAACTCATGCTGAGAACCCATGGCTCATTGTTGGCTCATCGTTGCATTGTCATGGGCTGCCGTGATCTGTGAATCTGGGACTGTGCATGACTTGTTCCAAAAGGCTACAGAGTCATTTGGCAAAATATCTGACCACTATGCTTGCCTCATGATCTCGCTAGCCATTTCCCAGCCATCAAAGTTTGCCTGGGAACAGCTGTGAGAGGGCTCGTCCTGCCTGCCTGCTCCCTCCTGCAGGTGAGTGCTTCCCAGGAAAACGCTTGCCACGGTGTGGCGGCGGAATTTTCTTTGCATGTGGCCAGGCTGCTCTTATCTGCACTGAGTGACCTTGGGGGAAGGTGGCTATGCTTCCAAGTTTAGTCGTGTCTGTATCCCAAACTGTCCCCCAAACCCCCACTTCTCTACCCATGGTGCACCTCCCCCCAATGTCCCATGCTTAGAGAAGCCTTTTTTCTGCCATCCCCCCTTAGTAAACAGAACAGTAGTTGTAATTTAGAGGTGAGCCCAATGCCTCCTGCTTCTCAGTGCATGGGAACTGGTGGGCTGACAACTGCCTCTGGAGTTGTCCACTCCGTAGCCACTTTTACATTACTGCCCACTGCTCACCAGAATCCCGAATGGAAGATGAAGAGGAGAAGGACTACCCAGCCTCAGTATTAGTCCCTCTCTCAAGTCCCTCAGTTAATGCAGTTAATGCAGGCACCATCTCAGGCAGAATCTTCCAAATAAGGCCAAAGTCAAAGAATACATGCCAGCTTCTGAACTGATGGTGAACTAGGCATATTGATCAACCTCTGGATCTGTCCAGAGGCACAGGAGGCTGTAAAGAGCACCATAAATGACACACTACACCCATGGTTTTCTAAGCAGATAACACTGCAAAGCTTTGCATGTAGCCCAGCGCAGTGCAAGGAAAAGCTGCATGTGCTGAAGAAGTATGAGGAAATAATGACCACAACAAATGCTCAGGGGTTGAGCCATTCACCATGACATTTTATAACAAGTTGGTGACAATTCTGCTGGACAGGAGGGGCATTACACCTGGTTATACTGGCAGTGGCATCCCCTTGTCACATCAATTGAGAGTTAGACATTGCCCCCCCACCACCACCAAAACCCAGTCTTTTGCCCACCAAGGATTCCTCCTCCCAGACACCAGGGCAGTCAAGGAAAGTGTATGCTTCACAGAAGGAGGATACCTTGAGGAGGGACCCCTCTGTGGTGCGGCCACCCATTGCAAGTACACCTAAGTAACATCACATCCCGTTGGCAACAGTCTCATGACCACTGGATGCTGCACCCCCCCCCCCCAAATAATGCTTAATATGGAACCTGCCACAGAATGGCCTCCCAGCACATTGGTTGAAAGTTCTCGGGCAAAGACAGTCAAAGTGCTTTGGCCACTCTGGGAGCCCATCGCTATTGGCCTTATAAGCAACCACTCCTGCCTCAGGGACCAGCAGCCCCACTGACCCCTAGGGATGTGCGCGGGGCTTGATTGGGGGGTGGAAGTCTGGCGAACTTGCCGGGCTCGACTCCCTGAGCTCTGCTTGCCCTACCTTTTCCTCGGCTCGACTCGCGTTCTCACGAACCGAGTCAGGGAAAGCGACTTCCGGGTTCTGACGCTACGTTGTTTATGCAGAAAATGGCATAAGATACATAAAAACAGCCAAATTTGTGCCAATTATGGCCAAATTTGCACAAATTTAGGAATTTTAAACATATTTTATGCTATTTTCTACATAAACAACGTGGAGCTGGGGACCCAGAAGTCCAGCGAGTGCCTCAGCTGGTGCCCGGGCTTGGGCAGCAGGAACACTCGGCTTGCACACCACAAGTCCAGTGCTGGGCGGGTTGCCTGTCCCTACAAACTCCTCCAGTACAAACAGCCCAAGTAAGTTTCAACCAGTGCTGAGGAACCCAGCCACTACTAGTTGTAGGACACCACCAGCTCTCTCCAAGACACAGGATGTGGAGCAGATCAAGTCAACACCAGCGGGAGGAACCTTCCTGGACCTAGGGCTGAAAACAATGCCATCCTGCATTGATCCCCAGTCCCAGCAGCCCACGCCGCACCCTCTGAATCCCTGCTCAGAAACAGCATCTCACTGTGAAGTGTGAGCAATAAGAACAGCTATAGCTGACTACATCTGGGACCATCATTCACATGTTATCCATGGGTAAGTACTGTGTGCTACTGTGCCTGGCCATTAGGAGCTTCCCCCACCCTCACAACAAATGAAGCACTTGCTTGCCTCATATAGATAGATAGATAGATAGATATACAGTAATACCTTGGATTGCAAGTAACTTGGTCTGAGAGCGTTTTGCAAGACAAGCAAAAAAAAATTTCTAAATTTTTAAACAAGTGACATCTTGCAATAAAAGTAGTCGTAGGGATGTAACTGTTCGCCTCGAGCGGGTGTAGCAGGCCGAAATCGGCCCTGCTCACGCCCGCCAGAGACTCGCTTTGATATAAGAGTGTTTTGGATTACAAGCACGGTTCCGGAATGAATTATGCTTTCAATCCAAGGTATTACTGTAGATAGTACAACCTTAACTGATGGGAAAAACCCTTAAGTAAACTAAAAAGGCATCCACTATTAATCAGACAGTATATTTCTAACATTAATTATTTTTACTATAAGTACTTGCAAATTGCCAACTGTAGGTATCATTTTAGAAGAGGCACTCCCCCTTCATTCTCACACAGGAGAGAATAGGCAGTATTAAATACTGCTGCTGCACCAGTGGGAATGACCACTAGCACAACGGGAAGGTAGCGCTGACTAGTACAACCACAAACTAGCCGAAATGTCAGCTTCTGGAATGGGACAAGGCAGCAGAGTTCCAAAAAGGGAGCTTGCAGATTGCCAGCACTGGATACTGCCCATTGCATCTAAAAATAAAGTACACTTTTAAAATATTATTTTCATCATACGCAAATGTTAATTCATTAAAACACATTTGGTAAATCTCTTGAGTTTTCCGTACATTAACTCTGAACTAAGTCCCATTGACCTGGTTCACACAACATGACAGCCCACCATGGGTTAATTTACCCGTGGGAGCTGTCACATCGTGCTAGGAGCCCGTGGGTATTTTTGTATGGTCCTTGCGGGTGCCTGGCTTGCCATGGATTGTCATGTCATGTGAACCCAGCTGCAGGGAGTGTTTGAGGGTTAGATAACCCTCAAATAACCAATGGTTTGTTTTAGAGTTATTTGAGGGTTGTTTAACTCTCAAACAATCCTGCTGCCTGGGTTCACATGACATGACAACCCACAGCAAACCAGGCACCTGTAAATTAACCCAGCAGAACACAACACCCCCATGGGTAAATTAACCCATGGTGGGCTGTCATGTCATGTGGACCAGCTCACTGTGTTCAATGCAGCTTACTCCCAGTTAAGTGAGCATAGGACTGCAGTCTTAATTGTGTGACTGCCCTAGTTATGAGTAGTCTTCCTATATACACTACAAATCCTATATTTGCGACAACTCTCTTGGACCTCAACCCACTTCCACCACCACCACATTCCGAGTAATTTATTCAGTAGGTGACTTCCTTGATATTCATTGAAAGTATATTTTTAGTTCTACACAAACTTCCAAATGTTGCAGAATATTATTACTAGGAATAAGTTGCAAAATTGCTCCATTACATAAAATAGAATATTCTCCCTGAAACACTTGTACAGCTAAGAGTTTGTTCAGCAAAGATATTGGATTTACTGTTGTAGTAATGACTTGTCACAACCATATGTTTTCTGACACATTTAAAATCAGTTCAGAATGCATCTATAAATAATTTGGAGGGAATCCTTTCTGTCTGAATTTTGGGATAATGGCTACATTTAGCATGCTCTTTCTAGATGAAGGGGTAATATTAGAGTAAGTAGGGAACATTGTGTTTCAAAATGATATTCCACAGTAAATCTACCCAGCAGCAAATTGAACTGAATTACCTAGGAAAAAAGAGAACAATAAGAGCACTTATCTCTGAACGCATGACATATTCAGAACATATATCAAATATATCTGCCTGATATACTACTACCCATTTTTCAATCAGTGTTATCTATATAGCGAACCAGATCATGTATGTGTAAAGACTGTATGGGGTAGCCTGTGTAAAAGACAGTTGTATCATGCAATATTTCTTGCTAATATCTTTGCCAAAAGTTTCCAAAATCATTGAGGTCTTACTATGTTAATGCCTACTGTCAGAGATATGCCAAAAACTGTAAGATGAGAGCTTTCTTGGTTGTCGTGGCCTAGTAAAGGAACTCTCTACCAAGGGAGGTGTGTCTAAAACAACTCATTCTACACCTTTAGAAAATGGATGCTGAAATTTTATTGATTGATTGATTGATTATATTTATACCCCGCCCTTTTTCCTGCAAGGAACCCAAACAGTCTTGCAATGGGCTTTTGGCCTGGTATTAGTTTAAACTATTGTTATAGATACTGTGGCTGAGTAAGGACAGGGCCGGATTAAGGACAGCTCATGCCCTAAGTACAGCCCAATAATGGTGCCCCTCGGCCCTTCCATTGCTTAGCTGGCAAGACATTAAGACGCAATAAGTGCTGAAGGTGAAATCAGACATTAAAAACTCAGTTTTCTTCAAGGCCATCCCCCACGCCAGAACACACAAGTATATTAAATATAAACTGTTTTTTATTATATTTATTTAACACTAAAAAGCAGCAAGCAATATAAGCCAATTATATTTCTCTCTTAGCTACTGCAGGTAAAATATTTGCTAGGATTCTCGCAAACCATCTTCTATCTATTTCAGAAGAGATCCTCCCTGAAACTCAATATGGTTTCTGCCCCTCTAGAGGGACAGTAGACATGATTTTTACTGCACGTCAGCTCTAAGAAAAATGCCAGGAGCAAAATCAACCCCTTTATATGGCATTTATTGATTTGGCTAAGGCCTTTGATACTGTAGACCGAACAGCTCTCTGGACTATCCTTATGAAAATTGGATGCCCCAATAAATTTGTGAATATCTTGCGACTTCTCCATGACAACATGACGGCAACGGTTTTGGACAACAGCTCTCATGGTGCTCTATTTAAAGTGGGATCAGGTGTTAAACAGGGATGTGTTATCGCCCCAACATTATTTGCTATTTTCATTGCCATGATTTTACATCTTGTCGAGGGGAAACTTCCCACTGCTGTGGGAATTATATATCGAACAGATGGAAAGCTTTTTAATCTAAGCAGGCTGAAAGCAAAAAGTAAGGTAATTACAACCTCCGTTGTAGAACTTCAGTATGCTGATGATAATGTGGTCTCTGCACATTCAGAGGATGATCTCCAAACTATCCTAAATGCTTTTGCAGAAGCATACGAAAAACTTGGTCTCTCACTTAACATAAAAAACCCCAAAGTGCTTCATCAGCAAGTGCAAGTTAACCCTTTGGTGATCTATCCAGCTTGGCGGGGCAATACTGGAAAATGTCAATCATTTTCTCTATCTTGGCAGCTATCTTTCTGTTATAGCTAACATTGACAGTGAAATCCAGCATTGTTTGAGCTCCGCAAGTGCCGCGTTTTCTCAAATGAAACATAGAGTGTTCGAGGATCGGGATATTTGTAAGAAGACCAAAACACTGGTTTATGAAGCCATTGTATTACCAACTTTATTGTATGCCTGCAAAACATGGACTATTTATAAACGTCACTTCCACCTCCTTGAAAAATTTAATCAACGTTGCCTCCGGAAAATCCTGCAAATTACTTGGGAAGATAGGCAAACAAATGTCAGTGTACTGGAAGAAGCAAAGACTACTAGCATTGAAAAAATGATCCTTCAACGCCAACTTCAGTGGACCGGTCATGTTGTTCGAATGTCTGACTGCCGTATCCCAAAGCAGTTACTTTATTCCCAACTCAAGGATGGAAAGCGGAATATCAGTGGTCAATATAAGAGGTTTAAAGATGTTCTTAAGGCTAATCTAAAAAAATGCAATATAAACATCAAAAACTGGGAAGCTCTGGCCCATGAACGATCTAGATGGAGGTTGACCTTTCACAAAGGTTCCATGGACTTTGAAGAAGCCCGAGTGCAAGGTGAAAGGGAGAAACGTGCTAAGCGAAAAGCACATCAAATGAATCCTTTACAGGACCATCTTCCATCTGGTAACCTGTGTCTTCACTGTGGGAAGCTATGTGGATCTAGAATTGGCCTCCACAGTCACTTACGGAGCCATCGCTAGAATCTACACAATTTTCCTTAGAATTTCCTCCTTTTAAAATTTTCTTTTTGTAAATTTGTATCCTGGAAGACAATCTTACTCGGTCACGAGTGATCACCTGATGATGATTAGTTTAAACTATTGTTATAGATACTGTGGCTGAGTAAGGGCAGGGCCGGATTAAGGACAGCTCATGCCCTAAGTACAGTCCAATAATGGTGCCCTCTCGGCCCTTCCATTGCTTAGCTGGCAAGACATTAAGACGCAATAAGTGCTGAAGGTGAAATCAGACATTAAAAACTCAGTTTTCTTCAAGGCCATCCTCCACGCCAGAACACACAAGTATATTAAATATAAACTGTTTTTTATTATATTTATTTAACACTAAATAGCAGCAAGCAATATAAGCCAATTACTTACTTATAACTAGGGGAACAGAAAGAAATACAAATTTTCATCACTGTTTTATGCATTTTTAAAAATAAAACTGATATAAGGGAAAATATGCAAATGCAAAAATTTATGGCACTCTGGTACTCTGTGGTGCACCCCTTCCCTTGGTGCCCTAAGCACATGTTTATATTGCTTAATGGTTAATCCAGGGCTGAAAGAGCTGATTTTGCAATCCTTGGCATGGATGTTGTAAATGGATTTTTTTAAGGCTGATGCTTGTACTATACTTTTACGAATTATAATTGTGATATTACAATCTTGCAAATAATCAGGAGGTATCATCACCCATGCTGATTTACTCACCTGAGTCTTCCCCACCACCCTCTGTGCACTTCTTCCTTCCCATTCCCAGCATGAAGGGTGGGAGCTACTAGTACTCTCTCTCTCACTCACACACACACACACACACACACCTTGCACGCTGCTATAAGACAGGGAGGAGCCAGGAGGGACAGTGGTTTCATTTAATTTATTATATTTTTCATCTTTTCCTTCCTTCAGCATGGTGTACACAGTCCTGCTCCTCAGAGGTCATTTATCCTCACAACAACCTTGTGAGGTAGGTTCAGCTGAGAGATACTGACTGGCCCAAGGACCCCCTGTGATCTTCATGGCTCAGAAAACATTTGAATGAGGATCTGAGCCTGGCTCTCTCTGATCCAAGTCCAGCACTCTAACCACTGCAACTATATGTTTTCTCCAGGGGGAAAACAGCAGACTCGAGTGGGTGGGGGGAGCAATTTAGATAATGAAAACGGTTTTCCTAAGTTAATTTTTTTTTTTCTGTTTCCCCAAGTTAATGCAGTGAGGTTGGCATAATTATTTTATCTTCCTTCCCCTAGTATAGGAGCTAGGGCAGAGTGAAAAGCAAAACCTAGTGTTAGCTCCACCAGTCAAATGCAGTGGAGTGGTTTCTCCCTTTCCTTTCTCAGGGACAGAAAGAAAGAGAACATGGGAGAGACAGAAAGAAAAGCATTGCCAGCCAGGCGAACACAGCAGTGCTAGATCCTGCTTTTCTTTCTGTACATCACCCTCTGCTAGGCCAGTCTATTCTGGTGGGCCATATCCTCCCAAATGGAGCCTTGAAATACAGAGTTCCATTCTGGAGAGAAGCCTATGGGATGGTTTCTCTTGCTTGCTTCTTCTCCTGCAATCCACACCCTTGCCCAGGCAAACAAAGGAGGAGAGAGACCGCCCAGCATGCAGCCTTCAGAGGGAAGACTCTTTTGTTCTGGACTCTGGAGGCAGTGCATAGAGCAGATGGAGGAGAGAAGCAGCCCTGTGCGCTCCTTCTAGCATTACAGTGGGAACTGGACACACAGGACTTTCTTGTCTGTTAACTGGAGGCAAATCTTTCTTGCCTTAGGGACCAGGCGAGTGGTTATTTTCAAGCCTGATACGAACATTTTTACTGTATATGGCTTTGTGTATTATTTGAAAAGTAATAAAATAAATAAATACTCCAAAATACGAATTCTAGGGGAAGCTGAAGTAATTTTGATATGGTTGGCATTGGCAATTGTTTTTATGTGCTTATTTCATATATATATATACACACACATACACACACACACACACACACACACACCACCACCAAATCATGGTTTGTTTTTAAAAGAAGGTTTTATGCAACTCTTCCTTGAAGGAGTTCAGACTGGATTACACAATTCTCCCCCCAGTTCATGTTATCCATACAACAGTACTGTGAGGTAGGCTGGCTCAGAGAGAGTGACTGGCCAAACTAGTTCACCCAGTGAGCTTCATGGGTGAGTCGGGATTTGAATCCAGGTTTCTCTGATCCTAGTCCAGCATTCTAACCACAACACTCAACATGTTCCCTATGCAGTGAATTGGGGTGGGGTGGGGTAGGGTTCACGCTCTGGTAAAATACTGGCATAAAGGTTGAAGGAAAGAATGTTTTTTGGGGTGCACATTTCTAAAATTTTCAAACTCTATATGAGTTTATTTGAATTACTTTCCTCACTCCCAGTCCCAGGATTAAGTTTACTTTGGTCAAAGAGTTGCAACCTGTGAATGTAGTTTGACCTTGCTTAGCATTTCCCCATGACCAAAAGGGGAAATAAAAGGCAGATACTTTGAAAAGCACAATAATATTCCCCATGTTCATTCATCTTGTCTCTATTCAAATCACTGCCACATAATCAGGCTGCATAACCAACTGCCAAAAGTGAGAGGAAAATAGGAATATTTTCACTTTTTCTAATGAAGGAAAGCTGCTACTAACACCCTGAGATTTCCATTAAAAAGTGTAGCTAGCATGGCACAATAGGGAAAGGAACTCCCCCCACCCATGCATTACCTCATTTCTAACAGTGTCTGAAATTTGATCATTTTTGCTACTGCAGCATTTTTGCAGCAACTTCCTTTTTCTTATTACACATGTCCAAAGAACATGTGCTTTCAGTATCATGAAGCTTTTAATTGCTGACAGGTACTGGGTTTGTTTTTTCTTTTTTAATTTTTAAACAGACTTCTTTTGGATTTTATAACACCAGGCCTCATTTCTAACCCTGCAATCCTATCCACACTTACGTGGGAGGAAGTTCCATTGAGCTCAATGGTGCTTACCTCTGAGTAGATATGTACAGGATTGCACTACACATGTCTTAAAATTTTAAACTACAGATAAAGGCAACCTTTTCTTGCACTGCAGATAAAGGCAACCTTTTCTTGCACAAAAGAGAAGAATTTGAAGTACTATCAAGAGAAAGATAAGCATCAGTGTAGATTTCTTAGGACTATGTTTGTAAGATGATGATTGCAGCAATCACACAACGGACTATCATTTAAAGCTTGCAACAGGTAACAGATCTCACGATGCCAACCTTTGGAATACATACAAGCAGCAGCCACCCAAAGAAGAAACCGCTGCCTGAGGTTTTTAGTGACATGTGACTAGGGCTATGCAAATCCACACTTAGAAAGTGTGAGTCAGCAAAACTCGAGCTCGCTGAAGTTCTCCAAATAACCAGATTCCATCTCAACGCTCATTCTGACTCGAGTTCTGTATCAGTGCGAGCGTTTTCTTTTCTTCTCACATGAAAATCCATGTGTATTTTTGTGCAAATTTTCCCAATTGTATGCATCAATTGTGTGCATCTGTGAAATGTACGCATTCTTGTCCCATTGATTAAAATGCATGTGTGCATTTTCCAAACGTTCACATTTTTTCATGCATATTTTTCAAATGCATGCATGCTGTCGAACACAATTTTTTTGGTCCATGAATCACATTGCAAACTCAGAAATTTACGGACTTCGACAGCAGACTGCGTCCAAGTCTGCGTTCAGTCCGGAAGCTGGGTAAATCCTGATAAAAAATGAAGTGAAATGAACTTTTCATACATCCCTAACTGGCAGAATAGGAGAAAGACAGAAGCAGCAGCTCGCTTTTGTACTGTTTCCCTTCTACTTAAGTATTCAATTCTTTTAGTTCCAAGCGTCCAGAATTACTCAAAAAGGATGGTAGGAAGGGTTCCAAGTGCATCACATGGTAAGGAAGAGCAGCTGCATAGCATTTTCTTTCTTACCTCGGCAAGTAGGTAAGGAGCTGCTCCATTGCCCATTGCTCCGGCACTGTGCTCGGGAGACACCCTGAAGTAAATAGCCAGTATTGCATGTGAAGTTGACAACATCATTCAAATTGAACTCACTGCCATTGGTCACTCCATGAGCAGGATTTCCAGGATGGCCACACGTGATTGCTGTTGAAAGAAAACACAGAACAGATTGTAAGCTTATGGCAGGGCGTTGTCTTAACAGCTACAGGAAGTTATATACTTCTGTGGCATGACCCATAAATCTCTTATGAATGGAGAGGTCAGATGTACACAGAACTATCCTGCCTAGAAGGGCTGCCTCATTGATTTCAAAGGAGGAGGCAGCCTAAACTTGCAAATAGGGATGTCGGAGAAAACTGCAACAGACTCAAAGTGAATCCAGATTTCTCGGTGTTTGCCTTACAGAGTCTACAGTGGACCAGCTTTTCCAGGTCATGCAGAGTCCACGGGGCTTGCGGACTGATTTTTTAAAATTTTGTGTATTTGCACAAATTTAGCTGCTGAAAACAATGAAAAATTAAAAAAAAAAACACCTATCAAAAATGCACAGATCTCCCCATAGAGCAACACATGAAAATATGTGTTATGGGGGATTTTCATATTTTTGGCTGATTTGCACATTTTCAGGAGTGTGAATTTGTTCAAATACACAGAAATACATTTGCGCAAATTCCAAGTCCTCAAATCAGCAGTTGGAGCGAAAATCTGCAAATCACCAGCAGAGAAGCTTTCTCTCCATTCATGCATCCCTACATGCAAAGAGATGTACTCATGGAATTACTGAATCCACTAAACTGAAAGGGAAAGCTGACATGCCCAAGAACTCGGTCTGTGAGAATACAGAGATCTAGATTACAATCATTGATACCGCCATTGTCTACAAGGGCAAGATATTCAAGAAGGTCTGGCAGCTTAATTTTTTAAATTAATTCAAAATGACAGTAATTCAGCTCTTTTTGGATCAGAATGCATTTGTTCTCTAAAATGTGAAAATGAAAGTTTGGAGGCCATGTGTCTCTGTGTACACTTATGGTTCAACATCATGCCAATTTTTCACCAACATAGATGGATTGAAATTATCACAAAGCTCATGTATTGATAGCTGATGAACAATGGCTTATACAAATGACAGCCAGTTTGTGGGATGCTGAATATGCGAAAAGTAGCCTCCACATGGATACTGCACATACTACCACTCCAACGGTCAAAATGGCAGTGGCAGCAAAAAATGATCCAACCACTATGGAAACAGTGGTGATCCTCCTCATCTGTAAGGAGATGCAAGGGGACTGCCAAGATCTGGGAACCAGCCTGATGCCATCATGGAATAGATACAGCTATCAAGGGACAGCTAAACTTTAAGATTGCAATTCACTACACCACAATTATTACTTTTTAATATGTACTTGGTGCCAACATTACACTAGGCGCTGTACAGAATATGGAAGTGGCACAGTCCCTATCTTGAGAGTTTACAGGAAAGCCTGAAGAATGTGGATCCATCAACCTGAACACATATCGTCATCTATGCTGGATGCTTGACCGTCCCCCCATTTTTACAGTTCCAAGTGGGCAGCAAAACCAGGAAGTTTATCAAGGCATATAAAGCTGGTGGGCTGTGTTTGGCTAGGTGGGTCACAAGTTCTGCAGTCTTGGAAAAATAAGTACCACCTTTTCCACACTGAAAATCCTCACTCCTGTCCTAACACAGCAGGAGCCAGAGACTTTCAGAGATTTCTGAAAGCAACAACTTGCTACTACAAGACAAGCACTTGCAGAAGAAAGGTGATCTCTGAGCCATAGGCCCAAGGAGAATCAAACACTAACAGAAATAAAAATGCAAAGGGAACGATAGTAAAGGAAAAACTTTAGTAGAGAGAAAGAACATATAAACAAGAAAAAAGGGGATAGATGGATGGATGGATAGATGGATGGATGAAACCAATACTAGTTTACCAATACTCTAGCCTATCACAGACAAAGTTCCATGAAATTCACTGTGGCGGTCAGTAGAAAAGCAGGAGTCACACACTCCCTTGAGTGTGTGACTGGAGTATAGAATTCCTGTCAAAACTCTGGCCTAGCTATTAGCAGGCACAGAACCCATATGTGATGCTGCACAGACACAATGAAGGAAAATGAAGAGGGATGTGATTTTTAGCTATTCCATCTTCTGACACCTCCCACACTGTTCTGAAGGGTTCCCAACTCTCTGGAACAGATTTGGTAAGGTTGGGGCTTGCAAGGCAGAGGGGAAAACGTTGAAAATCACCTCCCGCCTATTTCCACTGATGGAAGCCTCCACTGGATCAAAGAGCATTCCATCAGTGGAGTGACACCAATTGGATGCAGCCCTGTGCATGTAGGTAGTTGCACATCTGGAAGATCGGAACACTTAACAGGTTATAAAAAATGAAAACTCCCCAGTTTAGTGACAACTTTTTTTTAGTGACAACTAATTTTTTTTAAAGGAATGAATGAGTACAAAGGAGACAGACAATTTCTTAAAACTAGAGATTAAGAGTGCTTTTAATATGTAGTAAACAGAACTACTTTCGACGGTAGTTTAGGAATTTACCAGAAATATTTTCACACAAAAGCATTAGGAACATAAGAACTATCTTTCTGGAACAGTTCCAGATTCCATCCAGTCTAGCATTCTCTGTTCAGAAGTGGAACTGGACAGACAGATAAGATAGTGATGTCTGCCCCGTATTATTGTTTATAATGGTAATCTGGTAATCAGAAGCATATTGCCTTGGAATATAGAGATTCCATTTTTAGCTATCATAATTGATAGCTACACAGAGATCAGTTGTCCCAACTGATCTTAATTTGCCCAATAACTTTGTAAAGGTTTCGTTAGTTGACACTTTCTTCACCATGAATCCTACAATTCAGTAATCTGTCAGAACAGATTATATGCAGTATGCTGTTGTAATGTAAAATTGAAATTGTCTGTAAAAATTGTGATAGTGAAGGACACTTGTGTTTAGATTATTGTCCTTTTCAGCAAATGCATATTCCAGTCAGTCAGCTCCTGTTTACACCCCTCATTACTCTTGACAGATGCTGTTTCCTGTAATGCCTTCCAGAAACAAAAGGTCTCAGCCCTTGTGTCTAGTCTTACCACATCATCATTATTGTTGTCACACATTGCCAACCTCTTGACAGATCAACACTTTGCAACTGCTGTGTTTGCAGCTCAGACAAATATTGGAGCTCCGATGGTTTTTTATTCCCTATTTCTTTAGTAGCCCTTATCCAAGAACCCAACTGAAATATATGTATATTATTTGTAATATCAAGATGTTTAGATTATGTTGTTGTAACATTCACGGCTCACATGTAAACATGGCCTTAACTGAGTCCAATGTGATAAAATGATTCATCACTTTAAAGTCTGGTTATAGCTATGTTGTAGCACCAGTGAAGTGTGATCAGTGTTAAACAGCTTTACAAAGTTAAAATGAAACACCACAGCATAATAAGGAGAACAGATGTAGGACAAGACATAAAACTCAAGAAATCTCGAAAAGTGGCATAATGATTACCATGGAGTCAACAGGATCACAGGATAAAAGGATGAGAATGCTTCAAGGTAAATACAAAACTCAAGATAAACTGAAGCAAAAACCTTCAGTTACATAATAGGAAGTAGCTAATTATTTAGTTTACAATATTATACACACTGTCCTGGGAGTAAGTCCCACTGAACTCAGTGATACATAGTTCCATGTAAGTTATAGGACTGTGCTATTTAAGACTGTGCTAATTAGCTATTTAGATACCATCTCAAAAGGAAAATGGTGGTATCATGCAAGCTCTATCTTACTCTAAATACTAGATCTGTCAGATTAAAAACAGAGTAATGATGCAGGACAGGTACATCTAATTTGGGATGGATTTGGACCTGGATCACCCAAACCTTCTAGCTAAGATAATTATATGAATATTCCAACTATCATTCACATTGCTACAGATAAGAACATACCGACTTCCAATTAATTGAATACTTACTAATATTTATCTCCAAAATTCCAAAATCTTAAAACAGTGAAGGAGCAAGGAATCAACAATTCTTGACTAACAAAATGGTGTCATTTAAGAGTAAGAAAAAATGGTTTTACACAGGTTCATTTTCACAGAAAGGAATGCCAAAGACATGCAGAATCATATGGTGCAAAATCGGATCAGATTAATTTTTCAGTATCAGTATTTAGTCTTCTTCATTTACACAGAAAATGAGAAACATGTACTGACGAACGAAAACATATTACTGAATTGGCTACTTAAAAATAAATAAATAAATATTTGAAACCCCACAGGATGATTCATGATTATTTATGCATTGGCATAAATAAAAAGGATTCAAAATCATTAAAGTAGATTAACATTTTAAAAACAGCAAGTAGTAAGCACAAATTACACTCTAGCCTAACATGTCTATTATTAAAACTTACTATAGTGACATGATCTAATCCCACTAGAGTAGTTTGAAAAGCAATAATGAACATTTCAGCAATGAAAGTATAGCTTGGGTAAGAGCTGTAACTATTTATATAGCATTTTCCCCTAAGAGCTCAAAGTGCTTCACATATATTATGCCAGTAAGCCATACAATAAACATGTAAGGGAGATAAGTATGCTTATCCCCATAATGGTAGTTGGGGTCTATTACCCAAAGAGTATACGTGTGAGGGAGGGTTTGAACTGGGCTCGTCCAGCTCATAGTTCATGCTCAGAACAACTATAACCTAGCTCTAGGTTACTAGGTAGCACAAATCCAACAGAATTCCCTTCACACCCCACGCTCCTGTGGGGTGGGGAGAGTTTTTGCGAGGGGGGGGAGTGGAGAACGAGGACTCTAAATGAGGTGATTTCACCTCCAATCAGGGCACGGGCAAATTGTTTGCCCGAAGGGCAAATGCACAGGCTTAAGGGGTGGGGCCCTGAGGCAGTATTTATGCACAGGAGACCCCACCTCATGCCTCTTTCTTTGCAGCTGTAGTTGGGTTGGGAGCCACAGACCTATTACCTGTGTCTCCTCTGCTTGACTGGGATCGCTTCTCCTGGATTCCTCCTTGGTTCCACGACGCCGTGTGACGGTTTGGGGGCTATCCGGGGGTGGTTTCTTTCCTTAGTGGCTTCCCTACGGGTGGCCACCTGTCTTGCTGCATCGTTTATTTCCTAGTCCTTAGATTTAGTTACAGTTTGTTTAATTTAAAAGTATCCTTTCTTTACTTTTGAAGGTAGCGCGGGGTCGTTTGCAGCGCCTGCGGCCCCTGCGGCGGGGACGGGGACGGCTGCGGCTTGCTCCTGGTGGTACATAGCACCCTGCGGCGCGTCTCCCTCCCCCCCCCCCACGGTCGCGGCGGCGACGCTGTTTTCGCCTCGGGGCCTTGGCGCTTACGAGCATTGCTGCGCCCGTTTCTGTGCTCCCCGTTCCTCGCTGCTATTTAAAATCTCCTTTTGGGCAATATAGCCGCCGCGGCGTTCACGGCGCCTACGGCTCTTGTTTTACGGGCGGGAGCGGCTTGCAGCGTCACCCGCCATTCGAGGAGGACAGAAGGGGATCGGCAGCACCTCCGCTCTTGCCCTCGTCTACATCAGTGCCCTAGCCTTTTCACCGCGCCTTTAGCAAATTTTGTTTACTTTAAGTAGCCGCGGTGTTTTCTTCAGGTCCGAGGGGGTAGCGTTTTAATTTTAGCTCCTGCCGTCACCACCCTCCGGAGCCGTTTGGCTACCCGGCCGCCATCCTTTACGCGCACGTGCCGCTTCCCGCGCAAGCTCCGCTCTATGGCGGCTTCTCCGGGCGTTTGTTTCACAGCGGCCGCCATTTTGGGGATGAATGCCAACCATTTTCTGCCCCCTTGTTATCAGTGGGTACTCCCAGTTTCACCCTTCTGCATAAATACAGGTTGCATTAGATGGGTGATCCTGCAGCGAGGGAACTTTATTGCTTTAGGGAGCTTTATTGCCTTACGCTTTTACATGGGAATTTTCATCAAGTTGTTTTAATTCAATTTGTCCACTTATAGGCACATAAGTCAACTTTGTTAATTCCTCAGTTTATAGATTTGCATATACATAGATTCCATAATTGGTTCTATGTATAGTTCATTTATTTAATTCATGTATAGTTCATTTATTTAATTCATTTCTTAGAGTTCATTACAGGGGCATAAATTTAATATTTAGCATAGTTAATTAATTCTATTGTGTTTTCTGGCAATTTAACATCAATTTGAACAGGCCTGTGGCTCACGCTGGCTCAGCTTGTCTGAGCGTGGAAAGCTAAGCAGGGTCAGGCCTGGTGATTACTTGGATGGGAGACCCCTCCTCTAGTTTCCTGCCTTGAGCAGGGGGTTGGACTTGATGGCCTTGTAGGCTCCATCCAACTCTATGATCTATGAAATCTTCATATACATAGATTATAATCACAACAATCACCTTTAGTTAAAAATTCCTTACGGAGAAGTATGTTAATTCATTACAAGATAATTAATTTTATAATTCAGAATTTGTCGTTGCTTCAATTCATTCCACAGCGGCGACCACTGTCCTCAAGGCCGTTTTTGCTCCCCTTGTCAATGTCCTGAACAGCCCGATCTTGTCTGATCTTGGAAGCTAAGCAGGGTCGGGCCTGGTTAGTACTTGGATGGGTGACCACCTTGGAATACCAGGTGCTGTAGGGAGGGACCATAGCTCAGTATGATGGAGCACATGCTTTGCATGCAGAAGATCCCAGGTTCGATCCCTGACCTCCAGGTAGGGCTTGGAAAGAATCCTACCTGAAGCCCTGGAGAGCTGCTGCCAGTCAGTGTCGACATACTCGGCTAGATGGACCAATGGTCTGACTCAGTATAAGGCAGCTTTCCAATGTCTTCCACTTCCTCGTTTCCCTTGCTAGCAAACACCTTTAATCATTAGTGCTACATTTCTAGCGTTTCTATCCAGTTTTGCAGGATGCCCCCCAAGAAGGGCCAGGGAGGCAAGAAAGGAAAAGGGTGTGCGCCTCGACAACCAGCCCAGCGTCCTCCTACTCGGCGGCTCTCTTCTTCCTCTGATGACGAGGCTGTTGATAATTCAGCGGTCCTGGCTCGGGTGGCCAGCATGGGGAGGGAGAGGGAACGCTTAGATGCCATGCAGGCGGCTGTTGTTTCTCCCGCTGCTGTTTCATCTGCACCAGCGACTCCACCTCGGGAACACAGAGTGGAGCCCCCTGCATACTCCGCGGTGCAAGAATCAGGGCTGTCGTCCATCCCAATTGCTTCTCTGCCAGTGTCCGAGCCAGGCCCTTCAAGTGGCCTGCCTGCAGCCGGTGAGTACTCGGGTCCAATGGGGTCAGGGAACTGGCCTAGTTGGCACCAATACATTTATCCGGGCTTTCCCTGGGGGCAGCACCCCTTGTCCCACATGTTCCAATTCACACCACAGGCAGGGATGGCACCATCACAGCCATTCAGCCCTTTGCTTCCAGGTTACCCTGCAACAACTTCACACATTGTGCAGCCCCCTGAGGGCGCCTCAGGTTTCTCCTCTTTAGCTGCACCCACTGCTCTCCCTTCTGCTGCTGCACGGGTTACCCAGGACGGGGCAGGGGCCCTGGGGGCGCTAATATCTCCCGCGCCAAGTGTCTCTCTACAGTCAGCTGTTCCAGCCGCTGGACCCACACCTTCTCCGGCAACGCAGGCCTGTGCGTCAGTGTGGGGTCCAGTGGGGAAAGTGACATCACTCACAAAGGGTGCCACCAAAGTGGATCTTTCAGACCATTATCCACACGCCAAACCTGGTTTGGCGCCACCAGGCGCACCTTCTTTCCCTTTGGGGTATCACCTGGCCCCGGCCACCAGGGAGAGGATACTCAAGGGTGAATTTATTGATGTCTTCTCCCTGTTGAGCAGGGAGCCGGATGCCATTGAGAAAGAGAAACTCAAGGACCGTGAGCAAGAAAAATTCAAAGCAAAAAAGCCAGCCCGTACTGGGGCCAATTGGCTGCCCGGGTTTTAATTTACATGGGTACTCTTCAACAGGAATTCCCTGACCGGGCCGTCATTCTCACTAAATATCTCGATATGATATATCGGGCTTATTCAGGATATGAAGGCGGAGCCTGGCTTGCATACGATGTGGGGTTCCGAAAAAAGGCCGCTTTTGACCACACTATTCGATGGGATAGGAAGGACGACGACTTGTGGATGGAATTTATGATTCCAGCCAGGCCGGTCGTTGGGGAACGGTCCAAGAGCGGCCACATTCTATCTAAATTTACAGGCAACACCTCACCCCGGGCACAGCCGGGGAAGTCGGTTCAACCCCGGCCACTCTGTTGGGAATACATCTCTAAAGGCACCTGCTCACGGCACGAATGCCCATACAGGCACGCCTGCAGCATCTGCAAGGGGTCGCACAACCCGGCTTCATGCTTCAAGGTCCGCTGAACAAAGGGAGGAGGCAAGTTCGGATCAGCCAAGCGCCCCCCGGGACCGAGCCAACAGCAACCTCCAAAAGGGCCCCAGCCCAGTTAAGATCGGGCCTTAGGCTCGTCTGTTAAGGCTCTACCCTGGCAAGGATGCGGCCAGGGTACCTTAGGGATAGTTTGCTTTTTGGTTTTAGGATCCTGTTTCAGGGCCCTCGTTTCATGTTATGTCCCGCAATCAGCGCTCTATCCTGGGATGGAGACTATTGTGGCGCAAAAATAGTTAAAGAACTTTTAGCGGGTAGGATCCGGGGCCCATTTCTCTCCTTGCTGCTCCCTAACCTTAGGGTCTCCCCACTGGTGGTAGTGCCCAAAAAGGCCGAGGGAGAGTTCCGTCTGATACAATCTCTCTTTTCCCAAAGGGGCCTCTGTTAACGACGCCATACCAGAACACTTTTGCTCTGTGCACTATACCTTTTGACTCCGCGGTGGCTGTGGTTTGCCGTTGCGGCCGCGGGGCCCTTCTGGGAAAATGCGACATCAAGTCTGCCTGCAGGTTACTCCCCGTCCACCCGGACGACTTTGACTTGCTCGGTTTCCGATTCCAGGGCCGGTTTTATATCGACGGAGCTATGCCTATGCGCTGCTCGATCTCGTGCTCAGCTTGAGCGTTTTAGTTCATTTCTCGAATGGGCCCTGTGTAATCGTGCCGGGGAGTCAAGTCATACATTACCTGGACGATTTTCTGTTGGCGGGCATTCAGGACACCAATCAGTGTGCCTTTTTGATGGCGCAATTTCAAGAGTTGTCATCCGAATTTGGTGTCCCCCTCACTACAGAGAAGAAGGAAGGCCCCTCCTCCATTCTGGTATTCCTGGGCATCAACCGGATACCAACATGCAGTGCTCTCGCCTCCCTATGCATAGGCTACAGGCCCTCCTTTTTCGGGTACGCCGCATGGCACAGTCACGCAAGGCCTCCCTTCGGGAACTCCAGGGGCTTGTTGGCCACTTGAATTTTGCGTGCAGGGTGGTGGCGCCAGGCAGAGCTTTTTAGCGGTGCCTCTGTGCTGCCATGTGTGGCCTGACAAGACCCTTTCACCGGGTCGTGTAAATGCCTCCATGAGGGCGGATTTGAGGGCGTGGCTTCAATTCCTTGTCATCTAGAAGCCCTCGGGTTATGCATCTGGTTCGCGCTTTTACATTGCGCTGTTTGCAATTTAACATCTTATTTCGGGCACGGCATGTTCCGGGCTTGGACAACAGCATAGCGGATGCATTGTCTCGCGATCAGATGCATAGGTTCCGAGCGCTTGCCCCCTGGGCATCGGACCACCCGGTGATAATGCCAGACTGTCTTTGGCAGATGGGAGGTCAGTCTCCGAGCACGCCATAATGCAGTCATTGGCACCTACCACGAGGGTCGCTTATGAATGGGACGATAAGGTGTAAACTGGCGGGCC
Source organism: Shinisaurus crocodilurus (assembly GCA_021292165.1). Classification (NCBI taxonomy): domain Eukaryota; kingdom Metazoa; phylum Chordata; class Lepidosauria; order Squamata; family Shinisauridae; genus Shinisaurus; species Shinisaurus crocodilurus. The sequence goes on along the minus strand of CM037879.1, from coordinate 142,873,099 downwards.
TGGCGTTCCGCGCCAAGGCACGTGGTTTTCCTGACAATACCGGGGATTCAGGGTTCGCGGGATGCTGCTGGGTTGTGCTAGGGAACATCCAGCAGCACCTGACACAAGGGCGCCACTGTCCCCTGACATTCTTTTAGGTCTTCGTGCGCTGTGGCCTTCTGTCTGTTCTTCCAGCTACGAGGTGTTATTGTTCCATGTGGCAGCATTAACCACATTTTGGGGCTTTTAGAGTTTCTGAACGGGTGGTCCGTTCTAAATTAGATGTCTCTGCCAGGGCGTTACAGTTCTCTGACCTGCACGTCACTGTGTCCGGTGTGTGTCTGCGATTTCGCAGGTCCAAGTCTGATCAGCTGGCCAAGGGTGCAACGATTACCTTGTACCCAGCTGCTTCAGAGGAAATCTGCCCTTGGCGGCCTTACGCACCTTTATCACCATGCGGGGCACGGCCGCAGGTCCATTATTTCAACATATTGATGGTTCCCCTTTAACCAGGTACCAGTTTGGGTGGTTACCAAACAGGCATGGGAAGCACTGGGCCTTTCGCATATGCGTTTGGCACTCACTCGTTCAGGATTGGTGCAGCCTCCATGGCTGCTGCCTTGGGTTTCCCGGTTAGCAGGGTAAAAGCAGTTGGAAGATGGTGTTCCCGAGCCTACCGCTCCTACGTCCGCGAGTTGCCTTGATTTGCGCTGCCGCTTCTTTGTTTCTCTGTTTTTCAGGTGCTTGGAGCAAAGGAAGGCCGGTTCGTGTGTTGATTCGTGGCCACAGCATGATATTTGGGCAGCGCGACGTGCTGCCAAGTCCTGGGTCGGTGCCCAGCTGGGCATCGGACAGATGGCCAACATCCAGTGGCTGGGTCGGCGCGGTATGCAGTGGCACGACCTTCTCTACACACTTTTTCGCTCCGCCTTGTTAAAGCTCCACTGCACGTGTTAGTGCTGCACCTGGGCGGCAACGACCTTGGCTTGCTGAAGGGCAAGGCCTTGATCTTAACAAGCAACTAAGGACTTCTTTCAGTTCCTCCCCGTGGCCCGGTGTTGTCATTTTGTGGTCACATATCCTGCCACGTTTCTGTTGGAGGTACTCCGTGCGCCTGGCATGTTTGAACAGGGCGGCTTGGAAGGCCAACGGGGAGGTTCAGAGGGCCATTGGAGGCATGGGGTTCGTCATACCTCATCCCGAGATATCCTTGGCCCGGAGGGAGCTGTACCGGCCGGACGGGGTTCATTTGTCCGACACCGGGAATGATATATTTCTCGAGGATCTGCGAAGGGCCCTGCTCGAGCTTATCTCTGGCAGGTGGGGGAGAGTCGACTAAGCAGAGGCTTGTCTCTCTCTGTGGCGGTAAGTGCGGTGAATAGGCAGTGGGGGTTAGGGTTTCGGTGTGCATCCCTTGGCACCTTTGAAGGTGATGGGCGAGAACCCGAGCCTCACAAATGTCGATGCCTTGTGGCTCAATTTGTGAGAGGTAGGGTCGCCTTTGGGGTCTACGCATCTCACCCTCCTCGGTTGTCCCGTGGCGCCGGGGGGCGGTGACCTTGGTAGATCCCCCAGCACCCCGTGTGCGGAATTCGAGGATGGCGAGTCACTGCGCCGCCCTCGAGTTTGGGATGCTTTCGCCCAGACATGCTCCACTGGCCTTTGGGCCGGCCTTAGTTAATCCCGCACTTCTCCCTTCGCAGACCTCTGAATTAATAAATGTGGCCCTGATTTTATACCATAACTGTTGTCTCGTCTCTTCATTTCCCCCTTTACCCTCGCAATTCCCTTCACACCCCACGCTCCTGTGGGGTGGGGAGAGTTTTTGCGAGGGGGGGGAGTGGAGAACGAGGACTCTAAATGAGGTGATTTCACCTCCAATCAGTGCACGGGCAAATTGTTTGCCCGAAGGGGGCAGGCTTAAGGGGTGGGGCCCTGAGGCAGTATTTATGCACAGGAGACCCCACCTCATGCCTCTTTCTTTGCAGCTCCCTCCCTCCACTCCCGATGAAGCAGTGTGGGCTCCTCTGGTCGCCTTTTACGGGGCCGAGTAGGAATTTTGGCTCATTGTCCTAATTGGCTCGGGGCAATGTGCGCGTTTCGCCTACTCCATACTGTGGAATCGGCGGTGGGTTTGTTGTTTTGGGTTACGGGTTATTTCGGTCACATTGGCCTTAGGTTAGGCGGTAAGTGCGGTGAATAGGCAGTGGGGGTTAGGGTTTCGGTGTGCATCCCTTGGCACCTTTGAAGGTGATGGGCGAGAACCCGAGCCTCACAAATGTCGATGCCTTGTGGCTCAATTTGTGAGAGGTAGGGTCGCCTTTGGGGTCTACGCATCTCACCCTCCTCGGTTGTCCCGTGGCGCCGGGGGGCGGTGACCTTGGTAGATCCCCCAGCACCCCGTGTGCGGAATTCGAGGATGGCGAGTCACTGCGCCGCCCTCGAGTTTGGGATGCTTTCGCCCAGACATGCTCCACTGGCCTTTGGGCCGGCCTTAGTTAATCCCGCACTTCTCCCTTCGCAGACCTCTGAATTAATAAATGTGGCCCTGATTTTATACCATAACTGTTGTCTCGTCTCTTCATTTCCCCCTTTACCCTCGCAATATCAAGACTGCCTGATTCTCTTTAAGATATTTCAAAACTTTAGTAATACATTCAATTACCAGGCCAATCATATGCTATGGCATTGTACTGCAGGAGAGCATAGGAGCAGATTTCAGGGCACAGGCTTATACAAGAAGTGGACCCACTTCCACGTTTGCTCTTAATGCCACAGCAGCCATCAGTGCTATCATACCAATGCTTGCTCTCTTGCCCCTGAGTTTCAGTGCTGTGCAAAACTACTGTGTTTGGTCACTAGTTTCTGCTGTCACTGCTATCTAAGTGATTAGTAGCTTGCTATTGCTTTGAACAGAATAGGTCAGAATAAAGGGTGTTACTTACAGACACAAACTGGTGTTTGCCCAGACCACTTATGATCTTGCAAGCATATCCTGACAGATGTGCCAACAAGTCGAAAACCAGGATTACACTGGTATACCACAGTATCACGATAACTGAAACCGTCTCCACTAATGTGGCCATTTACAATTGGATCTGGAGAACCACAGTGTCCAGCTAAAATAAGAGAGGGAGAGAGAGGAAGAAACTGAATAAAACAGCACACACAATAAGAAGTCACAGATATGAAAATTCACTTGAACTCATATAGAAGTTGATCATCAATAAGAATATTAAATAAAATGATTGCCTTAAATTCTCATCACCACACCCCATGAGATTTCTCTGCCAAACTGAAAGCATTACTATTCATCCATTAGTCTTTTATTTGTAGTCCATCCTCCAACCAACATGTACTTATAAATGTATTAAAATATGAGGCTCAGCCTGTTGGAACAGATTGCAAGGCTATTCTGTAACTGTGATGGCAATTCACACTGGAGAAGCTCTGAAGCTGCCTGATTCCAAGCCTAAGCTCCTTAGGAAAGTACAGATTTGGAGAGAAGAGAGTGTAGTTTGCAAGAGTAAAGTTGTATAATGCAAACAATTTTTATTTATTTTTTGCATTTAACAATCCTGTCTATCCTAATATGTAACTCTATGGAAACAGGATACATTTGTTGATGCTTCACAGTCAGTTTAAATCCAAATATTCCTATATTGAATTGTTTAATCCTGAGGACATGACAGTAAAAATGAAATGCAATAGCTATAATGAATCTAGAATTATTAAAATATAGGAGATCTGATGCTGGCTAACTTGGAACATGACATTATTATTCCTATCGGACAGGCTTGTGCACGTTCCATGTGATTCATTTCACTTACAGATCACATCATTTGGTGGATTTAATCATTTCCTGTCATTTTGAAACTGGTTAAATTAAACACCCTAACAGCTCAAGAACTGAAGGAGCAAAGCAATAAAACACCAAATATATGTAATTTTCCAATCAAGCCAATTAGGTCCTAAGTATATTAAAGAGGCTGTTAGTAGTCTACTTTTATAAACTATACTTTCAAGAACCTTTTTTGTTTGTTTTTAATGATTAACTGGTTCAAGATAGGGTCAGCACATTTAGTACACTGTAAATCACAGCCACATGCATGTTGAGCGTATCTTTTCAAAAGATCTGCAAACATACATTGGGTCTTTCACGGAGGTTGTTCATTTTTTCACACTATGGTAAAATCCCTTATCTCACAACAGTGAACCATTACTCCTTTTAGTCAAGATTATTCTATTTGAAGGGAAAGCATGAAAGATAGCAGTATGATCAGGTAAATAATATAGCTTATTTTGGAAACTTGGAATTGGAAAGAGGGTGGCAAGCTGGAATGAATGACTAAAGTAAGGGATGCTTCCAAAATTCCCCTCATCTGAATTTCTCCTTGGTTTTTGGAATTCTGAATTACCCCGTCTTGGAACAGATACAATAGGAATCCTTCACTGCTCCATTTTAATTTCAGAATGTCTTACAAATTGCTGTGCACATGCTGTTTGCCACAAATTTCAGTTCCTAGGTGACCCCTGCCGCCACCTTACTAATGCACACATTCATGTTGCTAAAACACTGCAAACAAGCAATTGCGGGGGGGGGAATGGGATGTTGTGTTCTACCAATGTGCAGGTGTGCATATGTACATCAGTAAAACTCACCATACAAAAGAATCTTGATATGATCATCATACAAATGATCACATGCTAGGGTTTTTATCAATGTGTATGTAAGTAACATAGCAGAGGGGAAAAGATGCAAATGAACTGGAATTAATATTAGAATTAAAATTTTCCTAATAGATTGGATAATTCCTTAGAATTCTCCCAATAAACAAGACTTCTGGAGACTTTGTTTTCTTTTTGGGGGTTCTGTGGGTTCTGTGTGTGTGAAATGCAAGTGAGAACAAAAATGGAACACAATGAACAAAATACATTCATTACTCAAGTAGAGGAAAGCTGTACCAATAATAAATACTCAGCCACATGAATGGTCTCAGATCCAGAAATATTTTATTTATTTATTAATTATATTTATACCCCACCTTTTTTCCTGCAAGTAACCCAAGGCGGCTTACATAATCCTCCTCCTCCTCTCCATTTTATCCTCACAACAACCCTGTGAGGTAGGTTAGGCTGAGAGTCAGTGACTGGCCCAAAGTCACCCAGTGAGTTTCATGGCCAAGCGGGAACTAGAACCCGGATCTCCCGAGTCCCAGTCCAGCACTCTCACCACTACGCCACACTGGCTAGTGTGGAAATATGGAAATATCCGGGCTTCTGCAAGGCTGCCTCTTATAGAGGGTCTATACTGCATACCTGCATTCATTTCTGAAGACTTTTGTGTTTGACAGAGGTAATGAAGGAGGTAATCAAAAGGAATTTTATTCCAGAACTTTTATCATTTGATAAAATATTAAAAACTCATTTGAGTGGTATAATTTTGAACTGGTAACAAGAAAAAATGTAGCCCTACATAGTTAGAGTACCACACATAGATCCCTTTGATTTCAATGGTATTCACAGGGGTAATGTTGCAGAGGACTGCACAAAATGTTTTCTATTAAAATTTGAACCTAGAATTCCTGAACACACACCTCTTAGTGCTGTTTCATAAAATAATATATTTTAAGGTTTGTGTAAAGGCATGGGATTTTGAATATGCTTAGACTTCTTCTCACACTAGTTCATTCAGCACTGAAACCACCACTCTGTGATCTATACATTTGTGTTTTAATGAGTGACAATTGCAATTAATTTCTAGGCAGAAAATATTAGTATAAAAGCAAAGGGACAAGAGCGCAGACTGAAAAATCTAGCCTCTTAGCTGTAACATGACTATGATAATGACAAGTTACAGCTTTGTGAAGTTCAAATTGGAAATGAGAATTTAAACTGACATAATATATGCTTTTTAAGGAATTCATTTTGTAATACTAATGGTTGCAGCTTCATTAACAGAGATTGTAGAAGATACCAGCTTTGGTGACAGAAGTAATGTATTCAGAAACATCCTTTGTTGAAACTATTTCAAAGCTAGAGACAACATGGGCTTCTTAGGATTATGTTTTCTCGTAGGCAGCCCAAACTGCTAGCCATGGTTAGAAGATCAGGCATCATTCCATTCACACCAGCTCCTAGATGGTCTATTTGAAGTTTATGGAAAATAAGACGGTCTGTAAGCTCTGGAGAGTAAAAATCGAGCTAAAAAACTTGCTTCTGTGTCAAGCCACAATCCTAGGAAAGTGCATACTTTTTACTGAACTAGGGATATTGCAAGCATACAACAAGAGGTCCTTGCACAGGAGAACATCCCTTCCCAAATGCTCCTGAGTAGCATTAGGACAAACACACCTTAATCAAGGAAGGGATAAAAATCTTACTAACTCATAAGTTACAAAGAAATAGAAGATCCAGCACCCTATCCAGTTGAGTTTAGGAATGCATGACATGAGCACCTCTGTGCTTGCCCCAAGAGGACTTGAGGCTTTGCACACATTCAAAGAGAATATACATAAAGTCCTCAAGGGTGCTTGAGAAGCATCTGCCCCACAGTTGCCTCCATCTTCCCCAGGGGCTTTCTCCTGAGTGGGAGCAGCATGTTCAGTGTCATTTTCCTGATGGAGGTTCTGTAACTGATAGTACCTATGCAGCTCCTGGTTTTAGAACAGTGTCAACAAAGGTACTTGAGGTCAATACAGAAAGAGTTTCTGCTTCCCAAAAGTAGGTCACAAAAGGCAAGTTCTGGTGGAGGCTTAAACCCTAAAATGAGAACCTTGCCAAGAATTACTCATAGAATGTTATTGTCAGATGTGGGAGTAATCAATGAAGAATTCACTTCCTTTAAGTGCCAACCCATTTACAGAGTTCTTCCCTTCCATAAGCGCTCAGAATCTCATGGCTTCCAGTTGTAGCACATAAAAGTAACACAATTAAAGTAATCAGAAACTAAACTAGAATATCATTTACTAAAGACATATACACATACAAAATTTAAATCACTTTCTTCACATGTGACATTTTCCTTGTCAAGTTTTAGATTCCTACCCTTTGACATGACACTGTATATGTATTTACCAAGACATTGTGTTTCAGTTCCACTCCAAAGGCCATTTGCTAAGCATTCTCGCACATGAGAACCAACTAGTGTATATCCAGTGTTACAGGTGAAGATTGCTGTGGCTCCATATACTGTCAAGGTGCCAATCTTATTGCCATTTGGTGGAGATGGAAGACTTCCACAGGAGATAACTGAGAAGAGAAAATAAAGTGTTTACAATATGGCAGCAGCAAGGGGCTCCTAGAAAATCATGTTGGCCCTAGAGAAGTTGACACACATGGGTACCCACTACTTATCTTGTAGCTTTGAGGCCACTTCCAATCCTCAGGATATAGGCAGCTCTAGTACCTTTGTATGGGAGGAATAAAGGCAATGGTTCATGCCTGCTGAACCCAAGGTCTCTAGGGCAAGGTCCAGTTGTCTCAGCTGTTTACTCACTCTCTCTCCTGGTAGAGTGCCTATATCATATTTCACCTATTCTAAGGGTGTATTGGTCACCTATTTGCTCCTGGGCCCAATTCAAGGTGCTGATGCTTACCCATAAAGTCCTAAATAGCTTCGGATCCAAATACCTGAAGGAACGCCTCTTGCTAAACCATTCTGCTCCTGTCTTAACATCTGCATGGAAGGCTCTTCTCAAGGTGACTTCTATTCGCTGTGTGACAGCTAGGGAAAGAGCCTTCTCTCCTGGGTACCCTGTTTGTGGAACAAACTCTCCCTGGAGGAGCAACTGGAACTGACCTTGCAACCATTTCTGTTTTCCAAGGCATTTTAAGCTGGACAATCTATTTCTACTGCTTTAAACCCTGTTTTATTATTGCATTTTACTATTTCTATTGCATTCATGGTCATGTGACAATCTTTGTTATATTTATTGTTCACCACCCTGATGAAGTGTGATTTATACATATCCAAATAATTAAATAAAAGTCAGGTTGCTTGCGACATCGAGAGAGGCAGCCTTAGAACTGCTCGAGCCGCCCAGCGCTAACACCAAGAGAAAGGGCACACATCATCTCGGTGGTTGACACAATGGCATAAAATCACCTCAGCAATGTGCTTCCTATAAATATTTTGTGTCTCTTACTCATGCAGTTGTGAAATGTGATAATTGTGTACCAAATGCTCAAGTTTCGCATGCTATGATTGCAAGGTCTGTGAGATTTGTTGTCATTGGTAATTCACAACTGTTATACTCATACTGTTATACTCGAAGAGCTATTAGAAGTATGCTATATGTATATTAATGGCACTTTTTATGTTAGACCCCACACACAATTAATGTAATATTTTGCACTTTACATTGTTGGGTATTATTGACTTCAATGAGTTACGTGCACCTATATTGTTTTTCTGGAAAATGGAAGGTCTCAACAAAGGCATATTTTTTTTAGTTTCAAACCAAGCCATATTTAATAACTTCCACCAGGTATATTACTTGTACTATCTGTATTACTTTCTTGGGGTACAATTGACCCTGATAGTGGATTTATATAGTCAATTTTCTGTGCATAGAAGGTTAAGGATTGCTACAAACCACTTACTTTTTGCTTCCATCATCTCCTTTTTGTAGGCTTTCTTACATCGTTTGATATATTAAAACTGATAGTATTGACATCTGATATCATCCTTCACACAGTACTTTTATTTGTCCATGCTTTACTTTGTAATCAGGCTGCAAAAGCTGCTTTAGCCTTGTGGAGAACATGGAGGCATTCCTGCTTGGATGTTTGTTCTTTTTTCTTTGAGTAGCAGACCCACCCACCCCATGCCACATTAGAAGCTGCTTTTGAATTTCATTCAGTTTAAAAAGCAGTTTGCCTTTTGGCAGGGAAAGCTGCTGTTTAAAACCCGCAAGTCCAAAGTCCCCCTGGGTACATGGAACTAAATGCCTGATCCTTTGGATTCCACTCCATATACAATTATAGCATTCAATGCTTACATAATGAATAATGTCATCTGTAATGCTTTTATTATATTATCTTTGGGAGGTATAGTAATAAATAGTTTAACAGCCTCAAATATTTAATGAAATTTAATTTTCCAAGATCAAACAGGTTTTTCAGCTCATGTGTGATTGGTCTGGATTACTTAGGTATTCAGTTAATCCATGGTTAATTAGCCTGTTTGTCTAATTACACTTGAATGTAATTGATGAGTACAACTCACAAGTAATTTAATCTGTAATATGAGCAATGGATAGATAAAGTGCTTTGGATAAGGACTCTTGAGAATGGACAAATAATTAACTTAAGAAACATATGCATGTCAATGCATATATTAAGAGAGTCCTAAAATCCAGAGTTCTCTTCTGGATACAAAGGTCCAACTTGTGCACATAGAGCTCTTTCGCACTTCCTCGAGAGTGAGTTTCCTTAATCATTTCAATAGAGGAGACAGCTACATACATGTATTCTTTTGTGCATGCAAAATGGACATCATGGACTCAAAATAGGTTTCTGTAAGAAAGTATTTTGTAAGTAGACTGACATAGATATTTAAAGAGACTTGTCTACAAATACACTAGAAATTAATGAACAAAGTGAGGGATTTTATATGTAAGATAGTTAATTAATTTACCATGTTCTTGCATAGAACCCATTTATTTGGACAAGGCTTGCACTCAAATATTTTAGGAACGCTGTTATAAAATATTATTGTCCTCTACTTAGGTTGTGTTGGCAATAACAGAAGCTATATCTTTGGACAGAACTGAGCACGGTGTGAATAAATGTTTCTTACCCTTACACATTGGGCTCTCATCAGCATCACTCCATGTTCCATTAGTTTTACACAGCATGAGTCTCTGACCCTCTAAATAATAGCCAGGGCTGCAGCTCAGCATGACTTGTGCTCCAAACTCATTCACCGACCCAGAAATCAGTCTCCAGACGACATGTTCCGAAAGCAGACCCTCAATGCTGGGGCAAGTCACAGCTGTGAAATAAGGACACTTCAGCATTAGCACTTTCCTTCCAACATTACTTCACAGAAGATGAATCATCATCTTATTGACAGCAGACTTTTCCTTGTGAAATTGAGCATGCTACAAACATTTCTCAAATACATGTTCCAGTGCATAGCATCTGATATTTGTTTCAACACTGATATCAGTAAGCTGTTTCAGTTTTGACATAGGGAAAAAAACGACATATCCATGTACCATTCCAAATTTTTAATATAGATCATTGCTTTCATTAAGGGCAAAGCCATACAGTTAGTGTGTGTAGAAATAGGAATATGTTAATAATTGGCTATAAGATCTAAACACACTGGCACATCTAGAGCGGTATTGTTCTGCTGGCATACAGTGTGTTTAGGATCACAGCCAAATTTGTTTTATATTCATGGAGACTGTATAGGGAATAGTAAATTGCTACCTAATGGGAAACACAGATGCCATTCCAAAAGCTTCATTTATCTAACAAAGCCTTATTCAGCATGACATTTCCTTTAAAATATGCCTAACGTGTTCCATTCAGATTTTTATACACATATTACCGTATTTACGTATTACCGTAAGACAGTGAGAAAGAGGATACCCAAAATACTTAGCAATCAAGCATGTGGTAGCACTGAATCTATTTGCATTTCTAGCCCTATCTGATGGGCTCAGGGGACAAGTAACATTATTACAAATACAGGAGAGGGGTAAGAATAACCAAAGCATCATAGGACTTTCAAAAGGTATAGGGTATAAAGGAAGAAGAATGATGAGGGAAGAGAAGCAGAAGAGTAAAACTAAATTCTATATGAGACTTTGAACAGTAGGACAGAGGTATAAGGGGCAAAAGCAGGGAATGCCCATGGGAATAATGCTGAGTTATAGAGAATAGTAGGAACAATAAACGTCTGGGGTAGGAGAGGAGAGGATGTCCCAGAGATCACACAAGGTATAAAATCATGTTGGAACTAAAAGGTGACAGGAGTAGCATCTTCTCTTTCACAAATTCCTTTTTTCCTGGAAAATCTCCTTCAATAGCCACTGGAGAAGAGATGAAAAAGTCTAAGGCAAGTATTTGGGCTTGCCTTCTGCTAGACACGCTATGAGCCCTCTGAATGATTGCCTACCCCTTTGCTTTATCACTCTCACTTGGTTTTTTTTTTAATTATTTATTTTTTATAAACTAAATACAACACAATATAACAAAAACACACAACTAAACCTATATACACGAAATCATAAAGTGCACCCCCACCCTCCTAGGGACCAATTGCTATACTTCCATCCCGTTAATCAATTAAATTCCATATTCCAAAAAATATAACATATCTTGACAAGGCATACTACTCCCCTTCCCCTTTATTAATACATACTCAAATAATTGATTCCAAATATCCATGAAATTATTTTTCTTTCACTGTCCCTTTTTGCATTTGATAATACAGGTTAATTTTTCGTTTAGGGCTATATTCCATACTTCCTTATACCAATCAGTAATTAAGAAGACATTTTGTACTTTCCATTTTCTCGCTATCATTAGCCTAGTCGCAGTTAACTAGTTTACAAACAATTCCTTCGTATTTTGGTCACAAATAACTTTCTCCATTATTGATAACAATGCTAGTTTTGGACAGACCTCTAGATTAATACCAATAATTTCTGATATTTCTATAAAAACCTCTTGCCAAAAAACCAGTACACTTTTACAACTCTACCACAGATGAGCATATGTCCCTTTTTCCTGACATCCTCTCCAACAAAGTGTGGAGCAATTATTATCTATTCTATTTAATCTTACTGGAGTTAAGTACCGTCTCCAAATTAATTTATAGAAATTCTCCTTTATCCTTATCGGCATAACTTTCAGAATACGTCTATCCCATATATTGTTCCAACCCACCTTCGAAGTCTCCTCCTCAAATTCAGTACCCCATACTGTCTTTAGCTGGTCATCTTGTTCTTCAGCTTTTTGAATCAATCTATATAAATCCCTTGTTATACCTCTTGTTGAAGCGTTCCCTTCTAAACCATCTCTAGACATGACAATTATTTCAAATTTAGTTAAATCCCTCACATACTCGGTTCTCCTTTTCCACTTCTTCGACCACTGCTCTAACTGCAGTAAATTTAACCATGATATTCTTCTTCTTCCAACAATTTCCATTATTTGGTCTCTAGTCTCCAGCTTTTCTACCCATTCCATTAATGATAACCCTTTCTTTTCTTTACTCTCTTCACTCTCACTTGGTTTCACTCTCACTCATCCACTAAAAAGCTCCCTGAGAACTCAGAGACTCTTGGGTGAACAATCCAGCTCATTTAAACATTTCAAATATCAAGACCCACCATCTTCATACAGAGCCAGCCTATGCCACACCTAAACTGAAGAACCATTCAATACCTCTAGGAAGAGCATCCACTTTTCTCTCTGGCTATACCAAAGTGGGTCGTAGGGGTGGACAAATCTGTCAATTTCACTTTCTCCCACATTAGTATTTTTTTTAATTTCAATTTCTTTCCATCCAAAGTATGATAAATTTGTGAATTTTGGTAAATTCTTATTAAAAATGAACTCAAACTAAATTCTCATCCGTTCCTAAGTGGGTGTGGGGATTTCCCACTTGGAAGCGCATTAGTGGCAATGTACGTAACTATATATATATATATATATATATTCCTACTTTTCATAAAGGATCTCAGGATGGCACACAAAGTTCTCCACCACTTTTATCCTTACAAGTGTGAGGTGTGTTAAGCCAAAGATGGCTCCTGTCCTGACATACCACAGGGCTGCAGATTGTGGGAGTGCCAGGCATGGGAGAAAGCGGGTGGGAGGATCCAGATCAGGCAGCACCGAGACGCTTCTGGCAGAGGCCATAAAGTGGCAAGAAAGGCTGAGCCAATCGGGGCCGATTGGCCAGCTGGTGGGTTGGGCCTCCAGAGCAGACCAGAGGGAAGACTTTCCCCCTTTGGTCCACTCTGGGCCTATATAAGCCAGCTTGAGTTGAGATATCAGCATTGCTGCAACAGACTTTCCCACCCACCCCCAAAAGCATGAGGTTGCTCAGGGCATCTTGCTAGGGCATATGTTACCCACCAGTTAATGGGGCTGGGAAGAAATTTGACCTGCACACACAATTGGATCAGCTATGCAGGGTTTTCACCTTCCCCACAGCAAGATTAAGCTTGTATATAGGTTAATGGATCTATGGGTGGGGGAAATGGTTTGTTCAATCTGTCACAGCTTTGTGGTGAGGAAGGCACTGGGCGGGATCCAATTTTCAGGGATAACGGGATTGGGCTCCTTGCTCCCTACAGTGGGAATGCCCTTAAGGGATTTTGAGAGGTGTAGTTTCAACACCTCCCCCAGCATGGGGGGGCAGATTAGCTGCCACACAGGGGCACAGGAGGGGCTCAAATGAGCATTTTCCACCACCATGAGCCCTGACACCTGAGCTCCCCACCACGACCTTGGCACATGGGCCGGGCTGAGAGTTTTGCTGAGCAGGCAGGCTAGATCCATGCCCTGTCCTGCGAAATGTCCTAATTTGTGGTGTAATACACCTGTGGCCAGTTTATTAACCCACATGAGTCTCAACATGGTTTGTCACCCTCCATACCCTTCTTCCTGCATCCTGCTGGGAGTTGCCAACACAGATAATGACTTCTTCAAAGTCACCAATGTGACTTGTTTCTGTGTGTGTGTGTGTGTGTGTGTGCGTGCGTGCGTGCGCGCATGGTGGAGAAATAAAATGCAGAGAAGAAGATAATGCCTATAGCATAATAAAGGAATATGTAAAGTTCTTCATAGATAAATAGGTAAGTGACAGTAGAAAGCTGCTTATGCTGTGCAGTAAATTCTTCTGACTGATCAAAACTGCTATGACCTAGAATTAAAACTCAGCACACTTAACAGTTGCTGTATTTAGAACAAGTTATTCAGGCACCCATCAGTCTCCCTCTTGTACATCACAGACACCAGTGACACTTGCTATTTTTACTTACAGCGTCTGAATCAGAGATGAGGTCAGGTTCATCTAGACATAGAGAAAAAGCTATCTTCTATCTATGCTGATTTGTTTCTGTTGATGTATGTATTAACTACTGCCTGCTTCCAAGTATAGTGCAGCAAATGTAATTACATCCTTCAAATATGATTATATGTCATATCACCAGAATGAGATTATTTACCTACACCGATACTCATGTGCACCAGCAAAACAGAGGATTAATCCTGAGCTTTAAAAGTACTTCGAAGTACCTATGTATGCCATTGCACAGTACCGGGAAAGAAAGAGAACTACCAGATTTACCTTGTATCAGTGCAGCTGGAGATGCAACTCTCTGTGACTTAACTAGATGATGTTTACTCCTCTAGTTGTTAGTAGCTCCAATCCAAAACCATGATAGTTCAAGCATTGGTAACCTCAACATTGGATTAATGTAATGTGTCTTAGGTGGGCCTATTCTTGGGCTTGGTCCAGAAGCTGCAGCTGGTGCAGAATGCAGCAGCAACGCTGCTAACTGGGGCCTCTTCCTGACAGCAAGTTACACCCTTGCTAAAAGAACTGCAAGTACACTGGCTGCCAATAAGCTACTGGGCCAGGTTTAAAGTGTTGCTGTTGACATATAAATCCCTAAACAATTGGGGAGCAGATTACCTTAGGGAGTGCCTCACCCCTTATGTCCCTCCCCAGTCTCTGCAATCATCTGAGGGAGCACTTCTGAGGGTGCCACATGAAGGTTGCCTCAGGAGCACTTGTAGCAGAGTACCGGTATTTACTGTTGTAGCACATATCCTCTGTAACACTTCGCCACCTGTCATTAGACAATCCCCCAGTTTCTGACATTTAGATATCTTCTCAAGACCATCCATATATACGGTATATATATATATATATATGATTTTAAAATGTGAAATGTTTCTTCTTATCCCAGCCTATTCCTCCACCAGAATGCTAATCTTTTCGAAGGTCACTCACAACTGACAAGAGGGACAGGGTCTACACATATTACCACCATGTTTTCCGCCGTACTTGAGATGAAAGCTACTCAAATTAAAGGTGCACCAATAGCATTACACAAAGCATGACATGAAGTAGGCATACTGGGTTTGGATATACTGAGTTTTGTTTGTGGTCTGGAAGTATGGAAGTGTTTTGAAACTTTTATTTATCAAAACTCCCTCCAAATCTCTCAGCAGCTTTGGCCAAGCAGGAACCTTGACATTTGCCTTGAATATCACCTGGGGAGGAATTCAGTGGCAACTTAGAGGTGTGTAACACTCCCTTCCCACTGTTCCCACACAAGATGTTTTGATGGCCCTATCAAAAGTCCTTTGGCTTTCTCCGAAAATGTCACAGACAGTTGTCTCTTCAAAGCAAGAAGCTCCAAATCTGCCTTCAGTCTCTTCATACAACATTTTGTGGGAACTCGAGTATTTGGACAGTGGAAACATGTAATATATTACATAATAGGGCAGATTCTTTTTAGTCATCTTTCAGAAGAAAATTAACTCTCTGTGTCTCTACTCCCAATGCTTTGGAAGTTGGCTTTAATCTTTACATCATTATTATTTTACTAAATGCATATACTGCCTCTCCTGCCACCGCCACCGCCCTTCCACTCTCTCAGACAGACAGACACACACACACACACACACACACACACACACACTTCAAGTGGGCTTACAGAAAGACTAAAACCACTAAAAACAAGCCCAGTAAAACCAAGAACAAGTTTGCGAGTGTATGGGTGAGATAAAGAAGAGTCTTCTTTATATATGGTTTCAAATCAGGGCTACATTTATTGAATTGAAGATCTGTGAAGGGCGAAGTGCGGTACTAACCTAGCCCGGCCATTGGCCGGGAAAAAACCAATATTTTAAATATTTTGGCGAATACATCTTAACCGCACCGGAGATGGGTTGGTCTGCCCCCAGCCAGTTGCCCTCCATGTGGAGCTGGAGGGCCTTACCATCGTCGCCTTACTTTGACGCCTCCAGGCACCCAATGTAGGCGAGAAAGGCAAAACCCCAAAGACGTCCCAATCTCCCTCCTGCTAAGCCTCACGGCATTAGCGAGGTCAGCCTTGGGTAAACATCAGTCACCTTGAAAGGTGCCACTGGATGATCACCATAACCCTAAGCCATACTGCCTAATCCCGCACTTCCCGCCGATTCCAATTTTCTGCTATAGATGTGATTTGGGCAATCCTCATTTTTAAGGAAGCACATTTTCCTGCTGTGCTTCCTTAAAAAAAGAAATAGGAAAAAAAATTAAGTAGACTTTGTGCCATTGGTTGATAATGTAAGGCTTCATTGCTGCAGAAAGAGAGAGAGGGAGAGAGAGAAAGAGAGATGACCCAAAGATGCAGTAAGACATTTTGACATGCAGAAAGGTGGTGTCAGTATAACAAACAGAATTATGAGCTGAAAGATGGTTTATATAGCCATCTCTCCCAAATGATAATGGCATGTCAGAAAGTTCATGTTTATCAACTACAGAAAATAAAATGCCATGACACATTCATGAAAACAGCTTAGAAAGTGAAGAAAACATGTTCCAGAAAGGAAAAACAATCAAGGTGTTTTAATAACATAGGTACCCAATGTGACCAGATCACTAAAGAAACACAACTATGTTTAAACCGAAGAAAACTTTTGGTACAGAAAAAAACAAACATAATGAATTATAAAGAAAATAAACCATGTCAGTAATAATGATGTAATAAGGCTTGAAATAACAATGCAAGTAGTGGTGATAGAGTGGGAAAATAAACAGATGTTAGAAAATATTTGCCTATACTCATTATCCGCTCTGAAGCCAATAAGCGATCTGACAGAATCAACCATGCTTTTTTTAACTGTAGCGAAAACAAGCAATGAGGCACAGCCTCATGGGCTTGAAGGCTTGGTCAACAGTGATTGTGCAAAGACAATTGTGCAATTGTCAAGAGAAAGAAACGTATCTGACAATCTCTTTGTGAAGAGAAAGCCAGAAACCGCACACGCACACACACACACCGGACAGCATCTCAGACAGGCCACCTTTCACCTGGGGTACATGCAGCAGCCACCTTGCACTTCAAAGGCAGCCACACTAGAGTCATCAGCATACCCAATGGCAACTTCCCCAGTCTAGCAGCCAAATGAGCTGTGAAGTATTCCCAACCAACAAAACGGATGCCAAGGTGCCTGGTCCTTGGAAGAGTAGCAAGTACTCTTGAGCACCCTGTAGTACCTAGACAAACAGGTAATCCCAGCTCGTTGCAACCGGCCGGGCAGGGAGGGGGCACCAGAAGGTGGAGGGAGCGAAGCAGAAGGGATAAAGCCAGGGGTCTGTGGCGGGAAAAGGTTGTTGGTCGTGGGCAGCAAGCTGTGCGGGGGTCCAAGGCTTCAGTCCGACCCCAGGACTCAACCCTGGGAAGCTCCCGGTGAACCAAGCTGTATTCGCTTAGTTGTCGAGCTAAGCGGCTTTCGAGGAATGAGGTCATTCCAGGTAACTGCTGTCTGTATTGCTACTGCGGCTCGCTCCTATACTAATGTCAATTGCAGGCGTGCGCCTGCCTGGCGTATTGCTATTGTGTCTGTTTTGATACGCTCAATTAAATTCTGTTTACCTATAAACAGTGTAGTAGCGTCCATTCATAAAACTGGTCCTCTCACTCTCCTTGCGTTCAAATTGGTCGCGGTTCCTGTTTGAGAGCCGCGTACCGTGTACAAAGGGCTAATCCAGCTCCGGTTAACCCCTGAGTGCCCGAACCCACACAAAGGACAGTTGTGGTCCTTTTCCACACTCTTCATCTCCAGTTGTAATTGCCTGGGCTTGTTAGAATGTGTGTGGGTCAAAAGCAGATATAATCAGGAGAAATATGTGAAAATTTGGGGAATGAGCTTGCTCCCAAACCTGTGTCATGACCTGTAAATGTGGCAACAGTTTTTACTCCATCTTTCCAATCCAATCCAGTCAAGGCGATTGGCATGTAAATCCCCTACACAGAAAAGGGTGCTGTGGATTTCCATTGCTGGCTGGGTTCCTGCATCCAGTCCCCAGGGAAGACATGGCCCTCTGCTGGATCAAGAATCCATATGCAACTCAGAACAGATGGTTGGTGTTATCAGCTTCAGCCAATGCCAACCACCTGTTTGGGGTAGGGAAGGGGAAAGGGTTGGGTAGGCAGGTACTCACCTGTGTTATTAGGATGCCACATAACATTCACCAGGACCGGTGCAAGGCAGTTTGGTGCCCTAGGCAAGATCAGATATTTAGCGCTCCCCCCTCCCACTTGAGAGCGCTGTATTTTTTTCCAAGGTGTTTCTGGCGCCCTCTTTAGCCCTGCACCCTAGGCAGCTGCCTAGTTGGCCTAATGGTAGCACCAGCCCTGCATTCACCACCATGTTTTGATAAGCTCACGTCCAGCCAGTCCATCTAAAATGAATTAGCTCTCTTCATATACATTTCCAAAGGCTAGGAAAGTTGGGAAGGCTATATGTCAAAGCATGCTTGCTAGGTGCTTCAATGGGGCATTGAGGTGTCCCGTAAGAAGCAAGGGAACAGAGGAAGGGGATGCCATAAAAAGATGCAGACCCATTTGGCATTACCTTAGGGATGCTCCTGCATAGCATGCTCCTGGTGCAACTCTCTCAATCTTTTTCCTGCTGATGTTGGCATGTGGGAACAGGAAATGAATGGAAACGGAAGAAACTCCAGTTGTGCTCTAGAACAGCCTTAGCAGCCTGCTGCTCTTCTTAGCCCCCCATTTTTTTTAATGAGGGATACACTGCCACTTTGAACACTTTGTCAAAAGAAGGACATTCTCTAGGAAATTAGCTGATCTCTGATCTTCCAGAAGTAATCTTTAAAGAAGTAATCACACTGCCAACTGAATCACTATCTCAAGGAAAGAACAAAGGGCCAAAAAAGACATTACTTTTAAGCAGCTTATGTGTCAGTTTTCATTATTACTTTAAAGGAGGTGCAGGGCCCCTGATCCAGATCGAAACCCTAGGATGGAGGTTAGCGAGGGCTTTTAAGATCTGAATTGGGGGCCCTTCCACCTAATCTAGAGTAAAAATAAAAATAATAATGACTGTTTTGGTCCAAGGAAGGCAATATTAATACTGTTAGTGGAGAACAGGTGGAGGAAGCCCATATTTGAATGGGGTCTCTTGCAGATGCTCTAATTGGCTGCCTCTGAATTGGAGTATCTTCAATGTACAAACAAACACATGAGGATTAAAATACAGTACACACATCTCTAACTTCATAGGAGGAAAACAGTGATATGGAGCAGAAAAGTGGCCGGCGGGAAAATGGTTAGTTGTAAAGTGTCCCCTCTCCATTGCCACTCTACCTCTCAAAAATGTGCCCTCCCAAAGCTGCTCTTCATTTAAGAATGGCTATTCAAACTTCCTTACTTGCATTGAGTGTAACATGTAGTTTGCTCCTTTAAAAAGCTACCGATGTCACCTTCTGGGTACATTAGGCATCTACCAGGCAAGCATGCTTAAGATGTATGCATTTTCTGTGTTCCTCCCAAACTTTGGAACATACCGTATTTTTCGCTCCATAAGACGCACTTTACCCCCCAAAAAAACTAGGTGGAAACGTCTGTGCGTCCTATGGAGTGAATATAGTAATTTTTTTTAAATTTTTTTTTACTTTCCTCTGCTGGTCCAGAAGAGCGGAGGACTCCTGGGTGGGGCGGGGGAAGCCCCCGCCTCTCAGCTGATTTTTTTTTTTTAATTTTTTTTGTACCATACAGTAAGTGCGTCTTATGGTCCGGTGCGTCTTATGGAGCGAAAAATGCAGTACTCTCTTTGGAGTTGTGACTGGTCCCCACCCTCTCTGCATTCAAAAAGGGGGTCATCTTTTTAACTTGGTTTTTTAAATTGTAGTCAAGTTTTTAATGTTGTTTTTGATGTTTTATTATGCTTTGGGTTGTTTTTTTTTTATTACTGTTGTTTTTAATTTTTTTGTACATCGCCATAGTTGATTTCTGAAAGGCGGTACAGAAATACTTTATATACGGTACATAAATGAATAAATACCAGAAATTTTGAGCACTCTGTCATCTGCCATAATATGTCTTACTCCAAGAGTCACATTCACAGCTGAAACTATAAGGGTTTTGCTCCTCTGTCATTGTTTTTTCCAATGCTATAAGCAAATGTGCAAAAGAAAAGTATCTGGATAGGCAATGAATGCCTTTCTAATCCAAGATAAACTACTACCTCAAGAGTTTCACCAATAGGTTTCCTTGTGTGTGTGTGTGTGTGCGTCAGTTCCTTCATTCACTTCCATTAGTCATACCTATATCATCTGCATGTGAAAAAGCCAGCCAGAGGGCCCTAGAATCCTTGTTCCACTGAATTATGATGGCTACTTTCAAGGAAGTGTAACGCGACAGTGACAGGCAATCTTCCATTCCCATTTTAGATAGGAAAACGGTGTTACAGTCCAATCCTAAACCATTGAAAACAATGCGAGTTTTGTGATTGAGTTAGCTGGGATAAATGCACTTTTAGAGTGAAAGGCAGGCTAAGCAACATTTCTGCGTTAATGAATCTTATTACAAGTTGTCCTGAAGTTGGCTAGAGCTTTCCAAACTTAGATTCAGCTCATTCTGGCAGATACATTTTGAAAAATTTGTTTTTAGGAGGAAAAAAAGTAAAGTAAAGCATCAACAAAAACAGCTCCATCGTGTGGTGAAAGTATCTAAGATTCTGTTTCCAAATGAAATCCAGTCTAATATAATTGAGGTTAGAGACCCCAGAAAAACAGGAAATTAGCAAGTTTTACATGAACGCAGACAGCAAAGGATGCTCTTCTTCTACAACATTCATCAGCAAAAAACAAGAAGGAATGCAAAAGAAAAAGAAAAAAGAAAGGAAGCCAGCATCGTTTGTGGACATAGTGGAGAATAAGAGATGAAACACAAATTTAGGGGTAACAAGGGCCACAACTTTATTAAATTTAAATAGATCTGCAACAAAATAAGATCATGGCACAGGACTTACCTGAGAAAGGATCACTATTTCGGGGTGAGCTATTCCCTGGCTCTGACAGTGAAGCAGTTAAGTCACTGGCCCTTCCTCATTACTGCCACACACTTTGTGGTGCATGAGGGAGGCCATGCCAAAGTCCCCACTTCCTAAAACAGCTAACTATGGTTAGATGAGTCAGGCCAAGAGTGTTCCTGTCTCCCAGGACTAAAACCCCTGATACATTGGTCTGAGGACTCCCCTTCACCCTATACTTGATGCATCAGGATGCTCACCAATCCTTCCTGCTTTCACTTTACCCTCACTGCTAGCTGAAACTTATAGGGACCACACACATAAGAACACTGCTTTATGGCCAGAATGTCCACCCCTAGCCCAGCTAATCCTGCACTGAGAATAAGGGAAGGTAAGCAGGGGCAGAGCTGAGCACACACTGCACCTGGGCAGAAGGGCCTTCCAATTGAAATAGACAGCTGATTCTCACCCTCTATTGGCTGGTTGTTGGCACACTATCCCACGCAGCCAACTGTCAATGCTTGTTCCCACCTGCAAATGCACCCCCTCCACAGCCACAGTGTAGTGCATGGGGAAAGAGTTACACCAACAGCTGATATTAGAAATACTACTGAATTGTTCAGTATTAGAAATACTGAATTGTCAGGTTCGAGGTTCTACCTGTGGACTTTAATCATTTGACCAGGTGCCTTGAGCTTCTGGGAATTAGAATACTGAAGACTTCTTTCTGTTTGCATGTGGTATAGCCTTCTTCAGTATATATCAACTTTATGCTTCATGTTCTAGATTTTGGAGCTCTCAGGAGAAGACTGGAGATCCACTTAATTAATGGAACATTACACCATTCGTGTTATGGCCATGAATTGTTTTACCAGATTAACTGCGCTGCTATGGACACATACCTGAGAATAACCCCGACTGACCACAGTAGAACTTATTTCTGGACTAAGCATGTTTAGAATTATGTTATAAAACTGTGATTTTATAATCCAGGACAATAGAGATGGACTGAATTAGCTAATTCTTTCCACAGCTGAAAAATGTAGGATATATGCCTTTTCTTGTATGGGTCCTAGTTCCTCTGTTCAACATGTATTTACAGGATATTCAAGAGATCAATCATAAAACAACTTTCTATCTTCATTAGAATATTTTTAGTCAAAGTCCTAGGAATGGTGATATTACTCATTCAAGATTACCTAAATGCTTCAAGTAATCCTGAAAGATATGACTGGGAATGAAAATGCCTCTTCTTGATAAACATAACAGTGATCTTGGGGTTCTTGCATAATGCCAGCATTGAAATTATTCTGGCCAGTGCATTGTATTAAATAGATATGAATGAAATGTAAGTACATTTAACTACTACACCAAGTGTCTATGACATCTGCATTATTAAGAAATATTAATCACCTTGTACTGCAGCCCCACTGAAATCAATGTGGGTTAGGTTAGTTGTGAAGTGACTAACTAGTGTTTTCAGTGGGATCTGACTAACTTTCTTTGGATTAGGGGCTCTTTCTGTGTACAACTTTGCTCACTACCACCATTTGCCATTGGTTAAAGTTATCAGTGTGAAGGGTGAATTTCATGGTATAGCATGAAGGGAGGCTGCTTCTCTTCCCATGCCCCCACGCCCAGCATTCCCAATTGAGATTGTGGCTTCCCAACTGCTATTAGCAGCAGGGAAATAGTGAACATGCCCGCATCAGGATCACTGGGGGAGGGGGGCAAAGTTAAAGCCTCTCCCCCGCAAGTGATCCTGATCAAGATTGATGTCATGACACTGCTAACAGCAGTGTCGGAACAGTGGTCCTTTCTCCACCACACAGCTGATAAGTGATCATCAGCTGGGAAATATACTATACAGCTGATGCACAGTCCGATCAGAAATGTTTCATTCACTAATGAGTGTGGATATTACAGAAGTGAGTATATAGAAAGAGTAAAACGCAGAGGAGTCAACATTTTAATGGCAGTGCTAAGCAAGATTTAAGGAAAGTGGGCAGAGCAGGCCAAAATATCGTGTTGAACTGTTACCACTGAGGAGGATAAAGTAGATTGTATTGTATTGTATAAAAGTGTATATATTTTCTAACCTCCATACTTACGTTTACAGACAGGTGGCCGTCCTTTATTGCTCCACAATCCATCTTCTTGACACACGGCAGTTGCTTGTTGACTAGACTCTAGCTTGAAGCCCTCATTACATTCATATATCACTCTGCTGCCCAAAATAAACTCATTGCCCCAGACTGAACCATTTCCAGGAGATTCTGGAATACCACACGATACAGCTGAAAAGGGAGGGGGAGCAGAAAAGCTGTTTGCCTCAGGAAGTAATCATTAATGCTATCACATTTTCTACTGTACAGGAAAAATAGTATGGGCATTGCACTGCATTTATCATATTGTTGCTGGTAAGTGACACACGTTACAACAGTTGTGCAGTGGGGTCTAATAATAAAAAGAAGAAGAATATAATAGGGAAAAATGCAAAGGCAACATGGCTACTAAGGCTAGTACTAGTAAAGACATTTTTATTCAAGTAGGCCTTTGGCATGGGTTGGGTGCACTTTTATTGTTGTGTTTTCTAATTTATTTTTATTTATTTTATGTTTACTTTTTATTTATTTATTTTTATTTTATTTTTAAAATGTTGTGTTTTACAGCACAATCCAGTGTGGCTGCCTGTAATCCTCTGAACTTGGAGGATTACGAGCATCCTATGGAGGGCGGGAGGAGTGTGGAGACAAAGGTCGCCTCCGCACTCCTCCCGCACTGCAAAAGACTTAGAAGGCTGAAGTATTTTGCCCCAGCGCATGAGGAGGAGAGGCTGAGGCACTACTACGAGGATACTTTGTATGCTGGTGGAGCCTCACTCCTCCTCCCATCCCCGCACCCTGGAATGCCCACCAAATGCCAGCTCCGAGGTCGGTCTTCCAACTACAGAGTCGCAGCCGGTGCAGCACTTTCCAAACCAGCTGTGAAGGTGGGGCCCCCCCTCCAAAGTCAGTCTCAGCTGCAACCTCGGAGCACATTTCCAACGTCAGAGCTGGGACTCTGTCTAGCGGCCATAGGATTGTAACCTTAATTATGTTTTTATTTTAAATGTTGTATTTTATTGTTGTTAGTGGCCTTGAGTGCAATTTCCTGGTAGAAAGGTGGGGGGTATTAATTAATTAATTAATTAATTGGTTACTAGTTTAACATTTGAATAATCTAAAACAAAATGAAACTGCTTGGAAGGCAAGCAGTTCGCGAGTGCACTCTCTGACAGGGGAAATGCACACATTCCATTTTGCACAGTATGGCTTGAGATGGAAAATATAACAGTTTGTATTTTGGGGTACATTTTCCATTTCTTTAAAAAATGTAATAAATTAATTACACAGTATAAATTCAAGGGCTTGGGTAGAACCATGTCACTTCATAATTCAAATGGCAATTTATCTGCGTATTATACACTCAGTTACAAAGACAAATTCAGTGCAGGACTAATTGCATCCTGACAGAAAACCTGTATGAGAGTAGATTTCATAGATCATAGAGTTGGAAGGAGCCTACAAGGCCATCGAGTCCAATCCCCTGCTCAATGCAGGAAACTAGAGGAGGGGTCTCCCATCCAAGTAACAACCAGGCCTGACCCTGCTTTGCTTTCCACACTCAGACAAGCTGAGCTGTATTTAAAGAGTACTTAAAAAGATAAAAAGGAATTATCAAATCTTGGCTAAATAACCTCTTATGGGTAGACCCCTTGGCCTGGGAAAACATTCTTGCTTCCCTCTCCCAATAGATATTATGATGGAAATGCTTCAGCAACAGCAACCTTAACCTTATTCTCTTCAGATATAATTATTTTGAATGTATTGCTGCTTGTGAATTTTTTTTGCTGTTTCAACAGCTGAAAGTAACAGTAATAACAATAAATTATTATTCCTTGGAAGGGAGTCAAGTTCTTTATGCAGCAGCAAGAGCATTAATAGCTGAGTTGCCACTTGACGAGATGGGAAATGAAAAATGCCATCTGACCTAACTAGCTTAACCCAAGTTAGAGATGTGTGCTTATGAAAATTGAAACTGTCATAGAACAGTTACAGAAAGGAAGTACACCATTTTCTAAAATAATGAGCACAGACAAATTAGATTTCAATCACTATTTACCATGCAATTCTGGTGCTTAATTACAAGTTAAGCCCAATGGAATCAGTTTTATTGGTACTTCAGACATAATGAAAGGGCCTCCTTTGGAAAAATTCCACAAAGAACTACAGAAAATGAAGTAAGCATGTCTGCTGCTAATTAGTTCCAAAGAGGATTTGTTAGTTTTCTTAGAGGGTAAAATGTTTTTGTCTAAGGATTCGGTGGGGGGGGGAATCATTACCTATTTTATTTCTATACTGTGGTAATGATTGAAAGAAAGTGAAGTGTGATCCAGGAAAACTCTAATTCAAATTTTACCTCTGCCATAAATGTATTAGGTGGCCTTAAAAATACCATTTAGCCTAGTTGCCCATTTACAACATGGGGATTAATAGTAATGGTCTACCTTGCAGAACTGTTGGAAGGACTTCAAGACAATATTTTTTATGGCATTCTGAACAACTGAAATGAGCTATGTAAGTGCTATGTATTATTATTCTAAATGCATATGTACACAGTGTGCAAGCAAAGTTTGGGTGCTGTTATCACTACAGGAGTTCTCAAGGGTAAAGAGGCAAGTTGCTTTTTAACTACACAGTGAGATGTCTCTTCAGCAGGAACTGCTGTGGTGAAAAAACACAGTTCTACTCAACGGCATGTCGTGTGTGTGCATTTGGGCATTGCAATGGGTATATGTGTGGGTGTCTCTAGGGAAGCAGGATTTGGGGCCAGGATTTCCTCAACTCCTAAAACCAATGCTAACACAATAACTTTTTTTTTTTAAGCTGTGAGCTAACACACAATAACTTTTTTTTTAAAGCTGTGAGTTATTAATAAAATGTGTAAAAGTCTTACCTTGGCAGAGGGGAAGAGGGAAATTCCACTGATACATGCCATCTGGGCGATGTCTACACGTTGCATTGCTATGGCCAATTATTCTGTATCCTGGCTTACAATAATAGTGAACTATGCTGCCAACAGTGCCCCTGGTTTTATTTACAATTCCACCATTCTTCACAATACGGTTAAAGCTGCAGTAAGGAGCTATATGGGAATAAAGTATAAACAACCAAAATAAATAGATTAAAATTAAATAAATAAAATGCAATGTTTGGTTATGGCTGGAATGACCAAGAATCCAAGCTCTTCTCTCACAATCAGAAGCCATACAAAATATACTTAGGGCGCAATCTTATGCATGTATGTTCAGACAGAAAAAGTCCTGCAGCCAGCTATGCTGGGAGCTTTAGGACTTTTCCCCCCTATCTAAACGTGCATAGGATTGTGCCCTTAGAGAATGACAGTCAATTTAAAACCTATTTCTATTGCCTGTAAGTAGAAATTTGCTTTTCAGAGTGTCTTATGGAATATATCTGTATGTGTGATCATTATTGATGCACAACCCAAATTATTGCTTTAATTCAAATGTGCATCTTGACCTATTTCAGTTTTTACTTTGGCATTACAAAGTTGTTTAGGTAAAAAATTGTTTTAAGCCTTATGTGTGCCTCATGTGTGAAAAGGCTCAGTGACCTCAATTCAACTGTATTAAAGCAGAGCAGTGGGTTGCTGTACAAATGCTTCCCGCCATTACAAAGCCCCATATAGTGTCCAAGGCTGTATGTAGTTCCACTCAGAATATTTGGTTGTATCCAGTGCTCCTGCTCACACAAGGAAGCTTGTGGAAGGGAACTTCCCACCCCATCCTACAACTGTAGCCTCTACACCACCCCAAAGGCCTTTCCTGATGTCAGGATGCATGACCAGAGCTGCCTCTACCCAATTTCTCGATTCCTCCTCAAACTGCAGCCGCCGACACCCAAGCTTTTGCTGGGGGGGCCTTCCATCCCTTAGATGAGGGTTTTGTGGGCAGGGCACATGGGGCTGCAGTGGGGAGGAGGGAGTGGTGGATTGGCTTTCTGCACGCTCCCTTGTGTGAGCAGGAGAATTGAGACAATTCATTGACAATGGTGCCAATCATGTAATTGGGGAGATGGGAGGTGAACCTATGCCATGTTTCTTCTCCTGCTACCCAAACAGATAGCTGAGGTTGTTCCTGATGACATGTGCACTGCCCTGGCTGCTGAATGAAGCATTGCATGATCTAGAAACAGGTGTGCTTCATGTCAGGTTGCTAACACAGATAGGGATACCCCTCACAGAAACCTACTTGTTTGTGTTAATTTGCCCTTAGCCGGATCAGACAAAAAGATTAAATAAAACTTTTGTGATTTCCTATGAAAAATAGGAGGGCATTTATTTCCTTATTGGATTTTGCTAGACAATGTCCTCTCAAGGCAGCTTACAAACATAATAAAATAAACTATGATAACAATAAAATATCACAATTATAATATATCACAAAACTCAGGTTTATAACAAAAGATAGAAAACCCAGCAACATATCCCTTAAAACATTCTTCAGCACAGCATAAAACATGATAGTCAAAATATAAACCAACCGTCTGAAATCCAGAATCTAAAAGCAAGAGTCAGTCACAATCTGAAATAAACTCAAGGCCTTTTTAAAGAGCATCACTGATGAGGCCAACTGTACATTCCTTAGGAGGGAGCGCCACATACTTTAATATTTCTTATGATAAATAACATGCTTTAATGTGTCTTTAAAACATTTGTGTTCTTAATTTTATTTTGTATAAAATAATTTAATATTCAGGAATTCCCCCACCCCAAAATGAATGTTGCTTTGATTCCCACTTTTTATACCACACTCTAGTATTTGCTCTAGTATTAAATACAACGTTAATGTATTTGTGTATGCCATGGTTTAACTTTGTTATGTTGCTCTGAAAATTGGGGTGGAATTCAATTGTTTCAATTCGCCATTGGAACCAACACTGTTGGTGGAATGGTCCGATTGTACAATGCTGGATATCATCTTTATTGCTTAAGAGGAGGCACTGGCATTAAAATGTCACTGGAAGAAGAAAAACATTACTGAATTAGTAACTAGCTAATGGATTAATTTGTATCAGTTGCCCTCAAAAGTTCTTCTTTATACATGGATCCACAGTAGTTTTCTGAAAGAAACAGACTTAAATGCTTCCATGCACTAATTTGAGGAGGACAATTAGTGTACAGCAGAGGTGAGCAGACCAGAGACTTAAGGAATCTACTTTTTTTCCCCACTAGAACTCCAAGATTGACCAACCGGAGCCTGGTACAAATACATACAGTAATACCTTGGATTGCAAGCATAATTAGTTCCGGAAACGTGCTTGTAATCCAAAGCACTTGTATATCAAAGCGAAATTCCCCATAAGAAATTTGTACACAAATTTTTAATTTAAGCTGCAATAAAGAATGATAGTGTAAAGTCTTCATTTTTCTTGACCGTAGTACAGTATTTGTATTGCAAGACATCGCTTGTTTATCAAGTTAAAGTTTAATTTAAAAATTTGCTTGTCTTGCAAAACACTTGCAGACCAAGTTACTTGCAATCCAAGGTTTTACTGTACAGTCAAAATTGAAGAGTTCTGAGGTGTCTTGCTGCTTTTAGAGCCTTTCCAAATTCAGTGCAATGCTTAGTGGCCAATTAAAAGGGGAGGGGGCTGTTTTGATTGAGCCACAAAATTTTAATTGATTGATCTGTTTGATTAACTAATATTGTACCCCCTAGTATCTTTATGAATTGTTACTGTAATTATTCCCTGAGGTTTAAATAAAAAACAAGCAAGCAAGAGAAAAGCTTAAACTTTTCTGACTGTAAATTGATTGAAGCTAAGATACTTCATTATTAATTGTTGCATTGATAAGTTCCCATCAAAACCACACACACTGATTTATAAAAGAGAGAATTACATTTACTCTGTGTTCACACATAAGGGCTTCTAGTGATGATACAAGTCTACTTTTTAAAGTGAAAAAAATGTACAGTGCTATCCTATGCATTTCTACTCAGAGGTAAGTCATATTAAGTTCAATGGGACTTACTCCCAGATAAGTGTGTGTAGGATTGCAGCCTGACCGTAGTAAAATACATGGCTTATGGTTTTTGTTTCAAAATACATTTATAATGAGAAGTTTTTGTTTTTTTCTGAATTAGGAAATCTCCTAATAACAGTGTTTGAAATCCTGTCCTTATAGTTTCAGTTTTTTACCTGGCATGGCTTTTAATGACATTTCTTATTTTCATAATTTCCCTCCTCTATATGAAAAAAGACCCTTGTAAATAACAGTCAGCATTTGCCTGCATAATAACTAATAACAGTGACACTGACTATACAGGAGAGCTGTCAAAGAAACACTGAAAATACCCTGAGAGAAAACTAAAAACCTCTCCTGTTTATCTCCTTGGCCTCCAGTGTCACATTTTAACAGCAGCACAACCAGCCTTTCAGACAAGACCATGACGTTCAGATTGGTAATTTCCCTTTAACTTATCATGGCTTCACCATTCTGCACATGAGTATTTGTTAGGCAAATGTTCCATTTTTTGTTAGGCTGCAGTTCTAAGCATGCTTACTTGGAATTAAGCCCCACTAAATTCAGTGGGATATATACTCCTGAGTAAACATACATAGGATGGAGTTTCTGTCCTAAAAGCGTCCACAAATCAATACAACACTGTGTATATTATGCACCTGGGGGTGGGTGGGATACAAGTTCGACACCAAGAAAAACTGAACTATTGCATCCCGAATAAACTATTCAAATTACATGTTTTCTGAATCTGCATAATTTATTGTACTGTCTTCAGCAAAGTGCTGTGGAGATCACTTAATCCCCACTCCTGATCACATAATGTTGTGCTTGAAGTTTGTGGGATTTTGCACCAGATATTAACTACATATTTTCAAGCTTATCTTCTCAGCCGCACAAGGCAGAAACCTGAAAATGGGTTTCTGCATGGTGTAGACATAGAAAAACGCAGGACACAAGGAGTCCATACATCCACTGAGAAATCCATTGGGTGACCGGCCAGACGGGCGATTTAAAAATATAATAAATAATAAATAAAAGGTCATAGATGCATGCTGGAGCACTTGCTTAGCCTGCAGGAGGTCTCAGGTTCAATCCCTGGAATTTTCCTGTAGGGCTGAGAAAGGTTCCTGTCTGAAATCCAGGATCGCTATGCTATTCAGTGTAGACAATACTGAGCTAGGTGGGCAGTGGTCTGACTTGGTATAAGGCAGTTTCCTAAATGGGATTGTAAGTGGAAGATGGGAGGACAGCCCATGGATGCAGATGTATTTGGTGTGTTTTTTTTCCTTAGACAATTCACAGTCCACACCCAGTAGACTTGCATCTGTGTATTTTGCAGTAGCAGAGGTGGGAAAGGGTGATTGTTCTACAATACTTTCCATTTTAGAAGCTCATCATGGAAGAAAACTTTCGCAAACTCTACAAAACGTTTCGGACATCTGCTATTTGCCAAACCTTCTGCAAAGTCATGGCTGGAGGAACAGGGAGGGAAGCAGGGAGGCAGTAAATCATTACAATAGGCTGATAGTTGTGTGGCAGCCTGCTGGCTCAGTCACAGCTGCCATCGCATCAATAGCCTTTTTGAGCCCCCGTTTCTTTCCCATTTTTCATGCTGCTGCTGCCTTCCCTCATTTAGATTCAGGCCCAATTGCTTACTCTGCTGCTTGCTGTTATTCCTTTCTCACGCTGGCTGTCTCTACTGCATCAGATGTAAAACTTACAGACATGGAGAGAACGATGCAGCCCTTCAGGACATGCTGTCAGTGAAAGAGGAGAAAGTTTCACAGAGCTATTCTCCAAAGGTGCCTTCCCCATGTACAAGGTTATATACATTTGCGTCCTACAGATTCATTAGTTTGTAGTCCAGCTTAATGCTGGCAAATACACATCCTCTCCAGTTTCTCAACATTCACCCTGGTAAGCTATTACTTGTCTTTCCAAAGAGAAAAGACTTTCTATTCAGTAAAATATATTACCATTAACTTTTCAATAGCCCATTGGTTTAATCTGAAAATATGTTCACCTGTTCTTCAGGCTAATTCTACTTTACTATGGACATGAACGTAGTATTTTAAAAACCATTTTAGCATCTAGGTGTAAAACATGGATATATATTCTGCTTCTGCCTTTATGTTTCCTTGCAGAGAGAAGACAGAACAAAGTATACCTGAGCCCCTTACCAGTCATAGCCTGACGATCTCTGAGAGGAACACCATGCCAATACACTACTGTGGTGTGTTGCTTAAAGCTTTGGACTAGAACTGGGGAGAACTT
Source organism: Shinisaurus crocodilurus (assembly GCA_021292165.1). NCBI lineage: Eukaryota > Metazoa > Chordata > Lepidosauria > Squamata > Shinisauridae > Shinisaurus > Shinisaurus crocodilurus. The sequence continues at coordinate 142,841,734 of CM037879.1, read as the reverse complement.
AGTTCAAATCTCCACTCAGCCATGAAGCTCACTGGCTGACCTTGGGCAAGTCACTACCGTGTGGGTAAAAATATGTCAGGATAGATGGGTGGGGAGAACTATGTATGCTGACCTGAGGTCCTTGGAGGAAGGGCAGAATTAAAATGTGATAAATAATCCACATCCCAGGAGCTGGGAGGCATCAGAGGGTAAAAGGAGCTTTTCTATGCTGTGACTTCCTGCTCTCAACCAACCAACCAACCAACCATTGTGCTGGTTGTTAGAACAAGAAGGGTTACATTAACTCCCTATAATCCTTTATGGCAGGAGTGGGCAATCTTTGGGGGGATGAAGGCTCCATTCCCATGTGGGGAAGTTTTTGGGGGCCACATACTAGTGGTGGGTGGGTTGGTTCAAAGTAAAGAGTAGGTGGGGGACACCCCTTTCTTCTCTCTATTCTGTTCTCTCTTTCTTATCCATTCATTCATTCATTCATCCATCTCTCTTCCACTCATTCTCATTCTCATTCTCATTCTCATTCTCTCTCTCTCTCTCTCTCTCTCACACACACACACACACACACACACACACAGAGTCCCCGCAAACATACACACACATCCCTCTCCTGTCTCCTCCCCATCAGTGATCCTAATGCAGCCAAGGGAAACTCCTTCCACAGGGGCAATGGCATTCGGCCCAGGGGAGTGTGACATTAAAACTTTCCCCCCATGATCCCAATCACGATTGCTGTTCCCATCCCACACTGCTAAGGAACTAGCTTTAATCTAGTATTAGTACTACTGTTAACTAATCATCCACATATACAACAATAACGCAAAGCAGCACAACAACAAGTAATATGAGACAAGTCTGTATTTGGTGGCATATGAACATATTAAACTGCCTTATACCAAGTTAGACCATTGGTCAGACTGGCCCAGTATTGTCTGCTTTGAATGGCAGTGGCTCTCCAGTGGTTCAGCAGACATCTTTCACAGCTGTGCTAGCTAGAAATGCCAGGAACTTAACCAGGGACCTTTTGCTAGGAGAGCATTTGCCGTACTCCTCTGCAAATTATTATATTCCTTGTCTGTATGGTGTGAGTAAATGTTAAAGCAGAACTTAATACTGGATGATGGTTACTAACCTGAATAACGTATCTTGAATCCTTTCTTACTGGTTGCATGGTCAGTTGACCAACGTAGATACAACTGATTGGATTTGCTTGTATAGTTAAGTTGCCCAGTGTGATTTCCGCTCAAAGCAACCAACAAAGGGCTTTGTCCAGAAGAACCTATAGAAAACATACAAAAAATATGAATGATAAAAAATAAATCTTTAACTAATTCTTTTATGAAATGTTGAAACTTTCCCTGATTATGCGAGGCGAATCCAAATTGTATATATGAGTATTAGTTAGTGTTATTGGAATTATTTTGAAAAAATGTGTTATCCCCATAATGACACTGAAGAGACACTGCTAGGATGCTTGAGGTGGGTCTCACCTGATCCGCACCTCCTGGACTAAAATGTGGATCAGATGTAGTCCATCCTTTAGAATCTGGACTGATATCAAATTACACAACAAGGTGCTAACCTTTCTTTTCATTTTTATACAGATACTGGCCACCTAGAGCAGCTAGAAAGCACAGCTCCTTCCACGAGTGTCACACAACTCATACTGCAAATGACCCTGGGATGACAAATTGTCCCTCCCAGGCACATTGGACAGAAAAAAGCATGGTTGCCCCCATGGGTTGATAGGGGCAGCCATTTTTTTTCTGAACTGTCCCTGAGAGGGATGGGACGCCATACGCAGCGCGGACACCATACGTAGTTGCAACATGCATGGCAGGAATGATATTTTCTAGCTGTTCCAGCCAGCTAGTATCTATAAAAAAGGAAAAGGAAAAGAAAGAAAAAGATTAGTGACCCCTCAGAGCATCTTGTAAGTATCTTTTAACTTTAATTACTTCATTAAAAAAGTATACTGAATTTGTGTGGAGTTTTTCAGAAGAAATCAGAAAAAATCCACACAGAAATGGGATGGAGGCATGGAGCAGATTTACTGGGCGAGTTTGCATGTCAGGGAAGGTAAATAAGCCACTGTAGCTTATTTTTCTGCCCTGCCTGTCCCAGTGATGAGTGTTTTCCAGTCACTGATTCACAAATGCAAAAGTGACACAAAGATTGTTCCATCCATCCCTGGACAGTGGCCTCCCTTCCTTGAAATGCCTCTTCAAAGCCACTGTTTCTGTTAAATCTTTTCTTTGATCCTTACTCCAAAGTGAAATAAAAGCCTAGTTCTTACTAAGGTTACTTTATGGTGTTATCACTTCAGATACAGTTGGGGGCCACATGACTGAATGCAAACAAAACAAAAAATATCTGCACATAGAAACATAGCAAGTCAGGGAGAAAGCTAGGCTACTAGTCAAACGAATGACCTGATTGGGGGAGGAAGCATTGGCCTGGTTCTCTTGGCAAAGGGGGTGCATTTCCCAATACCTGTCCCCTTCTGAACAGTTTCATTCTCTTTTTCAAAGGATGAGAATAATCATCTAAAAGGGAAGCGTATTCTGCAGGGATGAAATCATGTGAAGTGTGTTCCTTTTTTTCCACTCAGCACTAAAATACAGTATCATCTGATGTCGCATTTGGCATTACATTTTAATTACTGAATCCACAATAATACATAAAATTCTTCTCACCATCAAAGATTTCCAGTTCATCAAACTGTTTTTCACTTTGAAATGTTTCTACGAAGATTGAGATGTTATAATTTGGTTCAACTTTTAGAGTCCAGGCACATGTTTGTGAATTGGGGTAGTTGCCTGGATAACCTGGGCTGAGGATTACTCCAGATGAATCTGTACGAACTTCATTTGCTGGACATTGTGCTATAAAAAAAGAAGTGGGGGGGATGAAAAGTTATTTACTTTCTCATAATTTTTTTCCTTTCATTTTTTACTGGTAAAGACCTTCGATCTAGATTTGGAATTTATCCCATCATCCAGTTCTGGAATTTATATATCATGTTGATGTGAAAATCTATCAAGGTGCAGAGTTTGTGCAGAAGATGAGAAGTGATGCACTATAAACCAGCTGTTATGTTAATATAAACAGATGTTACAGTGATATGAAACATGCATCAGAAGCAAGTCCTCAATACAGAGAAATCATTTACATTCAGGCTAAATTTTTACAATTATGTGATTATTCATATGATATCTGCGTAAAGTAAATATCCTGGGTCAGTTCATGTATGAACATTTTTCAGTGAGGAAATGGAAAATATTTTTTGTTTTAAAAATATGAATGAATTTTTTTTTGCTGTTGCCATCATATTCGTATTATCAGATACAATCTATGGGAAATCTAGCAATTCATTGATCAAACCACATTTTTTAAAGACAAATCATTCCAGATACAGAGAAGTTTGACCTAAAAACATTCCTCTAAACACAGGCTGGCTTATCTAATTAGTTAGTTATTGTTCTTCTTCAGATTTTATCCTGTAATGATAATTGTTAGCAAGAATTATATATGATGTGATCAAGGTTTAATATTTTATTAGGCTTCAAAATCATCATCATCACCTAATGAAGGAAGAATTGGGCAGCATTGTAAGGTGATGGGGATCTTGCACTGGGATCTCTAACACTTGGCCTAGGCACCTTACTCCCTCTGACAGCTTAAAAGTCGGAGAGAAATGCTGGCTTGATCTATGCTCCTCTGTAGTGCAACCTCTGCAAAAGTTCAGAGGGCGTACTGTAGTTTTCAGATCCATCAGCACTGGGGTGATATCTCATAAATATCCACCCATCATATGAATTGACTTCTGCTCATACAACAGAACTTCCCCTTCCCCTTCACCCCCCTGCACCTCTGCCCAGAGCCAAAACCTGCTCTGGAGGGTCCCCCAACTCTCCAGAGCATATTTGGCAGAGGCACAGGGAGCTGCAGAGGAGGGGGAATCCATTCTGCCAGTAATTTCCATTCTTCTGGCGGACAGCATTGGATGCAACCCACAGTGTCCTACCTGGTGTTATCTAACTGCTATTGTTGGTCTAGCCCCTCACTCTGTTGAACAATGAAAGTTTAGCTGCTATTTATTGTGGGAAATGCTGCTTGAAGAAGCAATTTAGGGATGAGAAAAACATCCTCCTTCAATTCCTTTCTTATACCATGGGTTCACTCTGCACTGAGTTTTATTTCCCTTGAATTCTGCTGAATTAGGAGAATTTCCAAAATTAATTCTGGGATTATTTTTTTTTGTTCATTTGCATCCCACTTCTTATCGATTCATGTATGTGCTTTGATTACATGGTTGCTGCCATGAAACCTTAGAGTAATCATACATGTTATTGCATCAGGATTATTTTTGTGTCCTGTTTTTTCTGATGTGTTTATGCACTCCCACGTGTTGGGAAAACACCATGACTGAATATTACTGCAAGCGTAAAATAGTTAGAGGTGCGGGGAAACACATGATTGAACTGAAGGGAGCTGTTGTGGACTGCACACACATAACACTCTGTACAAAATTGAGAAGTTAAAAAAAAGGAATAATAGAGATTCTGGAGATTCCTAATTCACTGGCTGCACATTGGGAATAAGGCCCGATATAACTCAGAATTCAAAAGGCCAGAGAGAAATCCGGATGGTAAGAAATTCTGAAGCATCTCTGTGAACCACTACCCAGCCTCTCAGACTGCCTCCCAACCACCAGCTCTGACAGTAGTATCACGCCTGTGTCTGAATGCACTATTGTAGAAATGGCAGGAAGCCACATCAGAAAAGGAATGGGAAAATTGAAAAGCCAAGTAACAAAATAAAGAAAATCAAATGATGTCTGGAAAATGCATAGCATGGAGTATGTAAGCACAGATGGCCACAAGAAGCAAAGAAGCAAAAGTCTATCTTAATAGCCTTCACAGCTTTATGGTATTCAATATGCCTCACTACCCTTAGTTTTCCTTGAAGGGTGTTAGACCTACAGTTTTTCTGTGCAATCTGCTACCAGTATCTGTGTGTGAAGAGGCTACAGTACACACTGCATCCCATAATCTGTCATTGTTTAGTGCTCCATTTACTTGGTTTTTGTTCCCAAAGCTCATTAGAGGCACACTTCTCCCAACAATTGGTCTGGAGAGAAATCTCGCTTCTGAGCCACTGTCCAGCTTTTCCTATTTCATTCTCATAGTCTTTTGTTTTAAATGCTAAATTTGTACTGCTTCACCTATTCACCACAGACACCTTGCTAACTAATTCTTCTAAACTCCTTTTAGCAGAAATATCTTCTGGGTGCTTCACAATCCTAAAAACATAACACATTAGAGGCATACCCTTTTTGCCACATAAAACTGCATGTAGTATGGCCACATAGATGTACAGGTGGGTAAAAACAACACTGAGGTTTCAATTGCATAAGGGGGCATGTAATTATGCTTACTGCCTGTGGCTTACGCTGGCCCAGCTTGTCTGAGCGTGGAAAGCTAAGCAGGGTCAGGCCTGGTTATTACTTGGATGGGAGACCCCTCCTCTAGTTTCCTGCACTGAGCAGGGGGTTGGACCCGATAGCCTTGTAGGCCCCTTCCCACTCTATGATCTATGAAATCTATAAATCTATGTGCACTTGACATGCATCTGAACCAGATTCAATGTTCTGAGAGAAAAACAGGTGATTGGGAAATTAGTCTGGCACTAAGGAACCACTTCCATTTGCAGCCCCTGGTGCTATTTCTTCCTGAGAAACTACTATCCATCTGGTAGAGCTAGCTCAGAAAATTACTACCTTAGCCATATTTGGAATTAGCCAAATTAACAGGAGCTAGCATGACTAACTTGGAACCCTTGTTCTAGATCAGGGGTGGGCAACTTGTGGCCAATCACATGTTTTAGCCTACAATGGTCATCAGCCCTAAACCACATAGCCAATAGTGAGGGATCATGGGAGCTGATGACCAAAACATCTTGAGGGCCACAAGTTGTCCACCCCTGTTCTAGATAGTGATGGATCACGATAAGGTTACTAAGAAGGAAAACAGAGCCAAGACTTCAAAACTGGACCCAGAGAAAAGAGTTTATTGAGAAAATGGCAAAATAAGTATCTGTTCTTTAAACATTTGCCCAATATAAGCTGGAAGGTTATCCCAAATGGAGCAGGGAAGCGGAGAGTAAGAGAGAAAGAAAAGGGAATTAACGAAGGACAAGAAAGGAGAGAGGCTTGTTACATATTCTTAATCTGCTGAGATGATAGAATAGGGAATCCTCAGTAGTAGGTTACATCCAAGCAAAGGAACTGATAGATTCACCCATCCCTACCCATAGGTCACTTACCAGGGAGGAGTACAAGGTAATGGAGTGCAAGGACAAGCCCCTAGCTGGGAGTTCCAAGAGGGACTCAGAAAGATAAGGCATTTCCCAGGCTGCAGAACAGCTTCTACTGGGCAGGAATGTTAGGTGACAGGGTATAGAGATAGGCACCCAACTGGGAACTTCAAGAGGGATTCAGGCAGGGTGTCTCTGCCAATGAGACTATTATTTAGGGGACAGAGGGCAGTTATTCTTTAAAAGAAAAAAGACAAGATAGGTCTATGCAAAAGAATCAATGAAGCAAAAAAGGTCAGAGGTGCCCAGGCTGATTTCTGAAAGGGGATAGTAGTTTGCTTTTGGAAGTGGAGAAGACTGGCTTAGCATGTCCAAGGTCTCCATCGCTCTGGGGTCTTCAGGTGGCAAGCAAATACAACAATTCTCCATGCTGGGAATAGCCACACCTAGTGAATATGGTCAATGCAGATGGGTGAAAATTATGTTTCAGCTCGGTTTTGTTAAGAATTTACCAACACTTCTGAATTTCTTCATATTCAGGACAGAAAAAAACCTTGAGATTTAAACAGTTTGAATGAAGGTGAAACTGACCAATTTGTTCATCCTCAGTCTGGCTGCACAAGGACCCTGACTTATTAGCAATTAATGGCTAGACTGTATGGGAAAAGATATCATGTTTCCTGTAAAAAAAAAAAACACCACCCAAATACCTCACAGTAAACAGAGGGAAGTACTTTCCCAGCAAAAAAGGGAAAGAAATCAGTAGTTAACTCATACTTCCACTTATTACATGGATTTTTCTGGAAGATACATTTCAGAAATATAGCTATTTTGGTGTAAAGCAAAGCAGCAACTGAACACTATTTCCTTTGCCTTGTTATTTTATACTTCATGGTTGTCTTCTGTTGTTTTCTTTATTTTCCTTGTCATGTATATTGTGAACTGTGTAGGAGTGCAATAAATTTTAAGAGGATTTTAAGCAATTGAAAGAGCAAGTTAAGATCTTGAATGACGAAGTGGAGGATGTACAGCAGGAATTTCAAAGTAAAAGTCAGCAACAAGATTTAAGATTTGATGTACTGGAGTTACAAATGATTAATATCCAAGACAGAGCAAGGCGGTCTAATATTCGTATACGCCTTTTCCCACATGTTAGTGTGGAAGATGGGAAAAATTTGAGAGGAATAATTTTGAAATGGTTTTGTGAGATTGCCCCAGAATTGGAATTGACTGAGCAAGACTTGGAAAGGGTCCATAGACTTGGAAAGGGTCCATAGAGTTTCAAGAAGAAGGGGGGGCTTACCCCCAGTGACATTGTTATGTGTTTTGCCAGTTTTTATAAAAAAGAATTGTTTACCCAAATTTTGAAGAAACGTCCAGAACAACTGCAACATCAAAGTACTCCAGTCCAAATCTTTAATGATTTGTGTCAGCAAATAATTGATTGGAGACGCAGTGTGAAGCCATGTACTGCTGTCTTCTCCAAGAATGGAATTAGATATAACTAGGGCTATCCTGTGATGTGTTTTTTTATGATCAAAAACAAGAGATACAAGATAACATCTTGTATACAAGGAATGGATCTTTTGGAAGAACTGGGATTGACGGCAGGAACCTCGAGCGATGCGGAGGTGCAGCTGTTGGAAGGAGCAGCTAAGTAAGAGAAATATGGAACGAAAAAGTTTATGTGGTGGTGAGGAGAAGAGCAGAAGAGAAGGTGATTGTGCAAATAACTGAAGGAACTGAAAGAGGAGTTTCTCTTAATGGAGTTGTGATGTTCCTGACTCCCAGCTGAGCAGGAGCACAACAGGAGAGAGGCTCCAGCTGTTTTTGGGGCTGTGATAAGGCAAGCAGGCTCCCAGAGAGCGAGCGAACAGAGCGAGCGCACAGGGAGAGAAAACAGGAGTTTGGCAGCGGAGTTCGGCAGGGGAGGTCAAGGGGGAAGTCCCTAAAAAATAATAATAATAATAATAATAATATAATAATAATAATAATAATAAAAATTCTAGGAAGACAGAAACAGAGCACTATGGAAGGAAAGGACTCAGCAGTGGTGGTGACCTGCAAGGGGTGTGCAATGTTTGTTTTCCTGCCGGAGATCGACGTGCAACAAGTGCAAGCTGGTCACGCTGTTGGAAGAAAAGGTCAGAGGACTGGAGCAGCAAGTGTCAACCCTCAGGAGCATAAGAGAAAGCGAGGAGTTCTTAGACAGAACGGTGGATCTACAGCACCAAAGCACAGTACAGGAGCCAGAAGGGCAACGGCAGGATGAGCCAGAGTCGGAGACTGTAGAGGCAAGGGAAAATAACGCAGGGGGAACTCCCTGGAAAAGGGTGACTGTTAGGAGCAGAAGAACTACAAGACACTCTGTGCCTGTGGAAGCAGTGGAGCTATGGAACCGCTTCCATGTACTTGAGGACGAGAGCAGAGGAAGCCTGCAGAGGACGGATTACCGGGCACCCAACATGACAGCGAGCAAGAGGCTGAGGGTCAGTCAAGTGGAGTCAATCAAACCAAGGCCTACAGCAAGAGGAAGAGAAGAGTACTCGTAGTGGGAGACTCCCTCCTGCGGGGGATCGAAGCCAAAGTATGTCGCGAAGACCCATGGACTCGCCAGGTGTGCTGTCTCCCCGGGGCACGGATTAAGGATGTGTCAGAGCAGCTGCCGAGGCTCATGCAGCCCACCGACACATACCCCTTTCTTCTCTTCCACGTGGGTACAAATGATACTGCCAAGCGGAGTTACAAAGAAATCACGGCAGACCTTGAAGAGTTGGGAATGGAACTCAAGAACTTCGGGGCCCAGATAGTTTTCTCATCCATCCTTCCAGTACTTGGAAGAGGCATAGAAAGGGAAAGAAAAATACTCCGAGTGAATGACTGGCTACGAAGGTGGAGCCGACGTGAGGGATTTGGATTCTGGGACCACGGGCTACACTTCCTGGAAGATGGACTGCTGGCAAAGGATGGGTTGCACCTCACAAGGACTGGGAAGAATGTGTTTGGCCACAGCATGAGGAAGTTAATCAGGAGGGCTTTAAACTGAATCCAACAGGGGAGGGAGACATAAACTTGGGGGTACCAATGGAAGAAGGCCTCTATGCCACTTTGGAGAGAACAGCTCCATTGCCCATTGATAGTCTACCACAAAATGTAGGGGGAAAGTCGGACTATAAAGCACATAGTCTTCGATGTCTCTATACTAATGCCCAGAGTATGGGCAACAAACAAGACGAACTTGAATTTTTGATACATGAGGGCAAGTACGACTTGATAGGGATAACTGAAACCTGGTGGGATGACTCCCATGACTGGAATACAGCAATTGAAGGGTATAACTTGTTCAAAAGGAACAGAAGCAACAGAAAGGGAGGTGGAGTTGCACTGTATGTTAAAAATACATATCTCTGCACAGAGATACAGGAAGAGGAGCTTGGCAGCCCCATTGAGAGCATCTGGGTTAAAATAAAGGGGGCAAAGAATAAAACGAACATGGCGGTCGGAGTCTACTACCGACCACCCAATCAAGGAGAAGACGAGGATGGAACTTTTGAAAAACAAATTGCCATTGTTTCAAGGAGGCACGATGTGGTAGTAATGGGAGACTTCAATTTCCCTGATATCTGTTGGGAGACTTATTCAGCCAAACATGGCCCCTCCAAGAAATTCCTGAGCTGTGCTGCTGATAACTTCCTCCTACAGAAAGTGGAAGAAGGAACTAGAGGATCGGCTATGCTTGACCTGATTCTAACCAACAGAGATGAGTTAGTGGATAAAGTGGCAGTTTCGGGAACTCTGGGGGAAAGTGACCATGTTATACTTGAGTTCTTGATTCTAACGGAAGCAAAAGCTGAGTGTAGCCAAACACGTACCCTGGATTTTAGGAAAGCCAATTTTAACAAACTCAGAACAATGATTAGTAAAATCCCATGGCAAGTGACTCTCACGAGAAAGGGAGCCCAGGAGGGGTGGGAGTTTTTAAAAAGGAAATTTTAAAGGCACAATTGCAAACAATTCCCAAAAGGAAAAAAGGCAGAGGGCAACAGAAGAAACCAATGTGGCTTCACAATAAACTCAAAGATGACCTGAAAACAAAAAAGGACACGTATAGGAAGTGGAAGGAAGGACAGGCTACAAGTGAAGAGTACAGGCAGGTAGCACAGAACTGCAGGAATAGTGTCAGGAAGGCTAAAGCTGAGAATGAGCTAAGGTTAGCGAGGAATGCTAAAAGCAACAAAAAAGCTTTCTTCAGATACATGCACAGTAAAAGACAGAAGAAAGAACTGGTGGTTCAACTACGCAATGAGGATGGCAAATTGATAACAGAAGACAAAGAAAAGGCAGAAGTGTTCAATTCCTACTTCAGCTCGGTCTTCTCCCAAAAGAGGGTCTATGACCCCCCTGGCAAACCTGAAGTGCAGACTGAAGGGGCAGGATTGCAGCTTGAGATTGATAGGCAAATGGTCAAGGAGCACCTGATTACTCTGAACGAGTTTAAATCTCCAGGGCCTGATGAGCTGCATCCTAGAGTAATAAAGGAACTGGCAGAAGAACTCTCAGAACCACTGTCTATTATCTTTGAGAAATCATGGAGGACAGGTGAAGTGCCAGACGACTGGAGGAGGGCAAATGTTGTTCCCATCTTCAAAAAGGGCAAGAAGGAGGAACCTGGGAACTATAGGCCAGTCAGTCTGACATCAATCCCCGGGAAGATTTTGGAGCAGATTATAAAGAAGTCAGTCTGCAAGCACCTTGAAAACAATGCAGTGATTACTAGAAGCCAGCATGGATTTGTCAAGAACAAATCCTGTCAGACTAATCTGATCTCATTTTTTGATCGGGTAACCTCCCTTGTGGACTGTGGGAATGCTGTGGACATTATATATCTGGACTTCAGCAAAGCTTTCGACAAAGTGCCTCATGATATCCTGATTAGTAAGCTAGCTAAGAGTGGGCTAGATGGAACAACTATCAGGTGGATCCACAATTGGCTACAGAATCGGACTCAAAGAGTGCTTATCAATGGTTCCTTCTCAAACTGGGGAGAGGTAACGAGCGGGGTACCACAGGGCTCGGTCCTGGGCCCGGTGCTCTTCAACATTTTTATTAATGACTTGGATCAGGAGGTACAGGGAATGCTTATCAAATTTGCAGATGACACAAAGTTGGGTGGAACAGCTAATACTCTTGAAGACAGAAACAAAATTCAAAGTGACCTCGATAGGCTGGAGCGCTGGGCCGAAAACAACAGAATGAAATTTAATAGGGATAAATGCCAAGTGCTGCACCTAGGGAGAGGAAACCAAATGCAGAGTTACAGAATGGGGGACACTTGGCTCAACAATACTACAAGTGAGAAGGATCTTGGAATTGTGGTAGATCACAAACTGAATATGAGCCAGCAATGCGATGTGGCTGCAAAGAAGGCAAATGCAATTTTGGGCTGTATTAATAGAAGTATAGCTTCCAAATCGCGGGAAGTGCTAATTCCCCTTTACTCCGCACTGGTTAGGCCTCATCTTGAGTACTGTGTCCAGTTCTGGGCACCTCACTTTAAGAAGGACATAGACAAACTGGAGAGGGTTCAGAGGAGGGCAACAAGGATGATAAAGGGACTGGAAACAAGGCCCTATGAGGAGAGACTGAAAGAACTGGGCATGTTTAGCCTTCAGAAGAGGAGACTGAGGGGAGATATGATCGCACTCTTCCAGTATTTGAAGGGATGTCACACAGAGGAGGGCAAGGATCTCTTCTCGATCATCCCAGTTTGCAGGACACGGAATAATGGGCTCAAGTTACAGGAACCTAGATTCCACCTAAACATCAGGAAAAATTTCCTGACTGTCAGAGCAATAAGACAATGGAATCAACTACTTAGGGAGGTTGTGGGCTCTCCCACTCTGGAGGCATTCAAGGTGCAGCTGGACAGACATCTGTCAGAGATGCTTTGACCTAGATTCCTGCATTGAGCAGGGGGTTGGACTCGATGGCCTTGTAGGCCCCTTCCAACTCTACTTTTCTATGATTCTATGATTCTATGTGTTTTTTTTGTTTTGTTTTTTTCCCCTTTAAAAGAAGAGAAGAAAAGGAAAAAGAAAAAGAAAAAGAAAAAAAAAGTTTTTTGTGTGCTTTTAATATATATTTTTTAATATTAGTCTCTATTTTTTCTCTATTTTTTCTCTCACGGTTTTTTCCTTTATATTTTGCTTTTTGTTTTCATTTTAATAAGTATATATAATGACTAATAATGTTATTGTTTTACTTTAAGTTTTTTTTTTTTTTTTTAAGGGTACTAACCTGGATGAATAAGGATAAAAGATTAATTGGGAGGGATCTACGAGTCAGTTGCTTGGTGGGTGGGTTTGTCTCCCCCCCCTTTTGTTGGCGTGGCAGGCCGGGGTCATGAAGACTTTCTTCAAGGCAGGTAAGGGGGGGAATGCTTATATATGTAGGGAATGGGGTAATAGGGTGCGGGGTAGGGGTAGGGTGTGTGCTGTTGTGTTTTATTTCACTAATAGGGACCAGCAATTTAAGATGGACAAAGACTTGAGATGGTTTCAAATTTGAGAATTACTACTTTAAATGTTAAAGGCCTGGGTTCCATGTTGAAACGAAGATGGATTGAAGCACTCCTCAACAAGGATAAGGCGGATATTATATGTTTACAAGAAACTCACCAATCAAAATATTGATAAATCAAATCCGACAGGACAAGAGAAGAGAAATAATATAACGGTATTAAATAAAATAATTAATAAGGAAGGACTGGTTGATGTTTGGAGAGGGGTAAAGGGATTGGAAAGAGGGTATACGTACTATTCACCAGCCACGAAGAACTTTTCTAGGATAGATTATATTTTTGTTTCCAAGTCCCTGATGTCAAGAGTGAGGAGTTCAGAAATAGGTGTTATAAAAGTTTCGGATCATGCTATAGTTAATATGGATATTAAAATAAAGAAGGATTATAGAGAAGCAAGGAGCTGGAGATTGAATTGTAAGATTTTACAGCATAAATATATTATAGCAAAGATAGAAAAGGAAATGCGAGAGATTTGGTTGCTTAATGATTCAGGAGTTTGTACTGAAGCTGTTGTTTGGGACACAATGAAGGCAGTGATGAGAGGGATAAGTATCAGGGAGGGTGTGATACTAAGGAAAAAACAAGAACAGTTTACTAAAAAGGTAGAAGGGGAGATTAGGGATTTGGAAATGAAGTTTTTGAAGGAAAGGGAGAACAAGGTCTTTGCTGAATTACAAGCTAAAAGGAAAGAGCTGGAAAAGAAAGATTTGGAAAAAGTTCAGAAAAACTTGATTTATTTGAAAAGAGAGTTTTTTGAAAATAGTAATAAGAATTCGAAAATGTTAGCAAGATCCACACAAAAAAAGAAAGAAAAAAGTATAGTTGGGGCAATTAAAGATAAAAAGGGGAAAGGACACAATTTAATGCAGGATAAATTAAAAATATTTTATGAATTTTATTCATAATTGTATAAGGCTGGAGATTGTACGGAAGAGAGGATTAATGAGTATATAGGAAAGCATTTTAAAATTAGACTAGTGGATGAAGATAGAGAAATTATGGAACAACCTTTTTCAGAATTGGAAATAGAATATGCAATAAATAAACTGAAAGAGGGTAAGACCCCTGGACTAGATGGTTTAGGGGCTGAATACTACAAGGTTTTTAAGAAAATGTTGGTTCCAAGACTAAAAAGGTTATTTAATGATATTTTTTTGGAGGGGGGAGAGATCCCCTCTTCATGGAAGCAATCTAAGATTATTTTACTCCCGAAGCCAGAGAAGGACTTAACGGAGCCAGGTTCCTATAGACCCATTTCCTTAATAAATCAAGATGCAAAATTGATGACAGCAATATTAGCGAGAAGGATGAACAAGTTTATTACTAAATATGTTGGGATAGACCAATGTGGTTTTATGCAAGGAAGACAAATGGCAGATTTAACAAGAAGAGTTTTAAATATAATATATTTAATAAAGAAAAATAAATTGAGAGCAGGGGTAATAGTGTTAGATATTTTCAAAGCCTTTGATTGCGTGGAATGGCCAGCATTAAAAAGTTTAATTAAAATTATGGGGTTTGGAGAAAGATTTAGAGGAGTAGTTAATCAATTGTATTCAAAAAATGTTTCATCAGTTGTAGTAAATGATGGTTCAACAGAGCAAATTTACCTAGGTCGAGGAACTAGACAAGGATGTCCCCTTTCGCCTATTTTGTTTGCATTGGTAATGGAGATTTTAGCAAATGTATTTAGAGAAGATAGAAATATAGGTGGGATAGGGATTAGGGAGAAAATAAAAATAAATCTTTTTGCAGATGATACACTTTTGACAATCGAAAACCCTATGGAAAATATGGATAGAGTGGAGAATCATTTAAAGGAGTTTGGGGAAGTAACGGGGCTACAGATTAATTGGGATAAATCTAAATTTTTGTTGTTTATAGTAAAAGAGAAGAGATTGAAATGTGTAAAAAAAAAAAAGTAATTATAAAATTAATAATGTAATTAAATATTTAGGAATTGTAATTCCAAAAGATATAGATAAATTGGGAGACCAGAATTATAGGAAATTAAAGAATGAGGTAAAGAATAAAATAGAGGAGTATAAAAAAAATTGGACTTTCCTGGTTTGGTAGAATCGCTTTGATTAAAATGAAGATTTTGCCAAAGATAAACTTTTTATTTCGGATGATACCAAGTGCGATATCAGATAAGGAACTTAAAGATTGGCAATCAATTATTAATACATATTGTAATGGAGGAAAAAAATCTAGGATTACTAAAACAAGTTGGTATAAAGCACAAAAAGTAGGGGATTTGGGTTTGCTGAATTTAAAATTGTATTACCGGTATATAGCGAATCAATTAAGACATATAGTGGATATTATAGCACGCCCTAAAGAAATAATGTGGTTGGAGATAGAAACAAGTGAATTACGTAGTACTTTGGAGAATATTTTTTTACAAAAAAATAATAATAAATTAATAAAAAATATAGACAACCCTTTTATAAGAAATTTGTTAATGATTTGGGGTACTATGAAGAGCATATTTATACCAGGGATATCTCCATTAACTCCGGTGCTAGCTCTTAAGGATTTTCCTGAAAACTTAAGATCAGAGCTGGAGGGTAAACTAAGAGAAGAAAGGGTTATTAGATTGTCCGACTGGGTGGAAAAGATGGGGACTAGAGATCAAATAATGGAAATTGTTGGGAGAAGAAGATTATCATGGTTAAATTTATTACAGTTAGAACAGTGGTCGAAGAAATGGAAAAGGAAAACTGAGTACGAGAGAGATTTAACTAATTTTGAAAAGATGGTCATGTCTAGAGACGGCCTACCAGGTAATGCATCAACAAGAGGTATAACAAGGGATTTATATAGATTGATTCAAAAAGCAAAAGAACAAGAGGATCAGCTTAAGGCAGTATGGGATAATAAATTTGAAGAGGTGACCTCGAAGGTGGGGTGGAACAATATATGGGATAGACGGATTGTGAAAATGATGTCAATTAGGATAAAGGAAATTTTTTATAAACTAATTTGGAGATGGTATTTAACTCCAGTAAGATTAAATAGAATAGATAATAATTGTTCTGCATTTTGTTGGAGAGGATGTCAGGAAAAAGGGACATATGCTCATATGTGGTGTTGTAAAAATGTATTGGCGTTTTGGCGAGAGGTTTTTACAGAAATATCGAAAATTATTGGTACTAATTTAGAGGTCTGTCCAAAATTAGCATTGTTATCAATAACTGAGAAGCTTATTTGTGATCAAAATACGAAGGAGTTAATTGTAAACTTGTTAACTGCGGCCAGGCTAATGATAGCGAGAAATTGGAAAGTACAACATGTTTTCCTAATAACAGACTGGTATAAGGAGTTTGGGACATAGCCCTAAATGATAAACTAACTAGTAGTATCAAATGCAAAAAAGGATTGCTAAAGAAGAAGAATTTTATGGGGATATGGAATCAATTACTAGACTATGTATTAATAAAGGGGAAGGGTAACATGCCTTGTCAGGATATGTTATATTTTTGGAATTTAGAATTTATTTGATCAAGAGGATAGAAGTATATTAATTGGTCCCTTGGAGGGTGGGGGGGAGCACTTCATGATTTATTGTATGTTGATTATGTTATATTTGTGTGATAATCTTGTATTTTGTTATAAATATATATTTTGTTATAATTTGTTTTGAAAAATAAATAAAATATTTTTTTTTAAAAAGAGTGCAATAAATTAACAAGTTGAATTCTACTGAACTTTAAACAATCAAAAATGTTGTTCATTCAATGGGTTAAATGCAAACAGCTTCGGATTGAAAAAATATCTCACTAAGATACTTTCTAGGTAAAAGTAAGAATCAGCATTTGCGCGCGTAAAAGGGGAAAAGAAGAGGCGAGACACAAGTATGTGGTGTAAATAAAGGGGCACATTTTATTAATCAAGATCTGCGAAGGGTGAAAGTGCGGGTACTAACTAAAACTGGCCATTGGCCAGTGAGGTATCCCGGGCAGATACATCCAAACCCGGGGGGTGGCGCAGCACTTCGCCCCCCCCCCCCAGTTTTACACCCTCTTGGGTGCTGGGAGGCTTTCTCACAGTCCCCACCTCACGGTGCCACAGAACACCGATCCGTGTAATGTAAGCCATCCTCACTGGCGATCCGTATTTTCCCCCACTGAGCCACGAAACTCAGCAAGCGTTGAGATACAGGTCTCGCCAGCCACCTGAACAGTGCCATTGGATGATCACCAAAACCCTAACCCCACTGCCTATTCCCGCACTTACTAGCCAAATGTGACCGGATTGGACCAAATCACACGGAAAACCCAAAATAAAAAACACCCAACCCTGCAACACAGTGTAGAGTAGGCGAAACACACCCATTGCCCCCAGCCAATCAGGAAAATGAGCCAAAATTCCTACTCGGCCCCTGGAAATGGCAGCCAGCAAAGCCCACACTGAGAACAGGGAGGGAGGGAGGGAGCTGCAAAAGAAAGAGCCCAGAGTGTGGGCATGCGGGCCTAATAACGGTCCTGCACGCTCCACCCTTGTATCCTATTGGAGGGTGAGATCACCCCATAGTGGTCTCACTCTCCTTTCCTCCGCACGCAAAATTCTCCCCGCCCACAGTTGCACGTGGCCAGGGGAAGGGAATAGACAAAATAAAGGCAGCAATTTTCTTGAGAAAAACAAGAAGACAATTTTGATAGCTCAATATAACTGAACTTCTTAATGTGAAATCTATTCTGTTCTAGAAGTTCCCGTGTCTCAACAAAGTGGATGCAGTCAAGACAGTATTTGTACATCAAGATAAAACTTGCATCTGATAAGCTGATTCAGATGTGCATTATGGTTTCTGCTTTTCCTTCAAGAGATGGTATGAGGCTCACATGTGTCCATCCTGAGGCCCATGCATACCAGCAATCAGATGGAGGAAGTGCTGTGTAAACCAGCAATATTTGAATAAGCTGCAATATCTGACTACAGCAATTCCCATTATCACAGCATCTCCAAAAAGTGCCACTTAAATTACATGAATTGCTGCGATTCAAGTATGCAAGTGCTTCCAGGTCAATGGGGGGGGGGGGAATTCTTTGTAATTATAGAGTAAGGGAAAGCATTGTTACTTATATTTGTTGTGGAGAAAAGGAAGTCCATTTTATTTTTTTGTTATTTGCTATATGTTTTTGTAGTGTTTGTCTTTGTTATTAATAAAAATGATTTTTTAAAAAGTATGCAAATGCTTCCAGGTCACACAGCATTTTCCCTAGGTCATCATGGGAGCATGGAACAAGTGGCAAGGGATGGATGGATGTGTGAGCCCCAGATCATCAAGTGGAAGGGACTGATCCCAAGAAAAGCCATTTTAATTTCATTCATAATCCATAAAGTTTCATAGAGAACATTAGTTTTGTGTGGGTGAAGTAGGAAGGTATATTGAAGTTTATGGCATAATGGCAGCCAGGCCATTTTGTACCACACGTAGTACTGTAAACATAGGGTAATCTGTTCCAAATAATTCAAACAGTTTTTAAAAAGAGAACAGTCAACCAATAGAGCTCAGGAACATGAAATGCTTGTAGATCAACATTATTCCCTAGAATTGAGACTAAGTTTTGAGACAAAGTTTTGAGTAGGGAACTACATATGCAGAAAGACCTATCGTGTACTTGGGAATTGTGGACACTCCAGCGAAATGTATTTAATAGTGAGGGAAACACTACAAGGCATGTACATAGGTGTCTGTATGAGGAAACTCAGAGTAAGCAATTATAACACAGAGACACAAACATCTTTGTAGGGATGGACAAATCTGTCAATTTCTGGCAGTTCTTCAGTTTCTGAATTGGCAACCCTTAAATGTCCAGAAAGCTGCTCTTAGAAAATTTATTATTATTATTATTATTATTATTATTATTATTATTATTATTATTATTATGAACTCACACACACACTGGAGCCCTGGCATATGAAACAATAAAGCACGGCTGAATGGGTTGTGCTTCCTGGGAGGAACCAGGAAGTAGTTAAACACTGGTTTTGTTGCAGTATGATTATACATTATTAAAAGCTGATTAGTCTCTTCAAATAGCATGCTTGGGTTCACTAAGTAGATGGGGATAATGTCGCAACTGGCACATGTTTACATACAATTGTTTGTGCTGTCCTGTCGGCTTTTCCTGCAGCGTGTTTACTACTTGATCTGTTGCCCACAGAATATCTTCACATTCACTGTCATTCTCCATTTTTACAATGTACACTCTAGCTTCAGTCTTTTTCTGTTTTGATAAACACTTGGATGCATAGTGGTTAAGTGTGTCACATTTCTTGCTATAAGCTGGGCAACTCTCTTTTTGTCTTGCATGTTTCCCCCCCCCCCATAGTACTTGCATTGCTCTATGGGAAGTGTTGTTCTTCCATCAGGTTTCTTCCTTTCTTTTTTCTGTACTATACGGACAGGTTCTACTAGTTGTCCTTTCAGGGATCTAATCCTTTCTTTGGACAACTCAGCTGCCTTGCAAATCTCCAAGCTTTTCTTTAAGGGTAAATTAGCCTTCTTCAGCAATCTCTCGTACATGCTTGTCCTGTATTCCACACACTATCCAGTCCCTTATTAAGGAGTTTTTGATATCTCCAAAATTGCAACTGGCTGGTGCTAACATCTTTTAACTAGTGCAATATTCCTCGATGCTTCCTCTATTGCTTGGTTCCACATGAAAAAGCATTATCTTTCCACTGTTTCATTTGTTCTGAGGTTGCAGTGGGCATCAAAACAATCTATTACTGCTGTCAAAGTATGCCCTGCTTCTGGAATGTTTGCACACAGGGTCTCACTTATTTCTCTCCTCCTTTCTCCAGTCAAATATAGAAACAGTTTCATTTTCACAGACTCCTCCTTATCTGCCATTGCAATGTCCATATAGAGATTAAACTCCTCTTTCCAGGTTTTCCATGCCTGGGGTTGCAGATTTAATGTACTTGGTGGTTTCAGGTTTTCCATATTCACCCTCTCTTTCTTTCTCTTTTTCTCTCTACTCACAGTTTCTTGTTCTGCCTAGGATTCAGTCACCGCTGTCAACATGTTTCATGGTTGTTGGATTGCACCCCACAGATTCAAACAGGCTCTGCTTCCGAACAAACTTACAACCTTTATTTAAACAGTGACTGGGTTTGCACAACATGCTAAGCCTCAGTAGGTTAAGTGCTACTGAGCATGTCGTCTGAACCCTGCAGGGTGGTCCATAAGCCAACCTGGTGTGGCTTATAAAACACCTTGCTAAGCCATGGCTTGCACTAGGGTTTAGAAAACCCTAGCTGGCTTAGCGTTTTCATCCAAACCCGGATGACACGCTAACCCTAGCACAAACCAAAAAGGCACAGAGCTCCTTGGTGGCAAACAAGGGCTGCTGCTCTGGCCAAGGGGTGCTGGCTGGCTAGGCATGTAACCACGAGTCTCGGGGCTGAAATGAGGCCGAAATCACCCCCGCTCGCCCCCCCGAGACTCGCGAGCTTTACCTGGCTCGAGCTTGTCCCACCGCTCGAGCTGCCGTGCCGGCAGCACAGGGTCAGGAAGAGACGCGACGGGACCCTGTGCTGCCAGCGCAGCGACTGAAGCGGCGCAGAGAATCGCTCCACGCCACAGAAAATCAAGGCTGGGGGGGGGGCTACTTGCTGAGGAAAGGCAAGCCCCCCCCCAAGGTAGGGAGCACACCCCTACGTGATGACAGCCGGACAAGTGCCCAATTGGGACTTAGCCGGCTGTCATCAGCTTCCCCACATGCTCCTGCCAATGTCCCACGTCAGCAGGAGTGCACGGGGAAGCCACCGGGGTACACACCACCACGTGCTGCCTCCTCGCCCATCCCCACTGCTGGACGAGGAGGCGGCGCACGGCAGTCATGGACACTGGAGGCGGGGTCTACCACCGGCCACCTTTCCAAGCGGGAAAGGGGTGGGCGGCAGACTCTGTGGCGTGCCTCTTCGTCGTCCAGCCCCAAGTGGGGCTGGAGCCGCTGGATAAGGAGGAGGCGTGCAGCAGTGGCAGCAGCAGCAGGGTCTGCCACCACCCCCTTCCAAGTGGGAAGGGGGCAGGCAGCAGACCCTGCTGCTGCTGCCGCCACCACCACTGCCATGCTCCCTGGGAAGGGTAGGTTTAACTCACCCTTGCTAGGGAGTGTGGCGGTGGTGACGAGGGGGCTTATTCTCTCTGTCATGGGGGTAGGGATGTGTGAGGATTTTGTTCGGTAGGTGGAAGTCCAGCGAACTCGCCAGACTCGGCCCCCAAACACCATTCCACCTACCTGCTTCCCCGGCTTGACTCACGTTCTCCCGAGTGTCCCGGCAACAGAGAGAATAAGGCCCCCCCAACACAGGAGCAGCTCTTGGCTGCTTCGGGGGGGGCTCCTCTTCCCCGAGCCCCACTCAGACTGCCCAGTGGGAGGGAAAGGAGGTGCTTTCCCCCCATGGTCTCCCCCAAGCTTCCCCTTTCCCCATTGCTCCGCAGTACCACTGCTCAGCTGAGCATGGCTCTGCTGGGCAAGGGGAAGGGATGAGCCAGCTCATGCTGGGCTTCCTAGCCCAGCACAAACCGGCCCCATTACCCAGCAGAGGTGCCATGGAGCAACGGGGAGGGACAAAGGGAGCCTCTGACAGCTGGCATAAAGTGCCACTTGGGCACTTTTCGCCAGCTGTCATCCCGGCTCCACTCCCCTCAGTGCTCCCGCAGTGTCCCCTGGCTTCAGAACCTCTGTGGGCTTAGTTAAAGTGTTGTGGGAACCTGACCAAAGACTCCTATGCAGAGCTCTCTCAGGCTGTGACCACTCTCTCCTTGGGCCAGAAGCAGTGGGTGTTGCCTTAACTACTTCCTGGTTCTTCTCAGAAAGCACAACCCATTCGGACTGAATTCAGTGATTCTTTCATATTGTTATAAGTATAGATACCATTAGAACCATTAGAATGTGGTATTTGTCTCCACCCTTTAATACTTACTCTAAAATCAAAACCTCTTTTGTTCTTCACATAAATCAGAAATGCAACTGTCTGCTCAGTCTCCTGAACTGCTGCTCTCTAATTTTATGTTGGTACACCTTATTTAGTGTGCAAGCACTACAAAACAAAGAAACCTGCTATCACTACGAAAGTGGGAATGATTTCATACTAGCGATTTAGTTTCCAAGTACCTCCAAATTACTTTAGTCTTGACATTTGTACAATGTAGTATGATAACAGTGTTTTGTTCTCTCTGGAATGTATTCTGAAACTATTCTAGTTATGTAACAGTTCCCATTTTCTCACAGATTTACATTCTGATATATTACTCAGGGAGGGGCAGGAAGAAGTAATGGAAGAATTTTGCACATATTAAGTTTTCCTAGTTTTTTAAAAAAAATGTTTTTCCTTATACATTCTTTTGCAATCTACAAACAGAAATATAGTTGCTTTTAAAAAACACTCTGCTAGACACACATGCTTTAACCTGGATTCCTGCATTGAGCAGGGGGTTGGACTTGATGTCCTTAGAGGCCCCTTCCAGCTCTACTTTTCTATGATTCAATCAAATACTTATTTTAGATATATTGCTGCATCTATGCGTGTGTGAATATTGAAGCACAAATGGGGCATACACAAATGGTTTATTTCAGATTCCAAACATTTTAAAAAGGAGTTCAAAAATTTATCATGACTTCTCATATGTATCACTTGCTTTAAAACAAAAATGTAATATGAAATACAACAAATAAAAACACTGTCATAATGCTGACATGTCATAATGCTGATAAGCACTCGCTGCATACATACCTTCACAAAATGGAGGGGAACCCTCAAATTGGAGTTGTGCTTTTAGCTTACAAAACATCATGTCGTTTCCAACCAAGGTATAGCCAGGATGACACTTGTACTTGGCAAAGTCCCCTGAAATAATTCATAACGCATATATTTGAATTTTATATGTATGTATATATTTATGGTGCTCTATCCTGTCTTTCACAACAAAGTCTTGGGGCAGCTGGCAATAAAAACTAAAATACAGTAAAATAACAAACAACAATAAAAGGCAACAGAAAAATAAAATCTGCGATTAAAAGCGTAACTAAAGCAGCAGATGATGGAGAATTTAAAAGGCTCTCCAATACCATTAAAAACACGAGAGAACAGTGTTTGCTTGGCACCTAAAAGATAACAAAGAAGGCACCAGGTAAACATGTCTCAGGAGGGAGTTCCATAGTTTGAGTGCAACCCCTAAAAGCTGTATATACAACTATACATACATACACACACACACACACACACACACACACCACCTCAAGATAGAAGAGCAAATGAATATATAATGACAGTAAATCAGAACTTGAGAGAATTCAAAGATGAGGATACAGGACATTTGACCAATACTCTATGCTGAGAAGATAGAAGGGAAATAACTTTGCAGTCATAAATGACGTCCACTTTTTACATATGTACTGTGCATGCAGATAGGTGTATGATTTAAAACATGAGAGTGGATTCCAAACATATTTAGTTGGATCCAGGCGAAGATAGTCAGATTTAGTACCCATTGAAATAACGGCATTTAAGTTAATCATAACTAACTTTCACATTGATTTCAGTGGGACTTAACTTTCACATTGATTTCAGTGGGACTTAAGCGTGATTAAATTACACTGCAATCCTAACCATGTCTATTCAGAAATAATTCCCTTTGAACTCTGTGGGGCTTACTCCTTTTAAGTATATTTAGGATTGCAGCCTTAATCTGGAGCCACCCCATAGACCTTAATTCAATTTCTGACAGTGAGACACTCTAGAATGACAGCTAACTATACAGTTCTGCTTTCTAATCATAATTTCCCCATGAAAATACATCTGCTTAGTGAAACAGGTAATATAACTATCCTTTGCTTCTCCATATTACTTTCTGTGCTAAAGTATCTGTGCCCAGCAATTACGATCTTTTAACACAGTGGTTCTCAAGCTTGGGACTACAACTCCTATCATTCCCAGGCTGCATGCCCAGTGATCAGGGATGATGGGGAAAAGGATGGATCAATCTGCCAATTTTGGTTTCTCTCAGTTTCTCATTTTTTCCAGCCTTCAATTTGTTCCATCCCATCTCCACATCAATTTGCATCCACACAGAAATTCATATGGATTTCTGTATGAATTTTCCAAATATACACATATTTTTTGCAAGCAGTTTCCCTTATATTATGCTTTTTGGGTACATTTCTTTCACTAATATACAATTTTGGTAGGTATTTTTATTTATTTAGAGAACTGCATCACAGAATTGGAGAATACCAAAGGACAACTGCATTCCAGTTTGCATATTGATTTGGGAAGTGTGAATTTTGTACATTTGTATCAGTGTGTGAACTGAACAAGATGGGAATTGTAGTTCAATAATATCTAGGGACCCAAGGTTGGGAACCACTGTTTTAACAGCTACATAGACTTCCTCCAGTGCAACTAGCACCTCTCCCAAACCTACATACTGTATTTTCACCAAGAACTTAAAAAGATGTTGCCATAACAGTCCAGGCCTCCTGTGAGGTATGCATGTATTAAAAATAACTGAACAGCATGAAAGTACATTGTGTAGCTATCTCTTTAGCTCTCAGCAGTTGGTGCTTTTGATTTACTAAACTGCGCTTTAAGGAATGCACTGTTTAAAAGAACGTCAGCCCTGTTCTCCCAAATCCTTTAACTGGAATGCTCCCAGTGATCAATGCTTAAATGTGTGGGGTGAGAATAGACAGCTCTCAACACTAGTGATTTTTTAAATCTATAACTACAATTTCAAATAAAGAGGACATTTCAAGTATATCAGGAATATAATTTAGGTAGCAGTCTGAATAGGAAACTAGTGTGTAGGTGTGTTAACACAAGGATCAATTATCACCTATTTCGAAATCATCATCTTCTGTAAGCAATTCAGCTTGCGGAACTGCTGTTGGAGGCTGGCACTTCTTAAGTTGATATGCTATAAAATCAAATCAAAACTGCATCAGTACTTGTTTGAAAATAAGTGTCATTATAAGTTGGCATTTGTTGACCCGACAGCGAATGCATAGAGAACATTTTCATTTATAGATCACTGATTATAAGGGCCTAAATTCCCAACTGGAGTAATGGGATTACTATTTCCACGAATGCATAAATCTAAGTAAGTGTTAAAAATATTTTACCAACATAATCATACACATCTACTATATTCAGACAATCATGTTCTGATTTGAAAGCTTTAAGGGAAACCAAAAATAAATAAGATATATCTGATTTGGTGCAATCCAGAACTCTGCTTTGCATTGTGGGTGTATCAGCCATGGAAACTCCCAGGAGTACCTGAAGTGCAGAGACCACACAGCCCACACATCATATGATAGCCACAAGCGAAGCTTGTGACTGGTGGAACAGGGTATCACAGGCTTATGGCTACTGAATGGGAGCTGTTGCAACCACTCCAGCAAGCCGCAGTGATACTGTTGGTCAGGGGTGGGCAATTTCCAGGTGTCAGGGAGCTACATTGCCCTTCTAGACCCCACTGGGGCCTGCACCTCTGCCCCCACCACTGCCCTGCAGCTCAATGTACCACCAAAATTTGACTTCAGGGAAAAAAGTGGTGATTGTACTTTAAAACAACGTGTGCAGGGATTGTGTGCCTTGTTTTCAAGCAAAATCATACTCCCAGAAGGATTTAGTTTACTGTCTCTGCTGCAGCAAATTCAATAGCGGGGGGCACAAAAAATGACAGGGGGGTGTATGTCACCTGCAGGCCACATGTTGCCCACACCTGCTGTTGACTGTTACACAGTTTCTGGGCTGGCTGGTTTACTGTAGAGAAGGGGTCAACAGGGGACAGCAACAGTGCAATGCTGTACTGTACAGTGCCAGCTTTTGTGCTGATCATATCTAAGCCTTTACTTTTTATAGTCTTTACTGGTTTCTAAGTCAGACCGCATATATATGCAGACTGTATATATATTCAGTGTGTGGATATATATAAAATAATACAAAGTTGTTTCCTTTACACAGAAAGAAGACTATAACAACATGAATAAAAAGAACCTCAAATAAACACATGCAGTCACTTTGGAGGTCCTTTGCTACTTAACCTTTGCCTCTTTGGGTCTAACCATATATCTAGACACTGAAGTTGTTCCAAAGCTCCGAGGGAGAAAATGTCCTATGTCTAAGCAGCTGAAAATGTCTTGATGGATACCACTGTGTTTGTGTTTCCTTAATACCAAAGAAGTCCTTAGGACTTACTGAGGAATGCACAGCCTGGGTTAAGTGGGCCAGAGTTTTTCCATTAAAATATTAAAAACCAAGTAACTCAATATTAAATATTTAGCACTCATTTTGCTATGGATAATAAAGGCTGATACTCTAGAGGTTTTTATTAAATGAAAATATCATGCCAATTAAACCAATCTAATTTATTCTCACATCAGTAGGCGGAAAATATCCTTTTAAAGCTCCACTTGCTGCCTCTCTCTATCTCTTTCTCACACACTTGGTTTGTAAGATGAGAAGAAGAAAACTGACCATGAAAATTGAGAACAAAGAACCCTCCAGTGGAGAAGTCACTGTGAAACTTGAGAAGGACTTGATTGCTTGAGCTGTAAGCTGTCTCAAGAGCCGTATTCCCACTGAAAACTCCCAGCTGAGGTGAATTTTGGTCTGGGCCATCCCTAAGACCAAAAGAAAGAAAGCAGTGTCAGCAAAAGACCATAATTAAGCTTTAAATTAACTCTATTTTCTCGTGACGGTAGCTTTAAATCTTCAAGAAGGCAGGTTAATCCAAACAACTGTAGCTCAGTAATTCATTTGTATTCAAATCTATGGAGACGATTAAGAACATTTCCCTCTAGTGTGAGAGCCTGACCTTTCAGAGAAGGTTTGCAAAGCTGTACAAGGAACATTTATATTAGAGTAGGTGCGCAACTGCACAGTTTGCCCTGAGATCACTTGAGGTCCTTCTTCATCACATTGCTATCTATAGAAAAATGGTTATTTCATATATGTGCAGTTCTTAACAATGATATTATTAACTGTGAAACTCAGTCTTAATATCATAGTATGTTCGATCTCAGGCAAAGAAATAAACTTGAATGACACATTTATTTATTTATTCATTTTATTTTTATACCACCCAATAGCCGAAGCTCCCTGTGCGGTTTACAACAATTCGTAAAATACAATATAAAATACAAACAATTTAAAAACATAATAAAAATTTCACGACTAAAATTTAAAAACTGAATTTAAAATTACTTAAATAGCTAAGAACAAGTTAATACAATGGGACCTGTTGAAAAGCTGACATAACCACCACCCCCCATGTACTATTTAGAGCCGTTAAATGCCTTGGCATAGAGGGCAGTCTTAACCTGGTGCCAAAAGAATAGAGTTGGCACCAGGTGGGCCTCTGTTGGGAGCTTGTTCCATAATTGGGGGCTACCACAGAAAAGGTCCTCTTCCTTTTTGCCACCGACCAAGCCTCCCTCGGAGATGGCAATCGGAGGATGGCCCAGATGTTGAGTGTAGTTTAGTAAACAAGAACAACAAAAATCCTATTTTCAATCAGTTGAATAAGACAAGGGCATGGTATAGGGTCGTGTTATTCCTACTGCACTATGTGATGACATTCTAGCTTAACACAAGGCAATGAAAAACAATTGCTGTGTTCACACAAAATGCTAAACCAGAATCCTTCAGAATCCTGGCTTATGATTCTTGAGCAGACGTTTTTAAGTACACACACTGCCTGACAACTCCCACTTGGCCCCTTCTGCCAGGGTTTGTGTTTTGACATTATACAAAGCTTTTCATCCCTAGTAAGTTCCTGGTTACTTTAGCCATAACAAACTTTCCCTAAGAAGGGTACATGGAGAAGAGGATCTTCTAAGTGAAGATCTTAAGATATGAGCAGACTTGGATCGCTGGGGCCAGACTATCTCTGTCCAGGAATGGTTGCAGATGGTGAATCATCTGAAACTGGTAAAAGGCACTCCATGCCACCAAGGCCACTTGGATGGCCTCTAGTGACAATTCTGGATCCAAGAGAACCCCCAAGCTATGCACCTGCTCTTTCTGGGGTAGTGCAACTCCATATAGAACAGGTTATATACCTAATTTCCAGAATTAAGAACCACCCATGCACAGTGCCTCTGTCTTGTCAGGATTCAACTTCAGTGTATTGGCCCTCATCCAGCCCCCTACTGAATCCAGGCAATGGTCTAGCACCTGCACAGCTTCACTCGACTCAGGTGACAGAAAGAAATAGAGCTAGTTGTCATCAGCATACTGGTGACCTTTCAGTCCAACCCCCCTGACAACCTCACCCAGTGGCTTCATATAGATGTTTAAAAGCATGCAGGACCCCCCAGCCCGAGTGTCATCATGGGGTCGAGCAGAAATTCCCCAGTGCTACTTTCTGAAACAAACCCTGCAGGTAGCAGCAGAACAACCACATCACTGTGCCCCTACACCCAATCCACAGAGCTGATCCAACAAAATGCCACCATGATCGATGGTATCAAAAGTCACTGAGAGATCAAGTAGAATTAACAGGGTCACACTGCCCAGCCATCTCTCTCCTGACAGAGGTCATCCATCAGGGTGACCAAAGCTGTCTCAGTACCAAACCCAGGCCTGAACCTGAATTGAAATGGTTCTAGAAAATCTGTTCCATCCCAAAGTTCCTGAAATTGAACTGCCACCACCCTATCAGGCACCTTGTCCCCAAAGGGGATATTAGCAACCGGGTGTCAGTTGCTACAATCTCCAGGGCCAAAGACAGCTTCTTAAGTACTGTAGTGGCCCCGCAAGTTTCCTTCAAGGTGGCCAGCACTACTCCCTCTTGCAAAGATGCACGAACCACCTCTTGGGCCCACCCAGTCAATCCCCTTTGGTTTGATTTTAATAGCCAAGATGGTCAACAGTCAAGATACACGTGGTTGGCCGAAACCCTCCATTCAAGTGCACATCAGAATGTGCATCCAATTGAAAGAAATAACCTGCAGATATATGGATCCATACTCTGAATGTGCATTTGGATCCACACCTGATTTATGCCCACAGATCCTGATATGCACACAGAAACCTGTTATAAGCACGAATGTCCTTCCCTGGATCAGGGTGAATGTGTATACATTTTTGCAAAATCCTCACAATGTATTTTCCTTCCCCAACAGATTTTTTTTTTTTAAAGTAATACATAATACTGCATTTCAGCATAGGAAGCTGACTTACACCGAGTCAGACCATCTAGCCTACCAATGTCTGCACTGACTGGCAGTGGCTTTCCAGGGCTTTTAGGCAGGATTCTTTCCTAGCCCTACCTTGAGAAGCCAAAGATTGAACCTGGGACCTTTTGCATGCAAAGCAGCTGCTCTGCGTCTGCCACTGAGCTGCCCCCCCCAGCTAACCACAAAAGTATGTAAATGTTTGCCATCGTTCCAGTTACTTCAATGACATATTTTAAACATCCATATCATACACTGCCAAATAAAAGCTGGAAAAAATAAATAAAACTTCAATTCAAAAATTAGTAGGCACCAGCATGATATTATTAAGCATTTGGGCTACCAGGCACCAGAGACTTTTCTAGCTCAGCTCTCTTGAAAACTTTATCAGAATTTTACTACTGCCTCTATTATTGGAAGAGCTGGTTTGGTCAGTGGGGTGTCTATGGTGAAGCAGATATTAAGTTGTCACTTTAAAGAAGAGTTCCTTATCAACAAAAAGATCAGCAGCTTTTTAGTGCGAAAGACATAAGCTGTTTAGACCTTCCAAGTGGTTTTAATCCTTTTGATACAAATTCAGGAAATGGACACTGTGTAGTTCTAAGGCGGGCTGACTAACCCATCTGCTATATAATCCTTCTCAAAATGTGTACTGTGAGGAAAGAGAAATCTGAAAAATTCAATATATTTTTTTCAAGCAGACATCTCTAAATGGCAGTGGCATTTCTAGGACTCAACATTTGGGTTAGCATATGGATGGCAAAACATTTGCCTCTGGGAAAGGCACTGCCCCAGTGGTTCCCCTCACAACTGAAGGTATTGTTAATTTAAATTGCTAACGTGACAAAATGTGACATGCTGTACAGTTGCATTTTGATCCTACCTGGCTAGGCACGTGACATTTTGCAATGAATATAAATTTGAATTTATAGTCCATTCCTGTCTAGTTACCTGGGAGAAAGTATAACTTGGGAATTAAAACACAAAATAGCCCATATTATTCTTTTCAAGAAAGATTTTAGTTGACAGAGTTCATGTGCAAAGTAACCAAATCAGCTGTCCCACCCACGTAATTGCTTCCCTAGATGATCAGAATGGCATTGTAAGCAACCTCCTCACTGCAGAAATTCCCTCACAGTTCTGGTAAGTTACAATTTGGGCATCACACTTATTCTAAATGTTACCCAGGGAAGATAGCACACCTTCTGCACCCCACAAATGACTTCAAGGCAGTTAACAACAGTCAATTAAAAGCAGCAATAAAATAAAAATGACAATACCATTAAAAAAAACTACAGGCATTGGGCTGGACCCAGAGTTAGTCATACTTAAGATAGACCCATTGAAATCAATGGAACCTAAATTAGTCATGACTAAATTAAGTCCCCCATTGATTTCAATAAGTCTACTCTAAGTATGACTATGTCTGGATCCAGCCCACTAACAGTGAGATCCTATATATGCCTACTCAGAGGTAATCTCCACTGAGTTCAAAGGGACTTAATCTCAGATTGCAGTTTAAGTGCTTAAAAGCAAAAAGAAAGACACCCAGTTAAACACTGGCCTGGTTCACACAGAACAAGAAGCTACCATGGGTGAATTTCCCTGCGGGGATTCTCATCATGGCGGTGGATGCCATTTAGAATATTCAAGCTGCGGCAGGGGGGTGGTTGACAAGCCACCTGGAATCCTTGGGCTGTTTTATGTTTGCAGGTCGCTTGTTAATCAGCCCAACAAGCCATGCTCGTCGGGTTCACACATAATGACAAAACTACGGTGTGCCCCCCGCCATGGCTCGAATATTCAAAATGGCAACTGCCACTGCAACAAGAAGCCCTGCAGGGAAATTAACCCATGGTGGCTTCTCATTACATGCGACCCAGGTCTGTAAAACAGCTGCTTCCAGCAGAGTAAAGACACTTTCCAAAAGAAGGTTTCTACAGTGCAGCAGAAGGCCTTAGTGAGGTAGCAAGGGGGTCTTTCCAAGGGAACGAGTTCCAAAGCCTTGGTACTACAGCTACTGAAAAGGCCCTCTTCTTGGTCCTAAACAGGTGTATTTCAAGGGTCACTGGGAGATACACAATGACCTCTGTAGACAGTCTTAATTAGCAGACAGGCTCATACAGGAAATGGAAGTCCTTCAGATATGCTTGTTCTATACTGTAAAGGGCTTTAAAGGTCATGATCAGCACTCTGAACTGGACCTGGAAACAAATTAGAAGCCAGTGCAGTTGTTTCAACAAGGGAGTCACATGCTCCCAATAAGCAGCTCCAATGAATGGCTCGCCTCGGCTGTCTTATTTTGGACCAAATTTCCATCCACTTTTCAAAGACAGGCCTATGTAGAGCAGCTTGCAGTAGTTCAGATGTGATATAATTAGCACATGTATTACTGAGGCCAGATCTGCAGTTTCCTGAAATGGGCTTAACTGGTGCACTAGTCTAAGCTGCGCAAAGGCACACCTGGGCAGAATCACCACCTGAGCATTTAGGAACAAGGCAGATTCTAAAAGAACTCACAAACAACAAACCTGTGTTTTCAAGGGGAGTGCTACCTCATCCAACACATGTGGATTAAGCTTCAGTTTGCTAGGCCATGTCCAGTCCATGACTGCTCTAAGCAGCAGTTCAGCCACTCTGGACTATGATAGGAAAGAGAAACAGAGTGGCGGGTCATCTGCATATTGAGGGCACCGAATTGCACATCTCCAAGATGATATTCTCCTCTTGCATAACTGCTCTACATCATATCTCATGTGGGGAGGAAATTCATTAGGAAATGTTCCCCAAACAAAATGGAGCTAGACAGGCCTGTGGCTTATGCTGGCTCAGCTTGTCTGAGCGTGGAAAGCTAAGCAGGTTCAGGCCTGGTTATTACTTGGATGGGAGACCCCTCCTCTAGTTTCCTGCATTGAGCAGCGGGTTGAACTCGATGGCCTTGTAGGCCCCTTCCAACTCTATGATCCTATGCTAGCTTTCAATTTCATGCTAGATAGAAAACCAGCTTATTCACAAGGTGCTTCTGAAATTTCCCTATTTCAAAACACGTTTGCCACATAGGATGGGAACTTGCTAGTAAACAAAATCTATGGCATGTGCACACACGCAAGCACTGACACTATGCACTATTTTTTTTTTTTATTGTGGCCATACGTAGATGGAGAAAAAGTATAGATCATACAAATATCAGTCTGTATGGTAAAAAAAAGTTAACATACCAAACTGCAATGTAGTCATTCACTAGTTCTGTTTGGAGTAAGGTGAAATTGATATAGATTCCATGGCCCTGGGGTACAGCAATAAGCCATGTACAATCTTTTGAATTTGGGTATTCATCTGGAAATCCTGGGGAGTATACAGTACCATTCTGAGATGTTACATTATAGCCACAAGGAGCTGAAAAGGAGAAGAAAGAAAATATGAAAAGTAGGATGCGTAGTTAAAGACAGAATAGCAATTTGTGTTGAGCTTAAGACATAATAATTCAAGTCTTCAAGAAAGCAATGTCTTTAATGCAAAAGTGGCTTTAATGCAAAATTAAAACAATAAAAGAGCACAAGAAAAATAAAAGAATAAAATACAGTATAAACAGAAACTTTTTTAATCCTTATGGGGCCTGTATGTCAATAGTTGGCAGGGCCAAACCAACACACTCCCTTCCCCACACACACACACACACACACACACACACAAAGTAATACAGACACATGCATAACATAAACACACACACTCATGCACACAAATCACACACATATGAAGGTGCTCCTCCCCACACACCAGCAATTAGGCTTGGAAAATATAATAATATAATATTATATAATAATATAATTTTACATAATAAATAATATTATATAATAAATAATAATAAATAAATAAAGCCTCACATTAGATTGCTTAATTGCTGCAAAGGGTGGGATTTTTTTGAGGGGGTCACAGCACTCAATGAAGGGTCACAGTGCATGGGGAAGGGAGGGTTAACACTTCCCTCTCCAGCTGTGACCTCTGCCAAATTGCTCCATCTACTCTGCAGTTAAGCTTGAAAAAGCCTCCCATTGGCCTTAATGGGATGCTTTTTACAAGCCTAACTGTTATGGGGGCGGTTGGGGAGCGGGCAGTCACAGAGACCTCCTGGGCTGTATTCAGCCTGCAAGCCACCATTTCCCCCACTGCTGCTTTGGAAATTCTGTCCTTGTGAATTCAGAGGTGAAGTTACCGAATCTGTCACCTCCAACCAATTTGCAGCTCAGAAATGTGTGGTCCTTCGGCTTATGCAGTTATTTGAATGCAGTAATAATGTAGTTCCCAGCTCTTTATGTGTATATTATACAAATATTTTTTTGGTCCATGCAAACATAAAAATGCATAGTTTTTCAGTTTTGCAAATGCATAAAACTACATATTTTAATATGTGCACAGTACCACAGTTGCAAAACATCCAGAGAGCTTTGCCTATTGGGCAGTATAGAAATGAAATGAATAACTAACTAACTAGTCAACCACCCCTTGTGTCAAGTGGATATATTTTGGAGAAGGAATTCCATAATCAGGTTGCACAACAGGGAAGGCCCTGACCACTAGTGGTCACTAGGGATGGAGGGACCTGTCAATCTCAGCCTTGTCAAGATCCTTGGTTCTTTGTGGTCAGACTCACACACACTATCCTGCTCCTGTATGGGTTTGTGATTTTATTTCAATTTGAAATCAGTATGGAAATTTGCACACATTGTTTGTAGGCATTTTTAAACGTAGGCATTTTTGGACACATGCACCCATTGACTAAAATGCTAGAGCGCATTTTGGAAATTTATGCATTTTTCTTCGTATATTTTCAAATATGTGAATGCTTTTTGAAAGCATTTTTGATTTGTTTTGTGGAACACCTCACAGGCTCGGAAATGTACAGCTTTCTGACCACAAATTATATTCAAGTCCATATTCAGATCTGGGAGGTGTGAATTAAGTAACTTTGTACCCGCCTCCAGCCCGGAAAAAAAAACTTGATGGAGTGAATTTCTCATACATCCCTAGTGGTCACTGCCTGACATCAGAGAAAGTACATGGACAGGTTAATACAGGTGTAGGATCACCTTCAGATACCTGGACCTATGCTGTTTAGGGCTTTAGAAGTCATCAGAACTTTGAATTGCACCAAAAGCCTTCAGGCATCTTTCAAACACCAGCAGATTCATCATAATAAATGTATCATAATAAATATGGCATTGCCCTGTTCATTATTTGCAGAGCAATCCTATGGTCCCTAGACAGCATTTGGGGCACCATAGGATGCTGCAAATCTCCTCCTAAATGCCCACCGATCGAGCTATGAGTGCAAAGGAGATCCAATCATGGATCTTTCTGCCCCCCTGCTATGGAAAGCTCCACAGCTGCTCCTCTTTCCAAGGTTACAACAGCAACGTTGGAAGAGGTCAGGAAAGGTGGAAAGGTGGCATTCCTGTGGATGGTGCAAGGGGATGAAAGGTGTAGATCTGCAAGTTCCAGAAGCCTCTCCATCACCCGTCCCTACCCATGGGAAGATAGGGAAGATAGACAAGCTGAGAGGCTCATCTTGCTCAAAAGTGGAGGAATGGGAGGCTGTAAAAGTGGAGGCTCGTGGTTGCTATAAAGAGGACTGTGTAACTAGAATAGTTTTCATTTGCAACTCATATGCTTCTTTTTAAATAAATCTGAGAGATGTGTCTTGCCTTTGGATATTTAATGTGACAGCACTCCAATCCCTTAAATGCATATATAAGGGACATTGATTTATTTTATTGTAGTTTAGATGATATTGTAATCTTAATAAACATATTTCAAAACAATATATGAATGTTGCTGCAAGGGAAAACTTTTATAAGATCATTTATTTGTGGTGCTTAACATCTCATGGATTACAGAAGTTGTATAAATTATCTAATGCAGTGTGCTGGAGGTGCAGTCAGGACAATGCTGATTTTAGACATATATGCTGGACCTTCAAAGTTACAAAGAATTTTTGGAGTAATGTAATAATGATTATAGATAAAATTTGCTGGACATAAATTACTTATGTAGTTAAATCTATTGGTCTTATTATAGGGCAGGTTGAACAAATTGATACCCAAGAATGAAAGGGTAATATTGCTAATATGTTAGTTTCAGCTTGAATACTAATAGGAAAAAAATGGGGGAAATGAGAAGTACATCTTTAAGAAAATGGAAAGATAATAACATGGCACAGAGCATTAATGCACTAGATTTCACTGTATAAGAAAATTTGGGAGGGCTGAGCTACAAATAATGACTCTTTAGAGCAATGGGATAAATTTATTCAGTACTACCCAGGCCTCTGCCCAGTGGGATTTTAAGAGTTTAGGATACTTTTAAAGGTTTTAAAGAATATTTTAATAATATTTACTATGTTTTTAACTAGTTACGTATTTTATATTTATGGTTGTTCCCCGCCTCGATCTGAGTAGAGAGGCGGGTAAGAAATAAATAAAATAATAATAATAATAATAATAATAATAATAATAATAGGAGACGAAAGATTAATTACAGGAATATAAACAATTTTTTTAGAGGTAGTATAAAACTGCATAATGGCTGACTAAAAGTATGATGAAACTGTATAATTTATGCTTGAAATTGATTGATACCAGGGGGTGGGGGGTGGGTTGTGTTTTTTTTTGCTTTTTATAGTAAATTTGTATTATAAATAAATGAAAAATATTTCAAGTTAATGCATAAAAGAAATCTCCTGGTTAACTGGAGAAAGGAGGCTGCAAATTATTTTATTCATAGGCTTAAAATGCACATTGCAAATAATATAGCCACTATTATATCTAGGCATGACACAATTTAGTTAGCAGGTTCCCATCTGGCTTTTTTGCATGACAAAGTGAGATGATATTGGTCATTTTAGCTGTTTTACTCTTTTCCCAAATATCCATTTACGGATGTTAGGAAGTTATTTTAATTATAGCATTTCAGTATAATTAATTTGAATTCTAGGCAAGACACAGAATAATTTACTCTTTTTCTCTATGTATAATGTGTGAAATTTCAAAGTAATTTGAGGTAATTCAGAGCAACAGGACTGAAATATAAGTAGCTGAGTTTTAAACTAGATTTAAAATATAAATAAAGCAGCATAGTTTAGGTTTCTAAATTTACATATGCAGGTGCATGAAGGGCAGGCAAACCAACATTATGAACTATGAAAGATATTTGAATAATCATTGCAAGCAATTAATGGATCAGAGGGCTGTTTGAAAACTGCTAAAATCCTGATCAGCTGTTTGGGGGAGCAGGGGAGCTGAATCCAGTCTGCTGCTCCTTCTCCGAAACAGCAAAGCATTGGGAGGGTCACTGTGAATATCCCTGGCTGTTGGGTCAGAGAGGGGCAGTGCGTGTTTAGGACGCATTTGTACATGCAGTTCTTCAGCCAGTATGGGATACATGCATGGAAACCTGCTTCACCGCTCTGCCATATTCCTGAAATAAATTTCTCCATGTGGAAAAACCTACAATGCTTAAACATTCACTACCCAGTGACATAGCTCTAATCCAGGGGTGGGCAACTTTGAGTGTGTGGGGACCACCTTCTACTCCCATGGGCCACATTCCAGCCATTACCACGCCACCAAAATTTGGCAGCATAGCAGCAGCAAAAAAATTGTGCCTTGCCACCAATGGAGGCTTAAAAAGGGTAAATTTAGCTTGTTTTTAACCTTATGTTTTTGATACTTCATTTTGGTGCACCATAGCCACACCGGAGGATGGGTGTGTGTGCATGTGGACATGTGTTGCCCACCCCTGGCCTCATCTGATGCCCACTGACAGATTCTTTTATGCTAAAAAAACAAACATGCAGGAAATCTGAAAATGGATTTCCCAAAGTGTTCTCTACTTTGGCCTTCAGAACCAACTATTTATGAAGTTAAAAGATTGCAATTCTGCGACGCATTTAATATGATGGTACGTAGAAAATACACTGAAGTTCTTCATTTCCAGGCTTGGATTACAACAATCACTGGCAGCTCATAATGCTTGACTTCAATACAAGGAGAAGGATTATGATCTCTAATTTTTAAATATCCAAGCTGGAGAAGAAATCAACTCCTTCTGTCTTCCCTCCCATCCACATACCTGCAAACCCACTCCTCTTTCCTTCTGAGAGCCTCTAAATCACCTCCCCTGTCTTCAATTTGCCTATGTGGCAGTAGATAGGAGGAAAGAAGGAAAGGAAAGGAAAGCAGTCTCTCCCTCCAGCACCTAGAGTGCTGCTATCATGTGACCCGCATTGCCAGCAGCCCTGGAAACGGTATTTTCTAACTGTTTCTAAGGCTATTGATATCTTCTGGACATCCTATAGACACAGGCCAGGAAATTCTACATTTCCAAAGGATACAGGGCTGGGTGAAAAGAAGGAGATTTGGAGGATGACAAGTGAATGGGCAGAGAAGAGAGGGAGTGATCAGTCCACACATTATACTCCTAATGATGTCATATGGTATGTAATGGAGTTTAATCTTAGAGATGGGAAAATCAGTGAGGCTCAAACTTGTTGAGATTTTCAGAGTTCCACCTCAAAGCTCTGTCCACCTCGTTCCCTTTTTAAAAAATTATTATTATGATGATCTGTTTTTCTTTTCTTTTTGTTTGAATTGGAAAAGTGCAAATTTTGGAACGTATTTTTTGAAAGAGCACACCTAAATGCGAACTTTCCCCCATAGACTATAATGTGGAAATGCATATTTTTTGAATGTGCAAATTTTTCAAATGCAAGTTCAGGAACATGGGAGCTGTACTCCAAAAATTTGCTTGCATTCACATTCAAAGGTTCAAATGGGGCAAATTCGAGTCAAAACCAAAGCAGAATGAAATTTTCGTACATCCCTATTAAGCCAAAATATTTCCCAGTTTTGAAGAGAAATACCTTGTTGAGCCCAATTACAAATCAAACTGTTGTAGAAGTTGCAGATTCTGGAATTGCTGCCTCTTCTGTCTCCTTGACAGATAGAGGGGAAATCCTATAATTCAAATACAGTTACCATCAGTGAAAGTTACCTTCACACTTTGGAAAAGGATAGTTCCAGTTCCTGTTGATCCCATGGTGGCAAGTGAGAACAGAATGACCAATCAATACATATCCGGGATAGCACTCAAAAGATATCGACTGCCCCACACTATAATCTGAATTGATTATATATCCATTGAAAAAAGGAGGAGGATCTGGGCAATTTTGTAATTCATAAGCTGGAAAAAAGACAAAAATTGTGAAAAGCAATGTTCTACTCCCACAAAAAAATATTAAAAATTAAGAGGTTGGTTTTCTGGAATTTGATAAATTTATTTCAGACCATTACAACATACAGAATAAGAGAGCAAAGCAAATACAAATCAGTCAAGACAACAAATCTTAATTTCATAACTTCACAATAGAGTCACATGACACTTACATTTAGTACAGAATAGCCCTGTCACTTGAAATCCTGATCATGTATGGGCTTACTCCATTTTTCCCCCAGTAAGTAGAAGCAGGACTAGTGGACCCTGAACTCTGTGTGCAACATATAACTACATGAATTAATCAATAGCCTTGTCAAGAAATCCATTTTCTTTTTGTGTTCTAGCCTGTAAAAAGTCCATTTCGTAAAGATGGGTCTGCACACTCATTAAACCACCTGCGTGTGTTATCTTGTGCTGTTCTGGTCTCAAGGCCCTCCAAGGCTGGAGCAGAACTCTTGCTAATTATATAAGAACTCCCCCTACTCCCAAAAGCCTAGGAACACTATTCAGATAGCTGGTGATTGGTTAAGGACGCTCACCTCACATTTGTCAAAGGCTCTTGAGTATTAAGTAAGGGGGGCTACGGCTGCCCTTTGTCTTTGTTTGGTTTCATCTTCATCTAGCTTTTTACTTGTGACTCTCAGTATCACAGTTTGGACCCTGTCCTATTTGAAGACCAGGATTAGTTAATTTTTGTTATTTTCAGCCTGAAGTTTTGTTTCCAAATATTACTCTGAGTTTTGTATGTCTTTGATTCCCCTTTGCCCTTTTTAAATAAAATTAACACCTGCTGCTTCCAGTATTGTGTGTGCTTCCTTCCAAGTAAGCCTTGGTACTAAATCCAGAGCCTTCTGCTTGTTATTGATATTGTTTAATGTTTCAGGCCTAGAGCTTTGAAATACAGGGTATCAATTTGGGCTCTTATTCCATAAGCTCTAGGCGTGTCCTGTAAGGTCTGAGAGTCCCCTGGCTCAGGCTGTGGTGGACGTAAAGGGTGGTGGCAGCCTACTTTTCCGGGTTGTTGCTCAGCCCAAGCAGCCTTTTGTCCCTGCCTACACTGCTGGGAGCTATGGCAACCTCCTTCCTATCGTCACATTTGGGTGTTCCCCTTCATGAGATTATAATTGCATTGAGAGGAAGAGTGAAGATGCATGTGCTGGCTCATCCCCACTATCATGTCCCATCAGGCCTGCCCCACTGCTGCCCACACATTAGAAGGGAATGACTGTAGAGGAGAGCCTGCTCTTTGCAGGTAGTATCCCCCTGTATTGGGGAAACCTGCACAGTCAGTGTTCTACATCACAGGGGGAGCCCATGCATGCAGAGCAGGCTTCACTCTGCAGATGTACCCACCAGTGCATGGATGGCGTTTGTATATGAGGCCAACAGGGACATTTGCAGTCACAAGGAGGGGAATGCCTGAACAGGACTAATGCATCATTTGCACCCAGTGATCTAGGTAGAAATAGTGTTGAGTACCACTGGAATTAACTAAAGCAGGGGCCATGCTTTAGTTAATTCCCACAGGCCATGGGCCGGTACCAGTCCATTGCCTGTTAAGAACTGGGCCGCGCAGTGCCTGGCTGCCGCCCCACCCAGCTTTACGAAAATGCTCGTCGGGGAGGCGAGCAGAGGGACGAGCGGCGGGGGCGCTCGCTGGAGCTCGCTAGCACCCCAAGAGCCAGGTGGGGTGCTCGCGTGTGTCCCGGTGGGCAGTGCGGTGTCCCTCATAAACACCAGGAACAGAAGCTTTGCATATGTCTTCCTACATTTTACCTTGTATGTATCCAGCACATGTTTTTCTTATTAGCAAAGTCTATAGCTCCTACATGTCGTGAGGCACATTCTGTACCTTTCAGATCATCCCTCACATTAAACAGCAGTGATTTATAGTAGGCAGTAAAGGTCTTGGATGAGAAGATTTCTATGTATCCTACTGGGTGCTATCCAACTGGAGCAATTTTAATGCATTTCATATATTCACTATGTGACTCTAAATTTTTAGAGTAAAATGCTTCTGTTTAAATGGTTACCCTCTAATATACAGCATGTATTCATACAAGCTGAACAGTTATCTGATATATGTCTATTACTACAGGCTTGGGGTTTGCTACTGTCCCTGTTTTCTGATAAGAACATATTAACTTGAAGTCTCCCTCCCATTCTCTGTTGCTAAAACAGTATCTTCAGTTTATTCAGCTTTCACCTAGCAATACTGTACTAGGACAGACACATCACCCAATCACAGCTTTGACCTCTGTAAAGGCATAGAAATTGAAGACATGGTATATAAATCAGCTGAATGATATGACTTATAAATCACTGCTGTGATAAAAAAAAAATGAGCGACATGATTTATGGATAGCTTCATGACTTGTTAATTAGGCCTATAATATATAAATCATGATCAGATCTTGAACATTCACCACCTTACTTACAAATCAATGCTATGTGGTCTTGTGGCACAATACAAACCATTCACATATTAGATAAATCAATGGAAGGCTTTTCTTTCTGTTTTGCTGCATTTCCTAATGTGCCAAAAAGAACTGCATAAATTGGCATAAACTGCATTAATTCTCTCCTTGTCACACCATAAAGGCTCTCCGATTGGCATTTTTTCACAACATCCAGTAAGGTGTCTGGCAGTACAGCCTAATTAAGTCTATCATACTCTAGCCAGTAGTGACCAAACTGTGTGCCAGGTCTGTGTGCCAAGACATGATCACCACCAGCTTAAATGGCTTTAAAAGCAGATTAGACAAATTCATGGAGGAAAGTCTATCAGTGGCTAAGTGCAAATCATCATGGCTATATGGAAACTCCAAGTTCAGAGGCAGTATGTCACTAAATACCAGTTGCTGGAGGGTATTGCCTCCATGTGCTTGTGGGCTTCCCAGTGACAGTTGGATGGCCACTGTGGGGAAAAGAAGGCTGGACTAGGACCTTGGTTTGATCCAGCAGAACTCATTGCAAATCACTAGTGTTATAACTATAAAGCCCCCTCTATACCTAATAAATCCCCAAAAGAAAATGTAGCTGCTATTTGTTGCCAATTATATTTTCTCTTAGGGTTTTATGCATAGAGAGGGATTTATAATTATAACAGTGGTGGTTTCGCAAATGAGCAATTTGTGAGCTTTATTCCTGTAGTGAAGACCAAGCGTACAAGATGCAACTGATGTAGGTTTGTTTTATGATTAGAACAGGTTAAGGGCTAATTTAACCAAAGCATGTTCCATGTTTTATAAGATTTTTTAATATGGTTTGTGTGATTATAATCAGTGATGATGTATATTACATATAATCAGTATTATATTTATCATTGTTGCTTGAATTATATTGTTGTTTGAATTGAGTTCTGTAGGTGCCCCCGAGGAAGGTTTCCATTGAAATACATTGGGCAATGTGTTGTTTCATTAAGAGTACAATCATTTGGTTCCTGGGAGGGTGTTCCATGGGCCATGGGATTTTTGAAATCTCCCCCTCTGAAGGAGAAGAGAGATCCATCCACAGAGAGCAGTTGGATGGGGATAATTTCCGGTGACTCTGACACGCTGAAGGAATGGGGTGGGGGAAGAACTATGTCACCCTGGAGTTGGCATAGTTCATCCCCCCACATTGACATCAATGTGAAGGAAACAATTTAAGCAAGGGGGGAAGAACATAAAAGAAAGGAAGGAAGGAAAGAAAACAGCACTCCTCCCTCCTTTTCGGAAGTTCTTCCACCTTTGGATTTCTCCACTACCACTGGTAGGATTGCTTTGTGAATACCATTTTGTTATTTGCTTCTTTTTGTCTTCTCACATAGATGGTAAGCAATTTTTTAGATGGAAACTTTTATGTTTTTATGAACTAGGTATGGTAGGTAAATGATTTTGTTGGAGGGTTGCTGCTGCAAAAAAAACCCTGTAATATTCAACTTTCTTCACATAATACAAAGCCATATATGTCTACATAACCATATATCTAACTGTTCCAACTGTTTTTTGTTGGAAAAAAAAATCAACTCAAAAAATTATTATAGTACTACATAGCCTGAAGGGAATGTATACAAACTTTTTAAATAATTAGGCACATGTATTTTTGGATAAGGGATTCTCAACTTGTAATATGATTATATGCCAGACTGAAATTGTATGGGGCAAGTTTTACCCCTGGTCCTTTCCCTGCTTCTACAGGTGTCGGATTAGTAAAAGTAAAAGTCAACCTGTACTAGGATGAGCAAGATAAACAAGAAAACTAAACGTGCTTAACATATTTTAAACACCTTATGTCTTGGACTGCAAACACTGCATTAGGTAAAAGTTTGCATTGGGCATGCTTTTGCACAATTAATGTGATTTTTGCTATTGCATGCATGCTGATAATTTGTCAAACCTTGGCTCATACTCCGTTAGTTTGAGAGCAACACATGCAGCACTCAGGTCAACAGGGCTTTGCATCCAAGCCATGCTCTGTGCATTATTCTTCAAAATCTTTTAAATGTGATAACAATGTAGAAAAGAATTCTGTAACAGGAATTCTAGAATAAAATCATTCTGTTCCACACTGTGAGAAAGAACAAGATCATTAGTGTTTTGCAGAAGGGGACGGTCTTTTCGCGATCTGGTGACCAATGGCTCGAGTGCCCACAGAGAGGTCCCTGCGTGCCAGCTGTGGCACCCGTGCCATAGGTTCGCCATCACTGCCATAATACCTTTTATTCAAATACAAGTTTGAGTAGCATCTCTAATAGCATTTTATTTAATTCTGAAACAACTTACATTCTATGCTAATTTGTATCCTGTCATAATGTCATGTAAAACTGAATTATGAGGTTTCAGAAAACATGATGGTTGTCCTCATTCATATGGCTTTGTTTCATACTGTGATCATCTTTCATCAAAAGTAGAAAACAGTAAACAGTTATCCTGATCCAATGATTCCATGTTGACAGGGGGAGCTGCAGTGTGTCCATTGAATACTCTTGCATGGACAGTTCTCCCCATCCACATCAATGGAAAGAACAACATCTCATATGCAAGAGGTCGAATGGGGAAATCCATTTAAACTGGCAGTTCGTGAATGTCTCAGGGAGCACATAAAGCTCTAGACCAGGACTATGAAGATCTTAGCAACATTTGTTACATTTATTTCCACCTTTCCCCAATAGTATACCTATCCTCTGAAATGTAGTACATTCATACAAATGCTGGCCACAATTCAGAGAAAGCTACAGCCACAATTCGATACGCAGTTACCTGGGAATAAGCCCCATTTAATTCATCTCTACATCTGAGTAGACGTGTATTGCATTGCACTGTAAGAACACTTAATTTCCTTTCCACTCATTGGGCCTTCAGTGCACAGCTAAATGAACACATTAAAGAAAAATATTTCTAGTGCTGAAAATTCTAAATGCATAAAAAGAGACATAACACTTGTATTATAACCAATAAAGCATTTACAAAGTAATCATAGAACAAGTCTTTTAGATAATTCTCAGATTGTTCCATCATAAATAATTGTATTTACTTATTTGAAAATCATATTTTCACAGACCTCATTAAAAAAAAATTACAAATAAAAATACGAAAGCAAAAATAAAAAATAAAATCAGTAGTGCAACAAAGCAAATTCCAATATTTTTTTTTAATTAGTTACCTTAGAGAATGATCTTAATACCCCGGCAGATTCATGCAAGAGAAGACAATCCTTTAGTTACAGAAACTGTTAGGATAAAGATTATGTCATTGATTGCTTACCTTGATATGCAAGTTTAAATCCTTGCCTATTTTCGGAGTGATCACTATAAAAATGGATGAGAGTTTCATGTGTGGTGCTTAATAAAGATGGTGGGAGGTCTGTTCCACTAAATTGGCCAATCATCGAGCTGGTGAGATAAGGGCCATTCTGAATTTCAAGGAAGTCATGGTTAGCTTCAGTGGAGAAGTTCAGAAATTGTATATGGGCCCCTATATGGAAAATCAATAATATATTTTTTAAAAATTATAAACTAATGTTTACCATATTTTAGCTCCTTTTAGCATACATATTAAAAAAACAAACAGATAAAACAACCCCTCTCCAAAGATGGATTTTATACTGCAGTTTGGAATCCTAATTAGTTAGAAACTAAAAAATACTATTGTCAAAAGTGATCAAACACAGAGAAATGGAAGTCTCAGTAGTACAACCTAAAGAGGGCAACTTAAATTATCCTTTACAACAGAGCTTTTCATCTGTATGTTAACCTGTACATGTTTAGGTAGGACAGGTAATAGAAACAATTAATACAAACTGATCCACTATTTAGTATTTTAT
The DNA here is from genome assembly GCA_021292165.1 of Shinisaurus crocodilurus. Classification (NCBI taxonomy): domain Eukaryota; kingdom Metazoa; phylum Chordata; class Lepidosauria; order Squamata; family Shinisauridae; genus Shinisaurus; species Shinisaurus crocodilurus. The sequence goes on along the minus strand of CM037879.1, from coordinate 142,797,064 downwards.
TAAAAACTATTAATATCAGAAATACATGTGAACATACACAGAAACATAGCAATGCACACTGGTCAAAGTGCTTCACATGCATTGTCTCAGTAATCCTTAAAGCACACTTGTAATGTAGGCTAGTATTCTTAGCCCCATATTACAGTGGAAGGCAGAGCTAGCCTCAAGTCACCAAAGAGTCTATGGCTGACAGAAGATTCCAATCGGGGACTTTGTATCTTACAGCTGTTACCTCTTTCACCAACTTATCTATGATTATCACTGGTTCATAGTGAACACCCCCTCACCCTCACCCACAGATTTGATTGGAATGATCAAGAGATAACTGTATATTTGAATACTATGACTGATTAAAGCACCACATGTAGGAGGACTCTTAGGCCCGTGCTAGTTCCAGTACAAGAAATAGATTGTGGAATGTAAGCATTAATAGGATGTTAAAATAACTGTACATTATATTTAAGGGGGATGTGCTTGGCAGGATGAGATCTCAACAGGTTATTAATTAGGTTTTAAAATCTCAAAATAGTTATGTTGTGCCTCTTCTTTAATATACAGGAATTCTATTTGACACTCAGGGTCATAAAATAATGTCTAGAAAACAAACATTTAAGTATTCAGAACAATGCTTCCTGCCTTCCTAAAGTATGACTAGCTGGAGTAGGACATTTGGCAGGTCTCATTCTTTAATTGGCCTCAGGATGGGAGCCTTTTCCACTAACTCTGTTCTTTCATGTTATATATGTTCAGCTATTGGTTGTATTCAGCCTCACGGCCCTTTAAATAGGTCAAAACTGGCAGGTTCAGTGTGGGTGGAAGGAAGACACATTGATGATACTGTTGAGCACCCCAAGGCATCAGAGTGGTTTGTTACAAAGGAGTTCAGACGTCGGCTCTCTGTACATGTGTAGTTTGTGTCTTATATTTTGTTGTATTTTGTTGGCATCACCCTGACACCTTGGCTAAAGACAGTTTTGTTCTGGAAAATGCAGCAGAGCCAGAGGTGTGAAGGCTGCCAGGAATAAGAATAAAGCCCCGCATGGTTGTCTATGCATTTCTTCCATTGATTAAATTAAAGGAAGTAGCTCCCATAGAACTACGGATGCATGCAAATGCCTCTCAAATGTCACCACCCGGCAACTAACCCAGAAGAGTACCTGTAAATTCACCACTTGGCAGTAAATAAGTCCCAATCCTGATGCATTCCCACCGCCCACCCCCATGAGACCCACATTTCAAGAGCCAGAGTCCTTCTTTCTCTTCTGCAAACCACCTTGTTGCCTCATTTGCCCAGTGATATCAGTGTTGTCCTGTACACTGCAAAGAAAGCTTCCCTCCACTGGTAAAGTGCCCACTCAGGGCCGGTGCTACCATTAGGCCAACTAGGCGGCCGCCTAGGGCGCCGGGCTAAAGGGGGCACCAGGAGCATAGGGCTGGAGGGAGGGAGGGCTCAAGTGGGAAGAGGGGGGCGCTAAATATCTGATCTTGCCTAGGGCACCAAACTGCCTTGCACCAGCCCTGTGCCCACTGAATGCAAAACCTGGTTCCATATGCAAGGCAGTCTATGGGCTCCCTGCTTCCCTTTTTTGATGTCTCACAAGGGCTTGAATCCTCCATATGAGTTGCTGGCTCTGAGTCCAACAGTAGTGGTGAAGCAGGGAATCTATAGCATACTGGGAAGCATCCATAAAGGTCTTGTGCCAAGTGAGCAACCATTTAGCCATCTTTTGAATCTTTGAGGTAACCTTTCAGCTAGTTCCTCTCCCTTACCTCCCTTCCATAAGTCTCCTTGCTTCTCTCTCTGTCTGTTATTTTCTTCGCTGTAGTAGTGTAGTCAGGGTCTAAGGAGAAACCCCATTTTAAGGCTCTCCATTTTAAAATCTATTTTTGCAGCCAAATTGTTTGGGCTCTGGGGTCCCTTATAATAGCTGGGCCTCTGTTCAGTCTCCCCATCATCACTGTGAGTATCAATTGTGTTGAACTACCACTGAGTATATTATCCATTCTCTGTTTCTGGGCAATATGGTACTCAGGAGCGCCTGGGCAGGTGTCTTTTTTTATATATTGACAATTTTTATTGCAATTTCTATAACATAAACAGACAACATTTACATACAATCGAATCTAAATAGGCAGACATTAATAAAATAGAGCAAAATTAATACAATCAGGTGTCAGTGTGTGTTCTTGGTTCCTGTTACACATTTAATTCTAAATAGTTTGTTTGTTCACCTGGACACGATAAGCAACAATAGTAATATATTTTTTCAAAAGTTGCAAGAGCTGAAACACTCTCCATCCATTAAGTGCTTGAGCAGCTTGATGTCTCACCCATCCATGACTAATCGGGAAGTGAGGTCCCATGTGTTTCCCTTGCTCTTGAACAAGGTAATTATACGTATTTCAGCTCTATGTCTTTTATTTTCTTCCCCTAAACCAGGACTAGGCAACTTCCAGGGGGCTGGGGACCAATTCCACCCTTCCACCCCACCAGTATTAAAATTGCCACCACAATGCTGCTGAATTTGCCTCCAAAATTTGGTGTCCTGGCAGTGGGGGGGAAAGCTACATTTTTTTCCCCTTTAAAATAGGGGTAGGCAACTTCAGAGGGTCTAGGTGCCAATATCCACCCCTCAAAACCCACTAGGGGCTTCACCCCCTGAAATCACCTCTGTTCAATTGCCACCGAATTCAGAAGAGAGAAAAAAAACACCTGCATTTTGCTTAAAACAAGGTGCAAGAAAAGCACACACCGTGCTTTAATGCAAAATCATGATCCTGAAGCCCAAGAGGGAGCATGCATCTACATTAAAAGAAGGTATACCCTCTCTACGTGCTTCGTTTTAAAGTGAAAATGTGGCTTTTTTGCCACCACCACCACCGCACCACCAAATTTCGGTGGCAAATTCAGCAGCATGACAGAGGGGACCATCTTGCCCCTGCAACCCACCGTTTTTACCAGCACCCTAACTCTGTGTTAGGACCATTAGAAGTAGTACACTGGTCCGTCTGCTAGGGAGTTGGTATACTAACCAAGATGTCGTTCTCTTTTGTATCATGCATGTATCATATGTTAAAAATAAAATCTTTACTCTTTAACTTTAATGGTTGTTTGAGCTATTTCCTCCATTTTAGAGTAGCTATTTCCTACTTGGTTTTGACGCAGTACATAAATCTGCTGTGTATGCCGAAAGCAACCTCTCACAGCTAGGGATAGATGCATCTGTCTGTTTCATTTTTTATAATGCTCACATGTTTTTCCCAAGAACAAGTTCATTCCATCTCATTTCTGCATCAGTTTGCAAATGGTTTTGTTTTTTTAAAGGAAATTCATACACATTTTCATGTGCATTTTTGTATACATGAACATTGGCACACATTTTTGTGTGCATTTCCCCCTAATATATGCCTTCTAATATGCCATTTCCCCTAATATATACATTTGTGTACATACTTCTTGATTGGAGAACTGCACTGAAGAAGTGTGAAAACCAAAAGGATAATTGCATTCCCATTAATGTATTAGTTTGAGAAATGCAAATTAAGTTGATCCTAATTAAAATGTGAACCAAAAAAATGTCTTCCCCAGCACTGCTTACTTCTTACTGGCTTGAGACTATGTGGGGCAAGGATGGCCTCATTCAACCCAGTGCTCGCTGGCTCTGGGCTGATGGCATTGGCAGGCTAGGCCCTCCTCAGCATACCACACCTTAAAGACCAGTTACATTACTGATCCAATGCATGGAAGTGGGTGGGGTTACCCACAAAAAGTGAGCAGCGGGAGACACATTTTCCTAGTTCTCACATTGCTCATGGGTTACCCCACACAGAGGTAGTGAAGTTTGCTTTAATCTGCTTTAAGTTGGGAGATCAGAAATGTAATATAACCACACCCATAGTTCAACCTATTGTGCCTTCCTTCTTCATTCCAATGATGTGAGAGCAAACCATTTTTACTTACACATTCCCATGGCAAATCTAATGACACAGGTATACGCAAACTCATTTGAAATCAGGCTTCAGTGAAATCTGTGGCACTAACTTCCAAATAAATGGTTTGAATCCAAATGTCCATGGAAGGCAGCAGGCAGAAGGTCATTTATTTTATTTACTATGTTTATATCCCGCCTATTTTCCTGCAAGGAACCCAAGGCGGCTTACATAAGCCTCCTCCTCCTCCTCCTCCTCTCCATTTTCTCCTCATAACAACCCTGTGAGGTAGGTTAGGCTGAGAGTCAGTGACTGGCCAAAGTCACCCAGTAAGCTTTATGGTTGAGTGGGGACTGGAACCCAGATCTCCCAAGTCCTAGTCTAACACTCTAACCACTAGGACACACTGGCTCCCTTCTTACTCCTCCTCCCCATGGAAACTGACCCCAAAAGCCTCTCCTGAGGGTTGGAGGAGCCTCCCGAACTGAGGCGTGGGGACTTGAGTGGGGAAGGGAGATTTTCAAAAATTAGACAGAGCCACCTTCTGCCTCTGGGGGTGGGGGATGGGGGAGAACTGCTAGTGGGAGGTGGGGTGGGAAAGTCACCTTCTGCAACATCCTTCCATGGCTGCTTGCCTGGATCAAATTCAAAATGTTTAGGATTGGAATACACTTTTCTTTTTACAATAGGATAGTTTTTCAGAATAGGAGTGTGTGCTTGAATCCACAGGTGTAGTTCTGTGAGAAGAATCTGCCAGTTCAACGGAGGTCCCAGGATTTGCCCCAGCCTTCTGTAGCCCACTGCACCATGATATTCTAGAGAGCCCCCAATCGCCAGGAGTGCAGAGATAAGGGGAAGGTGGGAAATCCCTGTGCTATGAACAGGCCTATGTGTAGCATTCATGGAAGTTAGAATCCAAATTTGTATGTTTTGCCAGTTGGATCCCTCATCACTGTCAATAGACAGGTAATTTTGTAATATATAGCAACAGGAATCCATCTTGCAATGTAGATTACTTTTATAACCACACGAAGTAATGTTTCTATTATCCACAAACTAATTAGTGTCAAAACGCTATACAAATCCCTAAAAGACAAGCAATACATTTACAAAAAAACAACAACACCCCAAACTTAATTATTAAGAACATGGTATTACAGCAGGATTTATTATAGCCAAACTGATTAACTTAACTAATTAGCTTAGCATAGAATATTATCTTTACTTAGTATATTATATTACATAAAGCCATGTAATGAAAGAAAGCTGTTAATACAGAAAATAAATGAATACCTAGCTAAGTGTTTAACAACAGGCAATTTTTAATTAGCTAAATGTCACAATTCACTATCGTATTTATAGTAAGAAATCTTTTCCCATTTTGTCCCAGTTTTACCTTTCCTTTATGGAACGTTTATGATTTATCCTAACATGCTTTCCTTATTAAAGTCACAGCTGCTAATGAGTCCAAGAAGGTTGTAAACAAGTTCAAAGTATCAATGAAATTATTTAGGTAAGAACTGCTTGGGACTTTTCAATCTAGCTTGTGATATAAAAAAATTAACCTAATTATTTACCCTTCATGAATAATGTATAGATTACACATAAACACACTGGAAGTGAGGGGGAAGGTAAGGAATGCAAAGTGACTGGCATGGCCTCTCATTAGAGGACTGAGAAAGGACAGACACAATTAAATTAGATGTCAGTATTTTATTTCACACCATTATAGCAACGTAAGTTGTTCAGAACAAGGAAGAGCAATTTTATAAATTCTTCTAAAGGTAACATTCCCTTTCCAAATTTTGGGCCCCACCCAGCCCTTTCCTAAACCTAATACTGACTGAGCATGTACAATATTGGGAGGGCTGCTGACAGAGTTTGGGGAAGTAAGAATATAGAACTCCTGAATGATGTGCCTGGAAGGGGGGAAAAGGATCAGATGGAAGAGTGTCCTAACATTTCTACTAAATAAAGCAGTACATAGAAGCAGAAATTACGTATTGCTGTTATAGATTTACTGAGTACCTTTCCTCAAATGTGCCCATGGCACTGTACAAAGCTAAAAAGCTTCATGATTTTGGAAGTCGTAGAACTCCCAGGTAAATTGAAAGATCTATCGATGAGCTGAATTATTCTTGTAACAGGGTTCTTACCATATCCAACAGGCAATAAGATCTTCCACGTGCAGCCTAGATTACTAGGATAATTTCCTGGGAAACCTGGGCTCAGGATCACTCCGGCCATGTTTGTCAGCGTACCACCACATTTTGCTATTGAAAAACAAACAAACCCCGTCAACATTATTTAACATTCATGTTTTTCCAGTGAATAATTACTTAGGCAGTGTTCATGTAACTGAAATAATATAAACACACAAGCTCACACTAATAAAGAGCCCTGTATGTACTCTAATCTATATAGAAGGCTCTTGTATGAACAGGCTTTTCAGTTGACTTCTTTGGGACAGGCAGCCCTGCCCATGCAGTTTTATATGCAGAGAGAGCTGAACTTATCTTTGAAGTTAATAGACAAGCCTCCATAAGTAGAAGAAAGCCTTGCACAGATTTGGACAAGTCTGCTTCAGTGAGAAATCACTAATCAATAGGATACACAAGCGAGGAAGTCCAGATATGGTATGATGGTGAAGCACACACAGTCAGTCCCAGACCGCAATTAGAAAATGGCTATATTTAGATTACACTGAAAGGTTAAGAAATTATTCTTTATATGTTGGTTTATATTCTAAAGAACGCTGAGGGCTTCTCTACATGAAGCTTTTAACATGACACTTTACAGAGTCCTTATCTTGGGTTGAGCTACTGTTCAATGAATGTATAGTGACTGAGAGCAGTACTGTTAACACCTAACACCTACACAACTGAGGCTTCTGCTTCTGGATTCTTTGCAGGATTAAGATTGGCTCCTTTACACATGGTTTTTTTCCTGCAGTTTTTCTTTCTGTGCCTTTCTGTATGTTCCATTACACATCCACAAGGTGGCACTGCGGTATTGCGGAATTAGGAAAATACATGACAATTTTGTAGTGTTTGATAACGTGATAGGCCTTTAATAGCTCATTTTCCTCGTTCTAAAAAAAGCTGCAAACATGCTTGGAAAGCACGGGAGAAGGATGACGACGTCGTGTAAGGCACCCACAAACTACCATGAGTGAGGAATCTTGAGTGTACAATAAATGCCTTGTGTAGAGAAGACCTTAAAGTATCCTAGTTTCTGTATGATTAAAGTATGATTTTACTCTTGTTTTCTCCTTCTTTTTTTGTGTTAATCTCTAAATTTTAGTGTACATTACTCAACTTAGAACCCCCTTACAATCACTAACACAAAACTAAAAGTATTCTGAAAATCAAACACACACACTTTTGCAGAACCATTCGGGCCCCATAAAAGATGTGTGTATGTTCAGTTGCTTTCAGGGGCTATGAGCAAACTTCATAGAAATCTTTGTGCATGTGAGTGTCTGTTTCTGTGCATGAGGGGGTCAAGGATTAATTTAATTATACAAGATTTCATAGATTACATAGATCATAGAGTTGGAAGGTGCCTACAAGGCTATCAAGTCCAACCTCCTGCTCAATGCAGGAAACTAGAGGAGGGGTCTCCCATCCAAGTAATAACCTGCTTAGCTTTCCACACTCAGACAAGCTAAGCCAGCATAAGCCACAGGCCTGTGATGGCAGAGCTGCTTTTTTTTTTTTACATTTGAAAAAAAAGCCATGTGATGGCCTGCAACAGCATGAAGCCCTCTGAAGCCTGCCTAGCTAAATTTTTGAGTCCAAAATGCACCTGGGGAATGCATTCTGGACTGGGGAATGCATACTGTATTATAGAATACAGTAATATAGAAATATAGCTGACATGCTGCAGAGAACCCTGCACCACTCTGAGCATCTGTGAAGCTTTTTACAAATGTAAAAAATAAAACAAAACAGCCCTCTCTGTCACCTTGTATAACCAAGCAGGGCTGGCGCTACCACTAGGCAGACCCAGGCGGCTGCCTAGGGCGCGTGGCGGAAGAGGGCGCAGAAACGCTGCACTCCTCCTCGCCGCCGGCGCGCTCCTGCCCCGCCTGCTGCCTCTGCCGCACCTGCCCGCCGCTGCCGCTGCTGCCGCCACCTGCTGCCACTCCACCTCCCCCCCTGCGCGCGCACGCGCACGCCCGCACGCCCGCACGCCAGCCAGCCACCTACCTTCGCGTCGTTTCCGGAGCCCCGCCGGCATTGTTTTGGTGGGAGGAACCAGGGCAACAGGGCTTAAACAGCCCTGTTGCCCTGGTTTCCCCGGGAAAAAAAAAGCGCGGGGGGGTCCCGTCGCGTCACTTCCTCTTCCTCCTCCTCCTCCTCCTCCTCCTCGGAGGAGGAGCCGGCGGCAGCAGCAGCCAGCAGCCAGCAGCGGGGGGGGAGGTAGGTGGTGGTGGCGGCGGCGGCGCGGGGGGGGGTTGCAAAGCAGGGCTGCTTTGCTCCGGAGCCCCCCCAATGGCACGAGAGGGGGGGCGCTAAATATAATTTGGCCTAGGGCGCCAAACAGCCCTGCACCGGTCCTGTAACCAAGGTAAGTCTTCCTCCCACACCCCCACACCTGAAGGTTTTTATGAGGTTCACTTGCTCCCACTTCAGAGGAGTTCACTTTTATGCCCCAAAGAAAATGCCAAAACAAATGCTGTATGGAAAGGTTTGGTTCAAGTCTACTCAAAACAGAGCTGCCATTTGTTCTGCAAACATGCTACTGATGAGTGGGAAGCCTGCTTTACTACTCTTCCAAGGTTTTGGTTATGTGAACAAAAGGGTACTAAAAGGCATTAAGGGATAGCCAGTCTACAGTGTATTTATGTGCACAACTCCTTGTTTATCCTGGGTAAACAGAGACTAGGAGTTCAGAGACCCATATAGAAGTGGAAGCCAATGGGCTGAATAAAGTTAGAGTTCCATAGAAAAAGTATTCTATGTATAACTTACAGTGAAATGACGAATACAATGTTACCTATGAATTATATAATACAGCAAACCTACAAACCTGGAATCCACCAAGTCAAGCATAGTTCATTAGCCATGAATGGTGCTGATGGAAGGGGGTGACAGGTGACTTTCCCAACCCCTCCTCCCCCTGGCAGCCCCCTGAATCTCTCCAAAAGCCTCTACTAAGGTTCAGAAGACACTCCTGAATGGGATGAGTTGTGGCACAGGGTGCTAAGGGGGAAGGGGGATTCCTGAAAATTGGGCTATGGCACCCTCCATGAGTAGGAGCAGCCACTCACAGAAGGTGCCTCTGCCCAATTTCCAAATGCTCCCTCCGCTCTCAGCCCCCCTGTGCCTTACTGTACCCCATTCAGGAGGGTCTCCCAAACCTCAGGAGAGGCTTTTCAGGAGGCACAGGGGGCTGCCGGAGAGAGCAGGGGCAAGATCACCCTCAATCACCCCCCCTTCCGTTGGCACTTCTCTGGATCTAAGGCTCTGATTTTACTCACTGACAGGGACTAAAAAAACAGAAGGTTTATCAAGCACTTGCCAGGCCACAATACTTAGTTTTGATAGATCACAAGTTGTACAGGGTAGGTCTAGAATATGATCTCAGAACAAGTTCTTGTGTGCACATTCCTAGCAAGTATTAGGAGCAAATACTATGGGAAATAACCCATGCTACTCAAACCAATGATCAGCTTGGTATTTTGTTATATTATCTGTATAATTCCTGATTTAAGCACTGTTTTAGCAGTGATTAATGAGATCTATCTCATAGGATCAGGGAGATCTCATCTTCACAAAAACTCAAGATGTCCTCATGCTCTTGCTACCTTCTCCATAGTGAGGGACAGAGGGGGAGAGCCCATGGACTGCTTTTGAATTCAACCCCAGTATTTATTCATTTATTTGATTTAATTATATCCTACCTTTTGACCAAAAATGGCATTCAAAGTGGTAGAATCCTAGAGGCCAAGTAAACAACCACCCTTAATTGAATGAATCATGAATGCAAGGAACACTCAACTTGAGAACAAGAAGCAACTTTGAGAAATATGCAATATGAATTCTGTATTATTTTCTCTAGCTTGGATCCAAAGAACCATGAGTGGAAGGATAAAATGTACTTCTTGCAGTGCAATGATGCCATGTATTGGGGATTAGATTACAGTATGAAAAATACAGTGAATGAGGAAGATACAGGCTGTAGCACAGAAACTCCAAATGGGTCATTAACTGGTCTTTAAAAGAGCCTGAAAAGTCTAACCAAGCAAAAAGAAAAACATCTTAGAATCGAGGTCACATTTCTCACACAATGGCTGTTCCACTAGGTCCGGCAGAAACAACCCTTCCATGAGTAGAAGAGGCTTTCTGATACCAGAAGGGCAGCTTTAGATTCATTCATCTGTTGTTGTTTGTTGATAATAATAAAGCTTAGCATCTATATAGCACATTGTAAGTGTTCAGGCCAGTAATACCATCCAGATATTGCAGATGGAGGTGGATTTTGAGGCTGAGAGGTAGCGACCTGCCTAAGAAGAACTTGCTAGTTTATGGCTAAGGTGGGATTTGGACCAGGAGATTTGCAGCTCAGACCATTAGTCACTACCAGTTCTACTGAACACTGTCACTCAACAGAGGAAGATGAACTATATAAAAAGTACGTGTGTAAAAGAAAAAGTCAATACATGCTTGTTTGCATGTAAAAAGAAGCTATTCCTTTATATCCAGATAATCAGGGTCAATGGTTTTTAGACTCCAACTGACTGGCCCAATGTGACATTTTCCAGTCACATGGGCTTGGCACCAGCAGATACAAATTGCACCTGTTAAATAAACCCTTAGTTTTCTACTTATGTCATTCTTAAAAATATATGCTTTTAAAATATGCATGCATACCAATACAGAGAGGAGAAGGATAGTTCCAACGGCGAACTGTTCCAGGCATACAAGAAATATGGGAACGTCCCTAAAAAATAACAGTAAAAAATCAAATAATGATGCATCATTGTCCTCTGTTTTCCCAGCTTTCCTTGGCAATTAAACATAATGATTCTAACAAGAAAACACCAGTGTTGCTAGTAAAATCCTTTTGCCAATTAATCTCCCCCCGCACTTTACTACCCATGACAGTTTTCTAATTAAGGTTAAACAAAAGACTACTGCAATAATTAGAATTCCTTTAAAAATGGGAAATGAGTTGTGCCACATGTCTTAAGGAATGGTTTCAGAACCACTGTTCTGAACTCAATTATTACATAGGTTTGCAGAGCAGTGTAACATTCTCATTTATATTCTTCAGTGCATTACCAAAGGGAGGGATATTTTCTTTTTTTCAAGATGGAAAATGGTTCAGTGTAGGAAGGGATTTTAAAATGACAAACAATTTCTTTTTTTAGTGGAGAGTGCAGAACATGAGTATGTCATAATATCTTAACTGCACAGACATACAGGGTTTATCTACCCTCTAAAACTATCAGTTTTATACCAATTTAATGGTCAATGCTTCCCTCAAATAATTACCTGGAATCATAGTTTGATGAGAAAACTACCCTGCCATTATAGATAAGAGTAAGTCCCACATATGATGATGGCTGCACCTTGCAGCTCTCTCCCCAATGTCTCATGTGCTGAGCAGCCCCTCCTTCTGGCATCCATACTTACAGTATTAACATCTGCAGGAAGAGTATCTCTGCACATATAGCTACATACGTGAAGGTTTCCAAGTAACCTCGAACCCTACTGGATATTGGGTTCCAGTCCTCACACATACAGCTGTACATGTGAAGCCCCTCTCCCTGCTGACGTTCATGATGTAAGTGCAGACATCGGGGGAGGGGCTCCTTGGATGATATGACATCAGGGCGGACCTACTTGCTGCGGCCCCAACTCCCCCTCACACACTGGACTTACATATAATGCCTGAATACGGTTGAGGATGTTAAGAATTCTTTTAGATCTCTCTGTCTCGCTCTCGCTCTCTCATGCACACACATACACTGTAGAATGAAAGCAACTGCAATCTATGCCCAAGTGGTTCTCAATATAGGCAAACTTTTGAAAGAGCTAGCATCCTAATGTCCAAAATCCAACATAGTTAGGTGTACTAAAACCCATAAATGGATTTAAGCTTGCCTAACTCTTTCTTGGATTGTGGCCAATCTGCTGAAAATGGTTGCAAATTCTGGTCATGGATTTCATTGTGAACCCAAAAAAATGAAAACATATTATAGGAAACTGCAGTTTTAGACACCCACAGTTTCTGTGACCTACTATATGTAAAACTATAATAACAAGTTGCAAGGATGCACAGAACTGAAGCATCAAAGGGGAGGGGATCCATTTTAGATTTTAACCTATTGATGATAATCAAGAGTAATTTCCTGTTGTGAAGCTCACACTTTACCTGTGTGACTAAAGTTTGCTTCTTTTCTCCCTGACAGAAAGAAACACCACTTGGTTCCAACTACCAGTTGCCCTAAACTAGAAAGCAGGAGGGAGGAACACTGTGGTCTCTGCCACCAGCCAGGGGTCCAAGGGCCACTGAGAAGTTGCACCTTTTGCCTCCAGGGAAGAACATCATGGCAAGCAGGAGATTAAACTGGCCTCATCCATCAGCCAGAAAAGAAACAATTGTAGTGACTTTGCTTCCCTGCCCCCTATCAGAAAGAAACTCAGCACTGACTGCCAGTTGCCCTAGGACTGGAAAGCAGAAGTGCCCCGATCCATCAGCCAGGGGACCATTAGCTGCTGTGTGGGTTTAATGTTTGTGTCTGCGTCTATTATCACAATTTATTGTAAGCCACCCTGAAGATCATTCTACTGAAAGGTGGGATACAAATCTTATAATAAATTAATACCTTGTCTTTCTAATGTCAATCACGTATGTCCAAAGATAACTTACAAATATATGGAAAGGTGAAACCACTCTCAGTGTCGAGAGATGTCTAACCTGGTATATTTGTTAGGTTCTGAAATTCAGGAATGTTCATGGATGCTGCAATACATAAGACCATAAGAAGAGCCCTACTGGATCAGACCAAAGGCCTATCTAGTCCAGCATCCTGTTTCCCACAGATGCCTAGAAGAAGCCCACAAGCAGAATTTGAGGGTAACAGTCTTCTTCTGGCTCTTGTTCCCTAGGAATTAGTAGTCAGAAGGATGCTGCCACTGATCCCAATGGTAACACATAGCCATCAAAGCTAGCAGCCAATGATTATCCTCCATGAATTTGTCTAGTCTCCTTTTAAAGCCATATAAGTTGGTGAACATCACATGTTGCGATAGTAAATTCCAATGATCGATGATGGGCTGAAGACGTAGTTCCTTTTGTCTGCCCTGAGTCTCCCATTTTCATGGTAACTGTATTTATTTATTTAGAATATTTATATCCTGCGTTTCAACAAGGTTCTCAGGATGGCTAACAATCAAATAAACAGTTTTTAAAAAAATACTATTTCAGAATGTAATACTAGACTTAAAAGAGCACGATGAAGAATCTAATCTATGTGATGTCAGTACTGGGACAAGTAGCATGCTCTCATGAAAGTATTCACATTGTATTTACATTGATAAGATTAGCTCTGTATTTTCCTATTCCAGTAGAGTAGTATACTTATATACAAACTTCTTTGGTGCAGCATAGTGCTAAAATAGAGCAAAGTACTTGACCAAGCACTGCAGTGATACTTCTTTAGCAGTTCTGCTGAATATATAGGCTGTTTATTTTATATGACTAGTCCTAAACCTTCCTCCTGTTGATTTTCACTGGTCTAATTTTAGATATTTCATATTCATTCTTATGACCCAAAACTGGTTGATTTATTTTGCTGGTTACATTGTATGTCTGTTCACTGTAGGCTTCCCAATGTATTCTGATGTGCTTACAACATATGCAATGCGCAAGGAGGGCCTGTCAATACATTGTGATGCCAAACTCACTGTAATTTGACATGTGCAGAGACCTTCCCTGTAGGTTTCAGGAAAAGAACACCCAGTTTAATGTTTCAATCTGCATTCTAGCCTTTGGCAGCACTGATGCTAGTTCAAAATCTACAGCTCAATGAGATTCTTGCACTTAGATCTAAATAAGAAGGGTCATCAATTTATTTCTAAATCAGGAAAGACTGCATTAATATATTCTTACATTATCATAATACAGCAATTACCACCAAGCGAAGCAACACCACAGTCTGCAAAAAAGGTCTGATTAGACGTGTAAGATTCTCCCCCCCCCTTTTTTTTCTTTTCTTTTTTACTGGCAGAGAGGCAGGGATATAAAGGTTTGAGTTTGGGAAATCAACTCTTCTTTATCTTTCAAGAAGATAACTCCATTATTCAATCAAAACGATAAGATAGTGATTTTATGAATGCATATTTCTTTGCAGTACTGAAGGAACAATGAAGAAAGAATACAAAACTAAGATTAATCAGAATTAATAATGAAATACAAATTGTGGGGAGATTCCAATGGGGATTAAATGAAACCATGCATTTCAAGTGTCCATTGAACAACAAATGGGAGAGGGATATGCATAGAGGCAAGCAAGCATGTCTGAAAGAGCAATATTCCAACATGAAATAAATGAAATATCGCACAATCTAATACATGCCCACTTAGAAGGAAGTCTCATTGGGTTCAATGGGGCTTATTCCCAGGTAAGTGTATATAAGATTGCAACCTTAGTCTAGCATTTGAGGAGGGATCATAGCTCAGTATTACAGCACATGTTTTGCATGCAGAAGGGCCCAGGCTCAATCCCTGGCATCACCTCCAGCAGGTGATGTACCTGAGCCCCTGCAGGTCTAATGCAGACTTAATGCAGCCTTTCCTGGAGAGCCACTGCCAGTTAGAGTAGGACAGTACTGGCGAAATCAACCTTCCTCAACTTGGTGTCCTCCAGATGTGTTGGAATGCAACTCCCATATTCCCAGCCAGCATAGCCAATTGAAGTTGCAGTCCATCACATCTGCAGGGCGCCAGGTTGGAATAAATAATCTGGTATAAGGCAGCTTCATATACTTTCCTATTCTTTCAGTGGTGCTTTTCTGCCCCAATTTTTTTGTGGGGGACTAGAAAACGTAAGTCCCATTGAAGTTAGTTACTTTTGACTAACTTGTTCCATTAATTTCAATGGGATATATCACTTGATATAGAGTCACTGCTGCTGCTTCTCAGAAAAATGAAAACAGCTAATGTAGTTCCCGTATTGGAGCAATTTATGTTGATGGTGGGGGGAATATGCAAAGTTTTGCTTTTCCACAGTTATCTTCAGCGGAGTGAGAAGGCTCTCTGCTTCATCTGTCTCTTCCGGCAAAGCAGAAAATTATCTTATGTTTTCATTTGAGAGAAAAAGCGGAATGTGGTCCAAAAATGTACATATTTCTACACCAAAAGAATTTGCTCAAACAGAAGATATTACAATGTTTTATAACCCAGGGACAGACATAGTATGAGAACAACGTATATGCCATTTTAAAAGAGAATGCGGGTACCTGTAAAGTGTATCCTGGCTCACACTGAAATGACAAAACATCATTCACCATATATCTATCGCCCATTTTGAATCCATTGCTAGGAATTACTGGTTCTGGGCAGGCAGCAAGGCCTACAGCTAAAATAAAATAAAGGAACAAATGGAACAAAAATGTATTAAAAATCACATTGTTTTGAAATCTTGATTGTTTGTTTTTAGCAAAATGATGTAAATCACTGCACAACATTTAAAACAGGTCTTAAGTTCCTGACAGAATTGAGTCACAATCTAAGTGAAGTCAACATTCAAGAGGGAAGGGTGCCAAAAGGACAGAAAGGGAGAATAATGCTGCTGTTGTTTTGTTATAGTCATCAAGAGTAATTTTCTGAAAATGAAATATCACATTTTATTCATTCACTGTTAAGTAAAATTAGTTTTAACATACAATAGTATAATACGTCTATACATTTATTCACACAAATCCATGTGTGTGTGCACGCATGTGTAAGTCTCTGAATGAGACATATTATGTTGTCTGATGATTTGCGCGGGTAAAGGTGGAAATGAAGAGACGAGACAACAGTTATGGTATAAAATCAGGGCCACATTTATTAATTCAAAGGTCTGTGAAGGGAGAAATGCGGGATTAACTATGGCCGGCCCAAAGGCCAGTGGAGCATGTCCAGGCGAAAGCATCCCAAACTCGAGGGCTGCGCAGTGACTCGCCGCCCTCGAATTCCGCACACGGGGTGCTGGGGGATCTACCCAGGTCACCGCCCCCCGGCGCCATGGGACAACCGAGGAGGGTGAGATGGGTAGACCCCAAAGGCAACCCTAAATGGAGCCACAAGGCATCAACATTTGTGAGGCTCGGGTTCTCGCCCATCACCTTCAAAGGTGTCATGGGATGCACACCGAAACCCTAACCCCCACTGCCTATTCACCGCACTTACCGCCTAACCTAAGGCCAATGTGACCGAAATAACAGGTAACCCAAAACAACAAACCCACCACCGATTCCACAGTATGGAGTAGGCGAAACGCGCACACTGCCCCGAGCCAATTAGGACAATGAGCCAAAATTCCTACTCGGCCCCGTAAAAGGCGACCAGAGGAGCTCACACTGCTTCATCGGGAGTGAGCTGCAAAGAAAGAGGCACGGGGTGGGGTCTCCTGTGCCTAAATACTGCCTCAGGGCCCCACCCCTTATGCCTGTCCCCGTCGGGCAAACAATTTGCCCGTGCCCTGATTGGAGGTGAAATCACCTCATTTAGAGTCCTCGTTCTCCACTCCCCCCCCTCGCAAAAACTCTCCCCACCCCACAGGAGCGTGGGGTGTGAAGGGAATTCTTAGCACAGGATGAACAAGGCTTTAAGGGAAAGGGAGGTAGAGCTGAATAAGATGCAGAGCTAGGTGACTAATTCTTTAGGCCACATGCCTTTTACATGCTGCAGTTCTCATTCACAACTTATGAATAGCAAGTACTGTTTCCAAGGTAGCATGCCTCCCTCGTACAGGAAATTGCTTACTGCATGTTCTTCACAGGTCAGCTAACACTTTTGGCGTAGGACATAAAACTCATTAATGTCAATATTGATAACTCTCCCAGTGATCTCATCCCAGTTCCTGCTTATTAAATACTTTTGCCATTCCAGCTCTGGCACAAGACATACATCCATGCACGTCATTACAGTGACCTCCAACATTTTCCAGGCATCACTGTCATCAGTGACAAGAAAGCTCAAAGCACTATAATAATCTAGTTAACATTTCTGAACGTATATTAGTATTCATTACATAACACTGGCGACTGACCAAAATAAAATTCCCTAGGCAATTTGATTCAGTGTCAGAAACCTTTGTTTTGCAGTTTTCATAAAAGTGCATGAATGTGTGTGTATAATTGTGTTCTCACAGCTCGTTAGTATTTTAATTTATATGAAGTGCCAGTTCACACTGAATAGCCTTGCCCCGTTATGTACAAACATATACATCTAATCTGCTAAAACAAATACAAATGGAATTTTGGCTAAAGACAACAATCTCTGTGCAAGTATAAGACTTAGCTCATGGATGTGATCAAAATCAAACCCTACTAAATGGGAAATGAAAGTGTGATTCACATATATTTTAAAGGACATTAAAAAATAAAAAAGATAAGGGACCAAAAAACCCACTGTATTAACGGAGAGGTGGGCAACTTGTGACCCTCCAGATGTTTTAGCCTACGATTCCCATCAGCTGTAGTCAGCAGAGCAAATGGTGAGGGATGATGGGACTTGTAGGCCAAAACATCTGGAGGGCTACAAAATTAGAACGTGTAATAGTTGTGTTTCATCTAAGTATTACTTGTCATGCACACCACTGGAACTTTAGCTGAGGGGTTTTTTTGTTTTGTTTTTTTCTTTAAAAAGGGGGAAGAATATGTCTTAATCACAGCTTCCAGTACAATGAAAAGGGAACACAAGGCAGTGAATCGGAAATAACAGGCAGTTGTATCCAATTGTGTCTGCCTGCCAGCAGATGGACATTGGCAAAACCAAATCTCCTTCTGTCCTGCAGCCCTCCCCCCCACCTCAGATTGGGTCTGGAGAGTTGGGAAACCTTCCAGAGCAGATTTGGGGGGCACAGGGGTTGCAGGTGGGATGAGAGTAAGGGAAACTCGAGTTGTTCTAGCGGAAGTTCACTCATGTAATATTGGCTGTAGCTCGGAGAATGTACTGAGCAGGTGGGGCTGCACCTCACATGTAGGTATCTTTAAAAAGCTAGAATTTGCTATTTGTGGGGGGAGGGGAAGGGATCATGTAGGGACTAGATTGAACCCATACTCCCCTTCTAAAAGCTAATATGCAGGATTACTGTTTTGTTTAAAGAACTAGGCATGCAGAACTCCAGTGGTTGGATCAGAAAGGAGCACCAGTTGTGCAATCTCCTTCCATGTTAGATTTCTCATTCAACTAGGGAAATACATGCAGAAAGCACTAAATGGCAGTAACTTTCCAAAATGGGCTTAGTTCTTAGGTTATGTTTTTATTAACTTTGTTTCAGTGGGAAACACAGGGTTCTTTCTAGCCAGCTTGTGTCTCCATTGTTTTCAAAGAAGGCATATAGAACAATTATGATATTCTGTTCCAGTGTATACTGGTACTTCCCTGCAGTACTTCCCCTGAGTTTCCTCTGAGTGCTGAACATTAGCAGAAATAGGTAGGAAAACACAAAGGATGGGGAAGCTATTACTATTCAGCCACTTCCAGCATATCTGGATTTCTAGCCCTTTGGAAATGTGTGGGTATACTGGGAAATTATATTATAGCATAATGTACTGTATTGTGTTTAGATTAGATTAGGCAAGGTGTTGGTTTTCTGAAAAAAGATATGCTCCACTTGAGAGATTTACGTGTACCTCAAACTCCCTACTTGGATAAGCCTCACTAGTAGTTTCAATGGAGGAAGTAGAACTATATGCATAAGAGAACGTGCATGTGTATGGACATCCACCATGGATATGTAAAGGTTGCTAATTTTCTCCTTCACGGTATAGAGTTTTTATAACAATAGTGAAGTTCATTCATCTCTGTTTCAAGTGCTTTGAGCATTACTGGGGATAATAGAAATTAAAAATATTAGCCAATATTTTTAATTTTTAATCTCCAGAATTTACCACTGTCCCCCAAGACAGTTATGATTTGTTCTTGCTGCATCTTTACTTTTATCACCAATGCAAATGTGTAATATTTTTCTCCTGCTTATTTTATAAATAGTTAGGGAGCTACTTCTTGCAATACCTTAGTGTCATCAGGAAACAATTAGTGAAATATCAAGAAATAATGCCATAGAGTGGATTACTATGATATTTGCTGTTGCCTTATGAATAGAAGAATAAAAATTCAAGGGAACTATTTATGATCATGATATACAATATATACACTTACTCTTGAGTAGTCCCATTCAATATTAAGAGTATTATGTGTAATAAATGAATTTTGAACAATACTTTATCAATTTTACTTCTTTCTTGTCTATCTCTTTTCTTCTGTTCCTATATTTTCAGCACAACTGATGCTTAATGTGTAATTGCTGATTTTATAAAATGTTAAAAATTCAAACAGCACATTTAAAAAACTTGTCCAGTTTTATACAAAATTAAGTATATTGTGCCTAAAAGTGGTTTATTGTTCACTCCAGATCAGGCTTATTTATTTATTTGCTACATTTTCATCTTGCCTTTCTATAACAACATGTCCAAGGCAGCAAACAAATATAACAATGCATCTCCAAATAACAGTGGAATTAAAATCAGAATACCATATTGAAAAAAATCTTGTTAAAATCACCTTGCTACAATTCCTTAATGGGTCCTGACCTGGCACTATTCACAATCTGTAGGGAATATCAGAATTACCCATAAGACTTCCTCTTGCTGTCTGATGTGACAGCCAAGAGAGCTATGCTTAGCAATTACTGTTTTTTCTCAAAGGAAACTCAAGCAGGTGAAGGAGGAAGGAAGAAGAATGTATCAGTCACTTGGAAGCTAGAGATAGTTATCACTATCTGCAGTGATGAACCACTTCAGGCTTAAAGGGGTTGTATATTGCCATTCTTAGGGGGTCCCATTAAGTGACCATTGCATGCCTCTGGGGCTCAGTTGGCAAGTCCCAGTTTTTCAGGGACTTGCCTTGAAGTCCAGCAAATACACTAAGATTATTTGTTAGTGTTAGGAACAAAAGCCTAGTTCTAAGAAATGTAGCAAAGATGCCTTTGTAATCTGGCAACTGCAAGGCAAAGTCCTTGGAGGCAGTTTTCTATACCTACTAATCAGCTATTGTCTGAAGTTACTCCTATACAAACTGCTGAATAGTTCTCATTTTGTGGTCACTGGTCAGGAATTATTGCATTAAATAGAAGTGATTTAAGAAACACCTCTTACTTCTTTTCTTCAGAAAGGATGTGGAGAAATATACTAATATGTGGGTAGTATACAAATGTAGTATACAAATTTCCCACTATGCACTGGAGTGGGAGAAGCCAGGCTCAGGAAGCTGTGCCAGGAACTGAAGGCTAACTCTCCTCAGGAACCCTCTTCTTTCCTCAGTGGCACTCTTTTGCTCAGACTTTAGGGGCCAATGCAAAACCAAGCATGGCCCAAGCCCTTGACTGAAAGTACGGATCTCTCCTGCAAATTAATAAGTTGCTAAAGTACGATATGAACAGTGTCACAAGAGCTCAGCTGTAAGTCATACCAGAAACCTGCTTCCTGCAAGCCACACAGGACTTGTCTTGTCCTTTATGAGCCTGCCCGTACCCTGAGATTTTCAGGAGAGGCCCTTCTCTTGGTTCCGCCACCATCTCAGGCATGCCTGACAGGAACTCTGCAGAGGGCCTTCTCGGTGCTTGCCCCAACATTCTGGAATTCCCTTCCCAGGGAGGCTAGAATGGCACCCTCCTTGGTATGCTTTTGGAGGCAGGCAAAAACTTTTTTTTGTTCCTGCAGACCTTTGGGAATAGCCTGGACCTCTGAGAATGTGATAGATTGCACTGTTTATATTGTTACGGCTGTTTTTAACTTTGATATTTTTATATAATTTTAATATTATAGCTAATTTAATTATATTTTTAACTTTTGTATATTCCTATGTATATGTTTTAATTGTACAAGTTTTAATGTTGCAATGCTGCCTTGAGTCCCAGTATTGTGAAAAAGTCGGGATATAAATAAATATACTACTAATAATTGTTGTTGTTGTTGTTGTTGTCAGGGAGCTAAAGGGAAGCCCTTCCCCTTCGTGTTGTTTCTTGTGAGAAATCCTATCTGTCAACCAGGAGGAGGCACTTCCCAAATTTATAGCTATCCCACCCTGGAACCACTGGAGAATGGGTTGCCATCAGGGTTTCATCAGGCCCGATCATTGTTAGCCCTGAAGACTTACTTGTTTTCTCTGGCCTTCTCCTCAGTATGTTTCAGTGGACTGTTCTGAGTTTTTTTTTTTTTTTGCTACAATTGTTTTAGATTCTATTAGCATCTAAAAAGGTGAGGTATAAATAAATACATCTATGTAGTTGTTCCTCCAAAGGCATTCGAAGTGCAATTTTACTAATATTGCAGATGAAGTTTCTCACACATCTAGTTCCTGAAACTCAAACTTGCTTATCAGAGAGATATATAAAAATGTACTTAACAAATAAGTGGTAGCACAATAATGTACAGTGAATCTACTTCAAAATGCTGCTCACAGGCTGCAATATAGACAGGAACTACACATTGTTTTAGCTAGGGATGAAGAGATTCTTATACCATTTTTTAAAATTAACTACAGTATACATAGATTTATTTAGAAAATCAGTATCAATGTATATTAAAAATTACAGTTTGTCCTGTAAACTCTTGATTTCCCTATCAGTCAGATTAGTTTGTTTTTATTCTGGCAGATGAAAATTTGAGAATAACTTTAATGAACTCCTTATAGAGTTTGTTGCTCTTTTGACTCAAGCATTTAATTAATTCTTCCATTAACCTAAATGGGCTTTTCAGCAGCTAATGAATCCTTGTAGCACAGAAAATAACCTGATGATATGGTTGATTTCTTACATAAAAGAATAGCTGTCAGTCAAACTAGCAATAGAGACAGCATCAATATTGGAACCAACAACGTTCTAAATTCTAAAGAAAACCACTAGACAATGTTTATTCTTTTTTGGAAACAATATACAGTCATGCCTTGGATTGAGAGCATAATTCGTTACGGAAACATGCTTGTAATCCAAAACACTCTTATATCAAAATGAAATCCCCCCCAAAAAAATTGTACAGAGATTTTTAATTTAAGCCGTACTACAGTACTTGTATTGCAAGACGCCGCTTGTATATCAAGTAAAAAAAAATTAAATAAATATTTTAAAATTTGCTTGTCTTGCAAAATGCTCTCAAACCAAGTTACTTGCAATACAAGGTATTACTGTATACCACATGACACATGTGGTGATTAAGTGATTCCCTTACATTATAAACCTTCGGGACTAAAGAGCTGGTGTACCACAGTAGCTACGGGTGTGAGATTCAAAGCCCAACACATTTAGAATGAATATCTATCTCACTAGGGGTGAAGACATATTTTAGATAGCCTTTGGCAAATCACTATTCTCTTGGCCACAGCCCTCCATCTGTAACGGGCAGAATTGTATTTTGATATCAATCAAATCAGTTGTTAGGCCATTATCATTCACTCTCTTCCTCTTCAAAGAAAGTTTCCCCATCTATTCCCAGACACTGGATGTCCATTTCATATCTTGTATTTCATAACAGAACCACCACTCAAATTATGTGAAGGCAAAAACACACATTTATTATAGGGATAGATGAATCTGTCAATTTTGGTTTCCTCTCAGTTTCTCATTTTTCCAGTCTTAAATTCAGTTTGTCTTGAACTTTGAGAATTTCTCCAGTCCTAAGCTTGTCTTATTCCAAACTTTGAGATTTCTCCCCAAAATGTTTGCATGAAAATTCATCAGCATTTTTGTGCATATTTCTCCTAATACATGCATTATTGTATGCATTTTTGCCTAATATACATATTTTGTGCAAGCAATTTTCCTAATATAATTCATCTTTAACATTATTTATATGTATCTTTATAGACATTTTTTTTTATTGAAAAACTCCACTGCAAAACTTGGAGAAGCGCAGATTTTGAACTGAGTTTCAGTTCACATAGTATTTCAGAAATGCAACATTAGATAAGTTCACAAAAAAATGCAAGCTGAACAAATTTCTCCCCCATCCCTATCAGGAACCTGCAAGTACTCACCAATTGCTATGTCTTAATTCTTCTTGCACTGCCCTGCTGTAGTGATCAACTGCACTATCCTAGTCAAAGGCACCACACTTTGCACTAGCTGCTAATTTCTACTCAGGTTAAGTGTTACAGAAGAGGCAAAAAAACAACAACACCCTCAAGTCACTGTGCATATATCTGATTGATGGGCAACCCCACTCCCAGCCTATTATGCAAGCAGCCTGTGCTTGTCCTGCAAACCAGGATGTATGGGTGGGCACCAAGAAAACTCCAACAGAGCCAGTGGGGGACAGGGATGGACTTAAATAGGTTATCCCAAAGCTGCCCTTGTGCTAGCTATGTACGGATGTACACACATATCCAAGTGTTCTGCCTCCCACCCAGAGCCAGATACTACACCGCCCTCCCCTTGAACCACTATGGGGTCTGAGTGAAGAGGCAGAATAATATAACAGAATTATCTCCTCATCCAAATGCAACTGAAGCAGATACAGCTATTTCTCCCTCCATCCTGATCAACAGTCATTTATTCTATTCAAAACACACAAGCACATTAGCATCAGTCAAAGGAACCTGATGCTCTATCTTGTACTGATGCTGCTGTGTATTCTGGACCACTTTCTGTGTAGCCAGCTGCTCGATTATATTATTATCATCTACCCACAGTGCAATTATTCTGCTTACATAGTGATGCTAAAAAGCTATTAAGTTCTAGAGGGTTGTTTGTTTATAGAGGTCGAGCAATTTGAAAGCAAAATAAACTTTTGTCAGAAACAGGCAGTGCTGTCTAGCACCCTGATGCTGAGCATTTTAATTGGGTGGGAGTGCCACTGGTTTCAGTGAGGCTTACTTTCAAGTAAATGTGTTTAGGGCTGGAATGTTAAAACTATAATAAAAATCAAGATAAGTTGATGGTTGCTCTATCAGGTACATGACCATATTATGCTCATAAGATTGGATCCTAATTAATGCTCAATGGGTGGGAGCTTCCCCTCAGCAGAGTTACACTCATGGGACACTCCGGCCAGCAGAAGGGGGGAGGTAATCTTCACCAGTTTCCTCTTCTCCTGCAGCCCCTTGTAGCCCCTAAAATGTTTCCCAGAGGCTTGAGGGACCCTCAGGAACAGTGGGTGGCGCAGGGGCCTGCAGAGGGGAGAGAAAATTGCTTTCCCCCTCTCTTCCTCCAGCAGAAGCTTCTGCCAAATTCATCTCTCTTTTGCAGATGGAAGGAACTTCATTCTTTTTCATAGTAGTAATAATATAGCTTGCAAAACAAACAAACAAACAAACAAACACATGAAAGACTGATAAAAGTCCACCAGTGAATCATTGATGCACAACAAGTGGGAGAAGGAATGTATGAGAATTTCATTTCAGTTCGCAAATCACTCGAAAATGCCCCATTCGCAATCCCAAACACAAACGAGACCATATTTTCTTCGAAAATATTTGCAAATTCCCAAGCTTGACTTCATATTCACAAAATGCATACTTGAAAAATGTGTAACTTTCTCAAAATGCTCACATTTTAAATCACCCACGCTTTAGTCTATGGGGGAAATTTGTGCAGTTTTGGAAATTTGTGCAAATTTGGGAATTGTTTGCGCAATGTTCATGTTTGATAGCTGTTGGTTTTGTTCAGTTTTCCCATTTGCACAAAACTAACAGCAATCAAAACACAAGCACAAATCTAGGAGAGACGAGCAGTGAGCTGATGTTCGGACAATCTTGGCACACTTGAACATCGCTTGTTCACCTACCCCTAAGTAGAAGCTCCTCTCCACGTCATGGATAAACACTCACATAAAAACAAGGAAACGATGTGCCAAGCAAGTCCTCAAGATTCCTTCTAATTTGAAACCTTGTCGATTTTACACAGAAATTAATAAGGAACGTGTAAAACAAGACCCAAAATTTTACTTTTGTGAGGAAGATGCTTGTCATATCAGGGCTGATCCTAAATTGGTTGCACAGCCAAAAGGTTCTGGAAAATATTAATTGCATTTTGGTTTAATTTAAAATATTGTAATAAGTTACTTTAATACTTCTGCAAACTTATTTTATTTATTTATTTATTTATTATATTTATACCCCACCTTTTTTCCTGCAAGGAACCCAAGGCGGCTTACATAATCCTCATCTCCATTTTATCCTCACAACAACCCTGTGAGGTAGGTTAGGCTGAGAGTCAGTGACTGGCCCAAAGTCACCCAGTGAGTTTCATGGCCGAGCGGGGAATAGAACACGGATCTCCTGAGTCCCAGTAATAAATTATGTTATTACTTTAAATTGCGTTTCAATAACTGAGTATAACTGGAAATTAATAATAATACAGTTATTAAAAAGCATTTATTTGGAGAACTAGTGCTTCTTGTGGCACTTTTACCAACTGCATATATAAAATTTAAAATAGGTTGCTACAACCAAGGTTCTGTTAGAAAAGGGAGAGGCGTATACATAGAAATAAGAATCCATGGGAGATACTAAGCTTAGGAGTGCATTTATAATTTCAGTAGAATCTATTTCGAAATCCATAAAGTTGGTAACAAATTCAAAAGCCATGTTCTGTACTTTGGGGAGTAGGGGCATATTTTATTATTTAACAGCTGTGTTCTGATGTAACAGAAAACCATGATTTGTGCTAATGATAGTTAAAAATTAATATGAAGTATGAGTTTCTAGATGTACAAGAAGCAGCTCTTCTTTTGTTTCCCATATGCTCAGGACTCCTGGTGAAAGAGTTCATTCCCATCTCCATTGTGCAGGAGCTCTTGAAGCAAAACAATAGTCCTAACTGTGGTTTGCCAGTCTATGAATTCAGACATTACAGCCCACAGTGAACTGTCCCTCTCCCAGCAGTGCACTGGGTGGAAAGAGAGAGAGAGAAGAGCCTGGCTTTGTCCACCATTGGCTTCAGCCCCACCCACCACCAGCAAGCAGCCGCTGTCAGATTACCCTTGAGGGAATGTAGTCCTCAACAGAAAAAAGGTTCCCGATTCCTGCTATAAATTATGGTTTGTCAAAACAAGCAAGAATGAACTGTGATTTATGATCCTGGCTTATTAACAAATAATAGTTTAAACTATCCAGTTTCCCCAGTTCAGATGTAACAATAAACTCTGGTTAGTTTAAAACAAGAATCAGATGTTTCCAGTCTCTTCCTCGAAGCTGTGGTGAAAGAGAGAAGAGGGTAAGAAGATGAGATCAGAACAAAGGCCTATCTCCTTCAGCATCCTATTTCCCATTGTGGCCAAGCGGATCCCATGGGAAGCCCACATGCAAGACAACAGGACAATGGCTCTTGCCTGCACTGTTGTTATTCAGTAATTCAGAAGCATGCTGACTTTGTTCCTGGAGGTAGCAAGTAACCATTGATAGCTTTGAATTTGTATAATCCCACATTAAAGCATCTCCTTTTAAGGTGGTGGCCATCACCACATTCTGCAGCAGCAGATTCCTTAGTCTGGAGCTCTTTCATCAAGTGTTAAACTTTGGCTTAGTGTTATCTCTGTTCAACAAAGCCAGAAGGCTTGGCCTAACCTTGGGAATAACAGGTAGCATCAATAGTCAGCTACAGATATCATCAGCAACTGGGTTAGTTAAACCATGACTAAAGCATAACATCTGCAGATATTTCTAAAATGTATCATAAGTAGCAGCCTCTCAAATCACATCCTGTAGAAATAAGATACACAAACTCATCTGGTATCATCAATAAATTACTCTTTTTCATATAAATTATAAAAAGCTTTGCATACAAATAGAAATAAATATGGGAATTGAACCACAAAATAAAGATACCCTGTGGCTGATGGCTGGTTCTGAATATTTATCATCAGCTGGAAATCTGGCCTTTCCAAAAATTTGCACACATTAACATTCTAGAAAAGTGATTACTCCAATTATAAGTATTACTATTGATGCTTATCGGTATATTTGCTTGTTTGCGAGTACTTGTTAAAAGGAGATGAATATCAACATTAAGGGAATATTTTGTGCCTTAATCTGCATACTCTAATAAGACTCAATCTCACAGAAAGTGTTTATTGCCCTTCTACAAGGCAACATAATGTTTGCATAGTCAAATACAAAGATGTTTTGGGAATCGAACCTTTGTCAGTCAAGCCATTTATCAGACTAAAATTTAATAACTATATTCAAAATGCAGAGAGTCACCTAAAATGCAGAGAGTCACCTTTGTAATGCCTATCTCTAAGTAATATGAATTATTTACTGATGCACATACTTATGCACATACAGAGGAAGCTGCTATTCTATAAATGCCTGCATGTAAAGGGAAAGTACCAACTGTTCCCTAATTACCAAATCTCAGAGATCAGCTTCCTTTCATCAGCAAGAATATCATAGTTCAATGTTTAAATCTACCCAGAGTATATAGAATTGTAAACTAGACCAGGGCTGAAGTTTCTCAGAAAATAATTTTCTATTTTGGGGTTCCCATAAACGGTTGGAGAATTTCAACTGCATCTCCAAGAATATTTGGAAAATGTTTCCCCCTATGTCTCTATCCACTAATAGGGTAGATAATTTCAGGCCCAACTGTGGATCTACTTTTAATATACTTTAATATTATTTTAATATTGTTGTAGGAAGCAATGGCCGTATTCCTTCTATTCATCCTCTATTAGCCCATTGCTTCCTTTATGCACCAATAAGAACTAAAATACAGTTTCATTCACTAGTAACTGAGAAATTTTTGAGAAATGTTCCTTTTTGTACTTTTTGGAGAATTCTGCCCCCTCCTGGACATTATTCAACAAAATTTCTCACCCTTTTGCCAAATAGTGTGGAGAATTTTGGGATATAGGTACTTGAAAAATAATAATCTAGTAATGAATTTCCTCAAAGTTTGTATTTGGAGAAATGTACATAAAATGGCATAAAATACACTTGCTTCGTCATCCAAGTACATGTGGCCAAAAACTACTTAATAATTCACTATGCTAGAAGAACCATCACAAGCAGGAATAGTTAGCATTCCAACAGAGATTCCATGTATTTAAAAGTGCTTCACATATATTAAGTTGTTGTAATATTTATCCTTATCCTTAAACTTTTATTGTTTTTAACCATGTTGTAAGCTATCCTGTGAATTATGATTTAATGGTGGGATATACATGTTTTAAATAAAAAATAATAAACAATCCTATAACAGCATCTAGGGATGTGCTGACACTCGAAAGTCTGGCTTGTTTGAGTTTGATGGACTTCCTGCCTGCTTCCAATCCCATGATAGGAAGTGAGCCGAGTCAATATTTTTCCCACGGACTTCCATCTCTAAGACGGGCCATAGTTTGCGCATTTTTTAAAATGCTACAGAAATTTGCACAAATCACGTGACTTGCGCTATTTGGAAGCTGGAAACTATGCAGTTCTAACGTGATTTGCATAAATCGTGCTACAGCTGCATAGTTTTTAGCTTCCAATTTGTGCAAACAGCGCAAATCTCATAATTTGTGCAAGTTTCCTTTTTTTTTTTTTAATGCACAAACCATGGCCCATCTTAGAGACAGAAGTCTGTAAGGTGGCTTGACTTGCACAACAGTGAGTCGGCGCCAGTGCGGGGCTAAGGAACCAGAATCTGGGGGGCCGAATCATGAAAATCCATTGGATTTTCAACCCCCTATTGGATTCTTCACACATCCCTAGTTAGCATCCCAATTCTTTATTTTTAATGGAACTTATAGCTACATAACGTAGTGCCATTTTTGTTAACAAAAGCACTTTTTATATTCCTATTCCCTACCACACAGCACTTTCAAGAAAAAGTGAAACATTTAAAATATGAAAATTATCTGCATAGTTATTAACCTGATGAACATTTCAAAAACTGTATGTAAAGAACTTTAAGAGATTACTGATTCTGGTTTTGATGTTATGTTATCACATTGTGAAGAACTCTGCTATGAAACCTTGATCTATGAAGCCTTGATCAGCTGTAATGCTGAATGTTTGTTAAGAGTTGAATTCCTAACCCATTTGTGCCAATTTGCTCCTGCATTGTTTAAAATATTTTCCAATTTTGTGGATATGAAACACACACACACACACACACACACACATCAACGAATAGTAGCATAAAACAAACATTTATCCATGTTACAACAATATATATTACTACATAAATAAATATAAATAAAGTGGGGAAGTTGATGCAATGATCTGAAATTATGAAGTGAAGGAGTTTAAAACAGCATGCTATGAATCATACTATCAGGTACTATGAAGAAGCACAGTGCCAATAAATAAATCTTACTTTTGTATTCCAGGTGAAAACCAGCAGCTGCCACACTAATATCAGAGTGAAAATGCAAATAAAGTTGATTGGAGGTACTGTTCAACAATGCTGGCACTGTGGTACCTGCCAAAAGCATAAGATAAACAGAATTCATGGCAAGTTCTATGCAGTATAGTAGCTTTAAAAGAAACAAAATATAAGCAAAGCTTATATTATTTTACAGAGTGAATCGAAGAAGTGTAACCGGTGCTACAATTTTATGCACACTTTCCTTGCACTAAGCTCCACTGAGCTCAATAGAACTTACTTCCCATAGGATTGGGCAGCACATCTCCAATCTTTCATGTACTGACTGTAGACTCTGCAGGTGACATCAAGAGCACATAATGCAGGCCACAGGCTGAAGCTAAGCAGGTATGAGCCGGGTCAGTGCTTCAATGGGTGACTGCTTGGGCTGCCCACATCTGTTCTCCTGCATTGAGCAGGGGGTTGGACTTGATGGCCTTATAGGCCCCTTCCAACTCTACTATTCTATGATTCTATAATATATATCTACAATATATATACCAGATTTTTTTTCAAACTTCCAGATAAGATTTGAGGATACTTTACCTTAGAACATTGAATTACATGAACTCACAGTTTCATAATCAAACTGAATTTTCCTATATAAGTAGCCCTTTTGACTATATTAGGATTATTCTTCACATAAACAGAATGTGCAGGATTTGATGTGAAAATGTAAAGCAAATGCAAAATTCAGAATAAAAGGGACCAGTTGCAAAGCAGAAACATTTACTTTCAATGCACTGGAGAAGTTGTTTAATCACACTCTTTTATATATGATTTTGGCAGCAAACCTATACTTCCAATTTGACCTGCAAACTACTGTGGGTAATTTTTTCCAGCAATTCTGCTAAACAAGAATTTGAGCTGCAAGTTGTTTGCAGGATGAAATTGCACAACTGTTTCACTACATGCCAATCTCTGCATGGATGTATCGAATTCCACATTTTCAACAACTAGCAATCTGATGACGATGATGATGATGATGACGACGACGACTGAGATTTTTAACCCGCCTTTCAGGGCACACTGCCCTCACAAGGTGGCTTACAATTCTACAAAAACACAAACATACAATTACGTAAATATATACACACACACACACGACTCAGTAGCAGCAGCTACTGATTTTTTAAGCACCAAATGCAGCTTGGAACAATTGAGTGTTCAGGGTTTTGGTTTTTTTAAAGCTAGCAGTGATGAAGTCATACTGGGGAAGGAGTTCCAAAGCTGTGGGGCCACCACTGAGAAAGCTACATCCCTAGTGCCCACCAGAGTAATAGCTCTTGCTGGTGGGCCAGAGAGTAGGGCCCCTGACACTGATCTTCCAGACATAGTTGAGATGAGAGGGAGCGCAGGGCCATTCCACCAGTCCTGCTGAAAGGCCACCCTCCTAAAGGCTCCTCCTCCCTCAACTGCCACCACCACCAGCCATTCCAGCTATGGGTGATACACATACCGGGGGGGGACTCGCAGCTCTCCGCGGCTCACCTCTCCACGGGGGCAGCCCCCCCTCGATCTTCTGAGCGGCGTGGGGCAGTTCTCCGCACCGCTCGAGCCGCCGGCGCTGGTCCCATCGCGTCACATCCGGCCCCGGAAGTGATGCAATGGGGACCCTGCGCAGGCACAATACGGCGCATGGGGTCCAGCGCGCCTGCACAGGGTCCCTTCACGTCACTTCCAGGGCTGGATGTGACGCGATGGGACCGGCGCAGGCGGCTCGCCGTGGAGAGGCGAGCCGCCGCAGGAAAAAGTAGGCCCGAAGGCCCGCATGAGCCTCGCGCAGGTGCGAGCCGGACTGACTTCGGTCCCACTCGCACCCACGCAAGCAAAAGGTAACATCCCTAGCAGGCTGAGAGGAGGTAGATGAGAGGGAGCACAGGGCCATTCCACCAGCCCTGCTGAAAGGCCGCCCTCCTGAAGGCTCCTCCTCCCTCAACTGTCACCACCACCAGCCATTCCAGCAGGCTGAGAGGAGGGAGATGAGAGGGAGCGCAGGGCCATTCCACCAGCCCTGCTGAAAGGCCGCCCTCATGACAGCTCCTCCTCCCTCAACTGCCGCCACCACCACCAGCCATTCCAGCAGGGTGAGTGGAGGGAGATGAGAGGGAACGCAGGGCCATTCCACCAGCCCTGCCAGGAGTATTAATTAATATCCCCCCTTCTTCCCTCCCCATTCCTTTTTCCTTGTGTGTTGTGTCTTTTTAGATTGTAAGCCTGCGGGCAGGGACTGTCTTGTTAATTGCTGTAAACCACCCAGAGAGCTTCGGCTGTTCGGCTATTGGGCGGTATAAAATTGAAATAAATAAATAAATAAATGATTTGGTATGCTCAAAGGTATATAATAATAACAACAAAAACCATGGTAATACTTAGCACTTATGTAGCACTTGATAGTGTTCAAAGCATTTCATATACATTATCATAATATTCCTTACTGAGATTGTAAGGAATAACTCCTTACTGAAAGAGTTTGCACGCACGCACGCACGCACACACACAGTGAAGTTTCAGTTTGCTGCATTTGCTCCCATAGATTCATAGATCATAGAATTGGAAGGAGCCTACAAGGCTATCGAGTCCAACCCCCTGCTCAATGCAGGAAACTAGAGGAGGGGTCTCCCATCCAAGTAATAACCCAGGCCTGACCCTGCTTAGCTTTCCACGCTCAGATAAGCTTAGCCAGCGTGAGCCACACTGGAAGCTTTCAAGGTGCAGCTGGACAGCCATCTGTCAGGGATACTTTGATGTGGATTCCTGCATTGAGCAGGGGGTTGGACTTGATGGCTTTATAGGCCCCTTCCAACTCTACTATTCTATGATTCTATGATTTACTATCTGGCCACTACAAGGCAATATAGATTTCTACATACCTGAAAAGCTCCCAAGCCTTGGTGCTGTCATGTCACCACCATCATAGATTTCAAGAGAGTCCCAGTTATGTTCAGTGGCAAAGCTTATGACCTGGATCTGTGAAAACAATGTCACTGAGTGTTCATTAAACAGGATCGTTACATAGGTTTTCAGAAATAGTGACAGGAAGACAAAAAACAACAATGAATTTGACAGCAAACATAGCAATATAAACTACACAGACACTGCCCTCGCAATATTGTGCACAGTTCTAATTGTAGACTGCCATCAAAAAGAACCTACTCAGAATGGAATCATGTTGAAGTGTCACCAAGAGGGCAAGAAGTGGGTTTACTATGAACACAGTTGTGAGCTAAAACTTGACCTTTAATGCTATGCTTCCAAAAATAACAGCTAAATCTCTCAGAGCTGAGCTACATGATCAGCAGATATACATGATGTATTTGTTCCTGAACTGTACTACTAGACTGCAGATGGGGGACAATATGTTTGAACGTTACCCAATATAAAATGTCTGCAGATATTATTTGTTTGTTTGTTTATTTATTTATTTCCCACCTTTTTCCCAGTACTGGGACTCAAGGCGGCTTCACAACATTAAAAATTGTACATTTAAAACATATAAATAGAAAAATACAAAAGTTAAAAATATAATTAAATCAGAAACAGTATTAAAATTATAAAAAATATCACAGCTAAAACAACAATAACTATAAGAGCAGTGCAAATCCATCGCTTTCTCATACATCCAATTTTATTCCCCGAAGGCCTGCTGGAACAAGGAAGTTTTTGCCTGCCTTCAAAAACATACCAAGGAGGGTATCATTCTAGCCTCCCTGGGAAAGGAGTTCCAGAGTGTTGGAGCAACCCTCTGCCGTGTTCCTGCCAGGCGTGCCTGGCATGGTGGCGGAAGCTAAGAGAAGGGCCTCCTCAGAAGATTTCAAAGTACAGGCAGGCTCCTAGGGGAGAATATAGTATTTCATATAACCTTGACCCTTGCCGTATAGAACTTCATAGGTCATAACCAGCACTTTGAATTGTGCCCGGAAACAGACTGGGAGCCAGTGAAGCTGTTGCAACAGAGGAGCTGTATGCTCCCTGTAGCCAGCCCCAGTCAGCAGTCTGGCAGCAGGGCCGGCGCTACCGCTAGGCAGACCCAGGCAGCTGCCTAGGGTGCGTGGCGGAAGAGGGTGCAGAAACGCTGCGCTCCTTCCTTGCTGCCGGCGCGCTCCTGCCCCGCCTGACGCCTCCGCCACGCCTCCCCGCCCACTGCCGCCGCCGCGCCTCCCCTGCTACTGCCGCTGCACCTCCCCCCCCCCCGCGCGCGTGCCCGTGCCCACCCGCCAGCCAGCCAGCCAGCCAGCCAGCCAGCCAGCCACCTACCTTCACGTCGCTTCCGGAGCCACGCCGGCGTTGTTTTGGCAGGAGGAACCAGGGCAACAGGGCTTAAACAGACCTGTTGCCCTGGTTTCCCCAGCAAAAAAAAAAGCGTGGGGGTCCCGGCGGCAGCAGCAGCCAGCAGCCAGCAGCCAGCAGCGGGGGGGGGAAGGTAGGTAGGTGGCGGTGGCGGTGGCGGCGCAGGGAGGTTGCAGAGCAGGGCTGCTTTGCTCCGGAGCCCCCCCCATGGCACGAGAGGGGGGGCGCTAAATATAATTTGGCCTAGGGCGCCAAACAGCCCTGCACCGGTCCTGTCTGGCAGGAGCTCTTTGAACCAGCTGAGGTTTCCGAACACTCTTCAGAGGCAGCCCCATAGAGTGTGTTGCATTAATCCAAATGGGATTTAACTAAGGCATGTGTCACTGTGGCCACATGAATCTAGACTGTCAGAGAGGAGCTAGGTGAGGACCCTTCTCCCTTACAGGAGGACAATTCAAAGATGCAACTTTCCACTTGAAAGTAGTACAGTCCAAAAACAGGTACATTACAAAACTCTACTGAGTAGCTTGCCAAGTTGCCTCCAAGTAAGCATGGTGTGGTGCAAATGACAGAGGATTACAAAGGTAAAAGGGGTTTGAAGGCAGAAAAAGAGGAAGTCAAAAAAGACAATGCAACATTCTCTGAAGGCATCATCAGGATCTCAATGAAAATATTTTTTGCAAGGCAGAAGAATTACACTTAGTCACCCCAATCAAGCCCCCTGCCTGTGCTCCTATGCACATACAGGGTCGTATTCAACTAGTGTCCCTTTTCCGATGCAAGGCATGTATTAGCAGAATGGAGAGCATTCAATTTTCATCAATTCCCCCTCATGCCTGCAGCCCCCTGCAACCCTACAAAATCTGCATTAGAGGAACCCCAACCCTCCAGAGCAGATTGAGGGCAGGAGGCATAGGCAGCTGCAGGGAGGAGGGGTAATCAGCAAAACTTGCCAACGTCTCTGTTTTGCCACCTGATGCCTTCCATCGGCAGAGGGACATTAGTTGGATACTACTATAGACCCTTGTGCAACAGGTCTATTTATTACAATGGGGGTGAGAAGGCTGCACCAGTAACGGAATATACTAAAACGTTTCTCAGTCAGATCTAAGGATGAGCGAGAAATCCACTCCACTGGATTTATTTTATGCATTTCTCCAAATCTGCATCACTGAAATGGATGTGGTCTGGATACATTTTGTGTCTGATGAAATGCACACATTTGAAAAGTGGGCAAAGAAAAAGGTGTGCATTTCAAAAATAGACTTCATACATGCTTAAGTCAGTGGGCGGATGTGTTCAAAAATGTGTACAATTTAAAACAGGTGCATAAATATGCATATTTTTAAAAGAAATGTGCCCAAAAAAATCCATACAGATTTATTTGTGTAAAAAAGAAGAAGAAGAAGTCTGCACAGAGCTGGCATGGAACAGACTTGGAGTTGGGAAAAGGAAAAAAGTCCTTGGAAAGGGACCTAGACGATCTGCCCATCAGCAGTCAGGCCAGGAGGCTTCCCCGGGATTAGGAGCTTCCCTGAACTGTGCCAATAGCTCAGGAGCCCCCAGTTCCATGGAGCCTTTAGCATTTTTACACTACTGTTATGTCTGAAGTGCCATTAGTATCACAGGACTTGGATATAAAGCAGAGAAATGCTTTTGATTTTCATGCGATTTGCTTATGTGTTCAGCAAAACATCCTCCCTCATCAAACATGCAAATTCCAACATGGAAAATGGAAACTCGCTAAAATTCAGCTCAGTTCTAATGCAGCGTTAGATATGAGATGCAGCTTCTTCTAATGAGCTTCTCTGAAATCAATGGTTTCTAATTAATTCATATTGCCGTGATGTGAATTTAAAACAATATTTAGCTGAGTAAAAAATTTTGCTCATACATTTCACTTTTTCATTTTAGCAAGAGATACTAAAAAGGGACAGCCCTCTTTAAAAAGTATATGACTGTGGAAGAAACTGTTTAAAATGGGGACTTATTATGCAGCACATTTTCAATTAAAATATGTATTCTTTTAAATATTTAACCCCACAAGTCCAGCTCAAATAGCTCAGTAGTAGATTAAAGAAAACTAGTTTTAGCTATTTCTGCTTATTATATACATCAGCTCCATCTGAGTGTCAGTCTGTTTTATTCTGATACTTTAAACAGTGATGGCAATTAAGAAAGAACAAAGATCTATAAACATTTCATGGCTCCATTCCATTTCCACCATCATTATTTAGGCATCTTTGGTGTTAATTTAATGGGAATGCATTGAGATGCACTGGCTGGTTGTTTCTTTAGCTACCAGTGAATGGTGCTATTGCGTTATTAAATTATGCTTAAATAAATGCTTTGATTAACAGTTCATCAATCTTGATTCCCAAACAGGTTCTTTTAAGTGAAGTTCTTTTAACTAAAGGGCAATGTAGTAAATGGGCTAGACAGGAGTCTTTTGGCTTCTGTGTATCAGTTGTGGGGGAGAAGGGAGGATGTGTTTCCTGACCCAAGAACCACTAAAACTCTGCCAATGAATCTGTCCAAGGAAACATGAAAATGAAAGCAAACAGGTTACTTTCTTCAGATTTGGTTAGGGGCTGGGGAGAAAAAATAATCAATCAATAATCTATAGTTTCTACTACTGTGAAGTAGCTAATATTCCATTGTTGGCGAAATATGGACTTGCCTGAATACCTGATCCCTCAGTCACTATGATTTTCCATACACAATTCAAGCTGTTACCATAAGGTTCAGGATAGCCTGGAGACAATATAGTACCTCTCCGTTCGGTGAAATTCCGACTGCAGGGTACTGAAAGAAAATTGAATTAGAGATAATGACAAAGCCATGCCCACTGATCAGCAAAGTAACATTAAAAATAGAAATAAAATCTGATTTCTATCATTCCGATATTCAGTCTATAGAGCAAAAAACCTAAACAAAGTGTTCACTTAAAAGGTAGCCTCTAAATATATAAACATAAATATATACATTCAATTAAATTTTCTCTGGTCATAATGAATGCCAAACCACAATGACATTTCAAATTCAGGTGGCTTCTGGCATTTCTTCCTTTGTCTCATTCCAGCCAGACTTTTCCAAAAGACAGACAATGTATTGCAGGGCTAGAGTAGAAGAATGCACTACAGAAGAACTGAAAATGGCTAGGAGAGGGGGACAGGAAAACAGCCACAGCGTCTGGGGAGTAGGGGATCAGACGGGAAGAAAAAATGTATTTGGAGTTGAAGACAGAGAAACAGGGAATGAGCCATGGAGGCTAAATAAGCTCTAAGCAGCTCCGCAGCTAACATGCCCCAGATTTGCAAAGACAGGGTGGGCCATGCTTGCTTGCCAGGCCTGCCCACACATTATATTCATCATTAATTCTCTTTACATCTGTTATGAAGCAGAAAGAAGATTGGTGTTTCCTAAAACCTATATATGAGAGAGTTTCAAGAAAAAAGTTAGGCTCTTTGGAATAGATTACAGGAATGCCTATGTCCATGCTGGGAAATAGAACTTCCTTCTGTATCATGAAAACATACCAGAAGCTGTATGTACTCCAGTAAAAATATATTATAGATGGTATCATTAGAATCCTTGAGGTCTTTTTTTCTCCCTAAGGACACACTGCCCCTATCAGTATTATGAATAATTACAGTGCGCAAGTCTAGGCAGAGAACAAAAGCACTTACGGTACTTTTTCTTACACAAGAACCCCAAATGGTAAACACAATTTCACTGGAGAGTTTCCCACACAAAATGCAGTAAGTTAACTGCATCAATTGGACAAAGCTATTTTGATTCATGTTATACTAAAATATTAGGAATGTTACACTAGAACAGCAATTGCCAAATTGTATCCATTATAAAGCTCCTATAAAGGGTGTCTCAGGAAGAGCCCAGTTGGTTAACATAAGGCTGATTTCCAGAGGTTCACTTTATACTCCCTGTTGTATTTATTATTTTAGAGGCAGTCACGTTGATCATAAATATTCAGCAAAACATGCATCAACCTTGTTAATCTAATAGCTATTATGTGGAATACTATACTGCCTACCAACCAGCTGGTACTCAATTACTTTTTGAAATGATAAATTGCTCTTTTGAATTGGACATGGCCAGTATTAATCAATGGAGAGAGAATTTAAGTGTTTAATACTACTTGATGAAACAAGTAGTGTTCTTAAATTCTGATTTAGAAACAGATGACCTAAATATAATAAGCCTTACCCACACAGCTTGGCACTGTGTCATTCCACTGGGCTAAAGCATTGGGCACCGACCGGCAGCGGATAGCTTTGGAGCCTTGCAGAAGATAGCCAGGGCTACATTCAAAGCGAACTACAGAACCTGCAGAAAATTCAGAGCCAATCCTCCTACCATATCTCGGCTCTGGGACGGAGCTGCATTGTGTATCGCTTGTTCGTGGAACCGCTGCATGAAAAGGTGAAAATAAGAGTAGTCTGAGAAATACCTCCAACACATCACAAAGAATTATTTACCTTTTGGTAGAATTTGCCGCACTCAACGTTCCATATAGTAATGTAAACTTAAATGTTTGGGCGTTAAGCTTCATACTGATCAGGGTTGGATTCCTCAAATCATTTTTTTTTTCCACAGCAGTCACACAAAAAATCAATCAAGCTACTCTTTAAGCAACTGGTTTGACGACTGAGCCTTAAGCAGACAAGTATGACAGACGAAGTCCACAAGCATCATTCCCCTTTGTCTAATGCAGTCTGACTGATTTGATTAGGAATAGCTTGCGGGAAGAATATTCTCGATCGCAGCCAAAATATATTATGTAGCTGAAAAAAAGATAACTCACTGGATTTTAAAAAATGGGCATTCAACTTCAGCTTATGCAGGGTTGCATGCTACACAGCAGACCATGTGCTACTGAGTGGCAGACTATGGGCATGTGGCAGGGCCAACAGCAGAGGCTGGGAAGGTGGTGCACCTGCTGATGGCACCATGGCTCAGAACGGCCAATTTTCAGATCAGCTCACTAGGCCAAACACCCACTGATGCACATCGCTGCCCAAACAAGGTGGCAGCAGCAGAAGTTGCATCCAACATCACCAACCTATTGGGTCATGTGCTGACATGAGGAAACAAATGGGAGGGGGATATATCAACAGTA
The DNA here is from genome assembly GCA_021292165.1 of Shinisaurus crocodilurus. Classification (NCBI taxonomy): domain Eukaryota; kingdom Metazoa; phylum Chordata; class Lepidosauria; order Squamata; family Shinisauridae; genus Shinisaurus; species Shinisaurus crocodilurus. The sequence goes on along the minus strand of CM037879.1, from coordinate 142,758,134 downwards.
GGACACTCACAGAACAACCTAACCTGCAAGAAGGATAAGTGATCCATTTTTTAAACTAAACCACCACCACCCCGCCTTCGCTCAAGATCTGGTAGTGGTATCTAATGATTTTTTTTAAAAAAAACTTTTAGTATATGGCAGTATTTGATATTACAAAGTTCACAAATGGCTGCATAAATATAAATTATGATTTCTGGATCCCTCCTGGATAATATCCTACATATGCCCATGTAGAAGTAAGTCCTATTGGGTTCAATGAGACTTGCTCCCAGGTAAGTAGGACTTAGGGTGTATGAGAATTTCATTTTTGCTCACAAAATATTCAAGCATGCCCCATTCGAAGCCCCAAATGTGAAAACATGTCTGCCAAAAATGTTTGCAAATTGTTGAACATGCGTTCATCTCATTCCCAATTCTGAGTTTGATTTGCACAAATTTCGTAATTTGTGCAAATTACCCAGTAGACCAAATCATCAGCCCCACTTTAAATCTCCCATTCACACAAAGTGAGCAGCAATCGCAAACATGAACCTGAATTAAGAACAAGATGAGCGGCGAGACAATATTCAGAGATAGGGATGGCCACTTACCCCCCCACTCATCCCGCGGCGCTTGGCGCGCGGCAGCTGCAGCGCTCGGTGGACTTCCAGGTCTGCGGCGCGTCACTACCGGGTCCCTGACGCTGCGTTTTTTACGTAAATACCAAGGTAAACTACCTTAAAACTGCCGCAATTTGCTATTCACCGCCATTTTAAGGAAGTTTACCTTGTTATTTACGTAAAAAACGCAGCGTCAGGGACCCAGAAATGATGCTCTGGGGACCTGGAAGCTCCTTTCCCTGCGGGAACTTGGGACAAGCCGGGGCCAGGTAAGTCTTGCTGTGCTCGGGAGGGGGGAAGAGCGGGGAGATTTCATTCCGTTCCCCCCCCTCGAAATTCTCGGCCATCCCTAAGAGAATCCTAACGATCTTGAAAATTGTTTGTTCGCCCATCCCTACGAGTGGACAAAAGCAATGACATTGTTTTAATAAACAACTATCATGCCCCATACACAAGGTGTGAGAGGGGAGGAGCCACAGAGTCCATTGATAATCTATTGCTCAAGGGCTCACAAAAACATGGAGCCAGCCCTGGCTCATGGACACAGCACCCTCCACAACTGGGCTGCAAAGTCGCATAGAGTCTACACTGGAACCCTTTAAATTTCTGAGGCACCATTGTTCCTGTATTTTCCCCCCAAATGCAATGTGACCAACTGCCACATCCCAATGTATAGTGTTACAATTGTGGGAGAAGTCGGAGTCTGAAAAGTCACATGCGTTTTATCAATTCTGTTTATAGTGCAAGCCACATAGTGCTATAATTACCACATAGTGTTCTAATTGCAAGTGGGAGCTCATGCTGCCATTTCAGGTCCCTTTTTTTAAAAGTCTGGTAAATGTATGCACAGCTGTGCAGGAATGCCAGTTTTAAAATAACCTCAAAGGAGAGGAAATGGAGGACAAGCATGGATTTCCTGCCCACAAATCCCTGAGGTCAAAGGAGAAGATGGGGGACACGTTGCAAATCAGGTTTTACTGCTTTGAAGCCACTCCCACCAGTAAGTTATAATACCACTAGATTGGAACACACATGACTTAGTGGCATTCCTACTATGTAGCACACTTAGTAACATTTTCCAAAGTCCAAAACATGCCATGAAGCTCGTTTTGGTCCAGCTTTGGTTCAGGTTGCTCTAGAGGGAAGCCTGCTTCACCTTGAGAAACAGCAAAAATAGTCTGAAGGGGCCTAATTTAGCTTGGGCTTCAGCCAAATCTGAAGGCTATCAGTGGATACTAATTATAATGGTTATATGCGACTTCCAGGATCAGAGACAGCATGCTTTTGAATACCAGTTGCTGTGGACCAATAGCAAAAGAGGACTACTGTCCTCATGTCCTGTTTGTGGGTTTCCATAGAAACCTGGTTTGACACTGTAGGAAATAGGATGCTGGACTATAAAGACCTTTGATCTGATTTCTTCCTGCTCTGGTTGGCAAAATTTAACAAAGCTCCATCATGCAGACAGGTGCTTGAGACTCAAATCTTGCAATCTCAGGCACTTGGCCTCAGGGTGCTTTGTTTAATGTTTGCCAACCAGACTAGGGGGAGGAAGTGGCAACAAACAAGTGAGCAAGAGAATGAGAATGAGTGGGTATAGAGGCACAAGACTCACTTCTTGAACTAGCATTCAGTGTTACATACACTCAAAAGTTAGCGTGAATTGGCCCTTAGCAAGGAACACATCAAATTCTATCTGTGAAGATGCTCTGTAATAGTGTACCGTTAATTGCTTATCACTAGAGCAAACCATATAGGCTTTGAAAGGGCTCACACACTAATGTCCATAGCCAGATTAACCACAGGACTAAGGAGACCGTAGCCCCCAGCCCAACATCTCAGGGGCCCCACTAGTTAGCACATATTCCCAGCTTTCAAATAAAAAAGAGCAAGTTTCTAGCTCTTATAGAACTGGAGATCAGAGACAAAAGGTTCAGGCACATTCCAATTATTTTGTGAGAAATGGACACGCATGTAAATGAGTGCATGGCGCATTAATGCAATGCACAGATGGCCCTTTTTATATGCTAGGGAAGCTTAATATCAACATAGTGCAAGACAATTATGTTTTTCTAGAATAGATTTATTTATTTTATTATATTATATTTATGTTCTCTCCGGGAACTAAAGATCTCGCCATTTTTACCCTCACAACAATCCTGTGAAGTAGGTTAGGCTGAGAAGTAGTGACTGGCTCAGATTATCCAGTAAGAAATGGGAGGCATTTCCTGGTCCTCCTCAGGCAGTAAAATGTCCTGAGCCAATGCTGGCTGTGTATATGTGTGTCCTCCTGTTTGGCTGCTGTGTCTGAATGAGACAGTGTGTGTCATTCTATGCCTCTTTCCTGAGTATGTGTATGTGTGTGTGTTATTATTGTACACTGTTGATTATGTGTGAATGTGTATGCAAAAATGTCATGTGTGAGTTCAGGTTTGGGGGCGGAGTAGGGGCCCCACTACAGACCACTAGTCCTGGAGCCCATCATGGCTTTGATCCATCTTTGCTAGGGATGGGTGAATCTGTCAGTTTAGCTTTCTCCTGCATTCAGGTTTTTTAAATCACAAGTTCTTCCTCTTCCAAATATTTATTTAATACATTTATCTACTGCCCAACTGGAAAATGCCCTCAGGGCAGTTTACAATCATAAAAAAAAAAACATACACAAAAACCCTAACAATAAAATAAGAACCAAAACAATAAATACAACAAGATTGTCCTCAGCGGTCCTTCTACCCCTAATGAACTGAGGAAACTTGAGTTAATCTGCAAGGCCAAAGGAAGTGAAGTGGGTGGCTACTAAGAAGACGGCCTATTTTGTTGTGGCACCCCAGTTGAGGAATGAGCTTCCCAGGGAGGTTCTCCTGGTACCTATGTTGCAAATCAGGTTTTACTGCTTTGAAGCCACTCCCACCAGTAAGTTATAATACCACTAGATTGGAACACACATGACTTAGTGGCATTCCTACTATGTAGCACACTTAGTGTGCTCTTTTCAGAGCCTGGTGAAGACCTTCTTATTTTCATGGGTATTTTACTCGTTATGGTATTTTAAATGTTGTATTGCTGCTAGGTTTTATCTTAGTTTTTACTTCTATTTTAAACTGTAGTTTTAAACTTTTATAATGTATCTTATGCTGTATTTTATGGCTTTAATTGTTGTGAACAGCCAGAGAGCTTTGGCTATTGGGTGGTATAGAAATGTAATAAATAAATAAATAAAATATCAACACAATAAAACATTAAAAACATTCAGAATATTAAAGAGCCAGCAGTAAAGTCAATAATCAGAGCAATAGATTAAAGATTAAATGTCCGCTGGAAGAGACTTGGCATCTAAATATATACAGTGAAGATACCAGGAGAATCTCCCTGGGATGGGCATATGAAGAACCCTGTGAATTTTGGTAAATGCTTACTAAAAACGAACTGAAATAAAATCCTCACCCATGTGTACCACCCAAATTCAAGAGGTACAGCTATTCCAAGCATGGAGAGGACCATGATATACCTGCTTGCTGTATAAATGTTAAAGATGAAGAGCCCCTTGGGGGTGTGTGTGTGGAAATGTGGCAACCCTAGTTCAGCACTAACATGGATGAATACACAGGGATTCAAAGCACTTAAAGCCCTGGACCTGGATGGACAAATCTATCAGTTTTGGTTTCTCCCATATTCATATTTGTTTAATCTCAAGTTCTTTTTGTCCTCAATATGAAGAACTGTACAAATTCTGGAAAATTCTTATCAAAACCAAACTGAAATGAATTTCTCACCCATCCCTACGTGACTGTGCAGCATTGGATGTTTTCAGAGTGCTATAGCAAATAAGCAAGCACAGTGTAATTATGGAAATGCGAGTAAATGATTCCCTTTAAATCACAATCATACTGAAAATGTAAGGATATTTAACTTTAACATTGCAAAATGCAAATAGTGTGTGAGTGTGGGGGGTGGGAGGTTGTAGAACTTAGGTGATCCTTCATGGCACAGCTACTACTAATCATCATGCTTTTTGTGAAAAATAAAATATAACGAAATTCAGTCATCAAAAATGAAGGCAGCTCATATGAGACAAGAAGAAATATACAGTTCAGAAAATGGCACTGAAAAAAACATTATATCAAAAATCCAAAGGTAGAAATCTAATCTTGTACTCGTTTTGGTTAGAATATACAATCATATTAGCTGTAGCCCTCCTAATCCTCAACCTAATTCTTAGCTATAATGTTGACAAACTAGTCTTCTTAGATGGTATAGGAAACAAAATGCATTTTCTGTAGTCATTATTCTTCATCTGTTAGTGCTATGAAACAAAATAAAAATCAGCCTAGTGGAAAAGTGAACAAGGAACAGGGTCAATCTGGAATACTAGGTGATAAATAAAATGATTGACTTTGCAGGCCAGATTAGAGTGTTCATTCAAGAATGTGGATGATTCTCTCAAAGGTATTTTAACATTAGCAGGCAGGCAGTCCTGGGAAATTTGTTCCTATATTTCACAAGAAGATTGAAAATCCCCAAATTGTGGTAGCATATTTATTAAATCTAATTAAATGCCACAAACCACATGCCCTGGCTAAATCTTTTAACAACTAGAGATTGTGCTGCATTCATCTTCCAAAAAATGAAAACTTGAATAGCTGCAAGGTTCTCCAGAGATAAATAAAGCAGGCTTACTTACTTGATTCATTTTGAGACGCTGAGAACAGCATTCCCTATTTCTCAAATTCAATCCTTTCTGGCTGCTAGACAAAATAATCTGATATCCTAATGCTAGCGACTGAAAAAACAAAAACAAACCCAACATACCCTCCCTCCCCAACCTAGCAAACAGTAACACACTAATTGAACAATTTGTTACATGAAAAAGAAATACTTCTTCTATGCTATTCTGGAACTATATTTTTATAAGGAGTTGAAGAAAACTACAACACATAAGGCAGTATCCAACGGTTGAAGTCATGGAAGGATCTCCTCCCCTCATAGAAGAACTGAACATAACTCCCATTCAATGAACTGAGGCTCCTCCTGTTCAAAAGCATTGGAGGTTGGCCATGAAGTCAATAAAAGTGGCTGAGTAATTCTTAAAGTAGCTGGGAGAGCATTTTCAAAGTGCATTCTCAGCTTGGGAAGAGAGGAGGCAACCTAACAAGCTGCACAGGGATACCTTTTAAAAGTGTCCATGCAGTTTTCGACTCAAAAAAATATATGACAGTGCATTTTAAAATGAGTATTTTGAGCCAGACTGTTTAGAAATGCATATTTTGAGAGAAAGTATGCTCAAAACTATATATTTAAATGCAGATTTTTTTAAAAATGACACAATAGATTGATGAGTGAACAAATGCCAAGTATCACAGATTGGAAATAGACTGATTCTTCCATCACTAGGTGAGCTCGTAGGGATGGGCGAATCTGTATGTTTCGCTTTTTCCCACATTCACATTTTTAAAATCTCATGTTCTTTCTTTTCTGAATATGAAGAACTTTGCAAACTTTGGAAAATTCTTATCTAAAGCAAACTGAAATGAAATTCTCAACCATCAGTACCAGCCAAATTCAATAGGTACAGCTATTCCCAGTATGGAGAGGAACATGATGCACCTGCCTGCCATGTAGCTGTTAAAGACAAGGAGCCTGGCAGAAAAAAGAGGTGGCAACACTATTTCCACACCAACATGGTTGAATACACAGGGATTCAAACCCAGACTGGTAAGAGCTAAGGATTCAGAGCCCTGAGCCTGGATTGATGGATCTATCCATTTCAGTTTCTCCCGCACTCGATTTTTAAAAAAATCTCAAGTTCTTTTTGTCCCAAATATGGAGAACTTAGTGAATTTATGTAAATTCTTATAAAAACTTAAATGAAATTAAATTCTCACCTATGATTGTGGCCATTTTTGGATAATTTGATTAATGGAAAACAAAAAAAATCCATCTTTAACTGGGTTTCAGTATCCAGCTGATACAGCAAAAAATGTCAGTAACAGCAGAGAATAACTTGACAATTTAGAGAAATAGCCTTCAAATGTCATTTGCAATCTCACCATTTGCTGTGTCCCTTTTAATGTATGCTTTGTATAGCATTTCATTTTTGAAAAATACCTAGTAACATTTAAATCTGGTGAATTTCCTTTGTCTTTAGCCAATTTTGATAGCCAAATGCATTGGATAGTATGATAGTCCTCTGAAAACATGAAAGTAGATTCAAAATGTATAAAATCTAGGCCACTTTGTACTTGCTTTCTTGTTTCTGAGACTTTAGGATACATTATTTGTTGGTCTTAGAAGGCTACTACTGACCAATTTTTATAAGAATCAGAGTGAGTAAAAAGTGCTTACATACCACATACCATGCTGTCTGAATGAAAGGGCTTTTCACTCATGTGCCAGTTCCCTTGTATATAGTGTTTGCATACCAGAGCAACTTCATTTTGGGTCATACATAAATCACTGGCATGTGAATGCTGCACATAAGGAGTTTAGTGTATGGTTAAGTGTTTTTCACACATGCCACATCACATCTATACCAGCCCTATCTTTGTGATCACAGAGGCAAGAAAAATAGCTTTTGAGGGAAGAGATGATAGCTAAGATTTCATAATAATACCATGAACCATATGGAACAGTTTTATAAGATATACTGCATTTCCCATCACTACCTGGTACTATAATTGCATTTGGTGGCAACAAGCCCATGCATAGTCCACAAAACACAGGAAAGTAAAAGGTAAAAAAGTACCTTGATAAACAAAATGGAAACCCCGGGCAGATGCCCCACTCTTGGCACTAAACCTCAAGAGAATCTGATTGGATGTGGCTAAAGGCAAGGTCTCTCCTATATATTAGAAATTTAAAAAAGGAACTCATGAACAACAATAAATATAAATATCAACCTAATTTGTATACATGCAGGCATAAAACACTGAAATCTAGTGTTTAGACAAGATTAGTTTTTAATATATTATTTTATTGGTAGATCTCTGAAAAATAATACAATGAAAGTCACTATAATTGAGCTGAAACTATGCAACATTTTCCAGGAATATTTTCAGCATGTTGAAAAACACATTTATTTTCAGTGATTATTCAGCACTTCTTTCAAAAACATATACCTGTTTATTTACATTGGCTGCCCTTTCAATGGACTTCATTTGGTGTTAGCATTGTTACAACTGGGTCCTGGAACAAAAAGTTCCTATTTATTGCTCCAGTCAGTCAGTCAGTCAGTCATGCCATCCAATATTCCATTCCTTTTCCTTCCCCAATGGCCAGTCAGCATTCTGTGGCCACTGAGTATGCTCAGTCTTCAATGGGCTGTTCTGTGGGTCCCCCATTAAGTTTTTTTTCTGCAGAGTTTTCGTACTTCTGCAAACCTTGGGTGAAATCCAGTGGTGCCTGTCTACCAGCAGAACTGACATTGTTGGCAGAACAGACTTCCCCACAGGCACCTAAAATCTGATCCAGATGGTTGGGGGGCATGCAGGGACTGCAGGGGGAGGAGAGGGAGGGGAAGTCAATTTGTGTGAGCAGACGTCTGCTCATGTGACACTGAATGTTGTCCCTTGGGTTTCCCCTAAGCCTGCTGATACCTCCCTCTTGTAGCTGGAACATGCTGTTTTGGCTACATAAGACCCAGCACTCACCTCTGAACATTGGAATTAGAGGGGATGATCACACAAAGAACTCTGATTAGGTACGCACTGTAATTCATGAGTGTGTGCAATAAGACATGTGTCTAATCCAAGACGCATTGCCCTCACTATCAACTGAGTTAATTTGCCCTGGTGACATCACAGTCAAGTTTAATTGACTATATAGCTGTGATGTCTCTGACTTTACTATATAACTTCACACTGGCTAGAATCCCATATTTTAATAACCCAGGAATGAAAGAGAAGCAGCAACTAGAGAGAGAATTTGCTAGGGCTGTGCACGTAATCGCGTCTCGAACCTGAATTGGAATCAGATTGGCTTGATCCGGGTTATGTTTTGATTACAGTTGAATTGGATCAACCCAAACCCAGATCGGATGTAATTGGCTGTCATTGGTTCCGTTTGATTACAGGCGATTATGTCCGATCTGAGTGAGCAGCCAGGCAGGAAGCTCCTCCCCCCCTTTCTGAATAGAACAGGGAGGGGGAGGGGGAGAGTATTATTCGCAGCACCATTACCCAATGGTGCTAATGAGGAAGTTGCCCTTCTCCAATAGCTAGTGACGCTGGCTGGAGGAGGGCTAAGGGAGATCCATGCTTTGTTTTTATTTCTCTGACCATGTGCATTTGGATCAGTTGCCACTTGCCTCGTGGTGTTGCAGAGAGGAGGATTATAGGGGGTGGGTGTTTCTTTTTGGATTTCTTTTGATTTATTCCTCAATATTATTTCATTTAGGAGTAGCTTCATTTTGAATACAAACAAATCCATTTACTTTTCTTTTCTTCTGACCCCAGTTTGGGTAAGGGGGACTGAAGGAGCATTTGTTTGTCACCTTGGGCTCCTAATTGCTTTGCTTTAATATATCCTAAGTTTTTAAAATCTTTTATTAGGATTTAGTTTAGGACAATTAAAGTCCTTTTTGTTCATACAGTTTGTGCCCTTCTGTCCAGCGTTTTCCTGCCAGATATACTCACAGGAAAGTGTGCATTCATGGGGGGGGGTGTCAGTGCTTGCAGGGCAATCCCTTTCTTTTTGTTTAAAAATTGTCAGGATTGGCACAAATTCAACAGGTGAGGTTTACCCACCCACCCCACACCCATGTGTCTGAAATTTGGGGGGCATAAGCAGCTCGAGGACATCTGCAATCTCACCAGGTTTCATGTTTCTACTTCTAAAATGAAGAAGTGAAAGACGTTTTTCCCCCCAATGCAAGTCTATGGAAAAAAAACTAGACGGAATCTATTCTGTTACTGTAATCGATTCCTCATAATCGTAATCATATCGGAACGGGATAGATACAGATAGGACAGAATCGTAATTGGGCCCAATCCCGATTACACAGATCGGAATCAGATCGGAGGGGCCATGCACAGCCCTATAAATTGCAGCAGTGGCTATGAGAAATAATTACACTGAACATGAATTTAAAAAGGTGGATATTTGCACAAAGTGTTTTTGGGGGAAATATATACTTCTGCCCTTCTTACTTGTAGCCTGAACATGAAAACTGGAGGATATATGGTATAGTGATTACTGTACAATCATTCAGTAAGATACTCAAGCATATATGCATGCAGTAGCATAGTTTTGCTTTGCAGATCCAGGAGTATAAACTAATAAAGCCAATCTTTCAAACAACGAGCCAGATTACTTTTATTTTCTATAGAATATTATTTACCTGAGTGAGATCCAGAAAGTGAACTCAGAAGTCTAGCCTGTGGGTGTTCTCCATCAAATAATTCTACCACATCATTTAGAGCTGTCTGAAAATAGGCAAACTGCCCAAACACAACTGTAAAATATAACAAAGGAAGGAAAATATGTATTCAATATAACACAAGTAAAATTAACTCAAGTTTCCTCAGTTCATTAGGGGTAAAATGGTTTTGTTGTTTTATGCCTTATGCATTGAGGTTAACTACAGTGACCTCTGGTTCCTTGTTCGCACATTATTGATGCTGATTGTGATAGCCCCCAATTCAACAATCTACTATGCACTAACATTTCTAGAATATTGTTAGTAAAACACTATTCTAGAAATGTTATAGTGCACAGAATATTACTGACGTAATGATTTTCATTCTGGAAGCTGCAGAGATCATGAAGATGCAATCTCCATAACCGGATGAATATAGTGATTTCAGTGCAAAGATGTTACAGATTCTATTGCATCAGTTTCCTTAGCTGAGTTTCTATAGGAAGTCAGCTGAAGAATACTGGAAAGCTACAAAAACACTTGCAGGAATGGTACTTTCTACAACACTTTCCCTGAAGACTGGCTCTGGTATCACACCAGCCTGCTCTGTGCCTGGAGTTGTGGTTTGACTTTAATTTGAAGGAAGGGGAAAGGTGGCATAGTACTATATCTTAAGATGCTCAAAGCCCTTGTTGGGAAGAGGGGATGACATTGAATATATGTAATAGAGTCTTCCCAAGGCAAATGTCAGGGCTTCATTCCAGCCAGCGGATCTAAGCATAGCAGGGCTCTGCAGATTTGATCACTGCAATGACAATGCTTCTCCTGTCAGAAACAGTACACATCTGGGGGGGAGTCTAGGACAGACATCACTGGCTTCTAGGCAACAAGACTGTGAGCCTGGATTGTGCTTTCCGGGAAAAGCAAGTTGCCACTTCATATTTCTACCCTGTCTCTGAATGAATATATCTAACATGTTTCTCAAATGTATTATTTTTTTTCCTTTTTCACAGTTGTTGCACACTTATAAGAATGTTTCCAAAATTGTTTGCAACTATGGGAAAAAACCTGGGTACCGGCTGGGGAAGAAACACTTTGGGTATGTGACCAGTACCTGCCATGTAGTAGTAGCTTCCTGCCTAGTCTGAAGATACTTAAAACCAGCCATGTGCACAGAGGAAAGCTAGTCCCCTGCACATGCCTGGACTCGACTGTAGGTAGGGATGTGTGAATAATCCATTTGGGGGGGTGGAAATCTGTAGGATTTCCTTGATTTGGCCCCCAGGATTCTGGTTCACCGCCCATGTGCTGGCACCAGCTCACTGCCACATGAGTCGAGCCAGCTCACGGACTTCCACCTGTAAGACAGACTGTGATTTGCGTTTGTTTTTTTTTCAAACCGCCAAAAGAATTTTCGCAAACCAGTGCTGGGAAAGCATGTGGCTTTAATGCGACTAGCATGATTTACACAAACCATGGCAAGCCACATGTTTTTCAGGTGGCATTTTGCACAAAGAAGGCCATGCCATTTTGCACAACGTCACCTGATTCGTGCACATTTCACCATGCCATGTGTTTTTCGGGTGCCATTTTGTGCAGAAATGGCCTTTTTTTGTGCAAATTGGCACCGAAAAACATGTGGCCTTGAGCTATTTGTGCAAATTGCACTAGTCGTGTTAAAGCCACGTGCTTTAGTTTCCCAGTGCCAGTTTGTGAAAATTCTATTGGCAGTTTGAAGGGGAAAAAAAGCAAACCGCAGTCTGTCTTACAGACGGAAGCCCACAAAAAAACTCAACTCAGCTCGCTTCGAATCATTAGATAAGAAATTGGCAGGAAATCCAGCAAACTCATATAAGCTGGATTTCCCTGTTTTGGTACATCCCTAAATTTACTGCAATCCATGTCAGTGTTTTTGTGGAGGGTTATGGATGACTTCTGCTCACCACAAAAAGACCACTTATTGGGCTGTCTTTTATTTCCTCCTGCATTCAATGTTTTTTTTAAATCTCAAGTCCTTTTTCTCCCAAATATGGAGAACTTTTCATATTTTGGTAAATTGTTATCAAAACTGAACTGAAACAAAATTTTCACCTATCCCTGTTGGCCACATCAGAGGCTTGGAGAATAGACCAGGATATTCCCTGGCTCTTCAGGACACTATTTTACATGTAGCATTTGAGTACAGTGAGTGCAGGCAGTAGGTAGAGTTTTCACACACCCCTGGCCATACCAAAGGTCTAGAGTATATCCAAAGGCTTTCACATTTGGGCTTGAAATCCCATAACATTCTAAATGCCACCTCACCTGTCCCTATCATATTCAGTAGAGTCAGGATACATTAACACACCACAGCCCACACTGGATCTGATTGTGGCCAGTGAGGTATCATCCTAGACAGCCCATGTGAATTCCAAATGGTATGCACAAAGAGGCCAGCTAGAGGCCAGAATCTTGTGGGTTCATTGTGTAGTTGAACAACTTGCTCTCACTGGGTGACTTTGGGCCAGTCACTGCCTCTCAGCCTAAGCTACCTCACAGGGTTGTTGTGAGGATAAAAATGGAGGGGAGGAGGAGGATTATGTAAGCCACCTTGGGTTCCTTGCAGGAAAAAAGGCGGGGTATAAATATAATAAATAAATAAATAAATAAAAACTCAACATTGCATACCTAGCAGATGTCAATGGCCCATACACCTGGAGACTTTTATGTTGGCTTTATCCTTCTCTCTGAGTGTCATAGTGAACTGTGGTGCCCATTAGGAAACCAGTGACAAGACTGACCGCAGCACAGGGCAGAATATAGCACTTTTAAAGCCACATTTAAACATATTAGTTTTGCCTTTTTTGTTATTGTCCATATATAATATGTTGGTGAAAATACTCACTTAATTCTAGTTACAATTAAGAATAAATCTTCATGCTATCATTTTCTTACAGATATTAAAATGTTTGTTCAGCCATAAGTAATCTCCACATTTATTGAATGTAAATATATGAGCATCACAGAGAATTTACCACTGTCAATATGATGCAGAGAAATTACATGTCTACTTGACCACAAGGTGAAGGGAAAAAAACGTTTTGTTACTCAGACTTCACCGTCGTAAATATATCTCCTGTATAAAACTTCAATATACTTTTATTGTAATTGCTATCTTGGGACACTAATAATTCTGAATGCTCAATGATTTCTTATTTAAATGCTCCGATGCTCCAGTCTTTTTCCCTTGTCTGTTTTATAACCTCTACAGCAGGCAAGAAAGAAACACAGTAACAAAATGTAGTCTTATCTGCAGGGAACTATAATGCAATAGATATGTTATTTCATATTGTATTCCTGGTCTAAAGTCACCAAAAACCCACACTCAAGCAGAGAGTAATGTAATGTTCCCCATGATGCACAGTGGGGTTAGTGAAATAAGACAATGAATCATTAAAATGTGTTATCTGATCAAATTTAGTTAATTCCCTCATTGACAGTATTGCATTTACCTACTGTGAAATTGTATTTACTCCATCTCGGGGTGGGGGGGGGATTCTGATGTGTTTAAAAAAAGATGCTTATTTCTAAATTGGAACAAAAATGAATAATTTTGCCAGTTCAGTCATCCATATTTCTCTCCACAATTTATTTCTCAAAGAGAACATTTATTTTTTTAAAATCACAGCCTTTTTTACCTGCCTGTTAAAAGAAACACATCTTGGGGTTTCTAGCAAACACATTTATGTTTGCTAGTCAGCCCCAGGGATGCCTAAAGTCTAAACTCAAATGTGTTGGAGGGCAAATTCCCACCCAGCAGATATCAGCAGCCATGCCCATAATTATCCACTGAAAAATGTTTGTTACATCTGAACTCAACACCAAACCATCAATTCCATCCCAGTTAGGCATAAAATGGGGGGGGGGGGGGATGAAGTATTGTTCCTATAATTTTGGTATCCTGTCTATTCTTGAACATTTATAGCTTGAACACAATAACGAAGACTGAACTGGCCTTTTTGCTTTCTAAGGACATTGACTTCATAGTGAAGATGGAACAACTTGGATGAAAAATGGTAGGTTTGCTGTGGCCATACTGGGGACCCCTGACCTAGAGATCAGTAAAGAAGGAGGCAGTGCATGTTCTAGAACTGACTGTGATTAAGCTACAGTACAGGGCTAACCAGCTTGGTCTGCACAGGCGCTTGCTAGTCTATCCAACTAGGCACATCACCATGTTACATTTGAAGTCCAGACACTTTCTTGAAGGATTACATCTGCCTGGATGCAGCAATGTTTCATCCAGCCAAATTTGCTTGGTTTGCAAAGAACCACCTGCTAAAATGAGCTAAAATACCAATTATTTGGTATTTGCAAAATGTTTACCCTTTCAGTCTATGGTATGCTACAGATCCTAGTCATCTCAATCTAGGGTTGTATCCATTTACATTTGGATACATTTATTAAGGGGTGTATCTAATTAATGCCAATTTTGTTATTTTATGAGAGCCAGTGTGGCGTAGTGGTTAGAGTGTTGGACTGGGACTCGGGAGACCCAGGTTCTAGTCCCCGCTCGGCCATGAAGCTCCCTGGGTGACTTTGGGCCAGTCACCGACCGTCTCTCATCCTAACCTACCTCACAGGGTTGTTGTGAGGATAAACTGGAGAGGAGGATTATGTAAGCCGCCTTGGGTTCCTTGCAGGAAAAAAGGCGGGGTATAAATATAATAAATAAATAAATAAATAAATGATTTTCAACCATTACAACACCTCTAATTTTGGGTCACTTTCTGTATGTATTACATTTTGGAAAAATACATTGGCTAGGATCCAAAGAGCTACTGTATATGTCTCAAAGGGCTTGGGTAAGCCCAGTGTGATTGTTGACTTTTTTTGCTTTGAGCCACACACAACTGCCTCCCACCTGCAACCCTACTAAATTTATTATTATTTCATTTTTATTTTACAGATTATTATTAATATTAAATAAATTTATATACCACTTTCTGACAAAATTATCAAAGCAGTGAATACAATAGCCTACTCAAGGTTTCTAGATGGCACGGTTTTCTTTTCTTTTTTTTTACTATTTGAGAGACATGAGGCCAAAGCTCTTTGGGGTAGGTGGAACTAGTTTCACAAACCTTTGAATTCCAGCCATATGCTTTAATACAAGAATTCTCAATATTACCACTGATGTACTATGTATGAGCTAAAATTAATGAATTATTATTGCCAGATGATAACTGATGTAATGAATTAAAGTTCATCATGATGTTCTTGGATCATTTGTATCTGCTATGGTTAACTCTACTTGTTGATTGCCCTGGAGAGCACAGCCTTGAAATTAGTTTAGCAAAACAATATAAAAATATGTTCTTGATAAATATTGAAAAAGTAGTATATAGACTCTTCAGCTGTTTTCATTCATGAGAAATACAGATACTTTTAGTTTTGTTCAGCAACTTGTACATAGAGAAAATAAGATTTAAAAAAAGGATTAGTAAACTTTACGTATAAAAAATAAAACTTACCAAATTCCTTAGGCACAGTAATTGAATACTGACAAGTCTGCCCTACAGTGTAGTTGTGAGGGTAATTTGGTGATAAAACCACTCCATCTGATCCAATATACTGGCCCCCACAGGGAGCTGAAAAAAGAATTGAAATAAAAATAAGAACTCAGTACATTTAAGTGGCAACACAATTCTATACATGTTTACTTGGAAGTAAGTCCCACTGTATTCCATGAGGCTTAATCTCTTGAAAGTGTGTTTAGGATTGTAGCCTTACTATTTGTTAAGAATGAACTGGTAGTCAAAATCTGCAAAGAGAAAACACAAATCTACATTTGAGAATAATGTAGTCATAACTCTCACAGTATTTTTTTTAATCGCTATTCCATTAATGGCATAAAGTTGATCATAATCAAACTTCCATCTTGTTCCTTTCCTTTCCTATCCTGCTAACTGCATAATTAACATGTAATATAAGATATCTAGGATAATATAAATTGCAAAACGATGTGATCAATATCCATGACTAATCATGTGCTCTGAGAGCTGGTTTACATTACTGAATTGCTTCACATGATTATGTATGCTGAGATCTGTGATTACCATTAAAAAGACAAATTTCTGACATAGAGCAAATAAGTCTTCAGTGCTGCAATTTCAGCTCTGGTTCTCCAATACATTATACATCTACCTCTTGGCATCTGCAAATACTGACCGTTTCAGAATGGCCATGCAGAACTACTACCTTTCTCGTGGTCAAAAATGCAAATAACAGTTTTTAAAGGTACAATCCAATCAATGTTAAGCATTTCTAAGTCCCACTGATTTCAAAGCGAAATATCTGTGGATTTGTTTAACACTACCATTTTAATCAATGGGCCTTTAAAGGGCATAATTTGGATTACACTATAGCCTGTGTATTTCTGAAACAAAACTCTAGGAAAGACAAGTGCAAACTCATATTCTGATGAGCAGTCAGGCATGGATATCATTCAATGTCTATAGTTTAGTTTTCTAAAAATAAGTGTGTACAAAAACCTTATTTAATGCGGCTACATTTACAACAGGGGTGGGCAACTTGTGGCCCTCCAGATATTTTGGCCTACAACTCCCATCATTCCTCACCATTGGCTATGCTGGCTAGGGCTGATGGGAGTGGTAGGCCAAAATATCTGGAGGGATACAAGTTGCCTATCCCTGATTTAGCAATATCTGAAGAATGATTACATTTATTAAGGGTTGTGTCCAGTTAAAGTGCTCTGCTGACAGAAGGCGCTTTTGATCCAGTGGGGGCTTCTGTAAGTAGAAAGGGGGGGAGGTGATTCTTGCTGCAAAGGGGCAGGGGAATCAGCAAAACTTACCTCCCCCTTTTCCACTCAGGGAAGCCTCTCCTGGATCAAAGAGCCTTCCATTGGTGGAGGAAACACAACTGGATACAACATCATTTATTTATGTATTGATAGGACTTCTATGTCACACTTTCTGCTGCACAATTTAACAGTCAATAAAATAACACCCACCATGTCCAGTACAACATAAAACACCAACATAATAACAGTAGAGTCTGGTTAAAATAAAATATATCACTCAATGACCCAGAAATGCTTCCTAAGTAATACAGGATTGGATCCAGGATCTGCCTTCTGTGCATGGAAGGGCTCCACTTACAGAAGCTGTCTCTGTCCAATTTTGAGGGTCCCCTTTCCCCCTGCACTGCAGCTCATCCCATTCAGTGGCGTCCTCCAGCCCTCTATGCAGCATTTTCAGGGGGTTGGAGAGGCCAATGTGGGGAGGCGGCGGCAGGGAAGTCCACTTCCACCAGCACAGTACCACAAGTCTAAATCTGGATTCAACTTGAAGTCTTTATTTGGTGATGAAATAGTATCATTGAAGATATCAGGCGAACTTTTCTTAACAGAGCACTGCTAGTTGTAGGTGCAATGACCAAGGAGGCCTCACCCATGAACTAGCAGATAGCAGTTGCATAAACGAAAGGACTTCATGGTGGCTGGTGAAGTGGTTTGGAAGATGAAACCATCAGTGGCCATGGTGTGACAATAACATAACTTTCAGCATCAGATGGTGGTGGTGGTGGGGAGGTTACTGCAGCTTGTATAGTACAAATGCACAGTAGCTGAGTGGATGGCTGCCCCTGTTCATGTCAGAAGCCTGTATCCATGCCACTGTGTACTTGCATGGTGCTGGCTGTGTCAACCTCCACCTCAATCCAGTGCTGAAAGGTAAGACAGGAATGTCCCTCCCCCCCTCTAATGTCATTCTGTGATGGTTTTTAGCTAGTTAACCGCCTTGCCAACCGCTACTACATGGAGTAAAGCTGCACTTATGATTGATCGAAATGGAGAAGACCATATGGTTAAAGGTGTTCCTCAAGATATGCAGGTTCCAGGAAGATTAGGGGCTTAAAGGTAATTACCAGAACCATGATAGCTGGACTAGGATGCTATAAGTTATTAGCAGCCAGTGCAGTTGAAGTTAAATAGGTAAATGTGCTCTTTATGACTCATCCCCATTAAGAGATGAGCTGTAGAATTCTATGCAGGCTACAGCTTCTGAACCATCTTTATGTGCAGCTGCACACAGAATGCATTGTAATAATCTAGATTCATTAATATCCAAACATGTCTAGGAAGTTTATAAAAGTTAAAACAGCTGCAGCTACAACAACAACAAAAACAGAACAAGTGCAAAAGCAGCAGATAAAAACAGAGTTAAAGTGAGAGTTAAAGGTGTTTGAAAATTGAAATGCCTGGTTAAATTTAAAAAAAAAGGTGCTGCCTTGCAAATCTATATAATGCAATATACTTGTAAAATAGGAAGTGGCTTAGTGAATAGTGAATAGTGCTAAGTCTGCACAATAGTTCTGGGATTTAGGCAAGGCAAAACAGGGTAGTTTGGACAGGGAAGTATACATAGGAAATCTGCATACTTCCCTGTCCAAACTACCCTGTCTAGCCCTGCTTAAATCCCTCCTTTCAAAAAGAAAAGAAAAGTCATACTTCTGACAGCTGTCAGAAGTAAGTGACAGTGAAAAGCAGGGGATACACTTTTCCATCTTCCCAGGCACCTAGAGCAGGGCTCTCCAACCTTGGGTCCTCAGATGCTGCTGGACTACAGCTCCCAGAATCCCTTGCCATTAGCCATGCTGGCTGGGTATGCTGGGAGCTGTAGGCCAGCAACATCTGTGGACCCAAGATTGGAGAGCTCTGACATAGAGTCTCAGGAATAGGTGGAAATGTTGTGCTGGGGCCTATGGTGAAGGACACTCAAAACTCTGAGGATCTCACTGTGAAGGGGGGGCAAGGTGCCTAGCCTACTCCCTTTCGCAAGCAAAGATCACTCGTGGTTTTGCTATGACTTGATAGCTCACCCTTTGGCAGCTTTCATGTCAAAGCAAAGTGGGGAAAAAAACCCTATTTGGAGCCTATCTGGGACAATATCCAGGGTTGGTACCTGTTGCACTTTGCCAGGTGAGGCTTCCCATTTTCAGACCAGCTGAACTGTGCTCCTCCACAGTTGTGCAAGTCCAATTAAAAATATAATTTTAAAAATATGAAAAAAATTGTGTGCATCTGGGGCGCAAATTGTTTTATTTTAAAAAGAGGTGGCTAACCAGTCAAAGCTCCATCAATGTGCTGCTTGGGCACTTTGGAGCGGTTGTCGCTGGCTGTCAGTTTGGAGATCGCTGTTTGCAAGCTCTGGGGAAAAAAGGGAGAAAGGAGAAAAAGCTGCAGTGAGCTAAAAAATAGCTTACGATCGCAGTGGGGAGAGGAAACAAGGCAGCTTTAGCCATCAAGTCCCCTGGGATACCAGCTGGAGGACCAAGGGGAAAGAGGGGAAGAACAACCCACGGTGAGTCTGATCATCTGTTGGGTGCACCATGGGTTTTTTGCACAACGACCTACCCACTGTGGCTTAGCATGCCTTGCAAACCCACCCAGTGTCATTCTGTTGGTGTAAATGATATTGTGGTAGCAGAAACCAAGTTCAGAACCATGTAGAAGGGGAGAATCCAACCAAAGTTCCATTTGCTCAGCTGCTTGTGCAAAGGGGAAAAGGTAGCAGAGCTCCGCTAGCACAGCAACTTCTTCCACTAACAGTATTTTGGATTTAGGCCATACATTACAATACTGAAAAATTAATATGTGCAATTTAACTAACAAGGGAATTGTTTTAGACCTGGGACCATAGACTGATGTAAAAATGTTTATTTATTTATTTATTGAATAGATTTATATACCGCAGTCCATATCTTAAAATATCTCTAAATGGTTCTTTCATTTGTATACCTTTCAGCTGTACAATGCAAATCACTAAAAACCAGGTAACAGTGACTGAGGTCCCTTTACATACTAATCTGTCTCCAAAGACTCCTGAGAAAACATAGAAATCATGGGGAAAGGCACTATCAGTATATGGATTTATAGCTATTAAAATAAAAACAAAAAAATTCCACAGAATCAATGACTAGGAATCAATAAATGGATTGTTTTAAGTGGAAGTATGCAATGATCTGTTTTGAAACTAAGGTTATTTAACTTATTTATAATTGATACTTCATGTGGGATGAATAGTGTAGTAGCCAAGTCTGCTGATGACACCTAATTATTCAGGATGCTACAACCCGAAGCACACTGTGAAGTGTTCTAAAATATATATTTCAAAAACATGGGTGACTGGGCAACAGAATGGCAGATGAGATTCAATGTAAGTGCAAAGTGATTCACTTGAAGTAGACATATACACACTGATGGGGTCTAAATTGGCTGTCACCACTCAAGAAAGAGATCTTGAGGTCACGGTGGAAAGCTTATTGAAAACATCAGCTCAGTGTGCTGTGGCAGTGAAAAGGAAAATTCAGTGTTAGAATTATTAGGAAAGAGTCTGAAAATAAAATAGCAAATATCACAGTACTATTATACAGGGCCGGTGCTACCATTAGGCCAACTAGGTGGCTGCCTAGGGCGCCGGGCTGAAGGGGGCGCCAGAAACTCCAACTCCCTCCCAAAAACACTTCACATATATCTACCGAAGAAAAGCTTTTTTTTTTTTTTTTTTAAAGACTTTCTGGGTTGTTTGAACTGCCCGTCGCTAGCTGCTCTCCTCTTCCTCTCCCCCCTGCGTCTCTCTCTCTCTCTCTCTGCCTTTGCTTCCAAGGAACACACAAACTGACTCTCCCAAAGATTTCTTTTGTGATCACTTGAGCTGAGGAGCGGCGGCAGCAGGAAGAGACGGAGTGGGAGAAGAAATAAGAGGGGAGGGTGGAGGGGAGTTGCTTTTTTAAAAAAATCGAGCAGCTGAAAGAAAAGAAAACGGAGTACTGTGTGGATGGCAGAGCATGTGCGTTTTTACATGACATCTCCTTGTGCTGGTTTTAGCAGATCCCCACTGCAATTTTTCATTTCTTTTTCCTTTTCACTGTTCAGTTTTACAGGGAGGCGCAGCAAAACAAGAGAGGGAGAGAGGTTGAGAGGAAAAGCTGCAAAGAGGCTTATAGAGGAGGGCGGGCTGAATGCTTACTTTGAGCTCCTCCTGCTGTCAGCGCCTCAGCCAATCAAAAGGCTCCAGAGTTGGGAGACACTGGAGGAAGCGGCTGCGGAGGAGGAGGAGGAGATGCTTTGTAAAGACAGGCTGGGGGCTGGGGGCTGGGCAAAGGAGGCAACGCGCGCGCACACACACACGCACACGCCTGCCTAGACGAGGCTCCAGTTTCCTCAGGGGCTCGGAGCTGGGCTTTCCTTCATTCCTGCGCTCTAAAGACTTCCAGTATAAAAGTGTTTTCTCCACACTCGTTTCAAGCCAGCCTTCCCCCCACACCCCATTTTCAAAATCCCACCAAAAGACACATACTTATATTAAAGTGATTCCTTTCATGGACAATTCACTCCCGCAGCCACTGATAATGCCTACTGTTTGGGGAAGTCCCCCCCATTCTAGTCCCCTTGGGTACCTTCATATGAAAGCGAAAATCTGTATAATGGATCTTCACTTTATCCAACGGGATAACTGAGGATATCTTGATAGATTTCGAGAAATGTAGCAAATTGGTACTACGTCAACATGTATGTTTGTCAATATTTATGATAATAATTTTTTTAGGTTTTGCCAATTGACTTTTAATGGGCATAGGGCTGGAGGGAGGGAGGGCTCAAGTGGGAAGGGGGGGCGCTAAATATCTGATCTTGCCTAGGGCACCAAACGGCCTTGCACCGACCCTGCTATTATATAAATGTATGGTGTTCCCACATTAAAAATATGGTGTGTAGTTTTGGTCACCTCCATCTCAAAAAGATATTGTATTGCTTGAAAAATTACAGGAAGGGGCAATCAAAATGATCAGCAGGTTAATGCATTTTCTCTGTGAAGAAAGGCTTAAGATGTTGAAGATTTTTACTGTAGAAAAAAATATGACTATAGGAAACATGATAAAGATTTATAAGTAAGATTTATAAGACTTATTATAAGTAATGATTACTCTCTCAATGGAGTCACCCAATGAATCTGATTGGCAGACATTTCTTATTTGCTTTCTTGTAGTTATGACATTTTCCTGGGTTTTATCCATTTGCATTCTTCCACTGACAGCTCTTTGATCCAGAGGAGGCTTCTGTGAGTTGAAAGGGAGGGGGTTTTCACTAGCTTTCCGCTTTCTTCTATAGCCCTCTAAACACCCCCCCCCATCTGCTCCAGCAGGTTGTGGGGGAGGCAATTTTCACTTATTTTCCCCTTTCTTGTGCAGTTATCTGCACCACCCATGCTCTTTCAAATGCTTCTCTAACCCTCTGGGAACATTTTGGGGTCAGGATCAGTACAAGTCTCCCTTTCCAAACATGGATGCCTATGCTGGAACAAAGAGCCTTCCAAAGTTTGGACAGGACACAAATGGATACAATCCCCACTACTTTTCTCTTTGAATTTGAAATGTGTACTCATTTATTTAAGATCAAAAACCCTTCAAGCTAACATATTGCGGTAGGGATGTGTGAATCTGTCAATCTTGATTTTGCTCATGTTCTTATTTCTCCACTGTTCAGTTCATTCCATCCCATTGCCACATCAGAATGCAAGTAATTTTCCACCCCAGTCCACATGAAAAATTAGACTTTAAAAACAAACAAAAAAAACACCTATGTATTTTTGAGCAAACGTCTTTCAAATGTACACATTTTTTCAAGTGATTTTTCTATTGAAGAAAGCATTTTGTTCACATTTTCCAAAATAAACACATTTTTTTGTGCACACGTTTTCAAAGTATGCATTTGTATACACATGCATGTTTTTCTGTGACTGCAGCACAAATTCTGGAAATGTACAGATTTTGAGGTCTACATGTGTTCTGGTTTGTGAATGTAAAACAAATAAATTTATCTCCCATCCCTATGAGTAATAATTGTTCAAGAAATAAAAAAAATCTAACATCATCTTACACAAATAATTCTATTTCATATATTACTCCTGTGAAGTAATACATTTGTAATACTTTAGGTAGGCTTCTATATCTGATTTTTAACCTGTTATTATACACTCATCAATCAAAAACCTTCTGCTAGCTTTGAAAAATTAATTTCTGGTATTTTTAAACTGCACTAATATTTATTTAGAACATTTATTTACTATCTTTTTTTCATCATCATCATCATCATCATCATCATCATCATCATCTTTATTACTATAGGTGACAAATTACCCCTACAAGGAAAGCTGATTCTGTAACAATGGAAGGATTTTTTTTACAAGTAAGACAATTTGAAGAAGAAGTGGGAAGGGTTTAGATAAATTATGAAAAACCGGAAGAACATTCTCATTTTATCAGTGAGCTCTGCACCATTTATTAATGGAGTTATGCTTTTCTTAAGCTCAAAGCACTTTACATAAACTATATTTAAAATCACATACAAGGTAATAACACAATAATTACTAATTCAGTTTCAACAAAACCCATAAAATGCTCTGCCAAACAGTGACAATAAGGGAAGTGGAAGACTAGGTAGGCCGCCCTCCTGCTCCTCTACATGATGATAGAACTGAGTGAAGAAGGATGCTGGTTTCTATTGGTCTGCTAACTAAGGGTGCAATCCTATGGCCCCCCAACTTTGTTCTTTCTGCACTGGCTGGAAACAGAAGACGGAAGACCATCTTCGTTACCAATGTGGGGGGGTATGCTGGCTGAGGAATGCTGGGAGCTGTAGGGCTTCTTTTCTGTCTAAACATGCATAGGATTGCACTTTAAAGCAACAATCCTACACACACTTACCTGGCAGTAGTAACTCCCACTGAACTTCATGGGACTCCTTATATACATGCACAGGATTGCACTATTACTGAGGCAACATTTAGATGCATAACATAGAAAGCTGCCTTATACCTGGTCAGGCTGTTTGTCCAACTAGTCCAGTATTGTCTACTCTGAATGGCGAGAGCTCCCTAGGATCTCAGGCAGGTGTCTTTCATTTCATTTATTACCTGATTCTTTTAATTAGAGACACAAGGGGCTGACTCTTGATGGGCTCTTTGAGTCTCTCAGGATATTTTCTAGGTTCTGGAGAAATGTTATGGAAAGCTCAGATAAATTTATTTCCCAAGCCAAATACAAGGGCTTGGGAAATTTTTACCCTAGTCCCGCCCTGCCCCCATTCACCTGCCTCTCAGCCACCCTCTCCTCAAAACATACCCCCTTTTCGTTCCCTTAAATTGGCATAATCAGAACAGTAGCTAAGGCAAGCCATCAGAGGAAAAGAGGGAGTTCCTCCTCCCTCTCAGTCACCCTGTCATACTGACTAACAGCATGTCAGGACACAGGGAACTATGGGAGCTGTAGTTCTTCCAAGAGCTCTGGCCACTGCAGACCACACTAATTTTGGGCCAAATTTTGGACCACACTTAGAGAAAGAGAACATTCTCAGATTCAGTACATACCATTACACAATGGCAGAACTCTGTTCCATGCGGGTTTTCCATCAACACCAATAACACAAGTGATAGTGGAAGGATCAATAATCTTGTATCCAGAATCACACTGGTAGGTAATACTTGATCCAAGTTTAAAGTCTGCTCCAATTCTAGTTCCATTCATTATGTTGCCAGGGTCAAAACAAGCTTCCCGTGGTTTTTCTAATTAAAAAGAGAAAGAGAGTTCAGGCATGAGGGATGCCAATCCCCAAACACTCACAGTATAAAATGTAGGAATCAAGCTGAGGTTTCATAATAAGCACTTTCCATTACTTTCCAGTACTGGATCCCTATCTTTTCAGAAAACTGTTGGTGGCTGAATTAGCCCCCGCCCCTTGCTTGTCCCTCAAACTACCAGGTCCCAAAGACTGCACAAACAAATGGCCCACATGCTGCCTCAGATAGTGGGCATCAAAGAGCTACAGCTGCAAACCTTCAGTTAGCCAAAGGCAGGGATGGAGGAATCTGTCAGTTTTGCTTTCTCTGCATTTGAATTGTTTTAAACTCAAGTTGTTGCCATCCTACTTATGAAGAAAATTTTGAATTTTCATAAGTTATTTTCAAAAATGAACCAAACAAAATTCTTACCCAACTGTACCAGCCAAATTCAATATGTGCAGCTATTCCCTACATGGAGAGAACCATGTTTTACCTGCCTGCCTTGTAGCTTGTTAAAGATGAGGAGACTGTCAGGAAAAAAAAATGTGATGGCAACCCTAACACAGCACCACAAAAATGGTTGAATTCATAGGGATTCAAACCCAGACTTTGAAGAGTTAAGCACTCAAAGCCCTGGGCCTAGATGGATGAATCTGTCAGGTTTGCATTCTCAAACATTTGATTTAAACAAAAAACAAAACTCAAGTTCTTTCCATACCATTTATGAAGAAATGTGCACATTTTAGTAAGTTCTTATCAAAAAATAAATTGAATGAAAGGTTGAACCTGGAATTGAAATTGGATTCTATACAGGTGGTGGTTACTAGCAAATTTATAAACCAGGTAAATACGTACAACTCCCTGACAGGGTCTTCATGCAGGCCCATAGCAGGGTTTCTCTAAATCCAAGGAAGGAAAGAAGGGGGATTCTGGGACCTGCACTGTATTAAAGAGGACAATGCAGACTTAATTTACCATGTCTGAATATGACACACCTTCCATACCCTTTTCTACTTAATCAAGTTATGCTGGAGGCCTTACTGGACAAGCAATAATATTAGCTTGGCAGAAGTAGAGCCATTGCTCCTATGATTCTGTGTTTAATATTATGTTTATGCTTGCAGTTAACATAAGAAAGGCATGGATGATGTATTGTGGGTCAACAATCCACATGTAAGAGATGCCACCCTGATCAGATGCTGATGAGCTGGAATTAGTTTGAACTGAAAGGGCTGTGTGGAGTTGGCAGAACATGGAAGGGACTATAAGAAAAAGAGGATGTATGGTGCTGCATGTGGGAAATATTTGGAGGGGGTAAAGGGGGGACATTAGCACCAGATGGCTTGCAGTTCCTGTAAAATCGGTATTGAAGTTAACACTATGGCCTATGTTCCATATCATAGGGAGGCTTCTGCTTTCACAGAGACACTTCCAATCCAAAGACATTTATGCAAGTATCACATGTCCCGTGTAACAAATATAGCATTTTACCAAAAGGTAGCACAAAGTTAGGAAGATGTCATTATTATTATTTTTTGTAAGAAAAGGAGGTGGAAAAGATATTGCACAAAGAGAAAAGGTAGTATAAAAGTGGGGATAGAGAAAGGATGAGATAAGCAAGAACAATCTAACACAATTAGCTCCAGTTGCACTTATTTAACACAAGGTGACAACTTTGGCTTTCAGAAAGGATTCCAGGGTTAGTTGATTCAAACATAGTCTGTCTCTGTACCATTGGTGAAGGCTTCCTCTGGACACACCAGGTAAGGTCTAGTCTTCACTTCCATCCAGACAACTGGCCATCCTCACTTACTGAAGATTTCAAGGGTGGGTGTGCCATTGGAATTATACCCTGTTGTTGTTGTGATATGTATCACTTCACCAGCTGCAGCACATTGTTTACACATGGAAGGGACAGAATGGCTGTAAACAGGTTTGTTGAGTCTTTCTGGGATCTCGTGTTTTCGCATGGGAAACTAGACTGTGAGAACAATATGAACTAGTCACATGGTTTGTATGTTCTGCTGACGTGCTAACTTGTTTTCTGTCTGAAGCCATCTTAGAGAGAAGCTGGACTGCTTTCTCTCTTCTTGCTGTTCTTCTTGCTAGACTTTGTTACTGCAACAATGTAACGTCTTTACTGAGGTGGAGTGAAGCTCAACTTACTCCACTGGATGTAATGCTTGTTATGCATTTATACTCTGCACATGGACTGTAACTAGGAAATGTATATTCTGTAGAACTTTACTTGCTAAGTGAATAAACAGGTAGAATTAGACCTGTGGTGTTACAGAGTGTTTCCTGACTCCATGGATTAATCAGCAACGGGGAAGCTGGAAGCAGTCTGACAACAGGGCAGACTGGGCTGGTCAAACTGGCACAACACGCTGCACGCTGCGCGGGGGGAAGTGAGATCTGGAAGATCTGTGTGTGGAATTTCAGGTGTCTGCTAGCACACAGACAGGATTATAAATCTCCCACACTCTACATACTCTCAAACATCAACAGGGTTATGGGCCCAGTCCAGAACCAGTCCAGAACCGGACCGGAACCAGAACCAGAGCGGGTCTGTACCAGAACCGGGACCTGTTTGGCAACAGCTTTGACTCCGGTGATTGCAGTGATTAATGGCAGAGGAAGAAGACATCAAAGAAGAAATATCTCCTTCAACCGGTAAGGGGGAAGAAAGGGGGAGAAAACTGTTAGCTGGCACAGACAGCTTGCAGGCAAGTTCCAAGGCCGAGAGCTTGGAGGGAGAGAGCGAGGCTGAAATTTCTGGGGAGGAGGAGGAGAAGAATCCCCCGGTCACAGAAATGGCAGCTGCACAATCCCTGAATCCACAAATTGTGGAGAGACTGTCTGGATCGAACTATGTGCTGTGGAGTTTTCAGATGCAGCATTATTTAACCCATGCAGGACTCTGGTCTGTAGTAACACAGGATCCAGTAGCAGTGGGTGACCAAGCTTAATCTTTGTGGAATTTACAAAGTGCAGCTTTTTCTGCTTCAAGCTGGAGAAATGGCTTGTGGAGATAGCAGAATGGAAAAGCAGCAAGCAAAGCGAAACAACTCTGGCCGTAAGTTTGCAGAAAGCCCGGCTGATGTGGCAAACAGCCAAGCTGCAAATAACAAGCAGGGAGTAACCCAAGCCGCTGCTTTAAAAGTGAAAAAATGCTTCACTTGTGGATCTACAACTCATCTGAGACGGGGCTGTACAATGAAAAAGAAAAGGAAAAAAAACAAACAGGAAACAACAAGCACACCTGAGGAGGCAGTTAAAACGGGCAAAAGTTTGATTGCACGGGTGGGGGTTTCTAATGATGTTTGGGTCTTAGACTCTGGAGCTTCCCATCACATGACTAACTCCAGGAATGTATTTCAATCTCTGGAAGAAGATGGATGTCCAGGTCAGCACGTGGAATTAGCTGACGGGAAACGTATAAATGTTTCAGCAGCAGGAACAATTGACTTTACTACTTTGGGTCAACAAAGGGCATTGCTTGTTCTGGAACTGGACACAAATCTGATAAGTATTTCCCAATTAGCTCAAAATGGCTATGAAATGTGTTTTTCAGACAGCACATGTGTGATTTTATGTGAAGGGACAGTCTGTGCAAAAGGTGATTTGCAGAATTCTCTGTATGTTATAAATCCATTTGTAACACATGATGAGAGTGTGAAGTATGCAAATTGTAAACCTCATGATAATTGTGTACATTTATTCCATAAACGTTTTGCGCATGCAAATTACAGAAGCATCGAGAAGATGCCGGGTCTGTGTGAGGGCATGAAAATGAAACCTTGTTCTAATTATGTGGAATGTGAAGTATGTAGTCAGGCTAAGTCACACAGGACTAACATTCAGAAACAGTGATAGAGTGAGCACAAGAATATTTGAGCTGGTACACTCTGATGTTGCTGGGCCATTTGAGGAAAGCTATGGGGGAAATAGGTACTATATGACTATTGTTGATGATTTTAGCAGATTTGGATTTATTTATCTTCTGCAGCATAAATCTCAGGTTCGAGAGAGATTTGAATCATTTGTGAAATGGGCTGGTAACAGGTTCAAACAATACCCCATAGGTGAATTGCTCACAGATGGTGGGGGAGATTACATGAGTACAAAATTTAAGAAATTCTTGGAAAGTGAGGGCATTGGACACAAAATCACAGCCCCAAACTCACCGTTTCAGAATGGCGTAGCTGAAAGACGCAAAAGAACACTCCAAGAAATGATGAGGGCTCAATTAGCTGACTCAAAGTTGGGAAATCATTTCTGGGGGGATGCACTTTCAAATGCTAACTATTTGCTGAACAGATTACCTAACACCACAACTGGGAAAACTCCATATGAAATGTTTCATGGGAGGAAACCAAAGATAGCACACGTGCGAATTTTTGGATGCAAATGTTTTGTTCAAATACAGGCTAAAAGCTTTGAATGTTTTCTGCTGGGGTATGATGGACAAACAAAAGGCTGTAGTCACCACAACACAGAAAGGTAATTTTAAGCAGAGATGTGATTTTTCACGAGCAAACACATGAAAAGAAACAGCTGGTGGAATTGCCAATGCATTCAATGGCTAAGACACAGCTGGAGGTTTCTGAAACAGAACAGGCCACTGGGCAGATATCTGGGGAACAGGAGGGAGGTGAACAATCTCTAAGGCGTTCAACCCGAGAACGAAAAACACCTGTTAGATATCAGGATGAATTCCAAAGTGGGAAAACTGTTGTACATAAAGCTCTCAAAATAGCTTTAGAACCTCAAAGTTTTGAGGAAATCCAGGGCATGGAACCAGCAGTGAGAAATGATTGGTTTGAAGCCATGCAGGATGAAATCAATGCCATGCATGAAAACAACACATGGAGTCTGGTATCTTTACCTGTAGGGCGAAAAGCCATCACCTGTAAATGGGTGTACAAGGTGAAAACAAATCACCAGGGGCAGGTGGAAAGGTACAGGGCAAGACTCGTGGCAAGAGGATTTGCACAAAAACATGGGATAGATTTTGATTCCGTGTTTGCACCAACAACAAGGTATGCAACTGTAAGATTGTTGTTGAAATTGGCAGCACAAAGAAAAATGATGGCATTTCATTTTGATGAAAAAACTGCTTTCCTATATGGTGATTTACAAGAGGAAATCTACATGGTGCAACCAAAAGGTTTTGTAGAAAATCCCGGTCTTGTATGTCGTTTGCACAAATCCATATATGGGCTGAAACAAGCAGCAAGGTGCTGGAACCAAAAACTAGACAGAGTTTTGATTAGTTTGGGATTCAAACAAAGCAAGGCTGATCACTGTCTGTACACATGTCACACAGAACTGGGACATTGGGTGTATTTGTTAGTCTTTGTTGATGATATATTACTGATAACAGAATCAGTAAGTCAAAAAGACAAAATTGCAAAAGAATTGCAAGCACACTTTGAACTGAAAGATCTAGGTTTGGTGAAACACTATCTTGGAATGCAATTATCCCAGGATGAGGAAGGTTCTTTCTTGGTTGAACAAAGTGGGAAAATTCAGAAATTGCTGGAGATTCATGGATTGGAGAATTGTTACCACTCCAATGACTCTTGAATATCAAAACCACACAGATAACACTGAATTTGAGGATATTGGAAAATATCAGAGTGTTATTGGAAGCCTGCTATATTTGGCAAATGTGAGTAGGCCAGACATCAGCAATGCTGTGAACATACTTAGCAGGAAAACCCAAAATCCTTCTATGTATGATTGGCTAGCTGTGAAACGTGTGTTAAGATATTTAAAAGGTTCCATGAATTGCAAACTGAAATTGTCATCACACACAGAGGGAGGTTTTTGTGTGTACACTGATGCTGATTGGGGGTCTGCAACAGATAGAAAGTTCACAAGTGGGACTGTGATCATGTATAGTGAAAGTCTAATTGACTGGTATACACGAAAACAATCTTGTGTGGCTGTATCTAGTGCAGAATCTGAATTCATCAGTTTATCTCAAGCATGCAATGAGATTGAATGGTTCAAACAATTGTTTACTGATTTGCAATTACCAGTAGACAAGGCTGTTACAATTTTTGAAGACAACCAGGCTTGCATAAGCATGGTACAAACTGAAAAATGTAGGCCAAGAACCAAGCACATTGATGTTCGTTACTCTCATGTAAAGGACTGTGTGCAGAAAGGGTGGGTGACACTCAAATACTGTGCAACAGGGGACATGGTGGCAGATCTTTTCACAAAACCATTGCCTGTAGTAAGACACAGGAAGCTAATGACGGCGCTAGGCCTCATTGAGCAAATATGAAACAAGATGTACTCAGCTTGTGGGGGGATGTTGTGATATGTATCACTTCACCAGCTGCAGCACATTGTTTACACATGGAAGGGACAGAATGGCTGTAAACAGGTTTGTTGAGTCTTTCTGGGTTCTCGTGTTTTCACATGGGAAACTAGACTGTGAGAACAATATGAGCTGGTCACATGGTTTGTATGTTCTGATGACGTGCTAACTTGTTTTCTGTCTGAAGCCATCTTAGAGAGAAGCTGGACTGCTTTCTCTCTTCTTGTTGTTCTTCTTGCTAGACTTTGTTACTGCAACAATGTAACGTCTTTACTGAGGTGGAGTGAAGCTCAACTTACTCCACTGGATGTAATGCTTGCTATGCATTTATACTCTGCACATGGACTGTAACTAGGAAATGTATACTCTGTAGAACTTTACTTGCTAAGTGAATAAACAGGTAGAATTAGACCTGTGGTGTTACAGAGTGTTTCCTGATTCCATGGATTAATCTGCAACGGGGAAGCTGGAAGCAGTCTGACAACAGGGCAGACTGGGCTGGTCAAACTGGCACAACACACTGCACGCTTCACGCTGCGCGGGGGGAGGTGAGATCTGGAAGATCTGTGTGTGGAATTTCAGGTGTCTGCTAGCACACAGACAGGATTATAAATCTCCCACACTCTGCATACTCTCAAACATCAACAGTTGTGCCTGTAGCCTTGTGGACAGATTTATTTTAGTTAGGAGCCTTGTAAGGCAAGTCAAGATTATTGTAGTGAAGCCTTGTGGGCAAAGGTATTTACTAGGACACACTTGTAGTCATTTGAGTTATATATTTTCCTTTTTATGGCCTGGATTTCTGGTCCTGAGAACACAATATATTTACCCTTACATTGGCCAGTGTCAGTGCTTACAACCCATCTTCAGAATGTGCCTAACTTGACTGAGCAGAAGGTGAGCTAGACAGGAGGGTGCTGGATGAAGATATGGAAGACAGACCTTCCAGTGCACGCTGCCTTGAGTGCGCTCTGACAGGGATAGCAGAAAAACAGCAGATCTATCTACACCCATAGAGAAAAGAATTGTCCCATTATTATTATTATTATTATTATTATTATTATTATTATTATTATTATTATTATTATTATTATTATTTATTGTAAGTGTTATTGTTCATCAACATTTCAAGAGCTCTTGCTAGGAATTACTCTATACAGTTAAATACAGAAAGAAGGAAAGAAAGAAAGAACCAAATAATAGGTAGAACACAATATACATATCAAACAGCCAAAACTTAGCACAAGTCTCAGAAACTAATACTGTAGGCTGTGTGTATTCTGCTCTAAAACAATTGAAAATCCGTGACCTATACAAATTAAACAAGTTAAGCATACATTTGCTTATAGTGCATAATTTATTCCACTCTGGCTAGGAATGTGAATGGATATAGAATATGAAAGGCACTGAAGCCCCACAGCTGAAGACTGAAGCAAATTTCATTCCCAAAATGTATGATAGAATTTCACAGCTGCCTACGTACTGGAGAAATTGTCAGTCCCTTTGCTGAAAGAAAATAGTAAGAAATCAGTTGACTTTGGGAAATACAGTATTAGGTTTATTTCATTGTTTGATTCATAATTTGCATAATAGGAAATGCCTTCACTTGACACATACATCTGATATGATTTTAATAAGATAATGTAATTTTATGGACAGAAGGTATTTCTGATGTTACCGAGGATTCACGGGAAATATTGGACACATTTACTAGTATAATTCACATATTTTCATCTGTAAGTGTTCATTTGGGACTCTCTTAATCCAGACTATCTAAAATACTTTATTAATAGTGCAGTCCTATACAGTACTCAGAAATAAGCCCACTGAGTCCAAGTGGACTTGCTGCTGGGTAAGTGAATATAGGATTGTAATCTAAGACTGCAATACCATGCCCACTTCCCTGAGAGTAGGCCCCATTGAACTCAATAGGACTTACATCTGAGTAGACATGTATAGGATTGCACTGTAATAAATGTTAAGTATTTGGCCACCAAGGGTACTATACTGATACCCTTATTTAAGCAGATTTGAAATGTTTTGCAGGAGCAATAGTATTTTACCTTTCTAGAAAAATAAATACAACTTCTTGATTAAATAAAAGAACTAAAAATTTATTTAGATTTTTTCATAACTATATTTGTGGAGAGAAAGCTAGCCCAGACAAACCCCCTCCCACCTCAATCAGCAAAGACTCTGCCTAGGGCAGAAACAGTCCATCCGGGTAGCCTGGTCATCTACATACATTCACCTCCATGGGCCATCTACATATCCCCCCCCCCCAGTAGCTCCTTCCTCCCATTTCTGCCTGACAGGAAAACAACCCTCAAGCACAGGAGGGGCGCCAAGTACTGGGCAGTCTCAAAGAGCTGCCAAGTACCGCCAAGTACCCAGGCCACAGAGAAGGCAACTGGGAAAACCAGTTTCCCCTGAAGGTGAGAGGGGAGGCGGAGCGAGGAGGGAGGGGGGAGTGAGTCAGGAGGTAAAGGTGGGTCTTCAAGCCCCAGGTTGTTGTTGGTCAGGGGCACAAGGCTGAGTGGACGTCCAAGGCTCTGGTCCGGACTCAAGGACTTAACCCCGGGAAGCTCCCAGTGAATAAGCTGAAATTCCGATAGCCGGCAAGCTGCAGCTTTCGAGGAACTTAAGTTCATTTAAGGTAACTCTTACGCTGTACTGTCTCTGCTCGGCTCTGTAACAGTGATTGGAGGTGCGTGTGCCTTGTTAGCGCTTTCTGTTTTTTTGATATGCCACATAAACCTGTTTATCCATAAACAGTGTAGTAAGTTCATTATCATTCACTCGCTACTCCACTGTCAAAATTGGTCGCGGCTTCGTTCTGAGAGCCTGAGAGGAAGGGTTTTTTCAGTTCCGGTTAAACCTTTCTGTCCCGAACCCGCGCAAAGGACCGGCTGCAGTCCTTTTACAATATTAATAAAGCAATTATTTAGGATTATGCACGTTTCGGTGGGCTTTTTCTTCTTTTCTTTGTTTACATTTTCCATGTACATTAGAATTTTTCCTACAAAGCTGGAACAGCATCTTTGCTGCTCTGAAAGAAAAACCTAGAGAATTCAAAGCACAGATGCAAATCTAAGCAAAGAAAAGAGGCCAATGAAACAAGAGAAAACTGTAAGTTAACAGTATTCTTACAGAAAAATAGCCCAAAAGGTATTATGCAAATACATATCTTCTGACTGGCTAGGAATAGTTGGTCAATAAAGCAGAAGTATTCTCATTTTATATCACTCTGACAAATAAATAATGTGCATGCAAATCAGTCTTAGAATAACCTGCATCCAAAATATGAGCAAGTGTTATGTATTAAGCAGCTGAACACAATTTCCTTGTATTTAAATTGTGTGAGACATTTCCATTTGAGAAGATCTTCCCTCAGCAGCAGCTCCCATTTTTAAAAAAGATTGCGGAGAAGTGCAATCAAATAAACAAACCAAAAGGAAGTGCATTTTATTGAAACACAGGTATTTCAAAAATTGGGATTAATACTCTCTCCCTGCAGAAAATATTAAGAATGGATATTATTGCTTCAACAGAGTAGTGTGGAAGGTGGTGCAAGGTGCTGCAGGGGAAAGGCGGAATAAACAAAATCACCTTCCTTTAGCAGACGCTACTGCTTGATCTTGGTCTCTTACACGAAAGCAGAAGGGCAAATCTAGATTCAACCCAATGTATGAAAAAAAAACCTGTTTCATGGCAAAGTTAGTGGTAAGTATATAGAGATATATTAATTTGGTACATAATCCACTGTAGTTGAAGAATAAAATTCCCAGTGAGTGTCCAGACAAAAATTGCACAGGTACAGAAACCTAGGAAGGGAAGGGAGTTGGGAGCCTGTTTGATACTGGACCTCTTCAAGTTCCCTTTGCTGTTTATTCTGTACAAAAGCAGATTCATTTCTTTAATCATTCCTTTCACGTTTCCCTATCCAATACCCATTCCATACTTTAGTTACATATTACAGTAATACCTTGGATTGCAAGTAACTTGGTTTGAGAGCGTTTTGCAAGACAAGCAAATTTTTAAATATTTATTTTAAAAAATTTGACTTGATATACAAGCGGCGTCTTGCAATACAAGTACTGTAGTACGGCTTAAATTAAAAATCTCTGTACAATTTTTTTGGGGGGGAATTTCATTTTGATATAAGAGTGTTTTGGATTACAAGCATGTTTCCAGAACGAATTATGCTCTCAATCTAAGGCATGACTGTAGTTTATTATATGTTATTTCTGGTCTACGTGTCTGCTATTTTATTCAGTAATTAAAGCCCAGTAACTGCGTCTGAGTGAGAATGTTTGTGCCTTTTAAATATCCTATCTATCTAAAATTTGGCAGATCTTTTGCCGGGGGGGGGGTAGTAGGATGCATGAGCATTTCATGCCAATAGGAAGGAAAACAGAGACATTACAAGAGGGAGAAGAGCAGCTGGATGTCCCATTGAAATATATGGGAAACTTAAAGGATGTGCACCTTTGGTAATTGCTTTGAAACACGGAATCCCTACCTCCATCATCTGTCTGAAATTTGGCAAGTCAAATGCCTTGAACGAGTAGTAGAATCCCTGAAAAATTCATGGGATTTGGATGGAAATCACCACAGTTACAGGCAGCAGATGACTGGCTGGGCAAATGAAAACTGGGCATTGATGCCAAGGGCAAATGAAAACAAAAGGTGGTTGTTACAGAAACAACTGAACTAGTTCTGAATTAGTAATTAAACAAATATATATATATATATATATATATATATATATATAATCTTTCATACCCTTATTCACAATACTTCTAAAAATGGTGATTGTGACCCACATTTTTCAGTGTTGTTGACTAAAAAATAACTAAAAAGTATTTCAACACAAATAATAAGTGCATGTTTTGTAGTTTCTGTAAAATATCTTTCCAACAAGAGCTTACACAACATAATCAGTCCAACAGAGACCAAGGTAATGAGCTTTGTTCGTTTTGTGATGGTGGACATCTCGATGATGCCATCACACCTGTGCATTACACATGAAAGACTGGCACCATCAATATTATTCAACTACAGAGGATTATTAATCAAATGAAACCATCTGTATATACTTATCACTAACTTTGCCATGAAATCTCACATGCTCCCACCCTGACTGCTTGCCAGCTATAACCAGATGGGGGGAAAAGACTGTGTTTATATTGTATGTGATTATACATATTGTATTAAATTTACCTTTATATTCAATGGCAAATCCGGACATGCCAACGGAAGCATCACTACGAAATGCCAGAAATAAGCTATTGCCACTGCTCTCTATTCTTTCAGGTGCATGGGAGCCTTGAAAACTGCCAATTAGAGGGCTGTTGGAATCTTCTCCTTCATAAATATGCAAAAAATCATAACTGGGTTCCATGTTGAAACTGAAACAGAGAACCAAGAAAATAAAATGTATCTGTTTTGAGGATGCGGGGGAAAAGTTAATGACATCTATGTTCCAACTATTTTTCTTCTGACATTTGTGATGTGCTCTAATAAAAAGAGCCTTTTATTCCACAACTCAAAACACTCACATATTGTAAAAATTAGCTTATTATTCTGCAATTCATTTCCAAATGCCACACACTGATATATTTCTTGTGTTTAAACCTTACCCCACCCCACCCCTCAGTATCTATTAGAGAAATTTTTGGCATACAGTTAAACTTCTAAGGAACTCTGTGTTTTCTGGATATGCAAGAAAAGATGGGTCACTCAAATCAGACGCTCTGATAGACATGTGGAACTCCTGCATGTGCTAACCCCAGAGACATTTACTTCAAAATCCCATGGAGAAGTGTCTGGCAGAGATTGCCTCACCTCTAGGATATTTTGCCTGTTCCTAGATGGGCAGTGGCTAGTAGTGGGTGTGCTTCTGAGTGTTCACAAGTCTTATCAGAACTCTTCTGGATTCCCTCACAATTCCTCAGATGTTTCACCTGAGGAGGAAAATGTCACTGATGGGCACTATCTACTTTGAAAGTAGTTTAGACAAACTACTAGCTACTAACTAAACATAGTTTTTAAAACTATATCCAAGTGAAAGTAATTGGAACTACTTCTGTATCTTCTTCAAAGTAGCTTTGACTACTTTTTTTATAACCAGTCCTCTCCCCCACCACCCCAATTAAAAAATAAAACATAAAAATGTTAAATAGGTCAAACAAAACTGTTTATTGGAGTTTAGGGAAGCGTATAGCACAGGGAGAGGTCACAGGAGGGCAAGAATCCACAGAAATCATGAGGGAAGCTGTCTTCTGCCAGAGCAGGGCAGCGTCTGTATCCCAATCTATTTGTTTGGGGTAATTTAGATGCACAGCAACATGAAAAATGAAAGGCCAAAATAGTGCAAGCTAATATTTGTGGTAAAGATTGCAACAGTATGCTCCCTCCGATCTCGGAGCCCTCCATCTATCCAAAGCCCTGCCGGCAAGAGCCAGGCAGGTGGGGAGGAATGGGAGGCGAAATCGATTTTGCCTCCCATTTCTCACCACAAAAAGCAACTTCAGCTGTACGGGCCTCAGAGCCCATCTAGCTGGCTTACTGGCAGTGGGTGACAATGGCAGTGGAGGGGCTGTAGGATCCTGGCCCCTCCTCTCCCTTCCCTGCCAAATTTCCATTTCCTTTTTGCCCTCCAGAAGCTCTTCAGCTGGCTGCTAGGAGAGGGGAATGGCCCAGCCTTGGATTCCCCCTCCTGAGGTTGTAGCAGTGTTAAGGTCTCCAGACAGTCTCCCAGAGACCACAAGATTTCTCTGTAAAAGTCCTGACACTTTCTGAAAGTAGAGAACAGTCTTTATAGTAGCAGAGAGCACTGTGTCCCAGATGTTATGTCTAGATAAAATAAGTTAGGGGGTATACATCCCTGAAGAACTTTCCTTGTGCATGAAATGTGTCAGATTATTATTTTTCAATAAATATTGGCTTCCATATCTTGAGTTTTTTCTACTGCTGTTGTTGCTTTGCATCTACTAGTGCAGTTTCTTACATTAACTTAAAGTGCAATCCTATACTCAGGTACCTGGAAGTAAGTCTCCTTGAACTCAATGGGGCTTAGATTGCAAAGACATGCATAGGATTGCATTGTTGGATAATCAACACCTTAATCATGCACCGATCTCTGGTTTCAGCCACATCACAGTCCCCTTGTAGCCTTCGGAAAATGCATTAGGCCAGCTTTCCCCAACCTGGTGCCCTCCAAATATTTTGACACTCCCCCCACCCCACCATTATAATAACTTTTTAGTGAAATTCTCTCTCTGACACACAATGAAGGGAAGGAGATTTAAAACACCACAGAGCAACTTATTCCCTTATTATATTGTACGAAGTGGCACAGGTTAGGGGGATTTTTAAACCACATTTTTTCAAACTCTTCAGTATCAACTATGACCCTCCACAAAAGTGTAAGAAGGTTAAAGTCAGGAAGAGTTCCCATATCAAGAGTGTCCAATAATTAACAGAACAATTTTGAATGAGAGAAGTCATCTTCTATATCCTTCCTAAGCCAGTGATTTCCAAAACATGGGCTGTGAGAAGGATAAAGGTGAAAACCTGAATGCAACCACTGCTCTAGACTCTTCAGAGTATGAGAGCCCCATTCAGTACTGATTCCCACTTTCTCTGCTAATATATGGGCAGTGCCATCATATTGAAGGAGAGAATAAAGATGCACCAGAATTCTTTGACAACAGGGGAATGTGAGAAGCCTCACC
Organism: Shinisaurus crocodilurus; assembly: GCA_021292165.1. Taxonomy (NCBI): domain Eukaryota; kingdom Metazoa; phylum Chordata; class Lepidosauria; order Squamata; family Shinisauridae; genus Shinisaurus; species Shinisaurus crocodilurus. The sequence continues at coordinate 142,719,489 of CM037879.1, read as the reverse complement.
ATGATCCAAAACTCATACCTGAATTATAAGGCAAAGGAGAGGGGACTGTCACCGCGAATATCAGGGGACTTGAGTGAGCTGAAATTGGCCCCGCTCACAGCTCCCCGATATTCGTGGTGACTCGTGGGCCTACCTTGCCGCCCGCTCAGTCCGCCACTCGGTCCGTCGTGCTGCACCGCCCGCGCGGGCTCCCATCACGTCATTTCTGGCTGTGATGTGATGGACCCTGCGCCGACGCGGCTGAACCCTGTTGCTGTTGTTTTGGCTTAGAAACCAGGGCAACAGGGCTTAAAACGACCACAATGGCTGTTTTAAGCCCTGTTGCCCTGGTTTCTATGCCAAAACTGCAGCAACAGGGTTCAGTTGCATCGGCGCAGGGCCCGTCGCGTCACTTCTGGCCAGCCGGAAGTGACGCAATGGGAGCCCGCGTGGGTGGCATAGGCTGCCTGAGCAGCGCGGAGAGCGGGCGGAGAGCCCCTCCGCGCCGCAGAGAATCAGGCATCGGGGGGGCATGCGAGGAGAGGAGAGGCGCCCCCCCAGGTACGTAATTCACCATTGGAGGGGAGGCTACCTGGAGGCAATATTGAGTGTTGCAGTTTTAAGGGGGATGTCTGCCTGCTCATAGTTTGGGGAACTCGTTGACAAAATGGTCATATAGAAAGATAAGGATTTTTTATTGTAAGAGTGAAACTTTAATAAAAAAACATTACCTAGTGTCCCATCTATCAACAGTTTGGGAACTACTGTTTTAAGTACACCTTAAAGGAATTTACCTGACAAGTGACACCAAGCTCTGATACTCAAGTTGTGGATGTGGCACTATTAAAGCACAGATGTTAAAGCAAATGAAATAATCTCAGTGTTACATATACACTGCTAGGGTTTGAGTTGAACAGGATGTGCCTTAGCAGGAAGAAAATTTGGAGCTCAATGAAAAGGTCAGCTCAATGTGCAGCGGCAGAAAGAAAGCAAATTTCATGTTAGGTGTTACTAGGAAAGGGGTTGAAAATAAGGAAGTATTCATAACGCTTTCATAAATCTATGGTGTGGTACATTTGTTACACTGTGTACGGTTCTGGTTGCCCCATCTCAGAAATAATATTAAAGACCTTGATAAGGTACAGAGAAAGGAAACTAAAATAATCAAGGGAATGGTGAACAATAAGGAAAGGCTTTGGGAGCTTTTTCTTTGAGGGAAAAAAAGACAATTAATGGGAGACATGATAAACGTTATAAAAGTAGAGATAAAGCCAAAAGAGTGGACGATGAGGGTTTTTTTGTCCTTCTTTCGAAACGCTAGAACGTGGGGTCATCCAATGAAATTGACCGGCAGTGAATTCAGGACAGAAAAAGGAAAATACTTCTTTATCCAATATACAATTAATGTATTGAATTCACTGCCACAAGATGTGGTGATGGCTTTAAAACGGATAGAGAACATCATTGATGAGAAGTTTATTGGCATCTATTAGCTAAAGGGAACCCCTGTGTTCAGAGACAGTATGCCTATGAATACCAGATCCTGGGAACAAACAGCAGGGGAGGTCAAAAATACTTGGATAATAGGGGGAAAGAGAGGGGCATTTCAGTAAAATCCATAATCTGCAGCCCCTTCCTCTAGTTTTAGCCTAATCATAGCCCCCGTGAAGCCTTCAAAAACACATTAGGGCAGCTTTCCCCAACCTGGTTTCCTCCAGATGTTTTGATTTGAATTCCCATGACCCCCAGCCAGCACAGCCAATGGTCAGGAATCCTGGGAGTTGTACTCCATAACCTCTGGCACTCCTATGCTTTGAGCACTGGAAGACATCTGGCCACTGTTGGAAACAGAACTAGATGGATCTTTGTTGGATCCTGTAGGGCTTTTCTTAAGTTTTCATTTGCTTTTATGCTATCATGAGGGACTGATACAGAATCTATTCAATGCAGGCTCTAGGGCACGGCTAGAAAAAAGTAATTAGAAATGCTATGAAGTGATAAATGATGTAATTTTTGAATGTGACATTTAAAAAATACATGTTGTAAATGAAAAGCATGGTTCTAGAAATGGTACCTTTTGAATATCAAGGCAATGACAAAATCAGAGGTTTACTTTTATTCTCCAGTCACATTCTTTCCCAGGAGGATACGGCTGTGGGTAGTTTGGTGATAAAATAACACCTGCTGGGCCTGTAAGGTTTCCACCACATGCAGCTGTCAGAGAACACACAGGAGGGAAGACAAAAGCAAAATTGATCACAAGTCACACTGAGCACTGGCAATTGGCAAAAGTAATTTGGGATCTATATACTTATATATCTAAATGTTTCTTTCAAACATCTTATTTTCAGCTAATTAAAACTCAAAACCCTAGAAACAATATGAGCCAGACATATAAAGGAAATTATACACACACACACACACACACACACACAATACCAACCCTCCTCTCTCCCCAAACATGGACAAAGTACCTAAATCTTCAAGAGAAATCTAGTCAGTACAATGACTGAGTTTCTTCAATTTATTTGTGTTCTAAAACATATAAACAATTCAAGCCCAAGGTGATGAACAAACCAAACTAAGCAACAAAAGGCTTCATCCCTGCACATATGCTGCTCAAATCCCACTGAAGTAAAAGGGACTTAAAAGCCTTAGGTCTGGTTCACATGTGCAGGAGAATGAGAAGGTCGAATCCTGAGGCAGTATTGTAGTATGTACTACTTCAGATTACAGGTAGCAAATTTTGTTTTCTAGAGATGTATGAGAAATTCATTTCAGTTTTGACCAGAATTTATCCAATTTGCACCTCCCAAAACTGCGGACCTGAACACAATATGCAGTCAAAGTCCACATATTTCCTGGCTTGCGGAACAAAAAATAATGCATTTGAAAACTGCATACATTTGAAAAATGTGCATGAAAAAATGTGTACTTTTAAAAAATGTGCACAAACATGCCTTAATCAATGGGAGAAGATGTGTAGATTTCAAAAATGCACACAATTGATGTGTACATTTGGGGGAATGTGCATGTACAGACACACAAATTTTCGTGCAAACAGAAAAAACTACACTTGCAATCTGAAAGAGACCCAAGTCATAACAAGTTTCAGGGTGGATTTCAGAGAATCTTGACGAGCTTGAAATTTGTTGATTTGCACATTCCTATTAAATGCTTCCCAATGGAAAAAAACCTCCCTGTCAGAAGAAAAACAGCACAGGAAGGAGAAAGGTACTAGCCCAGCCCTTTTCTGAAATAGTTTTCTACTTGTAGGGAGATGGTTTATTGTTGTTTTGTTTTACATTTGTACCCCTCATTTTGCTACATTTGTAGATCCAGGCTATGTGCAAAGCAAAAACATAAGAAATAATAATAAAATGTAACAACATCAGCTGCAAAATCATTAAATCCACAGAAAAGAAATACATCAAGATAGCAGCAGCAACACCGTCATTTCATATCCAGTTCTCTAATAGGCCTGATGGAAGAGAAAATAACCATCTACAAAGGGTATCGTAACACAGGTATACAAAAAGAGAGGTCTGGTATTGGTTAAAATGGGGACAAAGTGTGAAAAGGGCAAGTTAAAAGGCCCCTTTTAACAAGTATAGACAGTCGCAAATGTTTCACCAGTTCTTTAAAACTACACATGTAGTAGATGTAGCCTTGCGAGCTTCCCTGGGAATGGAATTCCATAATGTAGGTCCCATGGCAGGAAAGGCTATATTTTGGGCAGATGCAAAACAACCCTCCCATATACACACAATCCTACATAAGGCCTCTTGAGAATATCTTAATAATGTGTTTGGATTTTACTCCCACAAATTCCTTCATCAATTGGGATTCTGCATAAATAAATATTCAAAATCCAGAATTCTTCCCCATCTCCTTCTCACCCACCATTCTTTTCCGGGGTGGGGGAAGCATATAAAATTATTCTACCTGATTATGAGATATATTCCCCAATCCAAATACCCAGGCACTGACAGGGAAAACAATTGCACAATTCCCTGCCGGCATGTAGCTAACTAAATCTGTAATCATGCACTTCAAATTAGGGGTCTTGTTAACAGTGGTATTGAACACCTATAATTCTCATTGAAGTAACAATAGTAATCAACCCAGGCCGGTTATTTTGTTTAAAAATAGACCAAGCTAACAACACAGTTCCTTCATAAGTTTTTACTCTAGTGAAGACTCACAAATTTTCCACATCTTCTGATGACTCAGCCTGAGGTAAAACACAATACTGTTTTCAAGGAAGTAATAAAATGTAAATGCAGCAAAAAAATAAATTAAATTTAATGTTTGACACAACACGTTTTTTATAAAACCTCTGAGGCTTCACGTTCTGCTATGTATAGTACACGGAAAATTTCAAACTGCAAAAGCCACAAGGTCAGTCTTGTTAGTAAAATATGTTCGTGCTGATTTACCATGGAACCTCCATATATTAACATTAGCATTAAAAAAAACAGAGCAAAAACAACAAAGGAAGATATAAGAAGAAGTTAATTAGTCAGGGCCTTTCACCTTTCAGCCACCGACTAAAGGCCAAACTGGATGTGATGTTAACTGCTTCCCTTGGCTCCAATGGAGGCTTCTCTTCAAATGCAAACAGCAGCTTCTGAGAGGCAGTTTTTGTCAGGACCATAGCAGGGAGAAAAAGAGTTAAACATCTCCTTTCCATCCTCCTGTCATCTCTAGGCTGCTCAGGTTCCCCTGTGGCTGCTATTTTATGAATTAATTGACAAAAATGTGCATTTATGTAATTAATTTCAAATCTAGTTTGGCCCTAAGATTGGCTTCTTCCTTTGCAACACCAGCAATCCTATCCTTGTCTCCTAGTTTCTACTGCCAAAATTGTAGTTCACACTCATGATTAAGAAAACCAGAGTACAATTTCTGGTAATCACACATAGTGTATCTATGTTTGATAGCTTTCCTTATCCTTGTGTAAGCGCACGTGGCCGCAATTTGGATTGGCGCTCTAGGAGGAGGGGTTTAAACCTTCCCCCCCAAAATTCCCCACACACCCCTACGGAGGGGTTTAAAAGGAGGAAGTCTCCAGTGACTCCCGGGGAGCCATTTTTCTTTTTTTAACCCCATTGCAGGGGGGAGGGGGGAGGAATTCCAGGGGGGGAACAGGTGAAGGAAGGTTTAACAACCCACCCACCCCAAGCACCATGGTCCTATTCCAAATTGGAGCCATACATGCTTCCACAAGAGTAAGGAAAACTATCACGCATAGCTACACTATGTGTGAATAGCAGAATGTGTACTTTGGCCCCAAGACAAACCAAATTGATGCTGCTAGGATTTATCAGCTTCCCTCCACACTTATCAGTCATCACAAAGCTCCAGCTTTTTCAAGGGATGCAGCAGATATATGAAATTTAAAATTTCTTGCAGAAAATGATCCAAGGCTAACCTCCTCCTACCCAGGATTCACAGTACAATGTTTCTTCCATACACAAAAAGCTGGCTGTTAATAGACCACAACAGGACCCAGGTTTCTGTGATAATTTCTGTTTTTTAGTAGAAGTGGGGGGCAGTATCAAACTGGGCACTCATGCTAACATCAATTACTTTGTGCTAGTGTAAGGCCAATAGTTTTAGCTGGAGCTATGAGTTTTCCAGGGAATCCCATCACACCCACTAATACTAATAGTGGTGTTGCACTAGAAATTCCTTACACTAGGGCACAACATAATTTATATTACCATGAGTGTCCAGTTGGATACTGTCCAAAATTTGCAATGCCATGCAAAGTCTACACATCAGTGTGATTCTAAAGCTAGTTACCTGTTTGAAGAGCAACATGGCACAGGTATTGATGTTAGTAGCACATGAGCACCATTACATTCAACACAACCCATACCTAAACAGTGTTTTCCAAAGTCTTTCACTTTCAGTTTATATCAGAATTGCAAACCAGTTAAGAAAAAACAACAACCCTGTAGTAAATGGTAATAAATCAATTGTTCAAATTTATATAAATTTGCATTGGGTGGTGGTGGTGGTGGGAAGGAACATTTCTGAATTGTTTTTAGATAATTCACACATGTTTTGTACCAGGCATCATCTTTAAAGAGGCATTGCTCCTGTGAAAAAGAGAAAGGAGAATGCCTCTTCTAAGATGACACTTGTTTTAATAAGCACCTGTATTATAAATATATTTATTTTTAAAATCGGCTGCCTGATTCATTAGAGGTGCCTTTAAAGTCATTAAAAGGCTTTTTTTAAGGGCACAATCCTATGCATGTTTAGACAGAAAAAAGTGCTACAAGTCCCAGTATTCCGCAGTCAGCATAGAAGACTGGGGAATGCTGAGAGTTGTAGGACCTTTTTTGTCTAAATATGCATAGGAGTGTGCCCTTAATGAATTAATCTAACCACTGAACTGATGAACATTGCAGCCCTAGATTATAAATAACATTTACTTCATCTCATTTGCACTGCAGTAAGTGTAGACTTATAGCATTTATGCATTCAGTCATATATAATTACAAGTTAACTGTAGCATACTCAAAGCACTAGCATCTTCTGTGGGTGGGTATGCATATGAACTAGACACCAAAAACTGTTAATCTGCTGCATGTGGGCAACCCAGACCTAGAGGTTTTGTTAAGGTAAAACCTATGGGTCTTACTATGCACACATTGGGGAATTCTTCAAGTCCAGTCAGGGTTATGGAGTACATGAACCCAAGTGTTTAAAGACACAAGTAAGTAGACCACATTTCAGTCTTAGGTGTGGCAGTCATGTCTGCTGCATGAATAGCAGTGCTGTCCTGAATGACCAATGTGGCTATAGAATGCAATGTATAGTATTTTAAAACGGCAAAGGTGCCCAACATGTAATCACAGTACCTATACATGTAGGTGCATCAGGCTGCCAAAAAAATCGATTATTCAGCTGCACGCAAGTAATTTTATCCGTCCCTTGAAGCTGATACCCTGGGTCACACTGGAAGGTGATTGCATCCCCAGGCTCTCTGCTGTCTCCGTATCTGCTGCCATTCTGTGGGGTCCCAGGGTCATTACAAGTTGAAGCAACAGATGCTGTAAATAAATAATGAAATCAAACATTTCAGATGCATGTTCTGAATGTTGAAAACTTTGCATTGCATCACACATTTCGTAAAAACAGAAGCATTTCTTCAAGTACGGTATATCATTCTTCATGTGTTTCTAAGGAAAGTAGTCTATATAATTGTTTCTTGGGGAAATTGCCCGCTGTGATAGATCATGTTCAAGTTGATTTCTTTCCTATTTTCTTTAGTGGAACAAAAAAGATGGGATGTTAGAAAATAGTATCGGGGCCTGCATTTTCTATCCAAGCTAATCTACCAAACAAGCCAAACATTCCTTTCAAAACTTCAGTTTAGGCTATGTTATTAGTTCTGGATTATTAGTGATTTTCTCTAATTTATGGTTAATTTGTCCACTTCTATTTTTGTAATACATTGGATACTTTTTCTGTTATATTGCGATGATCTAAGATTATAAACAATGAAACTAAACTGAACTTTAATACTTAAGCTGTCCATCTTCTAAAATTAGGGAGCATTTGTAGGAAGTAGGACAAATAAATGCGGTAATATAGTTCACATAGTTTGATTCTCTGAATGCAACATAAAAGTGGAGCAGGGAAGCAAAACAACATGTCAAACCAAGCGCCACTTCTGCAATTCTGTATGTATGTATGTATATCTCTCACACGAGAATTTTGCTGGGGATATTGCACACCATGCTTTGAATGTAAGTCAAAATTTGAAACACTGATATTAATAGCACCACTTGCATCCACATAAGTTCTGGTCTCAGTGGCTAGTTTCTATAGGCAGGGAGGTTTTTTTTTTCATTTTGAAACCATTCAAACATGTGATTCACTTAATATATGCAGTCTGAAGTGAATCATCCTGGCAAACACTTGCAACATAATGTGATTCTCCTGATACTGTTTCACTTCCTAATGAGGAGGGGCATATGAACACATCTGAGCAGGAGTTTTATCTGACAGGGCTCTCAAACTTTGAAAATGTTAGGAGAAAGTGTAGTAGTATCATGTGTATATAGCCTTCCAGAGCAGAAGAATAATTCAGCAGATAAGGAGTCTGCATAAGAATACAAGTATCAATTGTCTGAGAGACGATATTCTTAGCATACTGAATGTGATCTAACAATTCTGGGTTTTATCATTTCTATATCAGTTCATAGTATAAAATAGGAAGGAGTTTTCTGTATATTTTTGCACATTCATAGTTGAGTCAAATTCCGTTATTAGTGTGATGGTGTACTGGGTATTAGAAACATCCATACCCATTTGAAGGATGTACAAAAACATGGAAATCCTGGCTCATTTGAGCTTGATAGATTTCTTGCCTGCTTCTGATCCAATGAGTGGAAACAGGTCGAGTTGGGTGTGTGCTTTTTGCAGACTTCTCTCTAAGACAGCCACAATTTGTGCATTAAAAAAAAGCTAAGGAAATTTGCGCAAAATCGACTGATTTGCACAAATTGGCACCCAAAAACCATGTGGATCTAGCCTGAGTTGCACAAAATCATCCAATTTGGAAAAAAAAATCATCCACTTGAAAACCATGTGGTTCTAGCACCATTTGTGCAAATTTGCTTGAACCATGTGGGTTTTGGGTGCTGATTTGAGCACAGTGGCTGATTTTGCGCAAATTTCCTTAGGGTTTTAAAAACTATGCAAATAGCGGCCCATCCACAAGCTTGCTCAGCTTGCACCACAGCAAGTCGGTGCTAGTCCAGGGCTAACAAACCTGAATCTGTGGGGCTGAATCATGAAAGTCCATCAGATTTTCACACACCCCCTATTGGATTCCTCACACATCCCTAACCCATTTACATTTCAATACCTTCAATACCAATTGGAAATGGGAACTGAGCACATAAGTATTGCAGGGACATTCATGCTGCATTACTCAACGTCCCTGGGCCTGGACCTATGCCTAGCCACTTGGGAGAACACTTCTATGGTTGAATCCTTAGCCAAATAGTATTTAGGCAAGTAGCATCTTTAGATGTGTGCATAACTGATGTAGACATAAAGGTGACAGCATATCCACACACGTTCTTTCAAAGTTCACAAAACAATGTTTTCATTTCGTTCCTTACAGCTTTCTGTGCAACAGATTTATCTAACTAGTCACTTTTGCTGATATCCTGAAAACAACATTATATATTTCTCTGTTTAATATCAGTCTGTCATATTACAATATACAGTTGTCTTTAGCTGACCTGACCTTATTTTGGTATAACCTGCAGCTTACTTCAAGTCAGTAAAAACCACTTATTAGATAGGAAATAATCTAAGAATCCTGAATTTAAGAAAAAGTTCCCTTATATTCCCTGAATCAAGTCTTTCAAATTAAGCTGACTTTATTTATATATCTAATATGTCTCTATCTCTACCTGCATGTCTGATCTTCCATACACACATAATCTGCTGCTCTAGCAGTCTCACACCCTACACTATAAGCATACAAGCCTTTTTTGACCCAGAAAACAAGTCTTTTTTGACACAAGGATGCTTGAGGAACTGGATCCTTGTGAATTCCTATAAAAATGACCTCATCTGTATCTCTTGAACTAATGAGTAGATTGTAACTTAGTTATCCATCAGATTTTGCACTTCTCCAAATGTTGCAACACAATTCTGAATTCTCAGCAGTTTAAATATATCAACATACTCATTTAAATATGTATTCTGAGGTTTTTTTAAAAAATAATCTACAGTTTAATATGAGAAAAGAATGAAATTATGGGTGAAAACATGCAAAAGTTATATGGATCAGAAATAGATTCATCCATCCCTAGCAAACATACTAATCCCCAAGGAATTGGTATCTAATGAAACAAACAATTTATAAACATTTTGCAGGTACAAATCTCTAAGCTGAAATCCCATGCACACTTGCTTGGAAGTAAGTCTCATTGAACTCATCAGGCAGCTATCCAATGCTGCCCGCCTGCCCATGGCCCACTGCTGCTTTTGCTTCATGTGCAGCCAGCCCCGGCAATTCTGTTGCATAAGCCCCCCGCCATTTGCGCAATGGCAATTTAGCACTTCCAAGGGAAAGCCCTGAAATGAGTGGAAACACTCATTTCTGGAAGGGGGCAGGTCAGTAGAGCTCCCTTTTGCGAGCTCTGCCAACCTGCCCCATTCCAAAAACGAGGGTTTCCACTCATATTTTTGGAGCTTGCCTCCAGAAGCACTAAATTGCCATTGTGCAAACAGTGGGGGCCTTCACAACAGAACTGGGGGGACTGGCTGCACACATGAACAGTCACCATTGGATACTGCCCATTAGGAATTGAATCTGAATATACAAGGGCAGAATCATGCTGTTAGGAAGAAAGATAAATATACTGCTGCCTGCACCAAGAGCAATTCCAGACAGCAGAGAGGAAAGGAAGAGATGGGGGCCAATTGAGAGCAGGAACTAGAGCAGGGGTGGACAACATGCAGACCACTGGCTGTATGCAGCCTCCATCGCCCACCAGTAAAGCCCCAACTGCCCCTTGTTGCCCCCTGCCACCACTATTGTCCCCCGGACTGCCCAAAGTTACCCAACCATGAACTAGACAGTATGATTCTGTCTTTCTTGTGTTCACTTATGCATCTCTCTTTCAACTATGCCAACCGTTGAAGGCAGATTTGGCCTAATTCATGGCCACAACTTTAAGTAGTGATTGCCAGGCAATGAGTTAATATTTTATCTGCTAGGTGTGTTTCCCATTTATTTCCTTTCAGATCTATGCAGAGTATTTTCAAATTAGTTGGAAGGTGATTAGAAAATATTAACAATAATTAAGATATGATTTACAGTATAATTATCTTCAGAAACATGTACATTAATCATATATGTCATCTAATCCGATGTCAATCAAACATAATTCCAAATAGAACATAAGAATAATAACATTTACTGTAAGTACAAAAGGAGAGGGAGAGAGAGAAAGAGATTTGTGCGCTCTCAAAGCTAATAGCAATAGTTTTAATTCTGGGCTGCAACATGACTAGCCAAGGAAGTGTGCTCTACAGGCACCTTCATAAGCTATTATTCAACTGGTCACCATATCTGAAGGATCAAATGAGCATGTCACAAGAGCAAGTCCCTTTTCCCTTTGAAGTACCAGGGATTATTACTCTAGGGCTGATCTGAAGAACTGGGACATGACAGCATCCCCAGCAACATATTCTGTTGAAGCTCACCATAAATCTTTGCAGGATGGTGGCCATCACTGCAATTGCTTGAAGAAATGGGTAAGATTTCTCTCAGCTGGTTAAACTTGTGCTAATAACTTAACTACAGAGAGGAATTGAGTTGGTGAATAAAAAGTTAGCCGGAAGACAGGAACCATAGTTCCTTAATGTCATACTCTCAGCAGTCTAGTTCATGGACTTAGAATTGGTTTTGAGCTGGGTTGCAGGATGAGCATACTACTTCTAGTATTTCCACAGCAAGGCTTAAATAAATTGACTACACGATGGCTTTGACTTATATGTCAGAGTCTACACTTGATCTTAGCCAAAAAGCTGAGAAGTGAATCAGAGCCACTGTGAGTCAGAGCCATTATGTAGTTGTTGATGTCTGACTGCCAATCCTCATGGCAAATATGACATCTAGACCAGCTAAAACAAGGAACTGAGGCTCCTTATATAGAACTAGCTGTTGCCCACGTATTTGCTCGCGATTTTAGGATTTGGTACAATTGTTTTTAAAAGAAACATGATGGAATCCCAGCCCCCCCAGGACTACCAGCTCCCCCAGGACTGCACAATGAAATCTCAGCTCCCCCCCCCCAGGACTACACAATGAAATCCCTGTTCCCTTTCCCCCAGGACTGCACAATGAAATCCCTGCTCCCAGGGATTACACAATGAAATCCCTATTCCCCTGGGACCACATAGTGAAATCCCTGCTCCCCCCCCCCAGGACTACACAATGAAATCCCTGCCTCCCACCCCCAGGACTACACAACAGTGAAATCCCAGCTCCCTCGGGTCCACACAACAATGAAATCCCACCTTCCCCCTCCCAGGACTACACAACAATGAATTCCCTGCTCCCCTCTCCAGGACTGTACAATGAAATCCATGCTTTCCTCCCCCCCCCCCCACGGGACTACACAATCAAACCTCTGTCCACCCCCTGGTACTAGGGATATCCACAAACCTGGGGGGGGCGCCCCAACCTGCCTCACCTCTCCGTGGCAGGGCCCCCCACCGCTTGATCCTCAGCAGTGCGGAGCGATTCTCCACGCCGCACAAGCCAGCCACGCCAGTCCCGTCGCGTCACTTCCGGCTGGCCAGAAGTGACACGCCAGGACCCTGTGCTGGTGCGCCGGGACCCCAATTCTATGTATTTTCAGCCCTGTTGCCCTGGTTTCTATGGAAAATACGTAGAATTGGGGTCCTGGTGTGCTGGCGTAGGGTCCCGGCGCGTCACTTCTGGCCAGCCGGAAGTGACGCGACGGGACCAGCGCGGGCAGCTCGCCGCAGAAAGGCGAGCGGGCACCGGGAGCCGGTAAGAGGTGAGGCGGGTTGCCCCCCCCTGGCTTGTGGATATCCCTAGTACCAGGGGGTGGACAGAGATTTGATTGTATAGTCCCGGGGGGGGGGAGGAAAGCATGGATTTCATTGTACAGTCCTGGAGGGGGGAGCAGGGAATTCATTGTTGTGTAGTCCTGGGGGGGGAAGCTGGGATTTCATTGTTGTGTGGACCTGAGGGAGCTGGGATTTCACTGTTGTGTAGTCCCGGGGGTGGGAGGCAGGGATTTCATTGTGTAGTCCCAGGGGAATAGGGATTTCATTGTGTAATCCCGGGGAGCAGGGATTTCATTGTGCAGTCCCGGGGGCAAGGGAACAGGGATGAAGACTTTACACTATCATTCTTTATTGCAGCTTAAATTAAAAATATGTGTACAAATTTCTTATGGGGAATTTCGCTTTGATATACAAGTGCTTTGGATTACAAGCGCATTTCCGGAATGAATTATGCTTGCAATCCAAGGTATTACTCTATTAGCAACCCAGACAGTTCACAACTCACTTCACTTGTTCAACTGCAGGTGACTTTAGTGTAATTAACTTCCCTCTGTGATGAGGGGAGTGGAGAAGGGAAAATGGAAAGAGTATATGAATTCAAGCCCCACTCCCAATCTCAGAATAAATAACAATTGAATAGGCTCCGTATCTAGCCTTCATAATTCAGTAGGTATCACCAATTACCAACAGAAACAAGATGCTCAATTTATTGCTGACATTTCATTAACATCAATCTGAATCACTCCCTAAAGTTAGCTAATTTTATTTTACCAAACACACCTCTCCATAATTGTCAAATTACTATGCTACTGTAATGGTACTTGAGATATTCAATAATCAGAATGAGCGTTATTACTGCAGTTTCATATGTTAACACATCATTATTGATATACCTGTTTATGACCTTGTCCCAACTATATCCATTTTGTCCCTTGGTGAATTATAGGCTTCTATGACTTCTCCCAGTGGCTTCATGCAGGTACTAAAAAGCATAGAGATGGGATAGAGCCCTGAGACACTCCAAAGGCCAATGGCTACGGGGTAGAACAGGAGTCCAGACTCCAGACATCACCACTTTCTGTGTTAACCCAACAACTAGCTATGGGTTAACTCTGTATTATTGTTTAACCTCTAAACAACCCAGAGTTTCCAGGTTTGGACATTAATTGAAAGTGGAAACGACAAGTAGGTGGGAGGCAGCACACTCGGTTCATTGCTGCTTGGCCTCAAAAACCCATGGTTTAAACAACCCATAATTGTTGTTACATGCAAACTGGGTCACTATAATATTATTGCCTATTTATAGTCAATTCTGTTATAGAAATTCCAGTGATTGTCTATGCTGTTATGCTGGCTCTTATGCTAGTACCGTTGCTGTTTGTAATTTCCCACATGGCAGATTTGTAGCATGCTTTCAGCACCTTTACAGCACATGCTGTGGCAACCATTAATTTATACTCTGTTCCTTTACATTCCTACTGAACAATTCAATTTCTGGGAGAATCAGGCTTCAATTCTATACCTACTTAACTTGAATGTCAGCTATCATGATGCAACAAAACATATGTTGAATTTGAGAGAGTTGCACAGACCAGTTACTCTAGAAGCACCACATAATAATTGATATTAAGAGTTCACTCACCAATTTGTAAGGCTGTAAATATAATAAAGCAGATCTAACATGGAAATATTTTAGCCTTATCCACTTAGTGCTTCTAAAAATCACTGGAGTGCTATCGTATGCATGTCTACTCAGAAGTAAGTCCAATTGTGTTTCATTAGACTTACTCCCAGGTAAGTGTGTACATGATTACAGCCTTAGCATGGACACAAACTAAAAGTTGCTCTAGGTCCATGATTGTTCTCCCCCTGTGAGTATCTGTGCATCCTTAGAGAAAAGCAGCTTGGAGTGCACTGTTGTGAGTAAATGGCTGGCAAGGATAGAGTTAAACAGCCTTTCCTCCTACCAGTCCTCTGCTCTGCCTGAAACCACCCACCACAGCTTTGCATTCAAAATATACAGAAAGAAGCAATCAATCACAGACTACATGTAATTTATAGTTTATCCCATGGAGACCCTGGAAAAGGGGGACTCTCACTCTGCCCTGCCACAATGGAAAATGCTAATACAATGGAGACTACTGTAAAGAGGAAATACCAATACTAGATATTTTCATTTCAAACAAAATGCCATTGATATAGAAATAAATAATTTTGAAAGTATCTCACAGTGGCCTGGTAAGAGCACACAGGCCATAGTCATGATGCACATTCTATATCCTGTCAGGCAGTGAGCGGGAATCCAACAAGGCAGATGCAGAGACAGATGCTGCTGCTGAAACAGTCTTTTTGCCAGACTATGTCCTGTGGCTCTTGAAACTGACATATGTGCTCAATGTGCAGCCAGTGATGCTTAAGATCATCCTAGAGGAGTGAGAGGCAGCAGTGACAGCAGCAGTGGCTGTGACTCCCAAGTTGCTATTCCAATCACATGAATTGGTGAATTTGCTTTGCTTACCCTTTTTGGTCAACTTTCATGTCCCTTACTGAATGTATTTAAGTAAAAGCATGGCACTCTTTCTGACCAGTTGATTAGCTGATACAAAAGCTGTCTGCTAAAGCCCCATTCTCACATAGGCCATATAGTTCTGCCATTGGCTCATACTCTTTTTTTCTGAAACAGTATTACAGTATCTGGTGACAATTTTACCATTACAAGAAGATATTTGGGTCATTACAGACTCTTGAACAGGTGCTGAATTTCTCTTCTGTTCTGAGGATTAACTAGCAATGTTTTTTCATATGAAGTTCCTAGCCAAAGCAACAGTAAGCTGATTTGAGGTAGCAAATATTTTCATTTATTTTTAGCCTTATTTTATACATATATAGATACAACTGAACACATTAAAACTCATTGCAGAATATCATGTTCATGGTATCATTTTTCTTGTATTATTGTAAGGATAATATGTGTTTGAAAGGCAAGTATATCTAGAAATACATAATATCTGGTGGCATACTATTTATTTTAATAAGGTGGGGGGGAAAGACTCAATCGCACTGTAATTATTTCAAGTAAGTACACTATCACTTCTGCTTTACAGAGGATATGAGGTAGACAAAGAAAGAATGGAGATGTCTATCCCATTGGTACAAATAAATTCATCCTCAAGACAATTGAATGTGGCATAGGGATTTTAAAAAGAAGACTATGCCATGACTGTTCTTATGCAGTACAGTGTGGTCCAGTGCAACTATTCCAGGTGGTGGATGGCCTGTGAACTCAGGCTGTCTCTGCCAAAAAGGAATGAAAAAGGAGAAACCATTTTTCAGAGGTGCAGAGGAAGAGAATTTCTTTCTGTCCCTTGTGTTTTGAACCACTGAGATCCTTCATCGGGGCAAACAGATTTTGAAAATAGACTACAGAAATTGTGACCATCTTTCTTGCACCGTCAGGGAAACTGGCCTGAAATGTGTCAGGCTGAAATAAATTCTCTTTGTTGGCACTTCTGAGAACTGATTTCTCTTTTTGAATTCCATCTGGGTTTGGTGCCTCCCTTGTTTTTTTCTTGTCTGCACCAAGACACATGCAGCATGAACATATGCATGTTTACTCATAAGTATGTCCCTTAGATTTCATAGAATTTACTTCCAAGTAATTGTGATTATGCTAAAATTTAAAACACTTTTGATTTAAGAGAAAGATTAAGGTACTTACAAAATCACTCATACATCAAAAAGGATGGAAATGGTAAGATAAGTAGGTGGAAAACATGTTCTACCATTGCACATATTGTGTTTGCTTACAATTTAACTTCCATACATCTCTTTCGGAGGTGGGGATTTAATTTTACTCTAGCTCTATAAAACAACATTTATACTGTGTCGTGCAGTGCTGGAAGCACTTCAAACATATTGTCTCAGTAAACCTTTCATCAACTTTGCAAGGTAGGCTATTTTATTCCTCTTTTTATTACTAGTGTCAGTGTCTCCAGTATTTCTAAAACCATGCTAGGAATACAATGCAGCTCATTGTTGCTTAGCTCGAGAAGAGGATGGCTAAAGCTGAAACAAACTGGCTTACAATGACCCTGGAATGTAATCATTTGTTATTATCAAAGACTACAAATAAAATGCACATAGCAGAGACCTGATCTCGGCTTAATATCCTGCTTAGTAAACCAACCTTAAATCCAAGTTCCCTGTTTTGTCAAAAACAGGAAACTATGGTTAAAACCAATGGTGGGCAATGTCTGGGGGTTAGGGGCTGCATTGCCCTGACAGAATCTACTGGGGGCCACACTCCATCCCTGCCACCAGTAACATTGCTGCCACTATAGAAATTGCTGCTGAATTTTCTGCAGCCAGTAAAAAGATGGCAATTTTGTAAGCAAAGAAGGCACGCAGGGAGCATGCTCCTTGTTTGCAAGCAGAATCATGCCCCTAGGAGGTTTCCCATTGTGGGGACAGGGGGCTCAAAAATGGCCATGGGGGCTGCATTCATTCATCCTGTGAGCCACATGTTGCCCACCCCTGGTTTGAACAAATAAGAATCTTCAGGCCAAAGCTGGCATGTGAAGTGAAAGGGGGAAGGTCAAGGGAGAAGTGTCCATTGTTCATTCCCAGATTCTTTACAAAGCCAAGAAAGTTACAGCTGAACCAGCCCAGTGTCTTGATTTTATGATAGGTAAAATTTTCATTCATCATTATGATAACAGATTTTTATCTGTCAAAGAAGAAACCATCACCTTAACTATAGAGCCATTCCAGCAGCTCTATAATTATTGTAGCTGCGCTGACTGTGGGGAGTTTGTGGCCTAATATGCTGACAAATTAACTTGGCTGAATTTATGGGCTGCCATTTCAAATTCAGATTCAGTATCTGAGATATCAGAGGTTCAGTCTTGTTCTGTTTATTTGTATATGTTTCAACCAGGCTCTCTCACCTGCCAAAGTAGAGGATATAGTTGGAAGCATAAGGGCAACTACCGGTAGTTGCAAATTGGACCCATGTCATTTTGTCTACTGAAACTATTCACTGTTGGCTTTGCTTATTAATGTCTAACAGAGTGGGCAGACTACCCAACAACATTATAGTATATGAGAATTTGTTCAACGTCTGCTAAAAAATAACTACTTTGAATACAGACTTCCTAATCAGCTATTGAGCACACTGGGTGACTTTGGGACAGTCACTGACTCTCAGCCTAACCTACCTCATAGGGTTGTTGTGAGGATAAAATGGAGGAGGATTATGTAAGTCGCTTTGGTTCCCTGCAGGAAAAAGAGGCAGGATATAAATATAATAAATTAAATAAAATTTTCTGGAGCCCTACCAATCTGATTTTTGACCTGGGAATGGTATTCCTATTCTCCTATTATAAGGAATACTTCCTATTATAAAATAGTAACTTCTCAAAGCATCAGTTTAGAAATATCCACTCCCTACCCATTTTGTGTATACATAAATTTGGCTTCTGTAGCAGGAAACCACAAAAACAAGTCCTTATTATTCCCTTGTCCTCCTCTGACAACAGTGCTCTCCATCATTTCCAACAGGATTGTGTCAATAGGGATTTTTTTTTGCGGAACTTGTTTTTAGAAATAGATAAGAACAGGGTTTATTTAAAAGTAAAAGTTCAAAGAAACCTATGAGTCTAGGAAAAGCTCTACCCTACAGTAGAGAGAAAAATAATTTGCGCGCGCAAAAGAGGAAATAAGAGTCGAGACACAGAATGATGGTGAAATTATGGGCCACATTTATTGATTCGAGGATCTGGGAAGGGACGAGTGCGGGTGCTAGCTAAACCGGCTCTCGGCCAGTATACCCTTCAATGGGCGAAGCATCCCAATCGGAGGTGTGGCGCTGTAACTCGCCACTCCCCAATTTTACACCATGCGGTGTCGGAAGGCCTCCTCCATGTCACCGCACGGGGCCATGAAACGCCATGCGGGTGAGAGGAATTGGCCTCAAAGGCGGACCCTATCTCCCTGGCCGTGCCGTGAAACTGGGCTCAGGTGAGGCTAAGGTATCGCCAGTCACCTGAAAGGTGCCGTGGGATGATCACTGAACCTCACCCCACTGCCTAAAACCCGCACTTACCGCCAATGTGACCAAATCAGGGAGACTACGCAAAACAAAAAAGCACCCAACCCAAGAACACAGTGTAGAGTAGGCGAAACACACACACCACCACCAGGCCAATCAGCAATGGTGAGCCAAAATTCCTACTCGGCCCCGTCAACCGGCGACCAGAAATCCCACACTGTGAATTGGGAGGGAGGGAGGGAGCTGCTTTGAGAAAAGAGGCAGAGGGTGGAGCAATGCTGCCTAATAAAGGCCTCCACCGCTCCTCCCCCTGCCTTGAGCCCATAGGTGGTTTCTAAATTAAACAGCCTCACCTCTCATTCCTCTACGCGTGCAAATAGTCCTCCCACCAACAGCTACGTGTTGGTGGGGGAAGGGGAAAATATTTCTACTTTTAAGATATCCCAAAACCAATATGCATGAATGGTTTTACTATTTAAAACATCTTGGAAGCTTATTTTTTTCTATTTAATATGTTTCCTCCTCTGCCAAATCTCCCTCCACCTGCCAATCCTGGAGTACTGAACTAGGTAAAGAAAAAAATATATGATCCTTTCCCACATGAGCAAAGGAATGTTAATAGGAATTAAACAAACTCTCTATCCCCGTTTCAGATTGTGCACACTAATGCACATTACCACTGCGACAGCAGCATAGCAAACCACTACAAGGAGGGAACAGGAGGACTGAGTACACTTTCCATATCCTCATGCTGTCATCGCAGTCTACTCAGTCAAGCACTGAAACCTGAATACAGCAGAGGGGAACAGGGAAATATGGAAGGTACACACACGGTCACACACCTTTTATTCCCTGGGCTGCCCTGGTACACTGTCCATGGGTGTGACCAAAGGGGAAAAGGGAAAACAAGCACATAAGATTCTTGAACACAGAGGCTCAGCTGCAGAACGTGTGTGGGAAAGGATAATGTTTTAAACATTTTGTTATAAAGTAGCTAGCTACTATATGGCATAATTGTAGACTAATGTTTTTTAACTGCATGCCACTAATACTTTTCTCTTTTTGTTGTCATAAATGCCACTGCCAACAAATAGGCCACTTGGTTAAAAAAAAAAAGTATGTGTGTGGTAGGGGAGATAAACTAGAAGGCAAGATGCAAAGGTTAGCAAAATCTGAATTTTTTAATAACCCTGTTGCAAATTAACTAATCTGAGCTTGGATACTAAGGCCGGAGGTCTTCTGAGGCAAAAGGAAATGGGTTATTTGGTTAACAGGCATTTCATTCTCTACCTATTTATACCTATCAATATTTCTATGGCTTGATGGGTGCGTTTAGCCAGCAAACCCGGTTTCTAATAACTAGTTTAAATATATTTAACCCTGCAGAGTAAAGGTCAGGGATGCACACTGAACTCCATTTTCTATCCTTTTATGCATGATTAAATGGTAATTAAGTTTTAATGAAAAGTGTTAGGCTGATTACAATTAACATAATCACACTAGTCAGTTCATGTCCTCCTGGTGTTTTACATGCTGTGCTGAGCCGGCAAGACAATGGACCCTTGATGGGGGTCTAAATATTTTGTGAGCAAAAGACATTTGCATTCCTCCAGTTAATCATCTCTGCTGCCATACTTAACAAAGGGCGGCGGGGGCGGCGGGGGGGATTTCATATGTATAGGAATCTGTAGCATAAATATATGCATCTGAAAAATTAATCTTAGAAAGGCACAGATCTCCATCTTTGTTTTTTCCAACATCCCAAACCTTACAATATCAAAAACAAACAAACAAAAAAACATGAAAATTACTCTCATGAAAGTCTGCTTGGATAAGCAAAATTGAAGAACTAAGGGCTGGTTCATCTTACTGTGTCTGCAGCAGTGGAGGCTGGTGGCTCCAATGTCAGCAGGACTGTGTATCTGCTCCAGATTTTACTCAGAAGCCAGTGTGGCGTAGTGGTGAGAGTGTTGGACTGGGACTCGGGAGATCCGGGTTCTAGTCCCCGCTCAACCATGAAACTCACTGGGTGACTTTGGGCCAGTCACTGACTCTCAGCCTAACCTACCTCACAGGGTTGTTGTGAGGATAAAATGGAGAGGAGGAGGAGGAGGAGGAGGATTATGAAAGCCGCCTTGGGTTCCTTGCAGGGAAAAAAAGCGGGATATAAAATAAATGAATAAATAAATAAATGGTGCCCAATTTGGGGATAGGGTTCAGCACCATGGATAGCTCCTTAAAAGTTTGGAGTAAAATCTGGAGTGGATACATAGCTCCGCTGACATTGGTGCCACCAGCCTCCACTGGTCTGCAGGGGAGCCCTGTACCGCAGCTTCGTCCAACGTTGCTTTTTTTATGGGTGAGGGAGCCATATGGGCAGAGTCAACATCATCCAGCCCTCAGTTATGCCATGGCTGCTTGATGTTGGATCTCCCAGTTGCATTTCCCAGTTGGGACTATAAAGCCCTTTAGCCAAGCAGCAACAGAAGCTGGAATGCAAGACCCACCCACCTTTCTCACAGGAAAGGTTGCTGTGGACACCTTCTCTGTTAGGCGAAAGAACTTGCATACAACCAGTGGGTGTGGGGGACCTAGTGACCACAATATTTGGCTAGCAAGGCTAGCCAGAAATTGTGGACTCCCATATATATGTATGTATATGTGTGGCAAGTGTGTGTGTGTATATATATATATATTTCCATTAGATATACTAGTATGTTATTAAATCCAAAGAATCACAACATGACACGAACTTATAATTGTGCAATGCTCCCCACAAAATCTTATAAATACCAAGCTGATTTTGAATTAAGCTGACCAAATTTGTCCATCACTATTTAACATCGCCCCAATGATCCTTTTAGAACTGGAAAAGCCGCTTCGAGAAGTGAAAACTGGAGAGGTATTGAGGAGGAGGGAGGGGGTGCTTCATGTTTTCTCTGCTTGCTTGGTTGCTACTCAAAACACACCTCTTCAAAGTGGCTTTCCCCCACAGCAGATAAGCTATTTTGGGATGGGGGCATTGCAATTTGGAGTGGGACAATGGTGGGCAGGGAACAGCGCATCGCAGCTTTTCCATGCCCAGTTCTGCTGCTGCCAGAAGTGGCTTTTCTCCTGTATAAAAGGACTGTAAGGTAATGTTACCCACATTTATGTACAACATCTGGCGTGGCACTTCGTAATACATGTAATGTAGAATCATTTTTTATCTGCATTATTAGGAGCACACAAGGTCTAACAGATTAATTTGCATCTCCCAGTTTTTCTGGCATCAGATTTGGAAGTGAAAGGGGAATGTGTAGAGCAGTTTGAAACAAAGTGTTTATTTTATTGTATTTATTGTTAGGTTAAAAAAAAAATCTTAGGTATGTAATTTTGCATAAAATTATCCAAAATGTAAGAATATATTAAGAAGATTCCTAATTTCAAATCTTTCAAAAAATAATGTCTGAGGTTAGCAAATAGAGCATATGCATTCAGTAGGTTCTGGGTTCTTACCAGTCTGAGACAGGTTTTCAAGAAGACAAACCAGACAAGTTTCAGCACCAAATACATAAAAAGCTCAAAATGTGATAGTACACAATGACAATGGAAAATTCACCTACTTGAGAACTGAATAGAAAAGCCTGATTTGCTGATGAAGAAGTCACTGTCAAATTGTAAGGTCAGCGAGTTGAAAGTGCTATAAATATCCTCAGGAAGGGCTGAGCCGCTCCACTCTTTCAGTAGGATACTGCTTTCAAGGGGGCCGTCCCACACTTTTAGGATGTCATGAGCCACCTCAGTGTCAAAAACAATAAAATGCAAACTGCAAATGAAAGGGTAACACATGATACATGTCATTCTTGGCTACCTTTTCTACTTTGGTGTTAAATAAAAAGTGCAGATTAAGGAATAACAGTTCAAGAAAGTTAACAACACAGAATTAAGCGTACTTAAAACCACTGGGTTTTTTATATGAATTATTGTTTAATATAATTAAACTGGAATTACAAATTATGTTCAATTTAAATTAAAAAAAGAAAGAAAGAGTTGCTTTCATCATTCCAACGTATCCCAAAAACATCAGCTTACATTGCACTTGGTTTTCCATGGAGACAATTGGTAGAGACTATCCAATGCAATCCTAAATGGGTACCAAAGCCTAGCCAGCTTGTGCCAGCCAGGGCAGAAGGTTTATGGGGTGGACTTACTTTTTTTGTCCCACATAGTTTTCTGTTGTGGGTTGTTGTTGTTTTTAATTTCTCCCACCTACTGATTCCAATCAGGGTAAATTGGTCACACCAGCTCCAGGCTGGCATGAGTGGGGTGAACCTGGGCCCCCTCCAGTGAATGAAGATGCATTGGATCCAGCATATCTAAGGCTGCCTTCACAGTTACACCTGTGGAGCTCTCTGCAGGCATAACTAGGGCCTCCACTGCAGATGGAGCTTCCAGGGAGGATGCCCTCCCCCTGCCACTGGTACAGAGGCACCTCCACCCCATCCAGCTCCCTTGGAAGGCTATCTAACCGGGTTAGGACTGCTCTATATCAGTGTTCTCCAACCTTGGGTCCCCAGATGTTTTTGGCCTACAACTCCCAGCATGCCCCAGCCAGCTATGCTGGCTGGGGCATGCTGGGAGTTGTAGGCCAAAAACATCTGGGGGCCCAAGGTTGGAGAACACTGCTCTATATGACATGAACTGTGCAATCATATGCCTATCTACCCAGAAGTACGTTGTGTTCAGTGGGGCGTACTCTCGGGTAAGTGGGTATCAGACTCCTCACCCTTAGGAATGCTCCGCTTCTATCTGTGGGCTATCCTTTACAGCCCGCAGATACAAACATAGCAATCCTAAGGGTGAGGAGCCTGATCGACAGAGGGCTCCAAGTGCAGAGGCACTATTCTGTCCTAAGCCCTCAGATCCTTGGTCTCCCCCACCCACCCACTGGCACAACTCCAACACTTCTCCCTCTGTGTGAAGTTGGAATTCTGTAGGGAGTTACTGCAGGAATCTCCACAATGGCTGAGAGGAGCCAGGAGTGGGTCTCCACCATCAGCAAAAACCTTCTGAGGTCAGAGCTCTGTTTAAGTCTTAGAGACTAGGACCTTGGAGGGGGATTTCTAGACATTCCTGTGGCCCTGTGACACTGTCTAGGGACAGCAGGATTGAGCTGTAAATGCAATCTAGAGAAATTAATAGTGTTGTGCTTAGCTTGTTGCATACAGCTCAGATCCCCTCTTTCTTCTAGACTGAAAAGATTGGAAGCATCAATTAGATTTTTTGTGAAAAATTCTTTTTATTCCAAATCCTATTTCAAAAGAAAGGTATGATGTCACAAAGTGCACCATAAATTTGAGGGGGGGGGGGCAACTAACAAATATTTCTGGATTCCTTGCCTTGTCATCACAAACCCTCCTTACATTTAAGAGCTTCTAAATGGGAAAAAAAGTCAAATGGACCATTAGTACACTCTTGGCTAAATATAGCTTCGAGTTTGTTATATATGGTAAACATTAGCTCATTAACAATGAAATCCCATAGATGTCTACTAAGATGCAATTCCATTGCATTAAATGGGACTTACTCCTGGGTAAGTATAGGATAGTAGCCTTAGGGTGTGATCCTATGGGACTGACACCCGATGGATGGAGGGCTCTAATGTCCGAACCCTCCATCCATCCTAAGCCCTGCTGGCAAGAGCCTTGCAGGGCAGGAGGAACAGCAGAGGCCTTCACAGCCTTGCTGTCCTGCTTTGCTGTAAATATTGCTAGGTGGGCCTCTGAGCCCATCTAGCTGCTGAGTGCCGCTGGGTGGTGGAGCTAGGGACCCAAGAGGCCTTTGACCTCTGCATCCTGCATGCCCCCACTCTCCCTCCCCAACCTCAGGAGAGGAGCAGCTACAGAGCTTTCCATGGTGGCTAGGAGGGGCTGGGGAGGGAGAGGGGAGGTGATCTATGATCAGATCTTCTCCTTAGTGGTCAGATTCTGTCCATGGCACCATAGAATTGCTATGCATAGTCCATTTTCCAGAAAGAAGAGAAAAGGTGATTAATAGAACGAATTTTGTGCTCAGTTTGAATGTATTTTTAACTTTTTGGACTGCATATTTTCAAAAGAAAATTGCAATTGGTATCTTGTATTTTTGAAGGAAATCTATAGAATGTAATTTGTTTCTGTTGATCAAACTCTTGTATGAAATCTGAGATCTGGCTATCAAAGTAAAATGAATATAAATCAATAAAGGGCATTACTTAACATTAGACATTCTTAGCTACAAGTGAACAAGAAATATTGGTGGATTGTCTTACTTCTAGCCATAGAAAGTTAAGTGCCCACTCAATTATATTATGTCAGGCCATGGAGTCCTGAATATATCTGAAGCATGAAAAATCTATACAGATACCCATAGCTTCTTCCTAAATTAGGACGGAGATTCTGCAGCAGAAAGCTGAATATATTTTATCACTTTTTCCACACTACATAGCACACAATCCTCATTTTTAAAACATTAGAAATTACATGTGACGTGAAACTCTTTCCAGAGAGCTACACTTTTATTGAAAATGGTCACCGTTTGAGGCTGTTTTTCCACTTTCTGTAATAAATACTGACTCTAAAGGCTACTAATAAGTAAATATTAAATCTGTTTTCTAGCTACAGATACTTGTTTGTAATTTCTTATTTCATTCTATATTAATTTCACATTTGCCATTCCTATTAAAATGCAAATGGAGCACTGAATTCACTTGTGATTGAGTGAGTGTCTTTTGGTCTAGTGTTAGGGGAATACATTTATCTTTCCATTTCTAGGAAAAAGAAAATGAAATTGTGTGGAAAATGTTATCAATTTTTCTGAATATGTATAAGGAAACTATTCAGGCAAACTGGCTTTTCAGTTAAAGTTTAACCTATTTCATATTAGAATCTTAACTATTTAAAATTAGAACAGTAAACATGTTATTTAAAAGTACAATGGATTATTATCTTTCTACTGCTAATTTAGAATTTGAATGTGTATGTGCGTGTGCATACATACACACACACACACACACACACGGACAAAATGTTCATATGCTATTATTCCTGGGAGATTGCATCTGGAATGCTATTTAGGCTCATCTATCTCTCCTCTACTGAAAAGATGGGAAGTTTCCTGTGGAAATGGGCTCTCTAATGGTTTGCGAATTACATCCTGAGAATTCCTAAGTATAGATCAGTTTATCTGCGGTGGGGCCAACATTGACTTTTGCTACTGCTGCTAAAGTCAGATCCAGTACCAGCAAGTAGAAAAAAATATGCTATATATTGTGGAAGGAGATTGGTTGGGATCTCTTGCTCCCATTTCTTCCTTTGTAACTTACGTTCATAGTGAAAGGAAAGACCAAGTAGTGGTACAATAGCATGGATGGCTATTTCTGATCTTAAAATCTTCTATGCTGACACAGCAATTTACAGTAAAACCCTAAACAAGTTTACTCAGAAGTAAGTTCCACTGAGTTCTGTGAGGCTTACTACCTAGTAAGTATTCACATCAAAAGATCTGTCCTATAGGCACCTGCTCTTTCATTTATATATGCCAACACCTGTCAATGATTTAGGAAAACAAATATTTTTTAAATCCAGTAAATTAGACATTTTGCCATCTTGCAAATGCCACTTAAAAGGGGAAGAAAGTATATGATCACTATATAATATTTAAAATGTTAATATGCAGCAGTTAGCCAAACATATAATGGTATGACTTGGGCAATACTAAATTTAATAGCAGAAACTACATGCATACCTAATTGTTCTCCCTGGGTCTGCTTCTATAATCCAAGTACAATGAAGATTATTGTCATATGGAGCTGGGTAACCTGGAGACAAAATGCGACCTGAAGTAGCAGCATGAATTCGCCCACCACACTCAGCTGAAAATAAAAGAAAAATTAAAATTTTAGAGAGAAGTGCCATGAGTAGTTGAGGTACATGATCTTATAGAAAGGTTCAATATTGTTATGAGATGTGAGTGGAGGTTATTCTGAATTATCTCTCAAGGATCTCCACTGCAAAACTTGAGTCTGTGGTTGCATTAGAGTGGGTCTAACCTGACGGATAAGGTTTATGGAAATAAGCTGAATGACGGCTGTCCTCAGTGCGGACATCCAATTGATGTCTATCAGGCTCAGGCCTTCAAGTCATCCTTACAGACTTACATGTTTACCTTTGCCTATAATTGAGTTAGAACTCTACTGGGGCATTGTGTATATGGTGGTGTCTGATTTCACTAGGTATATGGTGCTGTCTGGTTTGCACTTTTAATTTTTAGTTTATCATTGCTCTTATTATTGCTTTATTATGGTATAATCATTTTAGGTTTTGTTGTATGCTTTGTTGGAGGGTTTCCCCTAAAAGGCGGATTATAAACCTTTAAAATTAATCAATCAATAAAAATACTTGGTGAAGTTATGATTCACCAAGTTCTATAAAAGAAGAGTCAAAATGATTTTTAAAAAATGGAAAAACTTTATGGGGCCTTATAGTTTATCTAAATGTTACATAGTCATCTGGAATGCTAAATCAAATATAATGTAAGAGATGCATCACAATCCTATGTATATTATTTGGAAGTAAATCCCACTGTGTTTGGTGAGGTAAGTGTGCTGCTTTATTAAAGAGGTAAACAGCTTTCAATCCATCTGATCTTTTCAAAAATAATCAACAGCTGAGCCCAAAAGGAAGGGAACAGAAGGGTGTATTCTTTCTACCATTAGACAAGAACTTACAAGATAAGAACAAAGGATTGATAAACTACATTTTCTATTGCTAACATTGCCAAATCTGTTGAGTTGCTAACATCGGTCTCTCCTGTACTGTTTGTTAAATATGTGAGCATCAGGGATACATCTATTCTAAAACAGTGATGGTACTAATGGAACCTTAATTAAACAAAAGCAATTATTCTGCTAATGAGATGAATAGAACAGTATGATGTTATTTAAAAAACAAAACAAAACAAAAAAACCTAGATACCTCCCTTGCTGATCTAGAATATACAAATGTTAGCCAGTTTCAGAAATGTGATGAATTTATCTGAAAGACTCCAGAATTGCATGACGAATCGACAAAAAATGTAATTTTTCCCCCAGTAAGGACAAGTTAACTTAGTGGATGCGCATACATGTTATTGTATTTGGCATTAAACAGTGTTGAAGGCAAGGGATGGAATGGTTGCCTGAAGAAAAGCTGTTCAAACCATATTACTTCAAGAGCAGTTAAAAGTTGGTAGGTCTGGGTATGATTTTAGAAACTTGGGCATGCAGCTCTGGTGAGCTGAACAGCCAGCTGTTAACAGCTTATGTTTGGTATAAACTGTTCCACTATAACATACTGTAGTTAACAAATACTGGTCATTCTAAAGAGGGTTGATTATATTTGTATAAAACAAGCATTGTAAATTCATCAGAAGAGTACTGTAATGAATTTAAAGCACTATTCTGCATGATATGAAAGTAGACAGGATCCTTGGACAGGTGAGACCCACCACATGTGTGCTGGACCCTTGCCTTCCTGCCTTATTACAGCAGCAAGGAGGGGACTGACTGAGTGGACAAGGGTAGTGGTGAACATCTGTTTACAACAGAGCATGATTCCATCTGACCTGAAAAAGGCAATGGTGAGTCCCTTGCTGAAAAAAACCCTCTCTGAATTGCACTGTATTTGATAATTTCCAGCAATTCTCCAATATTCCATTCTAGGGCAAAGTGCTGGAACATTTGGTGGCATCTCAGCTCTAGGGATTTCTGGATAAAGATTATCTAGATCAATTTCACACTGGCTTCAGGGACAGAGACTACTTTGGTAACCTTAGTGGATGTTCTACGCCAGGAACCAGACAGGGTGTTTGTGTCCGTGTTCATTCTGCTGGACCTCTCAGAAGCTTTCAGTACTATTGACCATGGTATCCTTCTGAGATGTCCATCTGGGATGGAACTTGGAGGCAATGTTCTATAGTAGCTCTGGTACTTCTTGAGAGGTGATTTCAGAAGGTGGTGCAGGGGGACTCCTGTTCAATGGCATGGTAGTTGGTCTATGGTGCATTTATGTCATATTTCCAGAGTCTGAGCCTAGCAGTTGCAGGTTCAAGGGTCTGAGTTTCAAGGTGGTCAACACAAACAGGGATCAGCCAAAGGCAAGGTCTCAGCAGTTCAAGTCTCAGGCAACAAGGTTCCGAGGCAACACAGCTGCAGGGATTGAGCCCACTCTTCCTACAGAGGAGGATCTGGGAACAGATTCTGAGGAAGATGGGGAGGAGGAGAGGGAACATACAGCTAGTATCCTAAGGCCAGTGGACTTAGAGATAAGCTCAACAGTCAGGGAGGATCAATCGGTGTCAAATTCTGTGGGAAAGCAATCTGAGCTCTCTGATCAGGAGGAGGGTGAATCAAGCATCACTAACCCCAGGGTCAGAGGTCAGCTAAGGAGGATGGACCAGCTGAGGAATGTCAGGCTCTCCTAGAGCTTGGCTCTTAAGAATAAGGAACTGCCTTAAGGGTGTGGGTGCAGGTAATTTGAGTCTGGAAGGGAGGAGAGGTTCCCAGTTTGGAATCAACTTCTCAACAATAGGGCAATCTTCCTTAGTATTCTAACTAAGCTTGGTTCTTTTGTGACTGACTGACTCTGCATTCCACTTCTTTTGAAATTCTAAGCCAGTTTGCTACACTGGCATCTGTCCTAATAAAGCTTTTCGGTTAGAAGTAGGCGTGGGCGATCCGCCCAGCACTCGACTCATCATGGCATGCGAGCCAAGCGCTGCCACCACACAATCCAAGCTGAGCACGAGCGCCAGCTGAGATGCTTGCCATACTCCCAAGTCCCCAGCACTACACTGTTTATGTAGAAAATGGCATAAGATATGTTAAAAATGGCTGTGATTTGTGCAAGTTATGCAAATAGCAGCCATTTTAAATGTATCATACACCATTTTCTACATAAACAATGTAGTGCCGGAAACTGGAAGTCGCTTTCTCTGGTTCAGCTCACAAGAACATGAATCAAGCCTGGGAAAAGGTAGGGCAAGCAGAGCTCGGGCGGTCTAGCCTGGCGAGTTCACCAGACTTCCACCCCCAATCGAGCTCCGCGCACATCCCTAGTAGAAGCCATTGTGTGGATCCTCTTGGAAGGAGGAAGGGAAGTACAGCCTCGACAACAACAGACAAGGGACAGGCAAGAGAAGGGTCGATGTCCAGTGATAACAGGCAACAAGGTCCCAAGGCAACACAGTAGACAAGGAACAGGCAGAGGGAAAGTCAGAGTTCAGTCCAGAAGTACTCATACCAGGAATCAGTCAAGGCAGCAGTTCAGAGTCAAAGTAAGCTGGATTCAGGAAGGTTGGATCAATGTTGTTTCCAGCAACATTCTCAACCTTACACTACTGTTTTTATGCAGATGCTGTCAGAGCTGCACCCAAACTTCAGTTATGAGCTGTTAGTGGCTGCAGCTGAAAAGCTCCTCCTTGTGATTAAGCCTCCTATGTGAGAGTAGACCTTTTTCACAAGGAACCTCTGGCTCAGTCTAGCCCTCCTGAAATCCTGTCTTTTCAGGCAGCATCTCTCCTGAGGGCTTGGAGGTTACTCTGCCTCCACCTTTAAGGCAGAGTCCTTGACCAGAGTCCAGATGATACCCTCATGGTAGTCACCCCTGAGGGCCTGGGCTCCTCCTGATCTACTGGCAGATCCTGGGCATTGTGGTGGGTGGTTCCTGGTCCTCCGGTTCTTCTTCTGAGGAGGAAGAGTCTTCCAGCAGAGGCATGACAATATATACAGTATATGAAACTGTTGGCAGAGGTTGACTGGAGTTTTGGGGTTTGACGTCACCAATATGCTGATGACACCCAGCTCTATCTCTCATTTCCATCGAAATCCAAGGAAGCAGTTCTAGTTCTAAATCAGTGTCTAATGTCATAAATGGACTGGCTGAGGGAAAATAACTTAAAACGTAAGTCCAGACAAGATAGAGGTGGTTAGTTGAAAGGCAGATCATGGACTAGGGATTCAACCTGTGCTGGATGGGGGTTACAGTCCCTTTGAAGACTCAGGTTCTTAGTTTGAATTTACTCTGGATTTAGTCCTGAACCTGGATTCCTTAATTTAAGCAGTGGCCAGGAGTGTGTTTATACACCTGAGGATAATGCATCAACTGTGTCCATTCCTGGAGATGTCTGATCAGGTAAATCATGAAAAAACCAAAATGTTGGTGAAGAATATGAGAGTGGAAGACCAACAGATATTGATGCAAAAAACGGGTTTTAAAATTGAAAAAAAGAGTAAAATACCTTGGTATCATAATGACAAATTCGAATTCCATGTTGTTTCAAAATAATTATGTTAAGATATGGTCAGGAATTAAAAGTGATATGTTGAAATGGGAGAAACTAACATTGTCTTTGTTGGGAAGGATTTCTGTGATAAAAATGAATGTTTTACCAAGAATGATGTTTTTATTTCAAACATTTCCGATTATAACTAATGATGTGAACCTTTAAAGAATGGCAAAAGGACTTATCTAAATTTATATGGCAAAGAAAGTAACCACGTGTTAAATATGCAAAAGAAAGGGGCAGATTGGGTGTACCTGATCTGAAATTGTATTTTAATGCTTGCAGATTTGTTTGGTTGAAGGAATGGGTGACATTGAGAAATAATAGACTTCTAGAATTAGAAGGGCATGATCTAAGGTTTGGATGGCATGGATATTTGTGGTATGACAAAATTAAGGTTAATGTAGATTCCAAGAACAACTATATCAGAAGAGCATTATTAAGAGTTTGGAACAAATATAAGCCTATATATGCCCAAAATTACCCCTATGGATATCACCCCAAGAGGCATTATACAGGAAAGAAATGACAAGCAATGAGAATTGGTTAAAATACCGAGAAATATTGGAATTGCGTCAGGGAACATATTGGATTAAAACATGGGATTGTTTAGCAACAGAAGGTTATAACTTACATTGGTTTTCATACATGCAATTATCAGAGAGATTTAATGTGGATAAAAGAATGTATGATATAGAACAGGATAAGACTGAATTTGAAATACAATTGTGTACAGGTGATGATCACGTAATTGCAAAAATGTATAAATTTCTGCTGAAGCTTGGGACAGAAGAAGAACAAGTTAAGGATTATATGATTAAATGGGCAAGGAACTTTGGATATAATATATCCAAAGTATGTGGACTAAAGGTATAAAATTTACATTGTGTTTTGATCTTAGAGATAATTTTTACAAGATGATGTACCATTGGTACCTAACCCCTGTGAAATTGGCTACGATGTATAAAAATGTGTCAAATGTATGTCGGAAATGTCAAAATCAGGAAGAAACATTTTATCATGTTTGGTGGACATGTAAAAAAGTGAAAAAAATATTGGATACAAATACACACATGGATACAAAAGATTTTAAAAGTGAATATTCAATTAAAACCAGAAATGTTCTAAGTGGGCATAATGGATTTACAACTTGAGAAAGACTATGGAACATTATTACAATATATGATGACAGCAGCAAGAATAATCTATGCTCAAAAATGGAAAGAAGCAGCAATACCAACTATAGAAGACTGGCTGTTGAAAATGTTGGACTTAGCAGAGATGGCAAAATTGACTTGTTTAATTAGAGGAAAAAAATTATCTTCATTTATGAAAGACTGGAAACCTCTGGTGGACTTCTTGGGGAAGAGGGAAAGTGACTTAATAATTTTGGGGTTTGATTTTTGAATATTAGTAAAGGTTATAGAAATTATTTCTGTGAAAATAGAGAAAACTTAGATTGGATGTGGATTGGTAATGTTTGTCAGGCAAAGAGGCAGAGGCGGAAGCCAAATATGATTTGTTTTTGTTTTGGAAAATTCAATTTAAAAAAGTTTTTTTTAAAAAAAAAGAGATGTCTGATCTGGTCGTGGTCATACATGCCTTAGTTACATCCCATTTGGACTACTGTAAAACACTCTGTGTGGGGCTACCTTTCAGCTGGTCCAGGATGCTGCAGCCAAACTGTTGAATGGGGCTGGTTACAGGGAGCATGTGACTCCTTTGTTTCCTTTGGAAGCAGACTAGGTACTAGCCTGTTTCCAGGCAAAGAAGTACTGTGCCTGCCTGGTTATGTGCTGGTTATGATCTATAAAGCCCTGTACAACTTGAGACCACGCTATTTGAAAGAATATGCTATTTTTGAGTTATTTGATATCCACCAGGTTATTTTTAGAAGGTTTACTTTCTTGGAAAATATGAATGGATTTTAAATTGTCTTGCTATACATGACATGGCTTTCATGTCATGCAGGCTATAGCTCAAAACATATTACAATGCTCTGCTCATGTAATGAACTCACAATGTTTTATTTAAACAAATATAATTAATTCCACCATAGAATGACCAGTATTTTTAAATCATGTTCTAGAGCAGTGATGGCGAACCTTTTTGAGCCCGAGTGCCCAAACTGCAACACAAAACCAACTTATTTATTTCAAAGTGCCAACACTGCAATTAAACCTGAATACCGAGGTTTTAGTTTTTTAGAAAAACAACTCATACAGTTGTCCGAACTAATTAACATATTTTGTCTTTAAAGAAAAACACAATAACAGAGCTTTCAATGATACAAACAGGTCAACTGTTAGGGCTTTACATCCAAGCCATGCTCTGTGCATCATTCTTCAAAATCTTTTAAATGTGATAACAATGTAGAAAAGAATTCTGTAACAGGAATTCTAGAATAAAATCATTCTGTTCCACACTGTGAGAAAGAACAAGATCATTAGTGTTTTGCAGAAGGGGATGGTCTTTTCGCGATCTGGTGACCAATGGCTCGAGTGCCCACAGAGAGGTCCCTGCGTGCCAGCTGTGGCACCCGTGCCATAGGTTCGCCATCACTGTTCTAGAGGAACCATTTATACAATCAAACAATCACAAAATTTTTACACTCTGGAATGTGAACTAGATCAATTGGCTGCCTGATGGAGCTATGTATTAGTCATGCTCATTCATTGCTCCTGAATTGCAGAAGTTTCTAACAATGTTTTCTAACCTCTGCTCTTAAGTTTGGTAGTAGAAGAAATAGAAGAAATAAATGATGCTTTCAAAGTAGAGTTTATTTTTAAACATGCTGCCAAGTATTTGAAAGAAGAGAGGGGAGCAGATTAAAACCTTAGAATTCCTGGACTTATAGTGCCTGTAGCGGAAAGTGAAAACTACTAGATGATACTAGGAAAAAGAGGTTTAGAAAACCAAATGGAGGATTTATGGTATTTATGGTATATTTTATATTTACCTTGATGGATGGTTTTTATTCTCTCATTTAACGTGTTGTGCATGTATCATTTGCTAGCAATGTATACCTAAACAGGCTATTTCAGGACTTGTTCAGTAAGAATCCAGATTTTTCATAACTCGCAAGTTAAGATACATAACCTTTATGTCATGGGTAAGTGCTGAGTATGAAACCATTGAGAGGATAGATGAAACACACAAGGGTACTCAATTACTTTCATTTCCCCTGATTTAAAAGCACCAATAAACAAGATCAAAAAGGCACTACATAGAGTTCACCTACCCACCCACCTTTTCTCCACTCAGACACAGCCTATCTCAGATGGCTTTGGGTTAGAAAATATAAATCACAGAGGAAAGAATAAAAGAAATCCACTTAATGGGCAGAAAAGATTAGTTTTTTTTATAGAGTTCTCATTACAGTGAAATTTATACATTAATTATACATGCTTGCCCCTTACCTCATAAACAAGACTCTTGGTCAATAGGGATGCTGGCGCAGTTCTCGAGTCAAGCTCCGAAAAGTACTTCAGGGCTTGTAAAAGCCTACCTCAAAAGAAAGGCAAGCTTTTAAAGTCCCCAAGTTCCCCCTCCTAAAGGTTGATCCACAAGGAGTGGATTTTGGCAACTACACCTGATTTCATCCCTGCTCCATAGGAACTAATAGAGCCATAGATTCCTTTGGAGAAAACAGATGTCGTGGGTGCAAAATTGATGGGGTGGACCAAAAGTCATCTTCTCTCCATGGATGAGCCATGGGGAATGGCTTTTGTAGTCCACCCCCAATTTTGTCCCTACAGCATATTTTGACAGTCCCCTAGGAACTAATGATGATTCTGGTTATTCCTGCTTAGACAAAACTCCTGAGGAATTCCAAAAAAAGCTACAAGAGTTTGGATAAGGCTTGTGAAATTTCTCATGGGCTGTAGGTTTATACATTCCTAGGCTGCACCATATTTATTGAACAGCAAAATTCAACGTGAATTTAAAGATTCATATGCAAAGCATGTAAAGAATTTCAAGAAAAGCCAAAAGAGCTTCAGTAAGACTAACTGAATTTCTCTGAAACAGTTCACACATCTCTAGTTTCAATATGTATACTGAAATAAATTCGGATAGATTACAAAGCATTTCAAAAGACTATTATCAAATAAGTGATAATGAATAATACATAAAGAGAGGTATTGCATTTTAATTCTGAACTCTTACATTACTATATTCTCTGATATTACCTATACAAGTAGGCAAGGGTTTGTCCCAAACTCTTCTATCTCCACTTAGGCAGGTAATAATACTACTGCCATGCATCATGTAGCCCGGATTGCAACTATATAGAATAACAGTGTCCGTGTAATGCCCTTCATCACGGATCTTGTAGCCATAATTTGGTGTTCCAGGATCCTCACATTTCACTAAATCAAAACCTGTAAAGGAAAGGAAAATATGGAATCAAACCTTTAAATTCATTGAATTTCATGTTGAGCTATGCAAACAATTACTCATTTTGTTTCATTATCAAAAACTGAGAAGACTCTGTAATGCACTGTTGTTATTTGGAGGATGTAAAATAGTTAAGGAAAGAGACAAGACAGTTAAGTTTTTGATCAGGTTTCAGGATTGGATCTGGATTCTTGTTCCTCACTATGATGTGACCTCTTTAATTATCTTATATTGAACTTACTTTACAATATACTAAAGTACAATAAAATAACAGGAACATGGAAAAAGAATGAGAACATTTAATTATCATATACCCACTGTACCTAGGATTCAAACATCTTATGTG
Organism: Shinisaurus crocodilurus; assembly: GCA_021292165.1. Lineage (NCBI taxonomy): Eukaryota > Metazoa > Chordata > Lepidosauria > Squamata > Shinisauridae > Shinisaurus > Shinisaurus crocodilurus. Next base: position 142,683,790 of record CM037879.1, on the reverse strand, counting down.
CCTTCAGAGTGAAAATCAATGGGCTTAATCAGATTATAGTCTGCCCGACCTTGACCTTATGGGTAGTAGGAGAGCTACAATCTATTCCCACCTGCCCATCTGGTACACCTGTTCCAACTCTGTCACCCTTGTCCATATCTGGGCACATCTGAATAGGTTTTATGCAGGTAAAATCCAATATATATAGGCCCAAATTGTCTCATAAGAATCGCAGATTGTATATCTGACACACATTGTGCTATACGTATTGGAGTTTACGTATGTATACCTATTCAAACATTACACCCATGTGTGGATGCCTGGGACTATTGGACAGGCATACTTGGCGGGCAGGAGGAAGTTGAGATCTTGCTGTCCCACCACTGGTCCACTCTGGTCAAAGACGTTTCTTCATTTCACATCAATGAGACCCCCAATTTTGAGCTCAATATTCTCCTGTTTAGGGGCACTTCTGGTGTTATTTTTATGCCATGCATGGGAACTTTTGCAACATGGCTCCTTCCTGTGCCATGAAGTTAATGTTGGAAGCCAAAAGTGTAAAAGGATCCTTGAAAATCGGACATGTTTTATTACTTACTGGAGAAATAATGCATAGGCATCAACAAACATTGCTCATGTATTAAACTTACTGTGAGATTTAAATACGGCAATTGCAAATAGTGATGTATTAAATCTATTTCTTTATTTTTAAAATATTGATATCCAAACATTTTGAGCAAATATGTGGATGTAAATACTTTTAAAATAAAGATGGCTTAGAATACAGCTCAGCATACAGCAAATAAAAGCACAACTAGAATATATAAATACAGGCCAGTAGCAGAGATACAATCCGAACTCAACATTTAAGTCTCAAATGCAACCTGGAATAAAATATATGCTTGCATAAAGAATTTTATATATGTTCTATAAAATTCAATTAAACATTCTGGAAAAGAAGTATTCTTGGGTTGTGTGAAATAAATTCATGGCCTGTATCCAATGATTGCGTGAGCTGAAGGCAGCTCATGCAACCCACTTTCCCCTTCCCCTTCTCCTTCTCCCCACTGCAGTCCCCTGTACCCTCCCAGAAACACCTCTTCAGAAGGTTGTGGGGCCCTCCTGAACAGTGGGGAGCTGTGTTGTATGGGGCAACAGTGCAAGGGGGAAATCGCCCGGCAGCAGGCAGAGCAATCTTGCACCGGCAGGGGTACCTCTGGTGCAAGATTACTCCACTGACAGCAGCCCTATATGACACAGCCTCCACTGTTCAGGAGCCCCCCCCCATGTTCCTTAGAAAGTTTTCAGGAGGAACAGAGGGCTGCAGGTGGAAGACGGGAAGAGAAAGATCGGTTGTGCAAACTACCTTTCACTCATGCACCCATTGGATATAAACCTAAATGTCTTTCTTACATGGATGGTCCCCTTCTGGAAACTGGAACATTGGTGTGGGACTCCTCTTGTATGGCTGGGGCTTCTGACATTAACTGAGGAACATAGGAAGACACTCCAAGCCCTTGTGTTGTAAAAGTAATGCCAGTGGTCCTAAGCTCTCTTGATGATACCCATTTCATTCCCCCCCCCCTCTACTTACTTTGCCTTATAATGAGTTCTGCAAAGCTTCCAGCACCATTTTAAACTACTGTTTGGTCAAGAGAGAGATTGTCTCATGGATTCTATACTGCTATTTTTCAATACAAGGAGGCATCATCATCATCATCATCATCATCAATACCTCAATAATTTTTCAAGGATCTACTTATCTGTCTTCCCTATAGATTTAACCATTAAGATTGTTGGCAGGTTAGAATATCATTACTGCATTTTTTTTTCAAAGGCTCCAATGAATGGGTCACCTTACACATGCAAGTACTTGCATGCAATAGGAGAGTTTTTTAACTTTCATTTTTTAATAGCATTAGCATCTCATCTGTGCCACATTCAGAAGTGCTTTTGAAACTCAGTTGTGGTGAGATGATGAGGGAAGAAGTTTCAGAAGCAGTTTCCAATGCAGCACAGCAGAGTTGCTCTTTTAAAAAATAAAGCTAAAGGCGCTGCTGTGTTCATGGATCCTTCTGTGTATTTCTTTGGACTTCAGTCAAAGAGTGTATCTGGAAATAATGGAGCATTTCCGAATATGTGATCTGTGATTCAAATGACTGCAATCGGAACTTGCTGGGGACTCTCAGCAACAGATGCCATTGTCAATCATATAGACATGAGAGCATGATGATAAATCTGTTTAATGGTGCAGGTGCTTTGAGAGGAAGGTAACACCCATCCCCAGAAAATACACTGACAGATTAGAAGGAAGGTCAGATTAGAGTGTTATTAGGCAAGATTGAACACTGTTTACAATGACAAATGCTGTACACACAAAAAAAAGACATTTCATCCCAATGTATAGGCAGTGATACACTGCATGTTGGAAACATTATACTTATGTGAGGAACTTTGTTACCCAGCTGAAGGAAGACAAGATGAAAGCAGCAGTGAACTCAAGCAGATATGAACGAGATGGGGGGGGAGATGGTATATCAGTATTCAATTTGCTACTGTGCTAGAGACAGATCTTAATATAAAATGAGAGGTGACGGTGCACTCATGGCATTGTGAATTCTCTTCATATCGTGCATCTATCTTCTGCCTAAGCAGTCATCTATGCTACCCCTGCATTACAAATAAACCTGTAGGCCATGAGGTCTTAAGGAGGGATACAGGAAAACAGGTACTTTTACAGCTACTTAGCTTTCTCCACCAGGTTTCCAGGTAATTCTAATCTCATAGCTATCCCCTGCTTTATATATTCTTGTGTATAGGTGAAGCAAAATTTCCAGTAATCCTTCACTTAGCTACTGTCCATTTGGTCCTGTAGAGGAACCAGGTAGGTAACTTCATTGACTCTTGCCCAGCTACCTATCTCTTGTATGCTCCCTGCCACCACTCAAGACTCTTTTTTTTTTTAATCCTGCACCTCCAGAGGTGGTGCTCTTCAGAATGCAGGGGTGTCCTTGCCATGCCTCCCAAAAAGAAAAAGTGGAGAACTTTATAAAACAATTAACTCTGCCTTTGCCTTCATGCAGGCATACTGTGCTGATACTGCAGGTGCGCGAGACGGCTTCCTTATTTTTGTTGTGCATGCGCAAATACTGCACATGCGTGGAACTGACCTTTCCCCGTGCAAAGGCAAGGGGAAGCTTTGTGGAGGGTGACTGGGTCCTGTGCAACTCTGAACTGGATGGGAATTCCCCCAAAAGAGTAGGAAAGCCCATTTAAAAGCAGCAGCAACCAATCAGAGCAACTTGGAAAGGTGGGGGAACCATGAGTGGCAGTAAGGCCTGTCAGGTTTTAGTATGGGGTGCAAATGTCTCCTGATGCAGTCCCAAGGTATCTGTGACTCACACAGAGTCTTGTGATATTTCGAAGACAACACGTTATGTAATTGTTGCGTAACTGTTGCATAACTCTCCTATTATTTACAGTTAATTACTATAAATGGGAGTGAGCATGGTGTTGTGCTTTACTAATCATCTTCACCTCTTCCCGTCTCTGACTGATGTAAGAGACAGAACAACTTCTGCGTGCGACACGCCGTAATCTCTGTAAGGAGTCCGACAACTGAATAAACACTTTACTCTCAACTCACTGCTCGTCTCTCCTCCTTCCATTCGTAGCACTAAGGGTTAAAGCTTTCACTCTTAGTTACTCTCACAAGGCCACAAGAGCCAATATAAATTGTTGTGGGAGTGGACTGCCTGGGGGAGTGGCTGGCTGCTCTGCATGTAGCTCCCTGTCTGAGTCTCCCACATTGGGTTTTTTTAGTGGTTGGAGGAGGACTAGAGAGGACTAGTCTGGTGTCATGTCGGTGTGGTGGTGTGTTCCTCGCCTTTCCAGCAGCACAGGGGAGGCGAGGGAGAGAGAGAGAAGCAATATCTTTAAAAAGGATGCAACTTCTGATCAAAGAGGGTGGATTTGGCCTCCCTGAACTTGCTTTATACCATTGTGCTTATTTGTTGACCTTTATTAAATTCTGGTCTTTTCCACTTAGATTAGACTTTTCCCCATGTCAGTTTTGGAATCTTCATATTTGGATCTTCTCCCTAAATGGATTGCATTGGGCTCTTGACATAGTAAAACAGATAGTGTACCTCCCACAGTTACGATGGCAAGAAAGGTGTAGCACATAATATCACGTTAATTATAGTTTGATCCATTTTTGCATGCAAAATTAACTTTATGGGGAAACCTAGATTTAAAAATTGGTAAGAGAACATTTGTCTGGAGGACTTGGACAGATAAGCTGATTTTTACTTTGGATCAGCTAGTGGTTGCTGCTGATAATTTTCTGCCATTTTCTGCTTTGTGTGCTAAATATGAATTGTCAATGGCAATATGTGCAATTGAAACATTTGCTAGAATCTAGGTTTGGCCCTGCCGCTTTTGCAGCTTCAAAGTCACCTTCCTTATTAGAATTACTTATTAAGGTTGACCAGATATATTGACCCACGATCCAGGTTTATAAATACCTATTATCTGTGACTAAATGATACACAGGGTCTTAAGCAAGAATGGAACAGCGAATTGGATTGTCCCATCTTACCTAATCAATGGATCGCTGTGTTGGCATCTGTTCAGAAGTCAATGGATCTCTGGTTACGTCTTATTCAGCAAAAACTTATGTTCCTTATATGTTGGAGACTACAACATCTTTTTAACAAGGGCTTGTGTAAATCAGCTAACTGTTGGAGGTGTAATACAGCTAATGCTTCTCTTATCCATATGTTTTGGCAATGCCCAATAGCTGCCACTTTTTGGGAGGAGGTAATAATATAGATAAACTTTGTGTTTAAAGGCTTTTTAATATTTATTGATGTGCATGTTCTTCTTAATTATCTACCTGCTTCTTGGAACTTAACGCAAGGTCAACATAAATGGATTTTCTGCACACTTGTGACAGCTAAAAGACTGATATTACAATATTAGAAGGAAAAACGGCTGCCTCCAATAACACAATGGATTGAGGACTTAACGACGCTTTCAACTTCTGAATGGGTGGTCTTTAGGCGTAACCTACAAATGGATAAATACAAGGATATTTAGTTTGCCTTTGTTGAAGTCTATGCACAACTATGCTGATGGGTGGTAGTATATCTTGCTTTATAAAATATAAAGGGGTATACATTTCATGTGTATCAGCTGTAATTGGTCTATTCAAATTTCGTGCAAGAAAACTGTAATCTTATTTTATTTTTATGTTTTTCTTTTGTTTTTGTTTTGATTTAATGAAATTCACAATTTAAAAATTAATGGGGGGGGGAAGAGAGAGAAGCTGGTTCCATTGGGTGCCCCTACCTCAGGACCCTTGGAGTGCCTTAAAGCGGCGGTCCCCGAGGCCCTCCCTCAGCCTCGCCTTTCCTGCACTGCAGGAGAGAGAGAGAGAGAGAGAGAAGCTGGCTTGGAGTGTATTGAGCCAGTGCTTCCTGAAGATCTTCTCAACTCTTGTCCCTCTCCTTTCCTACTGAAAGGGAACAAGAGATGCCCTTCCCTGTGGGCCTGCAAGGGACAAGAGAGCTGCCTGACATAGGTATGGGTGTGAGAGAGGGAATGCCTTTGCTTGTTCTGTGCCTGTGAGTGTGAATGTAGAGTTGTGTGTCTGTGTGTGTAGATGGGGGTTGTTATTTACAGGTTTCCACCCCATCTGTATGGTTTTGTTAATTAAGTGCTTGCGCAGTCCTTCGACAACTCAGCAAACACATACTTGCTTCACTGACCAAAATAATAATAATAATTTTGGTAAACTCTTTCTATGGTGCTGTATTTTACTGGTCTGCACATTTAAAATTTCAAAATAAAAGTTTAATGTAGACTTCTCCATAGATACTATCAAGCCAAATTTCTGTTAAGAGGAAGAATATAATGGGGTTTTTTTTAAGTTAATTGAACTTCTGTGACATCTAACTGCTGGCTCTCTCAGCACCTGCTTTTCCCTCTTAAGATTCTCAAAGGAGTTTCCCCTCACTTAGTGCAGGGTGACTTCTGTCAATCGTGCTAAATTAAAAATTAAACAACACATCAGTTTACAATCAACCATACAACAATTATACAATACAAAACCTCACAACATTTCTATCAACATTTATAACAATATTGTCCCCAAAATACATGTTTAAAATCCAGTCACAGTACATTTTGCCACAATAGGTTTTGACTTAAACTTCTCAGTTTACCCAACTCTTTGAAATGGAGTGAACTAGAAAATTAAAATTTGTTTAAGAGTGGGGAGGGAGGGATGCTTGAAGCTGGCACTATTTCCTCTGTAACAACTCTTCTACGGCTTTACCTTTGTGGAACTGAACACTGGAAGTGCCAAATGCCATTTTAATTCAGTTAGAAGTACAGATGTTCAAATTATATTTATAACTTCATTTTTTATTGTCAGATGCTGTATTTTCCTAGAAGCCTGAGCATAGAAAAGCTAGGTTTGTTTACAGTGAAATGGGAATCCTGACGTTTTCCTTTCAATGACTCAAAAGACACAGTAGAGGGAGGGGAAGGGAGGACTGACTTCCTTCCATTCCCCCACTCTACTCCAGCTACCTCCCCATCTCCCAGAAGAAAAGACAGTTATCTTATCAAAACAGCTACTCCACTTATGCTGGGGAGATGGATGGAGATCCACAAACAGAACTATTTGTTAGGAAGATCGAATAGACATGATCGTTTACTCCCCTCCTCATTCAAGCCCAGGAACTGAGCTGAAATGACTACACATCTACACTGAGATGAGGCAGCCTCTCCTAATGCATGCATTTTGGTCTGTTTCCATCCCTGATCAGGGCCCAAACTGCTCTTCTGCTGCCCCCTACATGATTTACTGTTGTGCCTTTAAGTCCAGATAAGGTAACTCTGGTGGATGTCCTATTATCACACTGTTCAATCTCTCCCTTTAGGGGCATCCTGCTCTCTATAAATGCCAAATGAGCTGTATTTCTGTATTGTCAAATGACAAAATACCTTCCAGAGTTATAAACAAACAAACAAAAAATCAGAGTTCAGGTTAAAGGACCATAAAGTAAAGTTATGTGAACACCAACTGCACAATAGGATTCTTTAGCCTCTCTGTGTGTCAAAACTTATCAAGTGTCTCACAGAAATTGCATTGCTTATTTTAAGTCTTCATTCCTTAGCCTCTATGAAGGCATTTACAAGCAAAAATGCATTTTAAGATCTCTGTCCATTTATTTTAAATTCTAATGTGATCAGATTTTTTTACCTAGGTTGAAGTGTTATGTAGTTTGACTGCAGAGAACATAACAACTTAAGTCTTTTTGGCATCAGAATTACATTTTCCTTCTCTCTCTCTCTCTCTCCCCCCCACACTCCCCTCACCCCCCTCTCTCTCACACATACAATTTTCAGTAAATAAGCTCTAAAAGTTCTGGGAACTTTGACTTTCAGAACATGTAATTCTACCATTTTTGCATTCCCTGTTTGTGTTTTGTATACTTTGCAATATAGGAACATGTCATGTGAGAAATATTAATTCCATCTAACATATTAGTGTCAGGTACAAATACTTTCCCCACACTGTCAAGGAAGAAAGTGTGTGTGTGTGTGTGTGTGTGTGTGTCCAAAAGTGAGAAGGGTGATTTGGATCAGGTTCATGGCATAGGGGAGGGGGTAAGCACCCAGCTTCCATGTAGACCTTCATGCATTGAGTGTGAGGGCTTGAAGAGGGTGCTGTAGGCATGTTTAGCTGACTGCTTTTACACAGTTCCCACGAGGGTGAACACTGATAAGGCAGAGTTAACAGCTGTAACAGTTGATATTATTAAGTTAATGTTCATGTTTCAAGACCAACACAACACAAGCCTGTCACTATTTACTTTCAAAGAGACATAAATGGGCAGAAGATAGTTCAGAAAAAGCAACAAAAGTTATCCTTTCAGGGGACATATGAGAAGAAGTATATATATTCTAGCAAAAAAAATAATGTAATGGAAGGAGGAAAGCAGGGCATAATACAGTAATACCTTGGATTGCAAGTGTAAGTCGCAGCTGGTACAGAATGCAGCAGCTCCCCTGGTTAAAGGCTGCCGCCGGCATGATCACATCACTCCGGTGCTCAAAGAATTGCACTGGCTACCAGTTGTTTGCCGAGCCGAATTCAAGGTGTTGGCGTTGACCTTTAAAACCCTGTACGGCTCCGGTCCAGTATATCTCAAGGAGTGCCTCCAGCAACATCAAGTAGGCCGCTCAACAAGATCCGCCACGGATGGCCTTCTCCCTGTCCCATCAGCCAGAGAAACCAGGCTGGTGGGGACTAGGAGGAGGGCCTTTTCTGTGGCAGCGCCCAATTTATGGAACTCTCTCCCCAGTGACCTCCGCCATGCCCCTTCCTTGATTAGCTTCCGCTGGGCATTAAAAACGTGGCTTTTCAGGCGGGAATATGGGCTGGGTTAGGAATTTTAATTGTGTTTTATACTCTGTGTGTGTGTGTGTCCCGTATTTTATTGCATTGTACATCGCTCAGAGTGGCCGGATGTCTGGCCAGATGGGCGATTCATAAATATAATAAATAAATAAATAATTCGTTCCGGAACCATGCTTGTAATCCAAAACACTCTCATATAAAAGCGAGTCTCTGGTGGGTGTGAGCGGGGCCGATTTCGGTTACATCCCTACGATTGCAAGACGTCGCTTGTTTATCAAGTCAAAATTTGCTTGTCTTGCAAAGCGCTCTCAGACCAAGTTACTTGCAATCCAAGGTATTACTGTAGTTTTTAAAATATCTGAGAAGGAAGGATACCTAAATGACCATCTTCTCCCATATGAACCTGCCCAGTTTTAAGATCTTCTTTAGATGCTTTTCTGCATGTCCCACCACCAAGAGAGATTAGGAAAGTAGGAACATGGGGGAGGGCCTTCTCTGTGGGAGCACCCCACCCCTGGAACTCTCTCCCAAGGGAGTCTAGACTGGCCCCTTCTTTGACAGGCCTGTGGCTTATGCTGGCTCAGCTTGTCTGAGTGTGGAAAGCTAAGCCGGGTCAGGCCTGGTTGTTACTTGGATGGGAGACCCCTCCTCTAGTTTCCTGCATTGAGCAGGGGGTTGGACTCGATAGCCTTGTAGGCTCCTTCCAACTCTATGATCTATGAATCCTATGAATTCAGTTTTAGGTGGGATGTTAAAACTTTTTGTTCTGCATGGCCTTTCAGTATTTTAAATGTATTAGCTTTGCACTGTTTTAAGATTCTCCTCTGGTCTTAATTCTGCTGTGGGTGGTGTTTTAAAGTTTTAAATTTGTTTTTAACATTCTAATTGTAAGTCTCCTTGGGGGCCCTATTTAGGTTGAAAGGTGACTAATATGCCTGTAAATAAATAAATGATGGAGAATAGTTGCATTTTTCTCAGAAACAGAATGTTTAATCAATGACCAAGTTGAAGGAAGACAAATGTAAAGCCAGCCTTCTTGTTCTAAAGACACTGCTTTCATCTTACAAGAGACCCAGGTGGTGAACACACACAAGCTCTACCAAGTGCACTTGGTAGAAATAGGGATTACAAATAGAGGAACCCACTCATAGAAGGTGTCTCTGCCCAATTTTATGTGGACTGTTTCCCCCCTCAGCCGTGCATGACACACCCCACCCCGGTCAGCAGGGTTCCTGACATTCAGGGAGCATTTCCGAGGGGCTCTGAGAGTTGGCTCAGAGAGAAGGGACCAGAAAATTCAGCTTCCACCTGCCTCATTCCACAGGCAGACATCTGGATTCCTGCATATATTTTTATAAAGTTGCCCAATGATGTTATCTGGGTTACAGCATATCATTATAAAATATAATTTAACATGATAAAATATGAATTAAAATACAATATTAAAAAAATTGGGGGGGCATAAAAATTTCCAGTATAAAAATGTATAAAGAGAATAAAAACTAACAAATATACAGCACATGCAGTGGTTCAGAACACCCACCAGTCCCAGCCAGCCTGGCCAATGGTAATGAATGCTGTTCAAAACAGAAGGGCATTGGGTTGGGGAAGGCTGGCCTACGCAGTCTCCATCTAAGTCTGGCTGCAGCGTGAAATGACACTAATCGCCTGTACAAGCCATAAAAGGAGGCAGATCACCCCGCAGGTGCCACTCTAGGGATGTGCGCGGAATTCGATGGGGGGCAAAAGTGGGGCAAACTTGCCCCGCTCACCCCCCGAGCTCCGCATGACTTACCTAGCCCCGGCTCGGCACATCCCCATTGCTACAGCAGCCGGGGAAAGAAACTTCCAGTGTCCCTGGCGCTTCTCTTCTGGGTCTCCGGCGCTGCGCTTTTTAACGTAAAAACCAAGGTAACCCACCTTAAAACGGCCACGATTTGCTATTCGCGGCCGTTTTAAGGTTGTTTGCCTTGGTTTTTACGTAAAAACCGCAGCGCCGGAGACCCGGAAGTGACGCGATGGGGATGGTAAGATTCGTACATCCCTGTCACACATTCATGTTTCTTCATAGTGCAGGCATGTACACCATATGTGAATGACCAATTCTTCCAGGAGCAGTTAAAGAGTTTTAGGGAGAAATCCTCCCTGCTGGAATTTATAACATCTTTGCTGTGCTAGGTCCACAGATTTAGACTAAAGTCTATGGTACAATTTCTCTCAGTATGGATATATGCATATAACCACTGCAATACTCGGCATTTTTGGACAAGAGTTTCAAAACTTTCAATTTGTCAATAAGGTTGAGGACTTCATCTTTTGTCACCACTATTTGCCTAAGTTTGTCAGATTCCCTTACTGAAAACATCAGTTCAGGCACAGGTATCTGTCCTGTATCTTCTGCAGTGAAGACAGATGAAAAGAATGATTTCAGCTTCTCCACAATCACCTTATCCTCCTTTACTACTCCTTTAACTCTGCTGTCATCCAAGGGTCCAACTGCCTGCCTAACTAGTTTCCTGCTTCTCTGATATATTTAAAGAATTCTTTATTGTTGGTCTTGATGTCGTTAGCGATATGTTCCTCAAAATGATTTTTTGCATGCCTTATGGTCTACTTGCATGCCTTTGCGAAAGCTTGTGCTCCCTTCGGTTTTCCTTATTTGAGCAAACTTCCATTTTCTGAAGGATGCCTTCTTTTCTCGAATAGCTTTGTTGAAAATCCTCATTAACCATGCTGGTGACCTCTTGGACTTGGTGCTACCTTTCCTAGCCTGTGGCATTCATTCTAGCTGAGCTTCTATTATTGTGGTTTTGAGTAACCTCCAAGCATTTTGAAGGGATTTAACCCTCTTGACTCTCCCTTTCAACTTCCTTTTTGCCAGTTCCCTCATTTTTGAGAAGTTTCTTCTTTTGATGTCAAATGTGACTGTGTTGGACTTCATTGGAAATTTCCCACTTAAATATATATTAAATCTGATAGCCCTGTGGTCACTGTTTCCAATCGATTCGACACTCACATCTTGCACTAGGTCCTGGGTGGCACCAGTTAGGATTAAATCCAGGGTCACTTCCCTTCTGATCGGTTCCATGACCAACTGTTCTAGGACACTATCACTGAGGGCATCAAGAAATTTAACCTCTTTCTCATGATCGGAACATGCATTCATCCAGTCAATGTAGGGGTAATTGAAGTCACCAATTCTTACAACACTTCCTCGTTTGGATGCCTCCCAGATTTCATTTTCTATACCAAGAAAATGCCCCTTTTAAGTTTTCTAGTCTGCTTCACATTATGCTCTGTTTGATATACTGAGCAACACCTCCTCCAGTACACCCTTCCCTGTCATTCCGTATCCCACCGGTTCTTTCCATTCCACTAAGTTTCCGTTATGCCCATTATATCTAACCAGGCACTCCAACTCCCATATTGACGATCAAAAATGCTATCTAGAGCAGCGGTCCCCAGCGGAATAAATTTTTCCACGGACCGGGGGTGGGGTTGCCCACTGCTTACCTGCTGTACGGCCTGGTCAGCAGCACCGCAAAACCAGGAAATGACGCGACGGGAGACCCGTTGCGTCACTTCCGGCTTTACTAGAATGCTCATCGGAGAGGCAAGCAGAGGGACGAGCAGCGGGGGGGTGCTCGCCAGAGCTCGCGAGCACCCCGAGAGCCAGGACGGGCTGCTTGCAGCGCATCCCAGCGGGCGGCTTGCGGCGCGTCCCAGCGGGCAGCGCACACAGTGCCTGGCCACTGCACTGCACGCCAAGCACCCCGTCATGGCTCTTGGGGTGCTCGTGAGCTCTGGTGAGTACCCCCACCACTGGTCCCTCTGCTCGCCTCCCCGACGAGCATTTTTGTAAAACTGGGCAGCGTGGCAGCTGGTCAGTGCGGTGGCTGGGTGGCGCGGCAGCCGGGCGCCGCACGGCCCAGTTCTTAACAGGCCATGGACCGGGACAGGTCCGCGGCCCGGGGGTTGGGGACCCCTGATCTAGAGGGCATGTGATATCTGCAACCGTCACATTAGGCAGGCAATTTAACATGCTGTCTACACTCTCATCACAAACTCAGCTGTCTATGTGTCTAATGATCAAATCTCCCACTATCACAAGTCCCCTGCCCCTGGAAGCACATCCTCAGTGCGAGACATTATTTGTACATCTTCTAAAGAATGGGTCCCTTCTAAGGGATCATTTCCCTCTTCCTCAGACTGACTGACTGGGAATGGATGACACGACAAGTACACGTTCGTCTCGGGCAGGTGTAGCAGGGCCGAAATCGGCCCAGCTCACGCCCACCCGAGACTCGCTGGGCCGTACCGGTCCGGGCTCGCTGCCTTGAGCCCACTGCACTGGTCTGCGCTGGTCCCGTTGCGTCATTTCTGGCCAGCCGGAAATGACGCGATTGGACCCTGTGCCGGCACACTGGGCCCCCGCACTACCTATTTTGTGGAGAAACCAGGGCAACAGGGCTGTTTGCCCTGATTTCTCCACAAAATATGTAGCACAGAGGTCCAGAGCGGCGGTGCAAGGGTGCCATTGTGTCAGTTCCAGCCGGCCGGAAATGACGCAACGGGACGAGCGCAGCCGGCTTGGCGGGCTCAAGTGGGGCGGAGAACTGCTCTGCGCCGCTCAGACAAAAGAGTTGGAAGGGCCACCGCCATGGAGAGTCGAGGCGGTGCAAGACCCCCCAAGGTACGTGGACACCCCTAACGACAAGCAAACTACGATAATAGGCAACCGTTGCTTGTTGTGTCATCTGAACCCATGTAGCGATGTGCTCAGCGAGCACCCCTGCCAGTCGACTCCTCACGCAGCGACATCAGGCTCCCGGCGGCTGTTCCAGGAACTGACGCGACGGGACCCTGGTGCTGCTTTTTCCACGTAAATATCATGTAAACAGCCGCGCCATTTTAAGGTGGTTTACCTTGGTTTTTATGTAAAAAACGCAGCGCCGGGGACCCGGAAGTGACGCACCGGGGACCTGAAGTTACTTTCCCTGGCTCCTCTTTCAGGGAGTTGTGTCGAGCCAGGGAAAGGTAAGTCGCGCAGAGCTCGGGGGGTCGAGTGGGGTGAGTTTGCCCTGCTTCCACCCTCTGATCAAGTTCCGCACACATCCCTAATTTCCTGCACAACATCTGCGAGATGAGGGGTGATGTTCTCCTGGGGGAAAATCCAGAGCTGCCCGGGCCAGGGGAGGATGCTGTGCCGGTGGACCGCTGCCTGAACCAGCCCCCCCTCAGCCCCTCAACCCACCAGAGGAGACCTCTGTCTGCAATGAGGTGCGCACCATCCACACAGCAATCTCTCAGTGGATCTGGGAGAACTACCAATGCAAGTACACTGGATAGAGGCTGCACCTCCATCCCCCTAGCGTGAGCTCCAAGGCAGGTGCCCATCAAGAGGGAGCTCGAGGTCAGCTGGACGTGGGCTCAGGCTGGGGGGGGGGAGAAGAGCCATTGGGGCAGACGCCCCGCGTGGATCATGACCTGGTACACCTGCCTCACAGCAGGGGATGACATACAGTGTGCAGATATACACATGCACCTGTGACTCCTGAAGGTGCATCGGCCAGAGTGACGGGGGAGGGAGGGTTGGGGAGAGGTGGGTAAGAGTGACAGGGGGAGGGAGGGTGGGAAAAGGTGGGTTAGAGTGATGGGAGGGAGGGAAGGGGAGAGCTCCATCTGCAAGGAGTGATTACATGTTATCCAGCACAGCAGCACAGCAGCTATAATCCAGCAAGCAAGCACACTGACAAAGCACTATTGCAATATTTTAAAGGGATGTCCATGAATCTCAATCAGGTTAGAAGCAGGGGCAAAGTTGCCCCCGTTTGACCCCCGAGCCCCGTGGCACTTACCTTTTCCCCGGCTCAGCACATCTCCCTGGAGAGGAGCTGGGAAGAGGTACTTCCGGGTCCCCAGCGCTGCGGTTTGAGCGTAAATACCATAGAAAACCACCTTAAAATGGCTGTGCAGCCATTTCAAGGTGGTTTTCTATGGTATTTACACTAAAACCACAGCACCGGGTACCCAGAACTGATGTGATGCATCACTTCTGGGTCCCCAGCGTGTCCGAAAAGAGCCTCGGTGTCGCCGTGAGAAGACTCAAGCGGCAGGGGTGCTTGCCAAGCACAAGGCGAGCACCCCTTAACATCGCTAATTTTTATTCCTACACTGATTTATGTTTGTCTAGTGATGAAAGCAATACAGGGCGCAGCATGTTTCCTCTTTTTACTTTGGCAATGCAATAAAGTCTGCTTCTGGAAAACGAAAAGTGTTTCTCATTGGGTTGAAGGCAAAGCAGGGGAGTCTTTTTTTCTGTTGCAGCTGAGCTGAGGCGGCAGCAGGTGGGGGGTGGGCGGTCCGGGTGCCTCAATGAGGGCAACAGGGAGAAGCTCCATTCTGCACAGACGGAGGGTCTTGGGGAGGGAAGGGTCATGAATGAAGCTCCTTGGAGTTGTGCTCCTGGACACGGGGCGATGGGAAAGGTGCTACCGAGGGGGCACCTCTTTTCAGCATCGGGGTGAGGCTGGATAGGGCTCAAGGAGCGGAGGGTGTGCCAAGCGATGTGGGGGCAGGCAAGGGGGGAAGGGGGCTGAGGAGAGAAACCACCACCCGTCTCCTATTGAAGATGGGCAGTAGTGAGGACTGAGGAGGCATGAATGGGGCAAAAGTCATGCATGTGGCACTCAGTGCAATATACTGGATAGCCCCACACCCCTGCTGGCTTTCTGCATTCATAACTGTTTCTTCCCATGTAGTTTCCAGTATAATTATACTTTTGAAGTCAAAGAACAGAAATGGAGATAATCAGAAGTTTTAGAGAAACATGTGTTGTTTTACATGCATATTGAAATTGGATCTTAAGGATATGATAATTAATAACACTTTTGATGGCATTTACAAAGATATGCTTCTTAAAGTTACATTGCCTCTGATCTGGGTCCGGAAGTTTTGCATCTTAATTAGAGTGCAGGATTAACATTTTCAAATAGATTATACAAGGTCTTAAAATTACTGGACCCAGTGGCAGTATTTTGTTAATGAGTAAAGGAGTAAAGAAATTTATGACACCTTGGGGAGTATATTTAAGGATTACAGTTTTTTTTCAGTTGTGGAAATATGAGAAAGTGCTCCCTTTGACAATTCTGATTTCCGATCAATACCCTGAAGGCAAATAACCTGTTAATCTGTTTTTAAAAATACAGTTTCTCACAGGATCTTAGTACATTAGTCAGATACCACCCTAATATTTGTGGTGAGAGTTTTGCTGCTTCCAAATACTGTTTCAAATTTATATAGCCAAACAGAGCAAAACTTCCTTAAGGGATGTTCTTGCTAATTACAAAGGAGAAGCAGTAGAACAGTGAGTTTGCTTTATCACCGTGGCATTTGCAATACTTCTATACTAAGATCCAAAGTATGATCTCTAAAATCTGTTATTATGTATTTATGTTTGCTTAACTGAAATATATTTAGTCCACTTTTCCAACTCAAAGTAGCTCACAGCCAAACATTAAAAACGTCAACTACAGAAAACAATGAAAAAATAGCATAACAATTCCTGAGAAGCTCAGGCATGGTGAATTCCATGCATTTTATGTTCCCATTATCCTAGCACCTTGAATGTTTCTAATTTTATTTACTTATTTATTTATTTATTTATT